>CM062819.1:1336253541-1336958541 GCA_031772625.1 Pinus tabuliformis | reverse complement strand
CTTGGCAGAGGGTGAATCTTCAATGGTAATTGGCACTTTTGAAGAGGGTTGAGGTTTTCCTGTTTTAATTCTTGTGCTCTTTCTAGCCCTGAAATACATGGAGGTCTGTCTTTCCCCCTTTTACTTTGGCTTGATTGGTGTACTGAGGGAAGTGAGGGTAGCTACTGCCTCCCTTTCCAAATTCTCAGGGGATTCTTCTTCCTTCTTTGCCTCTTTTTCTCCTTCTTTTGTCTCTTTTTCTGTCCCTTCTTGCTCTGTTTCTTCAGCTCTCTTCTCCTCTATTTCAGTTCCTTCCTCCTTCCTTTCTTTTTTTGCTATGTCACCCCTGGCTCCACCTTCTCCCCCTTGTTGTTCTTACTCCTCATTGCTAGTAGGGCTAACATCATAGGTTAAGGCCTTTATGTCAACTTCAGCTTTCATGTTTTGGAAAACTTCCCATGCTATAGGGAGTGTAAAGGTATGGAGGGCTTCCTCTACTAGGATTTTGATTAAGACATGGCGAGCTAGCTGCTTTGAATTTCCTTCTTGTACCTTGGTACTGGAGTAAATGAGGGACTGCAGGAGGAAGTAAGGGATACTGAGCTTCTAAGGTGCTGGAGTGTCCATGCCATACCTTAATTCTTGGAGGATTCTAAAGTGATAACCATAAACAATGTTGTACCTCCCCTCATAGGAAATGTATTTGATTATTTGATAGCTAACCTCATCCCAGGGATATGGTATGCTAGCCCTTCTAATGCCATTTTTATCTTCAACAGGGGTTTCATTATTTTGGAAAAATTTCTTCTTGGCAGCCTGGCCAATTGGTTTCTCATCTTTACTCCAAGGCAGCCCAAGAGGAAGGGTAGTGACCCTACTGATAAATTTAGGGGTTATCTCCATGGAAAGACCTCTAATGGTGATAGTGGCATGAGTTCTTGTGTGAGGGACCAGAGAGAGAGCAAACTCTTGGGCAATTTCCTCATCAAACCCTTGAAATTTCTCAAAGAAATTCATCCAGTTTGCCCTTGTGAAGATGTCCACCACTTGAGGATGTGCATGGAGCCTAGTGGAGTTAGTGGGCTCCTTCCTCATAAATCCTCCTGTCATATTGTCTATACTCTTTTGGAAAACGAAATATGGAGGTGGAGACAAAGAATTTTGAGAAAAACAGAGAAACAGAGGAGACTGTGTTTTTCTTTTAAAATAAGCAGAAATTTTTTTATGTATTTTTTTCTCTCTTAAAGACTTATTTCCTCCTCAAATTGAGACCACTTCTTTCATATATTGATATTCAACAGGGGGCATGCATGAACCCTACCTCTTCAGACCGAAAATCATGCTAAAAATCGTGTTTTCTCCCTTCAAAACGACTCACTGCCCCTCCTGTAGAAGCCTGTTGTCCCTCCTGTAGATTTCCTGTAGGTGCTCCTGTAGAAAACACCGAGAGCAAGAATATGGGAGAGATCAATGGAGGACAGTGGTTACGAGGTTGTGGGGGCACAAGGAGACTGCTGTAGCTGAGTTATGAGGAGAGAATGAAGGAAAAGGTGGTGAGAATGCTTGGGGAGGAGTACTTATTACCCTTTATGGATATTTTCAGTGATGAGTGCTGAGCTGGCAAGGTATATGTTGGCCATATTCGGACTGTTGGTCCCCACCTGCTTGGTCATCATGGCCCCTCCTCGTAATCATCCCTCATTATTGCATCGAAGTTCACACTTCCTCCACTACCTGTCCTTGGCATCTTGTGCTAGAGTTGACTGTGCGCACGTGTGGGTGACATCTCGGATGAGTGGAGTCAACTAGATGAAGGTGGCCAAGTTAACTGGCCACCTTTCCCTCGTTCAACCTCAACCATCTCGTTGCTTTTGCATGACTTCTAATTACACAAATGCAAATAGAGGAGTGACTTAGTTACTTACCTGTGATCCGAGTGTATTTGTTGTGAGGTGTTGTGGCTTTCTCTGCTGCATGCCTTTATTTCCCTTTTTGCATGTTGTCTCTGCTTGCTGATGTGTGGTTGTGTGCTTGTGCAGGTTCTTCTCTAGCTGGATCTGAGCTTTAGGTACCTTTTCAACCTTCATGTTTGCCTCTCTTGCTATAGGTGTTAGATTTCTATGGGATTAGCTGCTACAGGAATTCCTACAGGAGCTCTTGTAGCTGCTTCTCCCCTTGAAACTTCAGCTTCTTCCTGTGCTTGGAGCTCGAGGATGATGCCAGAGGTGTAGATAAAGATGGAGAGGTAGTAGGTAGGCTTCAGGTGAGGTTGATGGTGCTTTTCCTCTCATTTTTTTTTCTTTTTTTTTTAACTGAAAAACTGTTTTTCTGTGTTTTTCTTGGACAAGAAGAAAAATAATGCTTGGGGTGTGATGCAGGTTTGGAAATGATGGCAAGGAGGTTTGAAGATTATAGGAGGGATTATAGGCTCTTCATGAGTCTTCTTTGTCCCTCAGACTACCTTTTGTAGCCACTTTTGGCTCTTTGTAATTCCTACAGGAGCCTCCTGTAGAAAACACAGAGCCTCCTGTAGAAAACACAGTTTTCGAAAAAGAGGTACAGTGGGGTGAAAGAAATGCCAAAAATGATAGAGGAAGGTGTGGATAAGATGAGATGGGTGCTGGTACGAATGTCAGGGTCCCCTTGGCACCTTCTTCTGCTCCCTGTAGTCCTCCTACAAACCTGCAATGCAACAAAAAAATCATTTTCTTTCTCCTTTTTTTTTTCTCTTTTTTTTTTTTGAAAACAACTAGGGCGCCTCAGAGAGATTTTCACCCTAATTGCCTGCCCTGAGTGCCTCCAAGGGAGGTTTTCACCCAAGGATCTTATTCTTTTTTCCTCTTTTTTTTTACATCACTGGGCCGCCTCAGAAGAGGTTTTCAACCCAATGATGGGATTCAAGCACCTCATGGAGGTTTTCACTTGAGTCCTTATTTTTTCTTTTTTTTTCTTTTCTTTAGTGAGTGGGTGAAGTGGAAGCTAAGACATGCTCCACTACCATCACTGTTTTATTCAAATCTTCGATGAACTCTCACTTGGAGAGGGGTTTCTTGTAGACCTTCAACCGATGTCCATTGACAAGCATGGGGATGGCTTCATCATCAATGGTTCTGATCAGAACTGACCCATTGTCATTGTGTTTCTCCACAGTGTAGGGTCCCAACCATCTTATCTTCAGCTTGCCTTTGAAATCCTTATATCTTAAATCATAGAGTAGTGCCCAATCTCCCTCTTGGAATTGATTCTCCTTGATATTTTTGTCATGCCATATCTTTATCTGAATCTGAACTACCTCTGTATGGAGAAGGGCTTGCAATCTGTATTCATCCAATCCATTGAGCTAAAGTAATCTCTCCTTCTATGCATGGCTGAGGTCTAGGTCCAGCTGAGCTGCCATCCTTAGTGTATTGAACTCAAATTCTATTGACAGCAAAGCCTTCTTCCCATAGACCAGTTCATAGGGTGTGAACCCGGTGGTGGTCTTCCATGTGGTGTTGTAGGCCCAAGTGGCCTCAACTAATCTGTCTGCCCAGTCTTTTCTGCTACTGCAGACTACCTTGGTTAGGATCCCTTCCAATGCTTTGTTAGTGAGCTCCACTTGCCCATTGGCTTGTGGATGGTAAGGGGTGGAAGTCCTATGCTTGATCTTATGATGTGTGAGCAGGTCTTCAATCAAGTTGGATGTGAACTGACTGCCTTAATCTGTGACCAACTCTCTCAGATATCCAAACTTGTAGAATATGTTTTCTCTCAAAAACTCAGCTACTTTTTCCTCTGTCATTGCTTTGATTGCTTTTGTCTCTGCCCACTTTGTCAGGTAGTTGGTGCACACAATGATGTATTGTTTTTGCTTTGAAGGAGGGCTGATTGGCCCCACAAAGTCCATGCCCCACTTCTCAAATGGCTCAAAGGTAACTTGAGGTTGCATGCACATCTCATCCTTTGGAGAAGGTTTCCCCATCCTCTGACACCGATCACACTGGCTTGTATATCTCCTCATATCCTGATGAAGAGTGGGCCAGTAGTAGCCTGCTTGTAGTATTTTGAAGGTAGTTCATTTTGCTGCAAAATGACCTCCACAAGGCCCGTCATGATAGGTCAGGAGGATGTCAAAGACTTCCTCCTCCCTGACACATCTTCTCAAGATTTGATCTGGGCCATGTTTGGAGAGATTTCCCCCAATCCAGGTGAAAGGGGCATTTTTCCTTACTATCTTGCTCTTCTCTTTTGAGGATAGGTGTGGTGGGAACTGTACTGAAACCAAGTAGTTTGCTATATCAGCAAACCATGGAGAGAGTACTGATATAGCAAACAGATGTTCATCTGGCATTTGGTCATCCACCATTCCTTCTTCACCTGTAGGCAAATTTACTCTAGACAAAAAGTCAACAACAACATTTTCTTTACCAGGCTTATCAATAATGGTCAGATCAAACTGCTGCAGTAAAAGCAACCATCTAATAATGCAAGCATTTACATCTGGTTTGTTCATTAAATATCTAATTGCAGCATGATTAGTGTGCACAAAGGTTTGATAGCTTGTGATATAATGTCTGAATTTGTTTAAGGAATGCACAACAGCTAGGAGTTCCTTCTCAATCACTGTATAGTTTAACTCTGCCTTTGACAAGTTTTTGCTTATAAAGTATATGGAATAAGGTAACTTTTCATCAATTTTTCCTAAGGCTGCTCCTATTGCTTTGTTCGAGGCATCTGTGTGAATGTGGAAAGGTAGGGCCGAGTTTGGGCCTCTGAGAATTGGGCAGTCACTAACTTGCTCTTTAAGGTATCTAGGGCTTCTTGATAGTTTTCTGACCATATGAACTCAACATCTTTGCCTAAGAGGCCAAACAAAGGAGAGGCTAGCTTGCTGAAATCTTTAATGAATCTCCTGTAATATCCAGCTAAGCCTAGGAAACTTCTGACATCTCTCACCTTTGAGGAGGTGGGACCCTTTGGATGATGGCAATTTTGTTGGGGTCCACCTATAGTCCTTGCTGAGATATTGCATGACCTAACACGGTCCCTTCAGTCATCAAAAATTCACATTTTTCTGGACTGAGGGATAGGTTCATCTCAATACACTTGTCTAGAACTTTTCCTAGGTTAGATAATGCTTCCTGAAAGTCAGAACCATAAGGAGTAAAATCATCCATGTATATTTCTACTGTATCATGGACTAGTTCAGAAAATATACTCAATACCGTTCTTTGGAAAGTGGCTGGAGCATTACACATACCAAAAGGAAGGACTCGATATGCAAAAGTACCCCAAGGACAAGTGAAAGTGGTCTTATCTTGGTCTTCCGGGCTAATTTGAATATGATTTTACCTGCTAAACCCATCTAGGAAGGAGAAAAACTTCTTCCCTGCCAGACCGTCTAACACTTGATCTATGAAAGGTAAAGGAAAATGGTCCTTTTTAGTGGCTTTGTTCAATTCCCGATAGTTGACATAGATTCTCCACTTACCATTTTTCTTTGGCACTAGCACCAAAGGAGAGACCCATTCACTGTCAGAGATGGGATAGATGAATCCTGCATCAAGCAATTTCTGCAGTTCTTCCTTAACAATATCTTTAAGTGCTGGATTCATCCTCCTTTGAGGTTGCCTGACTAGTTTGCAATCTTCCTTGATGTATATATGATGAGTACATACTGAAGGGTGAACTCCCTTCATCTCCTTATAACTCTAGGCAAAGGCATCTAGATGTTTTCTCAGTAAGCTGCATAGTTCCTTCTCCTGGGAAGTGGATAAGGATGGATTTATTTTCAATGTTCTTTCTGGGCCGAACTCTATATTCTTAACATGGAGAGAAGTGGAGTCGGCCGCACAGAGATCAGTTGAGGGGTTGTTTTGGGTTTCTCTTACTATGTCCTCTAATGGTGATACACTAGGAGATGGATTTTGAATCAAATTTTCAATCATATCATCCTCATCTTGTTGTTTTCCCCCATGGCGATTTCTAATGCACAAAGTGATGCAGAATAAACTTCATCCTCATCTTCCTCCTCCAATCAGAGAGGTAGATCATGTTCTAGCAAGGGTTGGGCAAGAGGATATAGGACTAACTACTTGGACATGTGCCCATTCTTTATGGTCATGTTCCCAGCTCGATAGCTGATGTAGGCATCGGCTGTAGCCAACCAGGGTCTTCCCAGAATGAGAGGATACCCAGTGAGCTTTTCTTTTGGCTAGAGAACTAAGAAATTAGCAGGGTACTCCCAGGAATCAATGGAGACCATCACATCTTCCACAATCCCCTTAGGGGTCACTGTGGAGCAGTCTGCTAGCTGTAACACTATCGTGGTCTTCCTCAAGGAGCCCTGGAGGTTAAGTTTGAGATTTGTGTCCTTTGTCATCACATTAATGGCAGCTCCCAGATCAATCAAGGTATGTGGGATCATTGTGCCATTGATGTGAATATCAACTACTGGGCTTCCAGGGTCTAGATACTTTGGACAAATTACCTGCCCCAACATCAGGTCAGACAATTGTCCTATGACATTGATGGTTTGGGCATATCTCTTGCGCCTTCCTGGATGCCTAAAACACTTCTCTTTGATCAACCTATTGTAGATAGGCACATCTTTTATAGCTTGGAGAAGTGGTATCTTTACACATAAATGTTTCAATTATCCCAGGAGTTCAGTCTCTTTTGGGGTAGGCTAGACTGTCACAGATAGTGTCTCAGGAAAGAGTGGATTTGCTTTAGATTCACTTTCCTCTTTATCTTCCTCAACCTCCCTGGGTGGAGGCTGGTTATCTGGGAGGACTTTCCTAGATCTCAAGTTAATTTCTTGAATCTCCATAGCATAAGTTGGGCATGATATTGAGATGTGAAGGACCAAGGAGGAGGCGTGGACCAGGAAGGATGAGAAGGAGGGCCCTAAGAAGGTATGGAGGTGACTTGGTTGGGGTTGTAGTATGCCTGAGATGTCCCTTGCATCCCCTGCTAGTATGGTCTAGGTCCATGTGGCCATCTTTGGTTTATGTAATAGAGTTGTTCAGTGACTCCCTCAGCCCCTTGATATATAGCTTTAAGTCTGGGCAAGGAAGGGCACTTATTTGTAGAATGATTTTCTTCACAAACTGAACAAACCTCTATAGAGTTCAATGGCCATTCCTAAGATGCCTCTTGGTGCATCTAGGGCAAAAAATGGTCAAAGCCCTCTCTGCTTCCTCTTGTTTTCTTTTGACATGTAAGGTATTCATTTGCATGGCAAGAGTCTGCAACATCTCACTCTTGAAGTCTTCCAGTATGTTTCCAATTTCTCCTTTAATGGATGAGTTGGAGGAAGAGGTACTGGCTATGGGTTGACTCCCCCTACTTTTCTTTTTGGCTGCTCTAGAATGGTTTCTAAAAATAGTCTTTATGTCCTCATAGGATAGTTGGTAGATGTCTCCCCCAGCCAGTAGATGGAGGGTGTCTAAAAGATCTTCTCGAATTCCCCTGAGCAGGACCAACTTCAGAGACTCAGGGTCAAGTGTACACCCGGCCCTTTTGTAACTGAGCTAGAACCTCTCTTCATAGTCTTCTAGGGACTCATCACTTCCTATGGTCATTTAGAAGATTTCTTCTTTAGTATCTTTTGACCTACAATAGTCTCGATACTTTTTGTTAAAGGCTTGCTGCATCTGAGCCCAAGTTGTGATGCTATTGCCAGGTAATCCCATGAACCAGCGTAGTGCTGCATCCTTGAGAGTAGAAGGGAACAGTTTCAACTTTTTCTCATCTTCTGCATAGTCATAAGTTCGACAGATGACAACAAACTCGAACAAGAAGGTGTCAGGATCTTCTGTAGTCAGACCATGGAAATGAGGTAGGGCGGAAGGACTTATATTCTTCATTTTGGTGTCCCCATTGGTCTCCCGAATGGGAAAGGTACCCTCTATTCTCTCTCCATTCCCCCTAGCATTTCTATTTTCAGCCATTGGCTCCAAAGGAATGTTTTCTTCTTCTTCTTCCCCTATAGGTTCTTCAAATATGTTTGGCTGTTCACCTAAGGGTTCTTCTTGATCGCAGCCACCGAAGAAGAGAGAAGGTTGGCTGTGTGAAGTAGTTGGGGTGTTGGGCAAAATTTTTCCTGAGTTATCTCTATTCCTACGAGGCATGAAAGGAAATCTTTTTGGGTGGTTTTTGTATCTTTTTCCCCACACTGAATGTACCTGCAAAAATTGAAATTGTGATTGAACAAAATAAACTGCAACTAACTGAAATAAACTTGCTGAATGGAAATTTGTAGAATTGGAAAGGAAAGTAAGGAGATGCAGAACTGAAAGGAAAGAACTGACTAGTCTACTTTTGCTGAAATGAAATTTGCAGAATTGAAAAGGAAAGCAAGGAAGTGTAGAACTTGAAAGGAAAGAAATGACTAGTCTACTTTTGCTAAAATAAACTATTAGCAGAATGTTGCAAGAAGAAATAGAAGAAAGTAGTAATCACAGAATACTCTGATGCTTCCCCGACAACGACGCCAAAAAGTGGTGAGCACCAGTATTGCAGCAATAATGTTGTAACTCCTGGGCTGCCTACTTTACTCTTATCAACCTGGTAGTTCGTAACAAACTTGGAAGCGTCGGTGCTGTATGCACAAGTACTAGTTCTCACTGTAGGTTGTCACTTGGTCAGCCGGCGCAAGATCACTAGGAGCTCAAGCCAACTTCTATGGATTCTAGAAGAAGCTATATATGTGATGAAAGGAAAGAAATATTACTCTACAGATGCTATTCTAACTGCAGAAAGGAGAAACACAAACCTAGTAAACCCTAATTAACCAACTATTTCTATTTTTTGCAGAAAGCACTATGAAAACCATGAAAGGAATGCCATTACCTACTCAAGGAAGTAAACAACATCTAACTATGCTATTTCTAGAAGTAAATAAGCAAAAAACATATTTTTGGATTTTTATGTATTTTTATGTGAATTTGACATGCATGTAATTTATTGTGTGTGAGTGTGGCAGCGAATAGGTGGCGTTGAAGGGTAGTTTTGGGACTTGAGAGGATGTAGGATGGTGTGGATGGGTCCTAGGAGGTCTCAGGTGGCCTTCTGGAGGATTTTCCCACACTCGGCCTTCAAAAGAAAGCCTACAGGAAAATCTACAGGAGGACACAGGAAATCTACAGGAGGAAAACAGGGAAACTATAGGAGGCCTACAGGAGGAGGCCGAGAGCAGTTTTCACTGTTTTGAGGGTGTGAGAGTGGGTGAAAAAGGTGGATGAAGGTTGGAATGAGGTGTTAGGGTGCCTAAGGTCTACCATGAATCACCAGGAGAGAGAAAGATGATTGGGTTTGCTCAAGGAGAGAGGAAGAAGTTCTATGGAAAAATGCAGGAAACTAGGGCAGAATTGAGGTGAGATTTGGGAGACCTATAGGGCATGGATCAGATGGAGGGTATGATTGCTAATAAGTTGGCCTATTGCTGGAAGAGATCTGCTGCATAGAAACTGACAGTCAACCAAGGAAATCAAGAAACAAGTGAAATGAATGCATTTAGGAAAAACAGAGTTTTGCATAAAAATGGTCTAAATTATGATCTATGAAAGGAAATGCTGAGAAATGATGTAGGAAAAGGAAAGCATGAAAGAAGACTATTGCAAATCATGAAGTAAGCATGATGAAGAATATCTAAAGCAATGGATTATTAACTTGCTAAAAAGCTGCAAACACTAGAAGTCTTATGAAGGAGGAAAATCTGTGTTTTTGGGGCAGCGAGAGAGTCTTTGCCTCAAATCATGGTCCCAGAGGGAGGAAGAGAGGCCAAGGCACTACTGCTAGCCTTTTGAATCTTTGCTGGTCACTGCTTAACCTGCTACAGAAAGCACAAATGGAAGCAAACTACTAAATCATCAAAAGAAACCTATTCTTAACCATAAGAGAAATACATCTAACAACAAACTAATCTACAAACTGAAACAAAGCATACAAATACAAGTAAAGAGGAGCTTAGCTGCTTGGATTGGACCCTAACCCAAGAGCTTCAGCTCTCTGAGGTAACTCAGTGCTAGCTCAAAAAGGATTCCATCTTTATTTTCAAAACAATAGCAAGATTACATGAAACTGTCACAAAATAATAAGCTCGAAATTTGAGCAGAGTTTACATAAGAAAAAATCTGACCCTAGTGAGGCCCTAGGTCTCTCTACTTATACAAATGAAGCTACCAATGGCTTCCTTAAAATCAGGGAGGCTTGGCTCCCAAAACTTGAGATAATCATCAGTCATGCTCCATTTTCTTCGCTGCCTTCTAGTGCATGATTCAACTGTTTGTACTTTGAGCTGAATGAAGGGGAATTCGAAGTGAGGAGTAATAAATGAGGGGGATTCCCTCCTATAAGTCCTCTCCTCTGTCCACTTCAAGTTATTGCAGCCATTTGTTCACTGGATCCTTGACTTTGACCTCAAAATCCATTAATAATCTGCATTAAATACATGTTAGACCACATGGCACAATAACTAACTCAACTCACTCTATAAGCATAAATATAATCAGAAAATCATACAATAAGCTAAGAGAATGGTTGATTTGACTAGGTTAGGAGGTAAAATGAGCCCATATAATTACCCATTTATGAGGCTCATCAATTACCATGAATAGAGGAAAACTGTGACATAGGATTGGAAACATCATGGCAAATAATTTCAAAGTGGAATTTTACATATTTTACCTGGAATTTGAGAAGTCATTCAACTGGAGGTTAGAAGAACAAAACCTTGGAACTTTGGTATTCTCTCCAACGAAAATACATCTCAGCGTGAGAGACTGTAAATGAATCCAAACCACTAGAAATTAAAAACCATAATTTTATACTTGAAAAACCATAAAAGAAAATAATGATTACTAAGAGTATGTCTTAGTGGTTCACCTGAAAGGTATTGTCGGTCGCAAGCAAAGAGAAAAATCCTAATGTTCAATTATGAACTCTAGAAAACTTTTATGGTCGATGGCCAATGTTCCATACAAACCCTTGATAGAGAAACACCGTAGGTATAGTAGCAAGAACCTAACAAATACCACAACGATAGGATTAGTCCACAAAGAGATTAAATCCTAACAATTTAAAAGAAAAATAGTTTAAACAAAAATGAAATGACACGACAGTAAATCAATTACCTCTGATGCAAATTGGTGAACAAATCAATGTACAATTGTCTGTTCGAAATACTTAACGATGTAGTGAATGGTAGGAACAAAAAACCTATTTTCTTCCATGTCAAAAGACTCTTGAGAAATTTAGTCGCAAAGTGGTAAGTTACAAAGTATTGTGAGAAAATGAATAATCAGACAAGAACAGTCAGGGTAGTCATTACATCACATGGAAACCCTGAAAACTCTAGCCACCGTCAATTCTACAGATCGCATCATAAATGTCGATTTGGTAGATGAAAAGGACAATTCGTGGAGGTGCAAAGGAATGACACGTATATGCATGGAAAATTCCAGAAAGAATTCATATAAAACTATATAAACTATATTGAATTTGATGCAGAGGACTATGGAATAAAATACCACATTGAAACAACAATTTCAAAGTGTGAATATTGATATATGTAAATGCAATTGGTTATAAACCAAAAATATATATATGGCCTGACATATGGAGTGTATATGTTTTGTTCAATATAATTGACATATGTTATACGCTCATGTAAGAATAAGACAGGGAAGTTCTAACTAAATTTCAAATGATGGCAATTGTTATATATTATAATTAGGGTAAAAGCAAAAGAGTATTGTATATAACTCGAGTATGTTGGTGAATAAAGAAAACATATTTTTGTTTAATACACTCAAATATGTATAAATGAAATACATTGTATAATATATAAGTGATAAATGGGTCTCAAGTTGTTAGACCAATTCAACTAGAACATTAAGATAAGATAATATAACAGTAAGAAGGAATTTAGTGTATAAATTTCTAAAAGACAAATAACACATGTAATTTGTGGAAGAAGGAAAATGTCTTGGTATAGAATAGCAATGCCTTAAAATGAGATTCTCAACAACTAATATGAGTATAGAGAAATTCAAATAAGATGTCAATACAAAAATGATAGGGAAGGAATACTATGCGTCGCCAATAATTCAATATCATAAAATTTCTATTAACTATTTTAGAAGGAAATATACATAAATAATTAATAAAAGTAGGAATCTCTTCGAAAGAAACAAATATAGGAAAAATAGAATTATGTTACCAAAATAGTTAACTGATTTGTGTTTAAATAAAAAATTGTTAAAAAAATTTTATTACAAAAGAAAGCTAAAATATTTTACATTATTTAATATTATAATTTTATTATTATAATAAAATTACTTAATTTTTTTCTTGATATTTAACCTATATAATCAAACCCTTTGATTATTGTTATTTAGTTAATGAATTATATTTTTAATCTTTTACTTATGTTTATTGTTTTTTTTGACAAAGGTATATTATATTTTCATATAAATAAATTAGGTTTCAGTTTGTTTTTAATAACTGAGTATCTTATAATTGTTTAATATTATAAGATCTATGATGTATTAATTGAGTATCCCATATTTGATTCAAATATCATGAAAAAGGATTAAGAATAAAAATGACTGGGAGAATAAAAACAATTACAAATACTTTCATAAAAATAAACAAAATAAAAATAAAATTAAAAAGGTGGAAAAAGGTGTTTTTATTAGGTTCCCACATCTGGACTTAACTTTATCACTTTACCATTATGCTATGCCATGGATAATCACCTGCGCTCGACTTGAAACAAAAACTTTCAATTAAAATTTCGCACTTTTTTAATACTCCACTTCAACCATACATGGCTATTACTTATAAAGCCCTGCATATATTCCATGGAGTAGATGTCATTGAGAGTAAAACACAAACATTTGAAAGAAAGTTTAGTTGCTACTTATGTAGAAAATCAACTTAAATAATTTTCTAGCTTCTCAACTTCTTCAACACTTCAGAAAGTTTAGTTGCTACTTAGGTAGAAAATCAACTTAAATAATTTTCCAGCTTCTCAACTTCTTCAACACTTCCAATGTACAAAGGTATTCTCTGATGAACCTGCTCCAGGAATAAATGGATAGTCAGACCTTAGTAAGTAAACAAATAGAGAATCTTGATTGATTGTCAAAAAGTCAATAAGCTATTTTAATATTTAAGAAAATAGAGAATCTTGATTGATTGTCAAAAAGTCAAAAAGTCAATAAGCTATTTTAATATTTAAATGGAACTTCAACTGACCTCGTGTATGTCAAGAACCCTTTCATGGCCATCGGATCCTTTACCACCTGCTTGCTCTGCTAGATAACTCATTGGAGCACATTCATACAGAAGTCTGAGCTTCCCATTGACACTTTTCTTGTCAGAAGGATATCCATAGATACCACCATACAACAGAGTCCTGTGGAAATCACCCACCAGGCTGCCAATGTAACGACCAGAGTAAGGCTTCCCAGAAGGCTGAAGAGAAGGATTCTTGAGATCGTCCATGTACCTTTTCAGCTTGTCATCCCACAGTTGGTAGTTGCCTTCATTGAAGGAATAAATGCTTCCTTTCTTGGGAATCTTTATGTCTACATGGGTCAATAAAAATTCACCATACATGGGATCCAAAGTAAAGCCATAAACCCCCTTTCCCACTGATAAAACTAAAATCACAGAACTGGAATACATGCAGTACCCTGCAGCCAACAGATTGCTCCCTGGTTGGCACACATTCACAATGCATCGTTGCTTCACCTCACCAAGCTGCCCATTTCAGTTAAACTCAATTTAACAACCAGCACAAAATTAAATGAGAAGAACAAATCATTATGTAGCTGCTAATAAAATTAAATCAGAAGAACAAATCATTATGTAGCTGCTAACAAAATTAAATCAGAAGAACAAATCATTATGTAGCTGCTAACAAAATTAAATCAGAAGAACAAGGTCTGAATTTGATTTAATTCAGAACTCGATCCATAACATATTTTTCTTCAATTCCATTCCATTTGAGACCTTGGTGAATACAGATAATACTCAGAGGGGGCTTCCTTCCTTCCTCTGTGGAAGATTTAAGAACCATTTACCTCATTATCATCGTCACCGTCGAAATTCCACTCGTCAATAGGATTGTAAATTCCAAAAATAGACCCTGTGGAGACCGCTGCATCAACGTTTGAGGATCCATCCAGTGGATCAAAGACAACAACGTAGTTGCCAGAGTAGCTCTCCTCTACAGCCACAGGAACATCCTCTTCTTCCGAAGCAATAATTCCTGTTCTGCCACTTGACCTCAAGCAACCGCAAAATACCTGCATAGCAAAATTATTCTCCTCACTACATATTGTCATAGAGTACTAATAATGGCTGGAGCATCATGTATAGGAAGCATTGACGTAAATATTTCTTCCTTTCCAGATAAATAATTCGCCTTCCAGATTGTCATGGTTGTTGGCAAAGGGTTATTTATTGGGTGAATTTTTTTCTCTCTACAATAGTCTACTCAGTAATTTGAGGCCTTCCCTCCCTTCATGGCATGCAGAGCCAAGGGACCCTTAAGAGGAAAAATGTAAACCCATGATAGCTTATCTGAAATTGGATTGTCATTGACGAATTGAGAATTTTTATGTGGAACATCCATGTTTATAGATGTTTGCCAGAGTGCAACTTTAGTTGGAATCAGTATGAGCTGGGACAAATCTCAAACCTGTAAATTGTAATTCACAGTTACTGGGTTATCCCTATAAGGTGACTATGGATTCTTGTAACAATTATATCAAATAATTTATGGGTTCTTGGATAGAGGTGATCAGGTATGTTATTAAAACACTCCTAGCTGTTAAGCCACCATCCTCATCTTATTCAAATGTTATTCTTGAACTATCATGATATAGCCTCATGATATAACCTCACCATCATAACCTCACCATTAAGGAACTTCAAAAAAGACATATAAAACAAAAACAAGTATGTCAAATAAGTGAACTAAGATTGCAAAATGAGGATGCAGTGTAACCTCATTTGAGACAACATCCAGCTTCTTCTGATCCTCCCCCTGCACATTGACTCCACCGTGGAGACCTGTGAGATTGGATATTCCAGCTCTCTGCACCAGTGAAGCAATCTGCTTGCAGGCCAATGCAATACTTGATAAGACAACAGTAAGTTCACCATCTATAACACCACTTTTCTCTTGTTTCAGTAACCAACCAGTGAAAGTCCCTATATCATAAATCCCCTTCTTCTTTGGCATTTGCTGCCTCTCTTTCTGTGTTTTGGTAGACTTGTCCAAAACCACTGCGGCCCTTGGACAAAATGGCCTCTTCATACCCAATACATTCTTTTTCTGTGGCCAAATGTTTGCAGAACATATAAATGAAGATAATAATGATGAAGATGACAATGGGCATGTGATATAGCTAAGGCTGGCAGTAGCTGCTGCCTGGGATGACCCAGCAGAAGAAGAATGGCAGATTAAAAGATGGGAGGAGAGTGCAGTCGCCATGGCTGGTCTTCTCAGACGTTGATGATGAAGGTAAGGAAATATGTCCGATCTAATGGATGAATGCTCAATATATAATAATAATTTGGAAGGTAAAATTTGGGGATAATAAGAGTAAATAGTCGATCTTGAAGGCTGGACTGTAAGTTCCCCAGGCTTCCATTGTACTGCATTGTAATTAATCAACATGTTTATTTATCTTTCCATGGACAGTTGAGTTGGCGTTGTTTTAAATATCGTACTTCAATTCCGTGAGAAACCGAAATTCCGTTGCGAATCTCACCGCAATCCACAGATTAAGACATATATATAATAAATATGTATTAAGGCAAATATATAATAATCTATGTTTATTTGCAAATTGATGCTAGACCGGGTAAAATTATTTGGCTTTCTTTATTCTATAATATTCTGAAATCTGACTTTAATTTTTAAATGTAATATTCATCATGATTATATGTAATCTTAATATATAAGATTAAGATTAATATATATTTAAGTTTAATATATATTTAACTTAAATGTAACATTAATTTAACTCAAATTTATGTAATTTTAATATATACAAAATAATTTGTGAAGCATTTTAATGTTAATTGTGGAGAGAGGCGCTCTACAGTCTATTATAGGGTAGATCTCACATAAAAACATAAACATGTAAACACGTAAAAGTCAATATAATGTTTTACATTTAACATTTATGGGACAAATAATTATTAATACCATGAGTCAAATACTATGGGTCAAATATCTTATTTATAAAAGAGGTATGGTAAATCAATAAAATATATCAAATAGGATTAGAAATCAACATCTAATTATATAGCAAACCTATAGGCCAAATACCATGGGCCAAATTATTATTAATACCATGCAAAAAAAACATTATTAACCATAATATTGATATTAAAAGATTAATATGAGATTCACGGTGATTGGTGCATTGTTAAGACACTCCTTGCCATAGGTCATTGGTTCAAATCCCCCATGGGTACTTACCTACAAAATATATATATATATATATATATATATATATATATATATATATATATATATATATATATATAAAAGATTAATATTATTATTATTATTAAATCTAATATTCATATTAATATATTATAATATAAATAATATTAAATTTGGATTAATACAATATTATAACTTTTATATTATAATATATATTAATATATCATGATATATATTAACTCTAGATATATAAGGGTGGGAAGAACAAAGACATAAAGTGATAGAGGTGATTGGTGCACTGTTAAGGCACTCCTTGTCATAGGTCATTGGTTCAAATCCCTCATGGGTGCTTACCTACCAAAGAAAAAAAAAGATATTAAAAGATTAATATTATTATTATTATTAAATCTAATAATCTAATATAATATAATATAAATAATATTAAATTTGGATTAATACAATATTATAATTTTTATATTATAATATATATTAATATATCATGATATATATTAACTCTAGATATATATGGGTGGGAAGAACAAAGACAGAAAGTGATAGAGGTGGAGAGATAGGGTGAGTGATAAACTGAAGGAGAGGGGAGAGGAGGAATGAAGAGAGGGAGAGGGAGAGGAGTGAGGGAGGTAGAGAAGGGTAAGAGAGGGAGAGGAAGACACAAAGATGGAGGGCAGAGAGAGAAGGAGAGAGGGAGGGAGATAGTGAGAGGATCAAAGGGAAAAGAGAGAGAGAGATGGGGAAGAGAGAGGAAGGTAGGAGAGAAAGGGAGAGAGAGGAAGGATGAGAGAGATGAGGAGAGAGGGATGGATAGAGAGATGGAGTTGGACGGGAAGAGAGGGAGGGAAGAAGAAAGACAAAGAGTGAGAACTGGTGAGAGAGATAGAGAGAAAGGGGAGAGAAGGAGAGTGGAGAGAGGGAGGGATATAGTAACATAGTTATATATATATATATATATATATACATATATATAGAGAGAGAGAGAGAGAGAGAGAGAGAGAGAGAGAGAGAGAGAGGATTGGAGGGAAGAGAGAGAGAGAGAGAGAGAGAGGGAGAGAGAGGAAGAACGAGAGATAGGACTTGAGAGAGAGGAGGAGTGTGATGGGGGAAGAGAAAGGATTAGAGGGAAACGAGAGAGAGAGAGAGAGAGAGAGAGAGAGAGAGAGAGAGAGAGTGATGGGGGAAGAGAGAGGTAGGTAGGAGAGAAAGGTAGAGAGAGGAAGTACGAGAGAGCGGACTGGAGAGAGAGGAGGAGAGAGGGATGGAGAGACGAGGAGAGACGGAGAGATAGGGGGATGGAGTTGGAGGGGGAGAGAGGGAGAGAAGAAGAAATACATAGAGAATGAGAAGTGGAGAGAGAAAGGGAGTGACAAGAGAGAGATGGAGAGAGAGTGTGTATCTTTGGGGGTGAGATAAAGAGAAAAAGAAGGAGAGATGAAGAGAGAGTGTGTATCTTTGGGGGTGAGATAAAGAGAAATAGAAGGAGAGATGGAGAGAACGGGGGAGAGAAGGAGAGAGGAGAGAGAGAGGGATATAATAATAGAGTTGGAGAGAGAGAGGTGGGAGAGAGAGGGAGGGAGAGAGAGAGGATGTGAGAGAGTGTAGAGAGGGAGGGAAAGAGAGGGAGGTAAGAAGAAAGAAATAGAGAGAGAAAGGTGGAGAGAGAGAGGGAGTGATAAGGAATATGGAGAGAGGGAGAGAGGACAATAAGAGGGAAGAGAGTGTTGAAATATGGCAACAAGAATATTCCAATTTAATTTGTCCTTGAATTAAATTGTGAATTAAAATCGAATTTAGTCTTAACAGCTACTTGGAAATAATTAATTAATTAATTTTGAATTAATTAGTTGGATAAATTCAAGTTAAAAGTCTTTCTGAAGTCATGCAAGAGTTATCCCTTAAATTAAGGAGATAAGATTGAGTTATATTTGAGTTGTAATTAGTTAACTCAGTTTATTGAGTTAAGTCCAGTTAAATTAGTTCCAAACTGTTTGAGGAACTAATAGAGAGTTAACAGTCAGTTGATGCATGCATGCACTCAACTAGTGCTACTCCAGTTAATTGAAGATTCCCTCATCAGAAACTCATGCATGTCTATTCTGAGAAAGGCCTAGTTGAGATTAAAGTCAAGGAAAGTGTACTATCAGTTGCATGTGTTTTCTTATAAAGAAAACTCATGCATGTTGTCAAGGATTATCCTTGAAGATTGCGCAGTTTTGGAAGAGATCATCCACTTGGTTGAAGGAATCATCCCAGAGGAACAGCGCAAGGAAATAGGAGCTTGGAGGGCAGAGAGGAAGGCTGGAGAGAAGCCAAGATTGCCTGTGAGCATCTGTGAGGATTGTAGTGAGAGCTGGATAGCTATGAGAGCTAAGGCTTTGTATAATTCCTATGTATTTCCACCTGTATGATAATACAATAATGTGGGGTTTTTAGCTGAGGCTTTCTCCAAAGTATTTTTATGTGTATTGTGCATTGATTCTTCTTCTTATTTATTGTTCAGCTCAATCTTTAAGCTTCCACAAATTTATAGTAGACGTTAGGTTATAGTATTTTTCTTTGATTTATATTGCATTATTGAGTTAACCTACCAACAGATTTTCTACATGGTATCGGAGCCAAGTTTGTAGAAATTTTCTACATGGTATTAGAGCTGTGAACAGTATACTGAGAAGAGAATTCGAAGTTTGAAGTTCGGGGTTGCAGGTGCAAATTCAATTCATATCATACTTCAAGGTTGGTCAATGGCATTCTATGGCTTGAGACTCGAGTATGCCTTGGAAGGTAACTCGAATTACATAGCATGGAAAGATAGAATGGAGGCTATATTAGAAGACAATGGCTTGAAGGAATTCATTGATCAAGAAATCTCAAAGCCAACTTCAACTAATGCACAAGAGTTGGCTGAGTGGAAGAAGTGTGTGGTGAAGGCGAGACGGATCATCCTTGAGGGAGTTCGAGACCATATTGTCTTGAGTCTCCATCGGAAGGATACTCCATTTTCAATGTGGAAGACATTGAAGGACCTCTACCGAAACAATAGCGACCAGAGGAAATTGGCGCTCAAGGATAAGCTTCAAAGAATCAAGATGGAGAAGGGTGATACTATTTCCACATATATGAACAATCTCACCACCTATAGAGATGAGCTTGGCACTATGGGAATAACTACTGTCGATGATGATATGGTGAGCCTCACTCTCCTTGGCCTTCCAAAGAGTTGGAATAGCTACCAAGACTCTGTGAATGGAAGGGAGAAACTGCCGGATTGGGAATGACTATGGTCGGATCTTATGCAAGAGGAGATCAAGAGGAGCACACGAGATGGTTCTTCATCCAAGGATGATGATGAAGAAAATATGGCCTTAGCAAGTAAGGTAAGGAAAGGGAAGGGGAAGGCTTCCCATTCCAAATCGAATTCATCTCATGGAGGGAAGAAGGGTGACATGTCTAAAGTAAGATGATTTAATTGTCACGAGATGGGACATTATGCGACTAATTCCCCATCGAAGAAGTCCATGAAGGGATCCTTGGAAGGATCGGAAGGTGAGGCATTAGCCTCTCAGTTCGAAATGGACTTTACCCTCATCGCATGCATGGTGTCATCGATGATGGGTTGTGTCTGGTATCTTGACAGTGGAGCCTCATTCCACATGACTGGTGATAAAATTTTATTCAGTTTCTTGGAGGAGAAAGACCTCAAGATGCACATAGAGATGGGTGACGACGGAAGGTATAGTGTTTCAGGAGTGGGCACGATTGCTTTTCAGAGGGAGCATGGAGCTCCTTTCACCTTGACAGATGTGATGTATGTGACTAGACTGAAGAAGAACTTGGTATCGGTCACGATGTTGGAGGACAAAGGCTAGGATGTTGTCTTCAAAAAGGAAAGGCGTTCCTAAGACACATAGCCATGGGTCAGACCAAGAGGATAGGGATTCAGGTGAAGAATCTCTATAAACTAGAGGTAGATGATTGTGCAACAATGAGTACAAAAGCAGAATTGGTGCAAATCCAAGACATTAGCGAGTTGTGGCATAGGCAGTTGGGCCATTTTCATCATGGGGCTTTGAAGATAATGTAGCAGATATCTACAGGACTTCCCAAAGGTAAACTTGAGCAAGTTGACACATGCAAAGGTTGTACCTTGGGAAAGTACACCAATTCTTCCTTTCATGATCGAGACAGTCGAGCGAAGGCTATCTTCGAGTGAGTTCATACTGATTTGTGTGGACCATTCTCGACGACATCCACAGCGAAGCAAAGGTATTATGTGATTTTCATTGATGACTATTCTTATAAACGCTAGATTTATTTCATGCAGAAGAAGGACCAAACTTTCACAAAGTTTTGTGAGTTCAAAGCTTTGGTCGAGAAAGATTCAGGGAAGAAGATCAAGGCCTTGAGAAGCAACAACAGTGGAGAATATGTCTCTCAAGAGTTTAAGGACTTCTATGGAGTGGAAGGAATTAAACGAGAGTTGACGACACCTCATAACCCATAGCAGAATGGGGTGGCTGAGAGGAAGAACAAATCTATTGTAGGGGCAACATGAGCAATGCTGCATGACCAAGGCCTACTGCTTCACTTGTGGGCTGAGGCATGCAACACAACAGTCTATTTGCATAATAGAAGCCCGCATTGCATACTTGGGATGAAGACACTAGAGGAAGCTTTCTCTAGTAAGAGACCAGATGTGGGTCACTTCAGGATCTTTGGCTCATCGGTATATTTCCATGTGACAAAGGATGCACGAAAGAAGCTTGAGTTGACAGCAGAGTTTGGGATATTTGTGGGGTACACTGATACACCTCACAACTATCGGGTGTACTTGCCTACCAGTCGGAGGACAATGGTTCGCAGAGATCTCAAGTTTGATGAGCAGAAGGCCATGCGAGTTTCCCTTGAGAGGGAGCTCCAACTACAGGCTGTGGAGGAACTGTTGGTTCCTAAGGAGGAGGAGCCTCATACTGATGCGGAGCAGCCACATGCAGAGGTTCCAGGAGTGGAGACATCCACTCAAGCAAAGTCTTCCAAAGATGGACAGAAGCGCACAAGAGAAGCTGACAGATTGTTGGAGGATGCGAGAGAGAATGTGGGAGCACCATATTCTCAGCGCAGACAGAGGAGGTCACCTGAGAGGTACACTGGATACATGGCCCTTGCTGGGGAATGTGTTGAGACCAAGCCATCTTCCTTTGAGGAAGCAGTGCAATAGCCGATTTGGGTTGATGCTATGGTGGAGGAGTATGACTCCATAGTTTGTAACAGTGTTTGGGACGTGGTTCCGAGACCGGAGAACAAGTCAATTGTGAATTCCCATTAACTTTACAAGGTAAAGCAAGTTGCTGATGGTAGTGTGGAGAAGCATAAGGCAAGATTTGTTGCCCGTGGCTTTTCACGGGTCGAGAGGATCATGCTGCTGCAATACATTTCAACAGAGGAGCAAGATGCTGACATTTTGACAAAGGCATTGTCAAAGTGTAAATTCCAGTTCCATAGAGACAGGATAAGGGTGGCAAATAATCCCTTTCTTGTTGAGAGGGAGTGTTGAAATATGGAAATAAGAGTATTCCAATTTAATTTGTCCTTGAATTAAATTGTGAATTAAAATTGAATTTAGTCTTAACAGCTACTTGGAAATAATTAATTAATTTATTTTGAATTAATTAGTTGGAGAAATTCAAGTTAGAAGTCTTTCTAAAGTCATGCAAGAGTTATCCCTTAAATTAAGGAGATAAGATTGAGTTATATTTGAGTTGTAATTAGTTAACTCAGTTTATTGAGTTAAGTCCAGTTAAATTAGTTCCAAATTGTTTGAGGAACTAATAAAGAGTTAACAGTCATTTGATGCATGCATGCACTCAACTAGTGCTACTCCAATTAACTGAAGATTCCCTCATCAGAAACTCATGCATGTCTATTCTGAGAAAGGCCCAGTTGAGATTAAAGTCAAGGATAGTGTACTATCAGTTGCATGTTTTTTCTTATAAAAAAAACTCATGCATGCAGTCAAGGATCATCCTTGAAGATTGCGCAGTTTTGGAGGAGATCATCCACTTAGTAAAGAGGTTTTCCACTTGGTTGAAGGTGAATCATCCCAGAGGAACAATGCAAGGAAATAGGATATTGGAGGGCAGAGAGGAAGTCTGGAGAGAAGCCGAGATTTCCTGTGAGCATCTGCGAAGATTGTACTGAGAGCTGGATAGCTGTGAGAGCTAAGGCTTTGTATAATTCCTATGTATTTCCACCTGTATGATAATACAATAGTGTGGGGTTTTTAGCTGAGGCTTTCCCCAAAGTATTTTCATGTGTATTATGCATTGATTCTTCTTCTTCTGGTTATATTGTTCAGCTCGATCTTTAAGCTTCTGCAAATTGATAGTAGAAGTAGGTTATAGTATTCTGATTTGATTTATATTGCATTATCGGGTTAACCTACCATCAAATTTTCTGCAGAGAGATAGAAGTAGGGGAGAGGGAGAGAAGGGGAAGAGAGAGAGAGAGGGAGAGGGGGAGGGAGGTAGATAGATTAGAGAAAGAGAGTGTATGTTTTGGGGGTGATATAGAGAGACAAAGGGAGATAGAGATATAGATGGAAAGTGAAGAGAGGGAAGAAGAGATAGATGGAGAGAGGGAGGGAGGGATAGAGAGATTGATAGATATGGAGTGAGAGAGTGTGTGTGTTTGGGGGGTTGAGATAGAGAGACAAATAAGGAGAGATGGAGGGAGATATAGATATAGATGGAGGGGGGAGAGGGAAGAATATTTCTTGCACTAGATGCATTGATTTCAATGTAGATGGTGATTTCTAATCCTATTTGATTGCTTGCACTAGATGCATTGATTTTAGTGTAGATGTTGATTTCTAATGATATTTGATTTCTTTCACTAGATGCATTGATTTTAATGTAGATGATTTCTAATCCTATTTGATTTCTTGCACTAAATGCATTGATTTCAATGTAGATGGTGATTTCTAATCCTATTTGATTGTTTGCACTAGATGCATTGATTTCAATGTAGATGTTGATTTCTAATAATATTTTATTGCTTACAGTAGATGCATTGATTTCAATGTAGATGATTTCTAATCCTATTTGATTGCTTGCACTAGATGCATTGATCTCAGTGTAGATGTTGCTTTATAATCTCATTTCCTTACTTGCACTAGATGCATTGATTTCAGTGTAGATGTTGATTTATAATCTTAGTTGCTTACTTGCACTAGATGCATTGATTTCTAATCCTATTTGATTGCTTGCATTAGATGCATTAATTGATGTTTCTTTATAATCCTATTTGCTTACTTGCACTAGACGCATTGATTCCAATGTAGATGTTGGTTTATAATCATATTTGCTTACTTGCACTAGATGCATTGATTTGAGTGTAAATGTCGATTTCTAATCCTATTTGATTGCTTGCATTAGATGCATTGATTTCAGTGTAAATGTTGTTTTATAATATTATTTGATTGCTTGCATTAGATGGATTGATTTCAATGTAGATGTTGATTTCTAATTTGATGTAATTGGATATATGATTGTATATTAATTTTAAAGTGATTGGATTAACATTGTGCATTGATTTCACTGTAAGCACAAAAAATTATTGGCAATGTACATTGATTTTTGTGTTATAGTAATTCAACCTATTAATATTGGAGAGAAAGACAGACAAGGTATGATGTTTACTACAGTAGCTCGAGCTAAAGATTTAAATGGTTTACGATTTAACCTGTCATTTTCATATAATCGATATGAAAAGATGACAAAAGTAACAAGGGTGACAATAAGAATAGTAGAAGAAAATAGTTTGAGATGGATCACAATGAAGACTATTTGTAATTGATTATATTCTTATTATTCACATTTTCTATCATTCAATACTATTATATTGTCACTTTACATTAAAAAAAAAGTATTTCATCATTTTTCATCATTAAAGTTATTAACAATATTTATCATCTCAACAAACTAGGTAACTAAGAAAATTTAAAATTAAAATGACCGAATTAATTTGAGACATGTTTAGCATATTCAAAATGATTATATTAATATTAGATGAATTTACATATTATTGATAAAATTAATCATATGTTCTAAGATTTTCTTTTCCTGCACATGAATAAAACCAACCTAGATCCATCTTAACCCTGGATCTATCAAGTGCTGAGAGGGATCAAATCTCTCGAGGTGTAAACCTTTCCTCAAGTTTGGCACTCAAAAAAGAAGTTTGCATCTCGATAGATTTGATCCCTCTCGGCATGGGAGTTAAGATGGATCTAGGTTGGCTATTGTCTGCAACCCACTATAGGGCATATATGTAGATGTAATGTAAGAAATGTATTGTAAGTAAATATTTAAAATGTCGGCTCAATTGTAATCAGTATATTTATAATAATTGATATATTTGTAATAATAAATCGAGTCTCTAATAATTTAAAAAAAAAAGGTCAATATATATATATATATATATATATATATATATATATATATATATATATATATATATATATATATATATGAGCGGAATCTCTTTTATTAATAAAATTATGAACATTTTTTTTAGATAAAAGAAAATATAATATTCATATCACATTAAAATATATAACATATAAATTGTACTTATAAATTAAAATAAAATAATGATTCTATAACCATATTTAAATTTAATTAACAAGCAAATAAAAATTTAATATTTACAATATAACAAGATTTTTAATCATGAATATTTATCATGGATATTATTAACTTACTTTTCACCATGGGCTAATACCATGGTTTATCAATAACATGGACCATCTAGGCTTTTGATTCTTATGTTATGGATCTAGGCTTTAATTATCTTGTTACAATATCGTGGGCCAATACCAAGGCTTATCAATACCACATGCCCAAAAACCATAACTTATTTCAAAATCAAAAATTTTATAAATACTTTATTTTAATTTAATTTTATAACATTTTTTAATTAAATCTAAAAGCATAAAGGTTATAATTACTTTTGAGATATATCTAAACCCTCCATCTTCACAACTACTAAAAATATTCTCATAAAGATTAAATCTAGGTTTTAATAAATTAAAAATGAGAGTGCTTATATATATATATATATACATATGTGAAATCTATATAATATAAATAATATTATAAAGAACTAGGATAGATGCATCTTAACCAAGGACCCAAGCGAAGAGAGAAAGCAAAGTGACTAACAAAGATAGAGGAAAGATAGAGCATGATTATTTTAAGTTTTTTATTATTGTATTTTCTTTGACATCATTCATCCAAAATATAGGTTTAATTTTTTAGAGCCAATTATGTTTTTTTTTTTTTAATTTAGATACTTTTTTAAATACAACACAATGGGATCATATTTAAGAGAAAGAGAATGAGATGGAGGGGGAATAGAGTGGGGAAGAGAGACATAGAGGTGGGAGAGATGAGGAGAGAGAGGAAGGAAGAGAGAGAGAAGGGGGGGAGAGGAGGAGAGAGGGAGGGAGAGAGAGATGGTTTTGGATGGGGGGAAGAGGGAGGAAAGAACAAAGACATTGAGAGATAGAGGTGGAGAGAGAGAGAGAGAGAGATAGAGTGACAAGGGAGAGATGAAGATGGAATGAGGGAGAGAGGAGATGAGAGAAGAGAGAGAAAATGAGAGGATAGAGATAGGGAAAGAAGGGGAAGAGAGAGACAGGGAAACATAGATATGGAGGGGGGGGGGGGGGGGAGAGGGGGAGAGTGAGAAGGTGTTAAATTGGGAAACTAGGGCCAAACTTCACATTGGACAGCTCATATTTTCTTGGATTCCTCTCTCCAAGAGGTGTAGGATTGATTTAAAGATAATCCCATTCTAACATGTACAAATGGAATTATGAATTTATTTTGATTATGAACAAATTGTCAAGGTCGGCCATCAAACTCATGTAGGCTTAGAAGCCCAACAGTCATGTCTATTCATCATCAACGTTTGCCTATAAATACATGATGCCTCCTCCTCATTTGGACACACTTCACTCACTCACATCTTCTCTCTCTCCTTCATTGATTGGGTACAAAAATTAGAAGTTTCTCTCCACATGTGTGAAGGAAAGGAAGGGTTTTTCTGTTCTAGCCTTTGACCAGATTTGACCGAAAATCGGAGAAGTTGTTTTGACTTGTGTTGACCTATTTTTGTGCGGTTTTGGTTGGAGGAATTATGTCTTAGTAGGCCGCAGTTCTGGGCATGAAAACTGAGGCAATATGACCTCATTTTTGACCAGCGTTGACTGTACTAGGGTTGGCTGCAACATTGACTTTTGTTGATCGGGTTTGACTGGACTTTTTCGGACTATTTTTGGGTTGATTAGACTTGATGTTGGAGGATGAAGTTGACTCGGTTTGACCAAGATGAATTGAGGAAGAATTCTACCCTATTTGAACAACATTGACTTTCTGGTTATGGCTTTCTGTTTCTGCTATTTGACTGATTAGATTTTCATTGTAATTGGGAAAGTGAATATAATGCATTGTACTCTCTCTCTCTACTGAACTTTTGAAGAATTATAAGAAGAATTGATCAAGGGTTTCCCCACATTGGGGTTTGTCACTGGCTGGTGTCATATCTTGTGTCCTCTTGTCTTGGATTGTCTTCTACTATTATTGTTTATGTTCTATCTGCATTTTACTATCATGTTGATGTGATTTCTAAACTAGATAGTGATATTGGGCTAGTAAAGAAATTGAAGTAAAATTGCTCTAAGCATAGAAGATACCATTGTTATCCTAAAATTAACATGGTATTGGAGTTTAGGTGAAGACAAAGCCCAAGCAAGAGTGAGAAGAGAAATCACTGATCAAAGACAATATTCAATGACTTCCACATCCTACTTCAAGTCTAATGATAAGATTCATCATAAGTTTGATTATCATGCATGGAATATGTCTCTTGATTTGACATTAGAAGAGCAAGATGTGATATGTGCAGGGAAAGATTTCAGAACCTCCTTCTAATGCACCAATTGTTGCTAAAACCAAATACAAGAAGAGTGAAGTCAAAGCCAAGAAGATCATTAGGGATTCTATTCATAAGCATTTAGTTGCTTACATTTCTGATTTCAACACTTCAAAGGAGATATATGACAAGTTGGTTGGAATGTTCAAATCTAGCCATGCAAATCAAATTTTTTTTCTCAAGAACAAGTTGAAGGATATAAACAAGGGAAGAAATGAAGATATACAATCCTACTTCATGAGGATTACTGAGATAAAAAATGATCTTCTTTTGATTGGAGAAGCTATTGATGATAGGGAGCTTGCCCTCATTTCCCTTGGAGGACTCCCTCGTGAATGACACATGTTCAACACTACTATTCTTAATAACGACAAGATTCCAGGTTTTGAAGAATTGCTGACAAGATTCTCTCAAGAAGAAACAAGCATGATGGAACTAGATATTCCTTCAAATATGAATGATCCTACTACATTCTCCGCTCATGCTAAAAAGAAGAACAATGTAGGTTCAAAGAAGCAATGTCAAGGAAGGTCAGGTTTCAAAAATGGAAGGAAGGGAAGATGCTTCATTTGCAACAAGTTTGGTCACTATGCTAGGGAGTGTCCTGATAGAAGGGATACACCTCATGATGATAACAACCACAACAAAAACAATTTCAGGGGCAACAACAATCAAAGAAAGGAAGATTCAACAACCAAGGAAAAAGGAATGCTCCCGCTTCTCATCAAGGAAATGGTCATCATCCCAAGAGATCAAGAAACACCAGGTACGATGAATTTAATGTTGTTGATAACAAGAAAAAATAATTCTATCTTATATCTTCCCTTTCTACTGCATCTCCTCTGGACACTTTGGGAAATTCGTTGATTGATAGTGGTGCCTCAAGACACATCACCGGGTATAAGGAAGCTCTTTCAAATATGATTGAAAGGGATACACATTTAGAAATTATCCTTGGAGACAATGCCACCTATCCCATGAAGGGAGTTGGGAATGTTATCTTCAATTGAATTAGGGTAACACCATTCATCTACAAGAAGTACTATATGTACCCGATCTAAAGAAGAACCTGGTATCTATCTTGGCGATGGAGGACAAAGGATTCAAGGTAGAATTCATCGATGGAAAGGTACATGTGTGTAATAAAAATTTCAAAGATGCATTTACACTTGGCTTCATGGTTGATAGCCTATATCAAGTTGGAGGAAGCCCATTGGGAGCTATGTCTTGTGACACATCACTTCAATCTGAATTATGGCACCGAAGGTTTTCTCATCTACATTATAAGGCACTACCCAATGCGAGGAAGGTGGTGACAAGTATGCCCAAATTTAAAGTAGAACATGAAGGTGTTTGTCAGGGGTGTGTCGAAGGAAAACATACAAGGGGACCATTCCCCTCAAGTGATAACAAGACCACTGACATATTGCAATTGATTCATTTTGATATGTCTGGTGCAATGCTCGTGAACACATTAGGAGGATACATATATTATGCAACCTTTATAAATGATTTCTCTCGCAAGACTTGTATATATTTCTTGAAGAAGAAGGATGAAGTATTCTCATGGTTTTGTTCTTTCAAAGCTTTTGTTGAAAATCAAACCAGGAAGAAGATCAAAATATTGAGAACCGATAATGGAACCAAATACAAATCAAATGAGTTCAAAGATTATTGTAGAGAAGCTAGCACTAAGAGGGAGACTACTACCGCATATACTCCTGAGAAAAATGGTGTTGCTAAAAGAAAGAATTGTTTTATCGTAGAAGCCACCCGTGCCATGTTTCATGATCAAAGCCTTCTAAAATTATTATGGGCCGAAGCTACAGACACCATCATGTATGTTCAAAATAGATGCCCTCCTCAAGCGTTGGGCTCCAAGACTCCCGAAGAAGTTTTCACCAGTAAGAAACCTGATGTTTCTCACTTTAGAATTTTTGGTAACCCCGTATATTTTCATGTGCCAAAAGAAAAGAGAAGCAAATTGGATGCCTCTAGGAAGAAAGGAACATTTGTGGGCTACAGTGAAACTTCTAAGGCATATAGAATCTATGTGTCTGGTCAAAGAGAAGTGGAGATAATTGATGATGTCACTTTCGATGAGGATGTTTCCCTTGGGAAGATTAGTAATCTTCCTCTTTCAAAGAAGGACAAAGAAGCAGATTCTGGAAAGCAGGGAGAACTGCACGATGAGCAGTTGTCTGATGCTGAAGGACCAATGGATCCCATTGATCCACCCCCTCATGAGCCCTCCTCCTTGAAAAGGGGACCCTCATGGCTTAGGGAGACTCTCGAAGATGCTGAGAGACATGTTGCATATAGGGGGACATTTCCTGAAAGCAAGAAGCTGAATAGGTACCAAGGGTACTTAACTTCTATGAGCACCATTGTTCAATCTGAGCCTTCCACATTCGAAGAAGCTACCAAACGCCAAGTTTGGAAGGATGCAATGAACGAAGAGTATGATTCGATTATGAAGAATTATGTCTAGGATGTGGTGCCTAGACACGAGGACAAATCCATTGTCACCTCGAAAGGGCTCTTCAAGATCAAGCATGGAGCTGATGGAAGTGTTGAAAAGTTCAAGGCTAGATTCATTTCTCAAGGTTTCTCTCAAAAGGAAGGTGCAGATTATGATGAGATATTTGCAGTGCTTTCCTGCTACACCATCATATGTTCGATTATAGCCCTTGTTGCCTTGCAAGGATGGAATCTATATCAGATGGATCTCAAGATTGCCTTATTGCATGGTTCACTTAAGGAGGAAGTCTATATAGAAAAACCTAAGGGGTTTGAAGTTCAGTATAGTCATACACATGTATGTAGGTTGAAGAAGGCCCTCTATGGGTTGAAGTAAGCACCTCGGGCTTGGTATGAGAGGATCGATAACTATCTAATGAAGCTCAGATTTACGAGAAGTGAAGTTGATCCGAACCTTTATTTTAAGGTTGATAATGATAGACCTCTCATGTTGGTACTCTATGTGGACGATCTCTTTCTAACAGGTGCAAACCCTCTTATTCATCAATGTAAGAGGGAGTTGGCTTCTGAATTTGAAATGAAGGACCTAGGACTGATGCATTACTTCCTAGGGTTGGAGGTTTGGCAAAAGCTAGGCAATATTTTCCTTTCTCAATGAAAATATATTGTGAAGATACTTGAAAGATTTGAGATAGTGGAATGCAAGTCTATTACTACTCTGATGGAACTTAACTTCAAGAATTTATGCGGAAGTGTTGTTGGGCCAGAGTTGGGAAATCCTTCTGAGTATCATCAACTCATGGGGGCCTTGATGTTCTTGGTGAACTCTCGTCTGGACATATTTTTTGCAGTGAATACATTGAGCCAGTTTATGGTCAAGCCTCACCACATACATTGGATTACTGCCAAGAATCTCTTGAGATATCTTCAAGGCACAATCACTTATGGACTGAGATAATTGTCGAGAATGTGAGGCTCCATGGTTACTCTGATGCAGACTAGGCTGGCAGTGTGGTGGATCATAAAAGAACATTTGGATGTTGCTTCTCTCTAGTTCTTCTTCGATATCATGGATGAGCAAGAAGTAGAAGTCGGTTTCCTTGAGCATCGTTGAGGCTAAATACATTGCTGCTATTTTGGCCACCTGTGAAGCTGTTTGGTTGAGTAAGATCTTTAGTGAGTTATTTGGACATGTGTTGAATACCACCGTGATCTTCTGTGACAACCAGAGTGGGATTCATCTTTCAGAGAATCTCGTGTTTGATGACCACTCCAAGCATATTGATATCAGGTACCACTTTATCCTGGATATGGTATGAGAGGGAGAAATAAGACTCCAACACATTGCGACTAATGATCAGGTCGCCGATATTCTTATGAAGCCCCTAGGGAAGGTCAAATTCTTAACCTTTTGTGAACGACTTGGAGTCATGAAGAGACCCTCGTATGAGGGTCCTGTATGAGATGGATGTTGTGCTCTAGGAGCTTCGGGGGGCTTGGGATACTTCTTGGAGTGATGAGCGACCATAGGGTGAGTGGTTCACATTCCCCTAATGGTGCACAATGTACAAAGTCAATGGTTCACCTTCCCCTGTGATACCCCCTTGTGACATATGAATAGGTTGAGTGGTTCACCTTCTCTTATGGCATATGTGCAGGATGAGTGATTCACCTTCTCTTGTCAGCACATCTTACCCATGCAATCCGGGACTCATGGGAAGTACCTCTCATCTGGAAAATGAGTAGGGAAATGAGGATAGGGACCTTAGTACTACCAATGGATGCATCATTTACTACCATACTCCCTATGCTAGGTGCTCGATCCAAACTTGTCTTCTTACAAATGTTAGTCAACTTCGCATAAACAAATATTCTATCTTGTATTCACTTAATCAATATAGTCATATATATTTGTGCATCATATAAACAATAGAAGTGCAATTTATACCCAATATATTCAATGCATAAAATAGGAAATAAATATCATGCTAAAGATATCATGCCAAAAAAATCTAATATAATGTGTTAAACAACAAATTTAAATAACTTGCCTTCACACATAAACACCTAAACAGCTGCTCAAACTTATTTGTTTTATTCCACAAGACATCAAGCTTCAAGCATGAGTATTTTAATGACATCTGAGTGTTTACTTCTATTATTTCTTTAGGCAGAGCCTGTAGAGGGCCAGGTAGCCTCTAGAACTCATCCTCTCTTTAGAGGTGACATATCCGGTAAATTCCCCTACAGTCTATCTCTGTATTAGAAATAAGAAGTTCTCACATTTTCAGAGTTAACCTTGGAGTTGTTTGCACATTTAAAATTATTGGAAATGGATACCTTGCACCCTTTATTCAAGTACATTCCATTTTCAGATCAGGTGGTATCAGAGTAGGTTTTTGTTATTTATATGCTCTAGGAAAAGTTATATAAACTATAGACAGAGTCTGAAGCAAGCCAGGAAGCCTTCGAACTGCTTTTGTTATACAATTGCATAGTAGATAAATGCTACTTCAGTCAATCTTTGGTTTAGTTTATATTTTGAGCATTTGTGCAATCAACCTTGACTGTTTTATTGTGTGAATGAGTTTGCTTGAGCTTATTTTGGGATAGCTGGTGTTAACCCTCTCCAAGAGTTGAAGGCATTTTGTCAACAACTTGTCATTGTTGAAAGCTTTAAGAACTCTGTTTGAAGTTCCTTTTGTTATTTGACCATTTACATGATGTCAATTTCTTCTGCAAGTGAAGTTTCCTCCTTCACGAAACTCTTCAGTGATGACATGAAAGAAGAGTTCATTAAGGTGAAGGACTTGGTGAAGATTCTCCTTAAGGAGCAAAGGGAAAGTGCTAAGCTTCATGCACAATTGTTGGCTATGAAAGAAGAGAAGGAAATAATTCTCCAAAGACTGCATGACATGGAGAAACAACTCTTGCAAGCTCAAGAAGCTTTGTCCAAGAAAATACCTCTTCTTCAGGATGTAAATCATGAGGTAAATCATTCAGATTTGTCTTCAATTTCCTCTATTGAAAAGTGTGTTGGTTCTTTTGAAAGGCATACAAGAGGTATAGGGTCCAAATTGATGTTGAAAATGGGCTATCAAGAAGGCAAAGGTTTGGGCAAGCATGCACAAGGCATTGTTGAGCCTATTTGTGTTGTGGAGTGACCCAAGAATGTTGGTCTTGGATATGAGCAGTCTAATGGCGAAGCATTGATCACATGCATTCAATAATGTGATGCAAATTTGAAGAGAACACTTCTCCCAAGATCTCAATTGCATCAATGTCATGATGGCAATCTTCCTTACCATTGTTTGAAGCCTTTGTTGCAGGAAGAAGATGGTAGACATGCAGCTTATGGCAAGCATGCAATTTTAGGCAGTTTTCAAGACAAGAACGATGATGTTAGTTTGCAATTGAAAGTTGGAGCCTCTACTAGTTCATCTCCTCATGGAGGAAAAAAGGATGAACATGCAAAGCAGCACAAGAGGTATAAATCTTCTCATGATCAATTCGATTGTGTTTCTGCAAGGCATGATAATTTTACATGCTTTAATGGAAGAAAGATTTGTTGTACATATTGTGGTCGATTTAACGATCATGTTTCGAGATGTTGGATGAGAAAGAAAACGCACAGGAAGCAGATGAAGCAAAGACTACCTTCAATGAAGGTGCATAATATTTGCACTTTTTGCCAAAAGAGGGGACATGTTGTCTCTCATTGTTGGACTTTACATCCAACTCGTCGTCCCACACACATGCAGCAAGAGGACAAAAATATTGGCGAAGGTGAAACCACAGATGCCATTATTGATGTGAAAAGGGAAGTTTCACATGAGGAAGAATTGCAGCAGCAAAAATCGCCATGGAAGTGGCTTGGTGAGAAGTGGATGGACTTCTTGACACAGTAAGACGTACTCCTTTTGTACATATACAAACTTTGGATGTATGCATGTTTTTTATGTTGTTGCAAAATTTTGCCATGGAGGTAAAAGATGAGTATGGTACTCACTATTATTGCAGCAATGTCTTTCATTTCAGCTCTTTGTCACCCACATGTTGTTTTTTGGGTTGATGTACTTGTTGGTCTTTGAAAAGAAGAGTTGAAGTTGCACCTGTACATAGAGGTTGTAGGTGTATTTGTCGAACTGTATATAGTTCATTGTACATGATACATGCATATGTGTTTGTAAATGTATCTTGTTGTTGGTCAACTAGTGTCACTTGTGAGCACACTTTTTACATTGTTGATTGTGTCACACAATGTTTATCGACTTGTGTTGATTGTGTCACACCTTGATTATTGACTTGTGTCGATTGTGTTGCATATGTTTTGTCGACTTGTGTCGATTGTGTTGCATATGTTTTGTCGACTTGTGTTGGTTGTGTACACACTTGCTACATTTATGGTTGAGTCCATTGTTCAACACATTTCAGGTCAACTTGTCGTTGATGATTGTCTTGTTGCACAAGGTACCTTTGGTGTCATTTGGTGCAGGGAACGAAATTGGTGCAAAGCAGTGCACAATTCCATGAGCTGGAAAAGCATGCAAGCAAAGAGGCCTCAAATTTCAGCATGGGTCTCTACTTGGTTCATTATGGTTTGCTTACTTTTATTGTTCGTGAACAGAACCATTGTACTTCTTTTTGGAGAAGTTTTTGTAGCATGTATCCCAAGATTTTGGGATGAGCATTTGCATTACTTTCAGCATGCTACAGCTAGTACAAGCATTCTTCTACAGCTACTTCATTTTTGGAAGTTTGTTGTGGGTATTGGCCTAAGTCACCTTCAGTTTTCCTTCTGGAGAAGGAGGTGCCATTGATGGGCATAGTGATAGTTGGCAAGCCCACATGTTCAGTGGAAGATTTCAGCTCATACATCAACAAGTGTCATTGCTGGTTTCTGCAATTTTCAGATTTGTCTGGCGAGAAAACTTGGTCGGGATTCAACAAGTACTTGGCTTATTCAGCAAAAATTCGCCATGACGATAGTTGGCAAGGCAGGAGATTTTGGTTATCTTTCTGCTCATTTGGCTGAACAGAAGAGGATGTTTTTGTTCTCTCATTTGCTATACAATTCAGTTCAGAGTTTTCAGTAAGCTTTTGGGGTCCAAAAGCCTCTCATTTGGGAGGTGTGATCAGGAGCTCAAGACCAAGTGTCGAAAAATGCTCAAAAATGAAAGTGCTCAGAACTGGTTCAAACCTAAACGACTGGATAGGTCTCATCTTCTTGATTCTGGCACCGCAAACGGTTCAAAAAATGGACTCCATGTGGAGAAGTTATTCCGATTTAAAAATCACCCAATGACCTTCATTTTTGAATTTAAAAAAAAAAACTTAAAAAAAAAATATTCCGAGGAATATTCCCCAAAATATTCGGGGAATATTCTGTTTGAACGGTCCAATAGCACGCTGACACGTGGCCCCAGGACTACAATGTGGTGTTGGGCAAAAATTTTATGGAGCTCGCGGGACTCAACCCCGGGTCATGTGGCCGCCCCCTTACCACATGACCGAGCGCTCAGAACCAGGACCTAACACTCGGCGGTTAACAGTTCCGGGATTGTCGGTCACATGCCCGCGGTTCCGCCCGGCGGTCACGGTCAACTGACCGTTCAACTGGCAATTAGGTTGGCAGCGGCACCATTTTTGGCGTTCCTGCCATTTTTGGCGGGCTTAACTGCAGTCTATCTAGACTTAGCTGGAGTTATTCTAGGCCAGACTGGCAGTTCATGAATATGCCATAACTTTGGCTAGGAGAGGCCTTTTGAGGCAATTTTTTTTTTGATTTTGGGTCTCTTCAACATTCTGAATCCATTGGCATAGGTTTCATAGCCAACAGAGGTCGTTTGCAGGTGATTTTGCTTCGGGGAAGTTCCAGGAGCCACTAGGGCCATATCAGTTTGGGAGCTGCATTAGGATGTGTGCAGCCATTGAATGTGAAACGAAGGCCATTTTTGACTATATTCTGTGTTTTGAGTCCATTTCTACAGCTCTTTTTGCCTATTGAGGCATTCTTCACCTCAAATTTCTTCAGGGAATCTTTCTAGGCCACTAGGGCCATTCCAGTGCTTGAGTTGTTTGGGGGCTATATTCATCTATTTTTGGTGATTCAAAAGCCTACTTCTATTGTCTTCGACCTTCTGAGTCCATTGGCAGAGGTTTCAAAACCATTGGAGGTCATCTTCACCTCGAATTTCTTCATAGAAGTTTAAAGGGCCACTAGGGCCATTTAGAGAAAGTATTGTTTAAGGTACAATTTCACTGTTTAGTGCTTGGGGAAGAGCATTCTTAGCTATTTCCTATCTTCTGATTCTGTTTTTACAGTCAAATTTTCCTTTAGAGGCACTTATTTACTTGTATTAGCCTTTGCAGCTTTCTTAATACAGGAGGACAAGCCCATTTTGAGAGGCTTGATCCAACAGATGTAGCCTAGGAGGGGTGAACTGCTTTATCATATTTGTGTCATTATTTGCTAAAGATATCATGCTAAAAAAATATGATATAATGTGTTAAACAACAAATTTAAATAACTTTCCTTCACACATAAACACCTAAACAGCTGCTCAAACTTATTTGTTTTATTCCGCAAGACATCAAGCTTCAAGCATGAGTATTTTAATGACATCTGAGTGTTTACTTCTATTATTTCTTTAGGCAGAGCCTATAGAGGGCCAAGTAGCCTCTGGAACTCATCCTCTCTTTAGAGGTGACATATCTGGTAAATGCCCCTACAGTCTATCTCTGTATTAGAAATAAGAAGTTCTCACATTTTCAGAGTTAACCTTGGAGTTGTTTGCACATTTAAAATTATTGGAAATGGATACCTTGCACCCTTTATTCAAGTACATTCCATTTTCAGACCATCAGAGAGTCCCCAACACCATCTAGTGTTCCTCCACGAACTGTTGGAGGGTCTCTGCAGTGACATCCCTCACCGTCTCTCCAATGTCGTGCACATCCCCCTTAGTGAGGGTGATCAGGTCGAAAGAAGTCTTTGAAGCCTTCGACTTCTTCCGCGGCCCTACCTGCTCTCTTGGGCGTGATCGTTTCAGTTGGGTGGACGTTGTCTGCGGATCTGCGCCACCTTGCTCTGTATCTGTCTCCTATTCAGGCGAAGGTGACTTTTCTCCCTCGCGCTCTTCCTTTGGTGCCTTCTGTTGTTCTTCCACTAGCTTTGCGTGCCGCCTGGGCCTTAGCTGCTACCGCTTCATTCTTACATTTTTCTGCCAATTGCGCCATCTGCAGTTTCGCCTCGTCCTTTTTCCACTGTGCGGCAGACTTTTTGGCTTCCACCGCGGAGCTGGCTGGAGTGCGCCACTCTGGTGGCCACGATTTAAGGACTGTGAAGATGACGTCGTCTTTCACCAGGTAGGGTAGCTCGTGCCATGTCTGCGTGGGTTCCTTTTGTGCCCTGATGTAAATGTGATGGAAATCTGCCTTGAACTTCGTGAAGATCTGCAGACTATTGTAGACTGTGGGCGATAACTGCAGCTTGCAATTAATCCCCATTCTGATGTTCATCTCCATGAACACCCAGAAGATTTTACTGTCCCTTATCCTCTGTGCATCTTAGGTTGCCCACAGCGAAGCGTACTTCGCTGCCTCCAGAAGGTCCTGCGCAATCATCGGGAACTGGCTGTCTTCAGGCAATTCCCATGCCACCAGTACTATGGACAATAGAAGCTAAGCATAGTGAAAAGTCTTCCCCTACTCTTGTGCCTCATGGTAGTTCTCAAGGAACTCTCCGCATAAGTAGTTTTCCTAGTTGAACTAGACCCCTTCAACACATTGTGCTGCAAGTGCAACCACCGGCGCGGGCACCTCATCCGCATGGCACTTCCACATAACCTTCACTCCCAAAATCTTCGTCGCGACTTTGACCGCAGGGTTATTGATGCTGGAAATCACGTACTCTCTCTTCTTCTTCTCTAGCTTTAACTTCTTCTTCGTGGCCTCCGCAATGGCCAAATCATCACTCTTACCCTCTAAGATGTTCATTGGGTCGTCCCCTTTTCAAGGGAGTTGGGTAATTTTGTGGATCAAGTGGCCTGTGATGGGGATGGGCTCCTCCATCCACAATCACCCATCATGCACCAAGTAGAGCAGCTGCCTGATGACAAAAATGGTCACTGGGCCGTGATGGTAATGCGGCACCCAGAGCAGGTTTAACAGTCCTGCCTTCTCCACACCTCTCAGCCATTTACGCGGCTCCAACTCTATGATTCTAGTCGGCGCGTCTTTCTTTTGGCGCATTAGTTGTGCGATTGCCAAATATGAGAACTTCTCGTGGTCCGTGAAATCCCAATCTTCAAATTTTAGTACAGGCACTCGCCCCAAGTGCGCTCCTTCGAAAATGATGTCGTTGGGGAGTAGCGGAGTCTGCAGAGAGCTCTTGCTCTCATCTATATCTTTAGGCACCTTAGCTTTACCCTTCCGCGGAGGAACATATGCAGGCAGCCTGGTAAGAGGGTCCGCACCCTGGGTGTCAACCTCCATTTCTACATCCTCCTCCTCCTCTACCAGGATTTCTTCAAATTCTTCCTCCTCATTGGCCTCCAAATTAATAGCCTTCCCATTTTCTTCCATGGTAAGCTTAGTCCTTAACGAATTTCTAGGGGATAAGTGCAGTGGGACCATAGCCTGCTTGTCTTTCTTGGGTCTTGGTGTGCACAACGATTTAGGGATTTCTGCTACTATCCAGCACTTTCAGGGGCTTCTACTTCTATAATGGCCTATGCGGCTTCCTCAACGATCATTACTCTGGTATCCATGGCTTCCTCAGGTGCTGCCATAGTGCTATTCCACAATTCTCTTAACGGCTCAGGTAATTGGTCAAACAACGAATTTGCCTTCAGAAGATCGAACAGATCTGGGTTCATGAATGTTTGTGCACGCAACAAATCAGTCCTCAAATTTCCAAGTGTTGTTTGTTGAACAACCCTTTGTAATCTATCACGCCTTTTGAATTTGAATTCGATTGTTCCCCCCACGTTCGGTCCATTAATGCTCGATTGGCAGCAGATTTTCAAGAATCTAGCCCATAAAGTTCGCCTTAAATGCCCGTCGCCCACTCCATTTGGTCTAAAACCAAGCATCACATTGTGAATAGTAATAGTGACGGTCACTTTCCATCCGACCTGCGTGGCAGCACAGCTACCCTCGCGCTGTCGCGGATCCTGTGACACTTCGCTACTACGCGTAGTCCTGACATCACGTAACTCCCGGGCAGAGTAATTTATAGTGCCGCACCTCCTTTCAGCTGCCTGGCTGTCGGCTATTCAGATGGTCAAGCCCCCTGTTTACACCTTCAACTGACTGCCATTGACTTTTCCTGGGAAGAGTTCTCCATTTAACTTTACCAACTGCACCGTGACACCATTTGTGATCTCCTTGATAACATAAGGTCCCAGCCAATGCATTTTGAGCTTCCCTGGGAATTTATCAAACTTACTATCATACAGCAACACCAAATCATTCACCTTAAAGGTGTGCAACTTAATATGTCGATCGTGCCAATCCTTTTCGCTGCTTTTGGACCTGCTGGTGGAAGCCAACCAAAAACCTTTCTTCTTCAAGCTCCTCCAACTGTGTGAGCCTCTCCTCCAGGGCTCTGCGATTCGTCATACCTATGAGCACTGCTATGCACAGACTAGTCACGATGTACTCCATAGGCATCACAGCTTCGACTCCATACGTCACAACTTTGACTCCATAGAAAAGCCTAAAAGGTGTTTTTCCTGTCTGTTTCTTGCATGTCGTCCTATAAGCCCATAATACTACAGGTACGCGTAGGTCCCAATCACTTTGCTGCACATTGCATACCTTGTTCAGTGTGTTTCATACCTTGTTAAACGCTTTTGCGTAGAGAACCTTTTGTGCGATTGTTCTTCCTACATAATGTTTCCCCAACATTAAGAGCCATTTGCACATTCATCCCCCCAACACATGCTTATTGACCATACATTTCAGCGCGGAGTTCATGTGCATCCGCGTAGGTTGTTTTCCATAGACCTGCACCCACCTAGCCAGATGTGTGCGCAGATCATCCCGTCCATTGTACTTGTCTGTCAATCGCACCCTAGGCTTTCCAAATCATGTGCGCATCATTCTCCTACACTCGTGCCAGTCGTCAAAGATCCCTTTATGCGTACCCCACCACCTCGCGGGCGTAGCGCGCAATACCCAGTCCAAGGCCTGGAATCATTGCTTTTCTAGCACCTCCCTTTTAAATTTATTCAAGAAGGTATCTACCTCACTTAGACCATCATAAGTAGGAAAATCTCTTACTTCTGTCAATACGCAGCGCAGCGACCTTGTCATCATATTACAATTCAATGTAGTTACCTCATGTAACCGATTCTGCCATCGCTCTGTCTCCTCATCTGAATCCAACGTACAGGAGATTTCGTGCTCCCATGCAATTCGCCCATCCACAGTGGGATTCACCCAGTCCTGGTTTCATGCTATTACCTTATAAATGCAGTCCAAATCATCATCACTTTCATAGTTGTGCACCGGCTCTGTATAGCACGATCCTTCAGCAGGGTCCAGGGGTATAATTACGTGTAGTGACTTCTTCTCAAAAATCATTTTGCGCTTCTTCAAATTAATCACCCCGTTCATGTCAGTGGCCCAATCAATTCCTAAGAGCGTGGGGTAGGGATTGTTGTCATCAACAATCTCTATCACTTCAAAGTCTACCAACGTGCTCACTCCCTCAATATCCACAATTATTCCCTGCAATCGCCCCATGGGTATTATTTTCTGTTGGTTCGCCATTCTTAGTTGAATTGGAGACCAATACAGTGCAGGTTTTCCTATTCGCTCCCATGTCTGTTTCGGCAGAACATTCGCATCCGATCCTAAATCCAGGATGACTTTATCCATCTCATATTCTTCGATCTGCACGGTTAGTCTCATCTCTCTTCTCATTCTTGTCTTATGTTTTCCGATCTTCCTGACTACACGTGGTTCTCCTGGCGTGGTCCCAGCGCATCTGTTAATGAGTTCTTGTAACCCTTTCACTGCCTTACTGTTGCGCAGTAGCTTCATACATATTTCTAAGAACGTTGTGAGCATAGATGGGTCCATCTCTGGCTCTGGTTTATCCCGACAACGAAACCATTTGTTGGCTTGAGGGGGCCTAACCCAGGTTCAGAGTTATTTAGCCAGACAAATCCCTACACTACTGGCCCTTTCGGCATCAGCCCGCGGAGCGCGGACTGAAGTCTCACTCAAAACAGTATGGGGGGATTTTGGAACCAAGTTTCCACACCCTTGAGATGTTTGTGGTGTCGATTTAGTCTAACTGGGCTTATCTTCGCGCGGGTTACTTCACGCACTGTTCTAACCTTCACTACCCTTACGCTCTGTTATAATCACCTTTCGTGCAGCGCTAGCCAGGGGCTGAGATGCTTTTGCGCTGCTATGGCACCGAACTGCACTATTTCCCCTAACTACATCACAAATCTTACTTATCTTCTTACAGATGTTAGTCAACTTCGCGTAAATAGATATTCTATCTTGTATTCACTTAATCAATACAGTTATATGTATTCGCGCATCATATAAAAAATAGAAGTGCAATTTATACCCAATTTCAAACGATGGCAATCATTATATTATTATAATTAGGGTAAAAGCAAAAGAGTATTGTATATAACTCAAGTATGTTGGTGAATAAAGAAAACATATCTTTGTTTAATACACTCAAACATGTATAAATACAATATATTATCAAAAGGTATAATAGATAAGTGATAAATCGGTCTCAAGTTGGTAGACCAGATTCAACTAGAACATTAAGATAAGATAAATATAATGGTAAGAAGGAATTTAGTGTATAAATTTCTAAAAGACAAAGAACACACGTAATTTGTGGAAGAAGGAAAATGTAGCAATGCCTTAAAACGAGATTCTCAACTAATGTGAGTTTAGAGAAATTCAAATAAGATGTCAATACAAAAATGATAGGGAAGGAATACTATGTGTAGGTAATAATTCAATATCATAAAACTTCTATTAACTATTTTAGAAAGAAATACACATAAATAATTTATAGAAGTAGGAATTTCTTTGAAAAAAACAAATATAAGAAAAATAAAATTATGTTACCAAAATAGTTAATTGATTTGTGTTTAAATAAAAAATTGTTAGAAAAAATTTATTAAAAAAACCTAAAATATTTTACATCATTTAAGATTATAATTTTATTATTATAATAAAATTACTTAATTTTTTTCTTAGTATTTAAGATATATAATCAAACCCTTTAATTGTTGTTATTTAGTTAATAAATTTTATTTTTTATCTTTCACTTATGTTTATTGTTGACAAAGGTATATTATATTTTCATATAAATAAATTAGGTTTCGGTTTATTTTTAATAACTGAGTATCTTATAATTGTTTAATATTATAAAATCTATGATGTATTAAGTGAGTATTCCATATTTGATTCAAATCTCGTGGAAAAAGATTAAGAACAAGAATCACGGGGAGAATAAAAACAATTACAAATACACTTTTATAAAAATAAACAAAATAAAAAAAAGGGTGGAAAAAGGTGTCTTTATTAGGTTCCACATCTGGACTTAACTTTATCACTTTACCATTATGCTATGCCATGGAAAATTTCACACTTTTTTAATACTCCACTCCAACCATACATGGCTATTACTTATAAAGCCCTGCATATATATTCCATGGAGTAGATGTCATTGAGAGTAAAACACAAACATTTGAAAGAAAGTTTAGTTGCTACTTATGTAGAAAATCAACTTAAATAATTTTCCAGCTTCTCAACTTCTTCAACGCTTCCAATGTACAAAGGTATTCTCTGATGAACCTGCTCCAGGAATAAATGGATAGTCAGAGCTTAGTAAGTAAACAAATACAGAATCTTGATTGATTGTCAAAAAGTCAATAAGCTATTTTAATATTTAAACAAATAAAGAATCTTGATTGATTGTCAAAAAGTCAAAAAGTCAATAAGCTATTTTAATATTTAAATGGAACTTCAACTGACCTCTTGTGGGTGTATGTCGAGAACCCTTTCATGGCCATCGGATCCTTTACCACCTGCTTGCTCTGCTAGATAGCTCATTGGAGCACATTCATACAAGAGTCTGAGCTTCCCATTGGCACTTTCCTTGTGAGAAGGATATCCATAGATCCCACCATACAACAGAGTCCTGTGGAAATCTCCCACCAGGCTGCCAATGTAACGACCAGAGTAAGGCTTCCCAGAAGGCTGAAGAGAAGGATTCTTGAGATCGTCCATGTACCTTTTCAGCTTGTCATCCCACAGTTGGTAGTTGCCTTCATTGAAGGAATAAATGCTTCCTTTCTTGGGAATCTTTATGTCTACATGGGTCAAGACAAATTCACCATACATGGGATCCAAAGTAAAGCCATAAACCCCCTTTCCCACTGATAAAACTAAAATCACAGAGCTGGAATACATGCAGTACCCTGCAGCCAACAGATTGCTTCCTGGTTGGCACACATTCACAATGCATCTTTGCTTCACCTGACCAAGCTGCCCATTTCAGTTAATCCCAATTCAACAACTAGCACAAAATTAAATCAGAAGAACAAATCATTATGTAGCTGCTAATAAAATTAAATCAGAAGAACAAATCATTATGTAGCTGCTAACAAAATTAACTCAGAAGAACAAATCATCATGTAGCTGCTAACAAAATTAAATCAGAAGAACAAGGTCTGAATTTGATTTAATTCAGAACTCGATCCATAACATATTTTTCTTCAATTCCATTCCATTTGAGACCTTGGTGAATACAAATAATATTCAGAGGGGGCTTCCTTCCTTCCTATGTGGAAGATTTAAGAACCATTTACCTCATTATCGTCGTCACTGTCGAAAATCCACTCGTCATTAGGATTGTAAATTCCAAAAATAGACCCTGTGGAGACAGCTGCATCAAGGTTTGAGGATCCATCCAGTGGATCAAAGACAACAACGTAGTTGCCAGAGTAGCTCTCCTCTACAGCCACAGGAACATCCTCTTCTTCCGAAGCAATAATTCCTGTTCTGCCACTTGACCTCAAGCAACCGCAAAATACCTGCATAGCAAAATTATTCTCCTCAATACATATTTTCATAGAGTACTAATAATGGCTGGAGCATCATGTATAGGAAACATTGATTTAAATATTTCTTCCTTTCCAGATAAATAATTCGCCTTCCAGATTGTCATGGTTATTGGCAAAGGGTTATTTATTGGGTGAATTTTTTTTTCTCTACAATAGTCTACTCAGTAATTTGAGGCCTTACCTCCCTTCATGGCATGCAGAGCCAAGGAACCCTTAAGAGGGAAAATGTAAACCCATTATAGCTTATGTTAAATTGGATTGTCATTGATGAACAGAGAATTTTTATGTGGTACATCCATGTTTATAGATGTTTGCCAGAGTGCAACTTTAGTTGGAATCAGTATGAGCTGGGACAAATCTCAAACCTGTAAATTGTAATTCACAGTTACTGGGTTATCCCTGTAAGGTGACTACGGATTCTTGTAACAATTATATCAAATAATTTATGGGTTTTTGGATAGAGGTGATCAGCTATGTTGTTAAAACACTCTTAGATGTTAAAACACTCCTAGATGTTAAGCCACCATCCTCACCTTATTCAAATGTTATTCTTGAACTATCATGATATAGCCTCACCATCATAACCTCACCATTAAGGAACTTCCAAAAAAAAACATATAAAACAAAAACAATTATGTCAAATAAGTGAACTAAGATTGCAAAATGAGGACGCAGTGTAACCTCATTTGAGACAACATCCAGCTTCTTCTGATCCTCCCCCTGCACATTGACTCCACCGTGGAGACCTGTGAGATTGGATATTCCAGCTCTCTGCACCAGTGAAGCAATCTGCTTGCAGGCCAATGCAATACTTGATAAGACAACAGTAAGTTCACCATCTATAACACCACTTTGCTCTTGTTTCAGTAACCAACCAGTGAAAGTCGCTATATCATAAATCCCCTTCTTCTTTGGCATTTGCTGCCTCTCTTTCTGTGTTTTGGTAGATTTGTCCAAAACCACTGTGGCCCTTGGACAAAATGGCCTCTTCATACCCAATACATTCTTTTTCTGTGGCCAAATGTTTGCAGAAGATATAAATGAAGATGATAATGGGGATGCGATATAGCTAAGGCTGGCAGTAGCTGCTGCCTGGGATGACCCAGCAGAAGAAGAATGGCAGATTAAAAGATGGGAGGAGAGTGCAGTCGCCATGGCTGTTCTTCTCAGACGTTTAAGGAAATATGTCCGATCTAATGAATGGATGCTCAATATATAATAATAATTTGGAAGGTAAAATTTGGGGATGATAAGAGTAAATAGTCGATCTTGAAGGCTGGACTGTAAATTCCCCAGGCTTCCATTGTACTGCATTGTAATTAATCAACGTGTTTATTTATCTTTCCATGGACAGTTGAGTGGGCGTTGGGCGTTGTTTTAAATATCGTACTTCAATTCCGTGAGAAACCGAAATTCCGTTGCGAATCTCACCGCAATCCACAGATTAAGACATATATATAATAAATATGTATTAAGGCAAATATATAATAATCTATTATTATTTGCAAATTCATGCTGGACATGTTAAAACTAATTATTTTAAAATCTGACTTTAATTTTTAAATGTAATATTCATCATGATTATTTAACATAATATTAATTTAATTCAAATTTATGTAATTTTAATATAAAACATTAAGATTAATATATATTTTATTTAAATGTAACATTAATTTAACTTAAATTTATGTAATCTTAATATATAAAAAATAATTTGTGAAGCATTTTAATGTTAATTGTTGAGAGGGGTCTATTATAGGGTAGATCTCACATAAAAACATAAACATGCAAACACGTAAACGTAAATGTAATGTTTAACATTTAACATTTATGGGACAAATAATTATTAATACCATGAGTCAAATACTATGGGTCAAATATCATATTTATAAAAGAGGTATGGTAAATAAATAAAATATATCAAATAGGATTAGAAATGCAAAAAAAACATTAACCATAATATTGATATTAAAAGATTAATATGAGCCCACGGGGCTTTGGATTGACGGTGATTAGGTGCACTGTTAAGGCACTCCTTGCAATAGGTCAGTGGTTCAAATCCCCCATGGGTGCTTAACCTAAAAAAAAAGATATTAAAAAATTAATATTATTATTATTATTAAATCTAATATTCATATTAATATATTATAATATAAATTAAATTAAATTTGGATTAATACAATATTATAATTTTTATATTATAATATATATTAATATATCATGATATATATTAACTCTAGATATATATGGGTGGAAAAAACAAAGACATAAAATGATAGAGGTGGAGAGATAGGGTGAGTGATAAACTGAAGGAGAGGGGAGAGGAGGAATGAAGAGAGGGAGAGGGAGAGGAGAGGGGAGAGGAGGAATGAAGAGAGGGAGAGGGAGAGGAGTGACGGAGGTAGAGAAGGGTAAGAGAGGGAGAGGAAGACACGGAGATGGAGGGCAGAGAGAGAAGGAGAGGGAGAGGGAGATAGTGAGAGGATCAAAGGGAAGAGAGAGAGAGAGATGGGGAAGAGAGAGGAAGGTAGGAGAGAAAGGGAGAGAGAGGAAGGATGAGAGAGATGAGGAGAGAGGGATGGATAGAGAGATGGAGATGGAGGGGAAGAGAGGGAAGGAAGAAGAAAGACAAAGAGAGTGAGAACTGGTGAGAGAGAGGGAGTGACAAGGGAGAGATAAAGAGAGTGTGTGTATATTTAGGGGTGAGATAAAGAGAAAAACGAGAGATAGAGAGAAAGGGGAGAGAAGGAGAGTGGAGAGAGGGAGGGATATAGTAACATAGTTATATATATATATATAGAGAGAGAGAGAGAGAGAGAGAGAGAGAGAGAGAGAGAGAGATGAGAGTGATGGGGGAAGAGAAAGGATTGGAGGGAAAGAAGAGAGAGAGAGAGAGAGAGAGGTAGGTAGGAGAGAAAGGTAGAGAGAGGAAGTACGAGAGAGCGGACTGGAGAGAGAGGAGGAGAGAGGGAGGGATAGGGGGATGGAGTTGGAGGGGGAGAGAGGTAGAGAAGAAGAAATACATAGAGAATGAGAAGTGGAGAGAAAGGGAGTGACAAGGGAGAGATGGAGAGAGAGTGTGTATCTTTGGGGGTGAGATAAAGAGAAAAAGAAGGAGATATGGAGAGAGAGTGTGTATCGTTGGGGGTGAGGTAAAGAGAAACAGAAGGAGAGATGGAGAGAATGGGGGAGAGAAGGAGAGAGGAGCGAGAGAGGGATATAATAATAGAGATGGAGGGTGAAGAGAGACAGAGACAGAGAGAGAGAGAAAGGTGGGAGAGAGAGGGGGGAGAGAGAGAGGATGTGAGAGAGTGTAGAGAGGGAGGGAAATAGACGAAGGCAAGAAGAAAGAAATAGAGAGAGAAAGGTGGAGAGAGAGAGGGAGTGATAAGGAATACAGAGAGAGAGGACAACAAGAAGGAAGAGAGTGTTGAAATATGGCAACAAGAATATTCCAATTTAATTTGTCTTTGAATTAAATTGTGAATTAAAATCGAATTTAGTCTTAACAGCTACTTGGAAATAATTAATTAATTTATTATGAATTAATTAGTTGGAGAAATTCAAGTTAAAATTCTTTCTGAAGTCATGCAATAGTTATCCCTTAAATTAAGGAGATAAGATTGAGTTATATTTGAGTTTTAATTAGTTAACTCAGTTTACTGAGTTATGTCCAGTTAAATCAGTTCCAAACTGTTTGAGGAACTAATAGAGAGTTAACAGTCATTTGATGCATGCATGCACTCAACTAGTGCTACTCCAGTTAGCTGAAGATTTCCTCATCAGAAACTCATGCATGTCTATTCTGAGAAAGGCCCAGTTGAGATTAAAGTCAAGGAAAGTGTACTATCTGTTGTGGGGGAAAGTATCCAACTCGGAATGACCCTAACCCACTCTAAGGGTGATAGTTCCTTAGCAACAACTGAAAGCAGAGCTATCTAAAGTTTCTTCTTTATGACATGCAAGAGGTAGAAGGAAGAGATCCACTTACCGATGTCTTGCGCAAATGGTCGATCCAATCTCCTTTGTTTGCCGCTTGCTTCCAGATCCAAGTCTTTTCACGGGCCCAGCTACACGAGATCCTGCAAATAAGACAAGAAAAGGAAACTACAAGAGGCATGCATTCATAATCGATTCAAGGATTAGCATAAATCAAAGACGCAAGTAAGACAATACACCATTGAAACACATGCGAATAGAAGAACCTCAAATGCTTTATTAATATATGGAAGTAAGGTTCAGGCGGTGATACAACCATGAGAGGTCCAATCCAGCATCACCTTCCCGACGGAGAGAGATCTCTTCTTCACCTCCCTCAAGCAATCACCCAATACTCACAACTGTAAACCAACAGCAATTCTTTGCACCAAATTCCGGCCTCCTGATCCCATGGGATGAGATCCTTATATAGAGTTTTGGAGTGAAGATAAGTCAGCTTGATGTGTGACTTGTTGTCCTCTTCAACTCCAGTTGTTCTTCAGTTCTTCACTCGGAGTTTCTACCTTCCATTAGGAGTTTTAGAAGCTCTTAACTCATCATTAGGCGAATCTTATGATCAAGTGTCTTTTTGGAAGCTTCCTGGGCACTGGCACATTGAGAAAAAGATTCCTCCACATGTCAAAGTACGCCCAGCGCAGGTAGCCTTTGTTGCACTTGCTATGCAGCGCAGGTACACCATAGAGCTTTTGACATTCAGCGCAGATGCTTAGTGGAGCAGCTGCTTTGATCCAAAACTGACTTGTTTTTGAGTGTTTTTCAGTGGAGAACTGATTTGCAGTGCTGTGGTTTGCTGACCTTGTTCCTCTAAGGGTAATAACAACATGTTTAGGGACTTTGGATCCCTTAGATTATTGACATTTCATGCTCTATGCTGTAAGGCACAAAAATGTCTATAACAGTTGCCCCCTAAAGTATGAGGTCGTTTATCGGGTGAAATGCTTTATTAGGAGGATCCGAAGTTCATTCAATCGTCGGGAGGTGACCTGTAACAAAATACAATACAATACATTATCTTTTCATACTTTCTTTTCATGATCTAGCTGATGCGGGCATTTCCCATGCTCAGCTTTATAAATACATTTGTTGTACATAAACAGACGATCGTCTGATAATAGACTGATAATTCTCTGCTTTCAATTATCATCCTTTCAGTAGGATGATCATCTGCTGCACATGTCTATGTTTTTATCTCCTGAATATATATCGCAGCCCGGATGGATGAAACTAGATCCGGGGTCTTCAAACTTGTCCAATCTTCACTCTAGTACAAGTCAATCCATGTGAGAATTTCTTGAAGTCGAACACGGAAAGACGTCGCTTGATTACCAGTCAATAATGTAAACTGTTAACAAGCGCGAGAGGAATCACCGATAATGATGATGACCCTCAAGGTACTACAGCACAATTCACGTGGTGTGAATATAGGATCTGACGTCGAACACCACGCAAAGTCTCCTGGTCGAAGGTCATTAATGTATACCTATCGCCGGGAGTGAGAAACTTGCCATTGAGGCATGCAAGCTTCAAAGTACTGAGGGGGTGTTCCTAGATCAACTTCTTGGATAATGAGCTGATGTCGACAAGAAGTGATCCGTCAAAGGAGGGCCTTAATGAATCCCACATCAGTGACACGGAACGGAGCTAGTGATGATGGTGAAAACGATCTGTGAAATATGATTCAGGGTGGCGGTCATGGAAGGATGAAAGATGATGTACGGTAGTGGATGGGACCCGGTTGACACTTTCTGAATGACATCTCTTGAACATATAACGACACTGATGTGATGGATCGGTAGCATTACCCCATGTATGGATGGTATGGCGAGACCATGGTGAAGGGACCGGTGAATGATAATAACCCAACCCGATATTTACGGAGGCAAAAGTGTCATGTTCAAGAGCGACTTGCTACCATTAAGCTTTGAGGTTCTTCCCAATTTTTCCCCAGTCATTTCTGACCAGTACCTCTTTATTTTTGTCAAGCTTGAGGAGGATAACATATGCTTGTTCTATAACCTGCCCTTCGGGCAAGCCCATCGCTATGTTTTAACGAGCTTAACGATAGGGAAACTCGTTCTCGTCTGAAGACAAGTTTGTCGTTATCTAATATTTTTAACGAGCCCAGCGACAAAGGCAACTCGGTCCTTTTCATCTTTAGAGAGTCTGAAAAGGGTACATAAAGTGGACTCCAGGGGTCCTTTTTCGTCATCTAATCCCTTAAGTCCGAAAAAGTATAAAACAATACAGAAGGGATGAATGTTCGATATCTTTATCGAGCCGAACTAGACAAGCGCTCGATCTTTTTGTGCAATAATCCCTCAGGTCCAAAAAGATTAAAATCTAGAGGAGGGATAGCTCTTCCGGTCCTTTTAACGAGCTGGAAGGCCAAAACTCGGCAAACTTTTCATATTTTACGAGTCAGTGAAAAGAGCTCAAAGAAGACTCGTCTTTTGAGGAACGAGTGATAAACAGGGATAGCAACAGATTCCAGGTACAGGTTGGAATTTTCCAATCACGGCAGTATTACAAGGATGGCTAGGTGGGATCACTCTTCGCAGCTATTCCTCAAAATAGGTAAACAATCAAGTGGATGTGAATGATCGGCCAAATGAAAAGTGGAGGTGACGGTACACAAACACGACCAAGGCTTTTATGGCTGATGAATTTACGGTCTCAAATGGTTATTTACCGGTTCATTTTTTTGAATGAGCTTGAACTCTGGGGAAAGCCTGCTCACAAGCTTATGTTTATTTTTTAACGAGCATGAATTTCCGCATTAAAACTGCTCGGATCTTGCGTTTATTTTTTAACGAGCATGAACTTTGCCAAAACTGCTCGTTCTTTTGCATGCCCCCAGCATCATAATAACGCATGTCAAAGGAGGGTGCCCCCCAAGCTTCATTGCATTCAACTTGGTGGTTGGAATGAAGGTTTACCTTTGAATTTTGAAAAGGGGATTTGTTTCATTTTTTAATGAGGTTGACATAGTAAAAGAACTATCCTCATGACTCCTTGTTTCATTTTTTAACGAGGTTGACACGAGATAAGAACCGTCCTCGGGGCCCACTGTATTTACAATATTTCCATTAGGGCGATGATCCATGCTGACAAAATATTTAGGAATCTTCCGAATCCGTTGGATATAGAAGATTCCATATTGTAGGTTTCCACTGTGGCTACTTCCGCCAGATTACCTGCCGGCGGTAGGGCAAAAGTACCCATTAAGGCAGGGTCTTTTAGGAGACCTATTCCAATATTTTGGAGCGATTGATTACTTTCATGGATCATTGTGCTGCTTCCCGTAACTTGAGAACTGTTGGGGAGAAATGTTTGTTGGTCGACGATTGTGATTTTTCCTTGAAAAGGAAATACAATCCTCCTGAAGTAGGTCGACACAACTGCAGCCATGGCATATATCCAAGGCCTTCCCAGTAGGATGTTGTAATCAAGGTTTCCATCGATTACTTCAACATCAACTTCTACTGTTTTGCCCCCTAGTTCAACTTGCAAGTTACTTAAAATCCCGTATGGAGTGTATGATCGTCCATCAAATGCTTTTAATGTCGTTGACGATTTTGACAAGGGTGGTGAGCCTAAATTTTTCCAGCAACTCATCGACATAAGACATGTAGATGCCCCCTCATCAATAATTGTTCGATGAACAGTTTTGTTGAGGGCTTTCACTTGAATAAGGAAAGCTAGTTGAGCTGGTAACTGAGGGTCATATCCTTTATGATCAAAGGCCACAAGATTGGAATCCATTAGGCCAATCCCACTTATCGCTGATAGTAAAGCTTGCTCTTGGGAGGGGCAATTTTGCGGTACCTCAAGTGTCGACATAGCGGACGACGATTGGGCCAGGTCCTCTATTATATTATAATTCTGTGCTATTTTTGCACGAGGATTAAATGTCGATTTGTGTACTACTCCCTTTGGCGACTTTATCATTGGTTTAGGAACGATGGGTGGCACAACTTTGGTCAAAGTTGTTGTTGAACTACTAGGTTGTTTATTCGCCTTGTTGTTCAACTGCTTTGGATTCCCGTGATCTTTATTCCTTGTCAAAGCATTATTTTGCTGCTTGGAGGTGGACAACATAAGCACTTGGGATCGGGAAGCATTTTGATTAGCAACCAGATTTTGTCTTGGACTAGGAAACGGATCAGTCAATACTGCTGGGGTTTTTGAACTCTTGAAGAGTTTCTTAACTTCAGCTATATGTGGACAATCTTTCGTCCAATGATCCTCATCGCATATATGACACCCTGTCGGGGGTTTCCCTTTCCTTTTCTTTTTCTTCTTGCCCCTGGTTGCTTCAGTTGTTTGCCCTTGTCGGTCGACATGGCATTTATTTCTGAGGCAAGAAATTCTTCATTTGCATTTTGACTAGAAATTTTGTGTTTGCCAGTCACGCCATTGCTGGTGTGAGGGTCAGTATTCGATTTAGGAGGGGGAGGAATTGAAAATTCAGGTCTAGGGGCGTCAGGTATTTTGTCGTAGAGCGTGCCAGACTGAGTATATACTAAGTCTAAATATTGAGCACGAGCAATGACCTGCTCCTCTGTTACGACTCCCCCCTTGGCCACATCTTCCGTTATAGCCGGAAGTAACGACTTTATAAACCATTCAGCTAACAGCTGATCGGGAACGTAAGTTTTCACCATCCTACGACGACGTCGCCACTCATGTATATGATCAGATATGTGAGTGGCCGTTGTCTGTTTGAAGTTGGTAAGGAGTTCTGTTCCCGTTTCATACCTTATCGGTAATTGAAAATGGGTTAAGAAAGTCGTGGCTAAGGAGCTGAAATTGTCGAAAGAGGCTCTTGGCAATTCAATATACCATTTAGCCGCTGGACCTGTCAATGTCCTCTGGAAGAGGCGAAGTCTTATCGAATCATCGTTTAGAGTGTTCGATGAACACCACAGATGAAAAGTCATGACGTGATTCGACGGGTCTTCACCTGGATTTCCATTGAATTTAGGAATGTCCGATGGAAGTTTATGTGGAATTGCTGGCCACCAAGGGGCATAAGCAATTGGATCATTCGTCAGTCGGTTTAGATCTGGTAATTCTAGAGTTGCTACAAAGGGCAACTGTTGGTTCAGGTTAGGCGAAGCATATCCAGGATAAGATGGTATCGCCTGAGCAATGGGTCTTTGCAGACCAGCATAATGCTGACAACTTTGACAAAGTTGATGGGCATAACCATTATAGCATGGTTGCCCATTACTTACAAAGACTTGTTGCTCAGGTCCTTGATATGATTGCTGGAATGGCGGTTGTTGAGATTGAACCAGCTCTGGTTGTTGGACCATTTGCTGTTGACCAATACTGGATGATTGACCAAGATGAGGAGTCACAGTACTTGTTTGAGCCTGAGTCGCTCCAAATAAGGAGGCACTACCCTGAGATTGTGATTGAGCCGCTGAGACAAGAGGTTGTTGTATTACAACAGGTAGCGCTTGTACTTGCGACGCATTCGCCATAGCAGGTGTGGTGGTAATATTCGACGCAGGGTGTACTGGTTGCATTGAATATACAACTCCTGGTTGTTGGGGCAGTATTGGTACCCAACCGCTGGATGTAATTCCAGTTTGACCTGAACCTTGTTGTAAACTCCCATATGGTTGTTCTCCTAGACGGAACAATGAAAGAGCATACTGCCCTCCATATGGTGGAAATCCAGTACTTAAAGGGTAAATTGGCCTTTGAAGACACATTGGACTAGTTTGTTGAGTTTCAACATAAGAAGTACCAGATGATAATCCGGATGAAGAAATAGGAACTAACCATATCGTTGTCCCTGATGGGACTCCGGCTTGTTGTTGACAATTTGCCGGGACAGATGGTATACTAGCGAACATCGTTGGAGTAGCAGCAGGAGGTTCTGCTGCTGCTGTGTCAGATGACACAGTCCTAGATGTCGACGGTTGTTCAGACATATCTAGTCTATCCAAAAGATTTCTTAGCGATTCTACAAGAACTTACGATGCCAAAAGACTAACTTCGAAGATCAACGCAGGAATAGGAGGTGATTATGTTCCGTTTAAAATGAATTTTATATGACGACGCTTTAGACACAACTTGCTTTTTCACTTTTTAAGAGTCGAGAAAAAGCTAAAGATGACTATAGTCTCCTTCGATGTATTAACGAGCCCGAAGTGACAAATGCTCGGATGGACTTTTTCAGTTATAGAGTTTGAAAAAGGCCAAAAGAAACTACTCTGGAGTTCTAGGCAGAGGGTGTGCCAAACCTTTCGCGAAACCACAGAATACGTTTTACGGTACGAGTGGTCGATCTTCGTGAATGCTGTGTTCACTGCATCGCGATCAGTAGGGCGGCCGACACGACTTCCTATGGATAAAGGCTTTGTTCCTATAGGGGTCTCCCAATATACGCGACGGTACGCGGGAGCACAAATCCGTATTAGTGCTATCGTCCCTCAGGAGGAATCACCCACCTTCGTAGAGATCGACAGTCACTATGTTTAACGACGCCGGAACATGTCTCTACCTAGACCTCTACTGTGTTTCGTTATGTTTCAAAGTGTTGTTATGTAAATTCAGTTCGTTTTAGGTTGATCTTGCTTAGCAGTTTGCCTTTACGGATCACCACGTGATGTATGATACAACTCCTAAATGCAGTCTAAGAATGATAAGCAATCTTTTTCAATTCTTTCAACTTATGAAAATCTTAACTACTGAGGGAAAAGAAAGACATCATCTTTTCAAACAGATCATAGAGCACACACTGATGCACTTTTCCTAAATCGACATGCAAACTGTCAAAATGCACATGCACAATGCAAGTATTTCTTTTCTCCTTCCTTAATGTTGATGTATTACAAAAAGAAAGCTGTTGTATGATTTCGAATTCAATTTCAAGCGAAAGCAAACAAGTTTTGTCCAATAATCAAAAGAACACCTTAAGATTCACTCGTTTCAACACAAGAAATATTGAAATTCGAACCATATAACGAAAGCAAATGCTCAAGCAGCTATGAACAACAATAAACTAGCTCTTAGAATCACAATGACACTTTATCACAGGTCTAGATTCAAGAGGCCACAGCAAGACTAGTTCACTTTCGTTATGGGAAACTGTAAATGAATATAAGAAATACAACAAGAACAATCACAGTTTCTTCATACAACTGAGGCGGAATGATGGCAAAGAAAGATAGTTTCAGATGGGTATACAGGTTGACAACAGGCTGCAAAAACAATACTGAAAACTGGGCAACAGAAAGCAGGGAACCCCAGTTGCACAATGCAAAACTGGATCAGCGCAGGTAGAACACTGTCAGTTTGACATTCAGCGCAGGTAGCCCCTTCGGGACCTGCGTTGCAGCGCAGGTAGCCTTCACTGCAGCTGCACTGAAGAGAAAACTCTCGTCTCTCTTTGGTTCCGGGTCACAGATTGCTCAAAAATCAATGGTTTTTGGCCAAATCAGAGGCTATCAGTCAAGTATACACTAGAGGATGATTAAAGGAAGATGAACACTATCACAAAGAGCTAATAAGAGTCCTTGTGGATCAGCTCTTCAAATCATAAACATGCCCAGAACTGAGCTAGAGTAGCTGCCCTCTACTTTGCCTTCGAATGATTCGAATGCAGTTCGATTCGGTACTCCCTTTGTTTAAGAAATGAATAGCAAGAAACACAAGCTACCAACAAGACACGATCCCCAGCGGAGTCGCCAGTCTGTTGTGGGGGAAAGTATCCAACTCGGAATGACCCTAACCCACTCTAAGGGTGACAGTTCCTTAGCAACAGCTGAAAGCAAAGCTATCTAAAGTTTCTTCTTTATGACATGCAAGAGGTAGAAGGAAGAGATCCACTTACCGATGTCTTGCGCAAATGGTCGATCCAATCTCCTTTGTTTGCCGCTTGCTTCCAGATCCAAGTCTTTTCATGGGCCCAGCTACACGAGATCCTGCAAATAAGACAAGAAAAGGAAACTACAAGAGGCATGCATTCATAATCGATTCAAGGATTAGCATAAATCAAAGACGCAAGTAAGACAATACACCATTGAAACACATGCGAATAGAAGAACCTCAAATGCTTTATTAATATATGGAAGTAAGGTTCAGGCGGTGATACAACCATGAGAGGTCCAATCCAGCATCACCTTCCCGACGGAGAGAGATCTCTTCTTCACCTCCCTCAAGCAATCACCCAATACTCACAATTGTAAACCAACAGCAATTCTTTGCACCAAATTTCGGCCTCCTGATCCCATGGGATGAGATCCTTATATAGAGTTTTGGAGTGAAGATAAGTCAGCTTGATGTGTGACTTGTTGTCCTCTTCAACTCCAGTTGTTCTTCAGTTCTTCACTCGGAGTTTCTACCTTCCACTGGGAGTTTTAGAAGCTCTTAACTCATCATTAGGCAAATCTTATGATCAAGTGTCTTTTTGGAAGCTTCCTGGGCACTGGCACATTGAGAAAAAGATTCCTCCACATGTCAAAGTACGCCCAGCGCAGGTAGCCTTTGTTGCACTTGCTATGCAGCGCAGGTACACCATAGAGCTTTTGACATTCAGCGCAGATGCTTAGTGGAGCAGCTGCTTTGATCCAAAACTGACCTGTTTTTGAGTGTTTTTCAGTGGAGAACTGATTTGCAGTGCTGTGGTTTGCTGACCTTGTTCCTCTAAGGGTAATAACAACATGTTTAGGGACTTTGGATCCCTTAGATTATTGACATTTCATGCTCTATGCTGTAAGGCACAAAAATGTCTATAACACTATCAGTGGCATGTGTTTTCTTATAAAGAAAACTCATGCATGCAATCAAGGATCATCCTTGAAAATTACACAGTTTTGGAAGAGATCATCTCCTTGGTAAAGAGGTTTTCCACTTGGTTGAAGGTGAATCATCCCAGAGGAACAATGCAAGGAAATAGGAGCTTGGAGGGCAGAGAGGAAGGCTGGAGAGAAGCCAGGATTGCCTGTGAGCATCTGTGAGGATTGTACTGAGTGCTGGATAGCTATGGGAGCTAAGGCTTTGTATAATTCCTATGTATTTCCACCTGTATGATAATACAATAGTGTGGGGTTTTTAGCTGAGGCTTTCCCCAAAGTATTTTCATGTGTACTGTGCATTGATTCTTCTTCTTCTGGTTATATTGTTTAGCTCAATCTTTAAGCTTCCACAAATTGATAGTAGAAGTAGGTTATAGTATTCTGCTTTGAATTATATTGGATTATTGGGTTAACCTACCATTAGATTGTCTACATGGTATTGGAGCCAAGTTTGTAGAAATTTTCTACATAGTATCGGAGCTATGAATAGTATAATGAGAAGAGAATTCGAAGTTTGAAGTTCGGGGTTGCAGGTGCAAATTGAATTCATATCATACTTCAAGGTTGGCCAATGGCGTTCTATGGCTTGAGACTCGAGTATGCCTTGGAAGGTAGCTCGAATTACATAGAATGGAAATATAGAATGGAGGCTGTATTAGAAGACAATGGCTTGAAAGGGTTCATTGATCAATAAATCCCAAAGCCAACTTCAACTAATGCACAAGAGTTGGCTGAGTGGAAGAAGTGTGTGGAGAAGGCGAGACGGATCATCCTTGAGGGAGTTCGAGACCATATTGTCTTGAGTCTCCATCGAAAGGATACTCCATTTTCAATGTGGAAGACATTGAAGGACCTCTACCAGAACAATAGCAACCAGAGGAAATTGGCACTCAAGGATAAGCTTCAAAGAATCAAGATGGAGAAGGGTGATACTATTTCCATGTATTTGAACAAGCTCATCACCTACAGAGATGAGCTTGGCAGTGTGGGAATAACTACTGCCGATGACGATATGGTGAGCCTCACTCTCCTTGGCCTTCCAAAGAGTTGGAATAGCTACTAGGACTCTATGAATGGAAGGGAGAAACTACCGGATTAGGAACGACTGTGGTCGGATCTTATGCAAGAGGAGATCAAGAGAAGCACACGAGATGGTTCTTCATCCAAGGATGATGATGAAGAAAATATGGCCTTAGCAAGTAAGGCAAGGAAAGGGAAGGGGAAGGCTTTCCATTCCAAATTGAATTCTTCTCATGGAGGGAAGAAGGGTGACATGTCTAAAGTAAGATGCTTTAATTGTCACGAGATGGGACATTATTAGACTAATTTCCCATCGAAGAAGTCCAAGAAGGGATCCTTGGAAGGATCAGAAGGTGAGGCATTAGCCTCTCAATTCAAAATGGACTTTACCCTTATCGCATGCATGGTGTCATCGATGATGGGTTGTGTCTAGTATCTTGATAGTGGAGCCTCATTCCACATGACCGGTGATAAAATTTTATTAAGTTTCTTGGAGGAGAAAGACCTCAAGATGCACATAGAGATGGGTGACGACGAAAGGTATAGTGTTTCAGGAGTGGGCACGATTGCTTTTCAAAGGGAGCATGGAGCTCCTCTCACCTTGATAGATGTGATGTATGTGCCTAGACTGAAGAAGAACTTGGTATCGATCACAATGTTGGAGGACAAAGGCTAGGATGTTGTCTTCAGAAAGGAAAGGCGTTCTTAAGACACATAGCCATGGGTCAGACCAAGAGGATAGGGATTCAGGTGAAGAATCTCTATAAATTAGAGGTATATGATTGTACGAAAGGAGAATTGGTGCAAATCCATGACATTGGCGAGTTGTGGCACAAGCAGTTGGGCCATTTTCATCATGGGGCTTTGAAGATAATGCAGCAGATATCTACAGGACTTCCCAAAGGTAAACTTGAGCAAGTTGACACATGCAAAGGTTCTACCTTGGGAAAGTACACCAATTCTTCCTTTCATGATCGAGACAGTCGAGCGAAGGCTATCTTAGAGCGAGTTCATACTGATTTGTGTGGACCATTCTTGATGAAATCCATAGAGAAGCAAAGGTATTATGTGATTTTCATTGATGACTATTCTCATAAATGCTAGATTTGTTTCATGTAGAAGAAGGACCAAACTTTCACAAAGTTTTGTGAGTTCAAAGCTTTGGTCGAGAAAGAGCCAGGGAAGAAGATCAAGGCCTTGAGAAGCAACAATGGTGGAGAATATTTCTCTCAAAAGTTTAAGGACTTCTGTGCAATGGAAGGAATTAAACGAGAGTTGACGGCACCTCATAACCCACATCAGAATGGGGTGGCCGAGAGGAAGAACAAATCTATTGTAGGGGCAGCACGGAAAATGTTGCATGACCAAGGCCTACCACTTCACTTGTGGGCTGAGGCATGCAACACAACGGTCTATTTGCATAATAGAAGCCCACATCCCATACTTGGGATGAAGACACCAGAGGAATATTTCTCTAGTAAGAGACTAGATGTGGGTCACTTTAGGATCCTTGGCTCATCGATATATTGCCATGTGACAAAAGATTCACTGAAGAAGCTTGAGCCAACAGTAGAGTTCAGGATATTTATGGGGTACACTGATACACCTCACAACTATAGGGCGTACTTGCCTACTAGTTGGAGGACAATGGTTCGCAGAGATCTCAAGTTTGATGAGCAGAAGGCCATGCGAGTTTCCCTTAAGAGGGATCTCCAACTATAGGTTGTGGAGGAATTGTTGGTTCCTAAGGAGGAGGAGCCTCATACTGATGTGGAGCAGCCGCATGCAGAGGTTCCAGGAGTGGAGACATCCACTCAAGTAGAGTCTTCCAGAGACGGACAGAAGCGCACAAGAGAAGTTGACAGATTGTTGGAGGATGCAAGAGAGAATGTGGGAGCACCATCTTCTCAACACAAACAAAGGAGGTCACCTGAGAGGTACACTAGATACATGGCCCTTACTGGGGAATGTGTTGAGACCGAGCCATCTTCCTTTGAGGAAGCAGTGCAGCAACCGATTTGGGTTGATGCTATGGTGGAGGAGTATGACTCCATAGTTCATAATAGTGTTTGGGACCTGGTTCCGAGATGGGAGAAAAAGTCAATTGTGAATTCCCGTTGGCTTTACAAGGTAAAGCAACCTACTGATGGTAGTGTGGAGAAGCATAAGGCAAGATTTATTGCCCGTGGCTTTTCATGGGTCGAGAGGATCATGTTGTTGCAGTATATTTTGACAGAGGAGCAAGATGCTGACATTTTGACAAAGGCATTGTCAAAGTGTAAATTAGGTTCCATAGAGACAGGATCGGGGTGGTAAATAATCCCTTTCTTCTTGAGAGGGAGTGTTGAAACATGGCAACAAGGGTATTCCAATTTAATTTGTCCTTGAATTAAATTGTGAATTAAAATCGAATTTAGTCTTAATAGCTACTTGGAAATAATTAATTAATTTATTTTGAATTAATTAGTTTGAGAAATTCAAGTTAGAAGTCTTTCTGAAGTCATGCAAGAGTTATCCCTTAAATTAAGGAGATAAGATTGAGTTATATTTGAGTTGTAATTAGTTAACTCAGTTTGTTGAGTTAAGTCCAATTAAATTAGTTCCAAACTGTTTGAGGAACTAATAGAGAGTTAACAGTCAGTTGATGCATGCATTCGCTCAACTAGTAATACTCCAGTTAACTGAAGATTCCCTCATTAGAAACTCATGCATGTCTATTCTGAGAAAGACCCAGTTGAGATTAAATTCAAGGACAATGTACTATTAGTTGCACGTGTTTTCTTATAAAGAAAACTCATGCATGCAGTTTAGGATCATCCTTGAAGATTGTGCAGTTTTGGAGGAGATCATCCACTTGGTTAAGAGGTTTTCCACTTGGTTGAAGGTGAATCATCCCAGAGGAACAATGAAAGGAAATAGGAGCTTGGAGGGAAGAGAGGAAGGCTGAAGAGAAGCCAAGATTGCCTATGAGCATCTGTGAAGATTGTACTGAGAGCTGGATAGCTGTGAGAGCTAAGGCTTTGTATAATTCCTATGCATTTCCACCTGTATGATAACACAATAGTGTGGGGTTTCTAGCTGAGGCTTTCCCCAAAGTATTTTCATGTGTATTGTGCATTGATTCTTCTTCTTCTAGTTATATTGTTCAACTCGATATTTAAGCTTCCGCAATTTGATAGTAGAAGTAGGTTATATTATTCTGCTTTTATTTATATTGCATTATCGGGTTAACCTACCATGAGATTTTCTACATGGTATCTGAGCCAAGTTTGTAGAAATTTTCTATATGGTATTGGAGCTATGAACAGTATACTAAGAAAAGAATTTGAAGTTTGAAGTTCAGGGTTGCAGGTGCAAATCGAATTCATATCATATTTCAAGGTTGGCCAATGGTGTTCTATGGCTTGAGATTCGAGTATGCCTTCGAAGGTAGCTCGAATTACATGGCATGGAAAGATAGAATGGAGGATGTATTAGAAGACAATGGCTTGAAGGAATTCATTGATCAATAAATCCCAAAGCCGACTTCAACTAATGCACAAGAGTTGGCTGAGTGGAAGAACTGTGTGGTGAAGGCGAGACGGATCATCCTTGAGGGAGTTCGAGACCATATTGTCTCAAGTCTCCATCGGAAGGATACTCCATTTTCAATGTGGAAGACATTGAAGGACCTCTACTAGAACAATAACAACCAGAGGAAATTGGCGCTCAAGGATAAGCTTCGAAGAATCAAGATGGAGAAGGGTGATACTATCTCCACATATTTGAACAAGCTCACCACCTATGAAGATGAGATTGACAATGTGGGAATAACTACTGCCGATGATGATATGGTGAGCCTCGCTCTCCTTGGTCTTCCAAAGAGTTGGAATAGCTACTAGGACTCTGTGAATGGAAGGGAGAAACTACCAGACTGGGAATGACTTTGGTCGAATCTTATGCAAGAGGAGATTAGGAGGAGCACACGAGATGGTTCTTCATCCAAGGATGATGATGAAGAAAATCTGGCCTTAGCAAGTAAGGCAAGGAAAGGGAAGGGGAACGCTTCCCATTCAAAATCGAATTCTTCTCATGGAGGGAAGAAGGGTGACATGTCTAAAGTAAGATGCTTTAATTGTCACGAGATGGGACATTATGTGACTAATTTCCCATCGAAGAAGTCCAAGAAGGGATCCTCAGAAGGATAGGAAGGTGAGGCATTAGCCTCTCAGTTCGAAATGGACTTTATCCTCATCACATGCATGGTGTCATCGATGATGGGTTGTGTCTGGTATCTTGATAGTAGAGCCTCATTCCACATGACTGGTGATAAAAGTTTATTCAGTGCCTTGGAGGAGAAAGACCTCAAGATGTGCATAGAGATGGGTGACGACAGAAGGTATAGTGTTTTAGGAGTGGGCACGGTTGCTTTTCAGAGGGAGCATGGAGCTCCTCTCACCTTGACAGATGTGATCTATGTGCCTGGACTGAATAAGAACTTGGTATCGGTCGCGATGTTGGAGGACAAAGGCTACGATGTTGTCTTCAGTAAAGGAAAGGCGTTCCTAAGACACATAGCCACGAGTCAGACCAAGAGGATAGGGATTCGGGTGAATAATCTCTATAAACTAGACGTAGATGATTGTGAAACATTGAGTACGAAAACATAATTGGTGCAAATCCAAGACATTGGCAAGTTGTGGCACAGGCAATTGGGCCATTTTCATCATGGGGCTTTGAAGATAATGTAGCAGATATCTACAGGACTTCCCAAAGGTAAACTTGAGCAAGTTAACACATGCAAAGGTTGTACCTTGGGAAAGTACACCAAGTCTTCCTTTCATGATCGAGACAGTCGAGCGAAGGCTATCTTAGAGTGAGTTCATACCGATTTGTGTGGACCATTCTCGACGGCATCCACAGTGAAGCAAAGGTATTACATGATTTTCATTGATGACTATTCTCGTAAATGTCGGATTTATTTCATGCAGAAGAAGGAAAAAACTTTCACAAAGTTTTGTGAGTTCAAATATTTGGTCAAGAAAGATTCAAGGAAGAAGATCAAGGCCTTGAGAAGTGGCACCAATGTAGAATATGTCTCTCAAGAGTTTAATGACTTATGTGTAGTGGAAGGAATTAAACGAGAGTTGACGACACCTCATAACCCATAGCAGAATGGGGTGGCCGAGAGGAAGAACAAATCTATTATAGGGGCAGCATGGGAAATGTTGCATGACCAAGGCCTACCACTTCACTTGTGGGTTGAGGCATTCAACACAACAGTCTCTTTGCATAATAGAAGCCCGCACCGCATACTTGGGATGAAGATACCAAAGGAATCTTTCTCCGGTAAGAGACCAGATGTGGGTCAATTCAAGATCTTTGGCTCATCGGTATTTGCCATGCCATGTGACAAAGGATGCATGGAAGAAGCTTGAGATGACAGCAAAGTTGGGGATATTTGTGGGGTACACTGATACACCTCACAACTATCGAGTGTACTTTCCTACAGTCGGAGGACAGTGGTTCACAGAGATCTCAAGTTTGATGAGCAGAAGGCCATGTGAGTTTCCCTTGAGAGGGAGCTCCAACTACAGGCTATGGAGGAACTGTTGGTTCCTAAGGAGGAGGAGCCTTAGACTGATGCGGAGCAGTCGCATGCAGAGGTTCCAGGAGTGGAGACATCCACTCAAGTAGAGTCTTCCAGAGATGGACGGAAGCACATAAGAGAAGCTGACAGATTGTTGGAGGATGCGAGAGAGAATGTGGGAGCACCATCTTATCAGCGTAGACATAGGAGGTCACCTGAGAGGTACACTGGATACATGGCCCTTGTTGGGAAATGTGTTGAGACCGAGCCATCTTCCTTTGAGGAAGTAGAGCAGCAGCCGATTTGGGTTGATGCTATGGTGGAGGAGTATGACTCCATAATTCGTAATAGTGTTTGGGACGTGGTTCCGAGACCGGAGAACAGGTTAGTTGTGAGTTCCCATTGGCTTTACAAGGTAAAGCAAGTTGCTGATGGTAGTGTGGAGAAGCATAAGGCAAGATTTGTTGCCCGTGGCTTTTCGCAGGTCGAGAGTATCATGTTGTTGCAGTATATTTCAACAGAGAAGCAAGATGCTCACATTTTGACAAAGGCATTGTCAAAGTGTAAATTCAAGTTCCATAGAAACAGGATTGGGGTAGTAGATAATCCATTTCTTGTTGAGAGGGAGTGTTGAAATATGGCAACAAGAGTATTCCAATTTAATTTGTCCTTGAATTAAATTGCGAATTAAAACTAGTCTTAACAACTACTTGGAAATAAATAATTAATTTATTTGGAATTAATTAGTTGGAGAAATTCAAGTTAGAAGTCTTTCTGAAGTCATGCAAGAGTTATCCCTTAAATTAAGGAGATAAGATTGAGTTATATTTTAGTTGTAATTAGTTAACTCAATTTATTGAGTTAAGTCCAGTTAAATTAGTTCTAAACTGTTTGAGGAACTAATAGAGAGTTAATAGTCAGTTGATGCATGTATGCACTCAACTAGTGCTACTCTAGTTAATTGAAGATTCCCTCATCAGAAACTCATGCATTTCTATTCTAAGAAAGGCCCGGTTGAGATTAAAGTCAAGGATAGTGTACTATCAATTGCATGTGTTTTCTTATAAAGAAAACTCACGCATGCAGTCAAGGATCATCCTTGAAGATGCACAATTTTGGAGGAGATCATCCACTTGGTAAAGAGGTTTTCCACTTGGTTGAAGGTGAATCATCCTAGAGGAATAGCATAAGGAAATAGGAGCTTGGAGGGTAGAGAGGAAAGCTGGAGAGAAGCCAAGGTTGCCTGTGAGCATATGTGAGGATTGTACTGAGAGTTGGATAGTTGTGAGAGCTAAGGCTTTGTATAATTCCTATGTATTTCCACCTGTATGATAATACAATAGTGTGGGGTTTTTAGCTGAGGCTTTCCCCAAAGTATTTTCATATGTATTGTGCATTGATTCTTCTTCTTCTAGTTATATTGTTCATCTAAATCTTTAAGCTTCCGCAAATTGATAGTAGAAGTAGGTTATAATATTCTACTTTGATTTATATTAAATTATCGGGTTAACCTGCCATCAGATTTTCTACAGAGAGATAGAAGTAGGGGAGAGGGAGAGAAAGGGAGAGAGAGAGAGAGAGAGAGAGAGAGAGAGAGAGAGATAGATTGGAGAAAGAGAGTGTATGTTTTGGGGGTGATTTAGAGAGACAAAGGGACATAGAGATATATATGGAAAGTGAGGAGAGGGAAGAAGAGATAAATGGAGAGAGGGAGGGAGGGACAGAGAGATTGATAGATATGGAGTGAGAGGGTGTTATGAAACTAGCTCAAGAAAAGATAGAAAAGATAGATCAACGCCTTATAATTCATCCTCTTCGAGGGGGCAACCTCCTTTACATTACATAAATGAACAATTCTTGGATAATACAAATGAAAAGACCTCCTTTCTATATATAGGAGTCTAAGGGGTCATAACATAATCAGAGCCGACATAACAATAATAATGTAAGGGCACAATAATAACAATAGTGGGCTTCTATGGGGCACAATAGTAACAATATGGGCACTACATGGGTACATCAATATAATAAGTGGGTTGTACTAATAACAATAAGGGGTTACACTAGTAGTATAGGGGCCTAACATGCCCCTCCCTTCAAAAAGCGTTGTCCTCAACGCTTGAGTAGTTCTTTGATGCTTCTGTATAAAATTCTTGTCCTCCCATGTGGAATCTTCAGCGGGTAAGTTCTTCCACTTGATGAGATACTCTGAAATTGATCGATTTCGTAGCTGTCGGGTTCTTGTTTCTGTGACTGCTCCAGGTTCCAATATGATTTTTCCTTCCTCTTCAATTTCTGGCAATATTGTTTGAATTGGGATCTTTTGCAACTTTTGAATAAGTGGTCATACTTCTTCATCCTTCTTCCATTCATCCCTTGCTTCGTTTATCCAATCTGGTTGGATAATAGAGATAGCACAAAACAATGCTTCCACATCCTCATCCTTGAAGAGTCTTCCCATTCGGTTAGGTCGCCATTTTTTAAGTGCATGTAGTATTGCCAACATTTCCTTCTCATAAATAGCTTGCTTGAGATGTAGCAATAAAAATACCCAATCACCTACATCAAAACATTTTTCACTACAATGTTGATCTACCGTTGTTTCGTTTGATTTTGCACTGAAGTGGCGTTATCCTTTAAAAGTTGGAGAACTTGTTGTTGATGCTCGATCTGATCTTTCTCTGCTTGAACCTTTTTCTTCTTGATATATCATTCTATCTCTAGAGTTTGAGGAGTGGTAATTTCTTCCAATCCTTTACAAGATATGGTTGGATTCATTTCTTGATGCTCGATGTGATCTTTCACTTCTTGAACATTTTTCTTCTTGATATGTCCTTCTATCTTCATAGTTTGAGGAGTGGTAATTTCGACCAATGAATTACAAGATATGGTTGGATTCATTTCTTCTTTCTCGATGTGATCTTTCACTTCTTTCACCTTTTTCCTCTTGATATGTCCTTCTATCTTGAGAGTTTGAGGAGTGGTAATTCTTGCCAATGCTTTACAAGATATGGTTTGATTCATTTCTTCTTTCTCTGGGGTGGGGTCCTGGCGTATATCCTCTTCTTTTGATGTTTCTTGATCCTTTTCTTCCTCCTCTTCATATTCTATGTAAAATAATTTCTTCTCAGCACACTTATGACCTTTAGTGCATTTTCTATCACAATTGTAACAAAGCCCTTTTTCTCTTTTTTCTTCCAATTGTTGTGGTGTAACCCTTGTAGGTTGTGGAAGGCTAGGAGAAACAACACTTCCATCTTTATAGTTGTGAGGGGTATGCTTCCTGGTTTCCATAATTTTGCTTTCCAGTATCTCACAAAGCCCTTTTACTCTTTCCAATTGTTGTGGTGTTGCTCTAAAGAAGGTGTTTCTCTTTGTATCCTCATAATGTGCTATCATTTCCTCCGTGAAAATTGACCACGTAACAAGTTGTTTACGAGAACAAAGCCCTTCATACCATAAAAATTGATCCGGTTCTAAATATGAAGATGCAATACATACCTTTTGTAACAGTGGTACACCATGTAGATCAAAATATTGCTCCACCTGAAGTATCCAATTTACCGGATCCTTGCCATCAAACTTCCTCATCTTGCTTTTTCTTGATTTTAGGAGCTCGGTCTTAAAACGACTGTAAATCTGTACTTTCGGATCTTTAAGTTCTGAAATTGCAACTTGTACTAGCCCTATGTGTCCTCTTTCCAATGCCTCCAGTATAATCCAAATTGGATTCTCCAAGAAAGAGTTATGCACAATCTCCCACAGTGACCTGATTATAGACTAGTTTAGTAGAGCTAACTTGTACGATGTGCCACAAGTCACTGTTTCGTCTTTTGGCTCTGAAAAATATATACAGGAAACTACAGTCCATCCTCTTTCTGCACCTTCTTACTAAATTTCAATCCAATGCTCAGGGAAAAATTTATGATGATTTTCCCCAGGTCACATGTTTGGAATGTAATTCAGGAGTCTGCAAAAAGACCAACTTCCTCAAATCATATCTTTGCAAATATAGTGAAAAAGCTCTGAAATTCGGACCCGAGATTCAGAATGATTTCTTCTCAAATGGGTTTTTTTTTTAGCTTCTGAAACGTCGCAGAAAAAAAGTTATAGCGAAAATTCCATGACGACCTGTTTGGAGCAGCAAAACCCTAGAATCCAAAGCTCTAATACCAAATGTTATGAAACTAGCTCAAGAAAAGATAGAAAAGATAGATCAACGCCTTATAATTCAGCCTCTTCGAGGGGGCAACCTCCTTTACATTACATAAATGAACAATTCTTGGATAATACAAATGAAAAGACCTCCTTTCTATATATAGGAGTCTAAGGGGTCATAACATAATCAGAGCTGACATAACAATAATAATGTAAGGGCACAATAATAACAATAGTGGGCTTCTATGGGGCACAATAGTAACAATATGGGCACTACATGGGTACATCAATATAATAAGTGGGTTGTACAAATAAAAATAAGGGGTTACACTAGTAGTATAGGGGCCTAACAGAGGGTGTGTGCATTTGGGGAGTTGAGATAGAGAGACAAAGAAGGAGATATGGAATATGATATAGATATAGATGGAGGGGGGAGAGAGGGAAGAAGATTTGTTGCACTAGATGCATCGATTTCAATGTAGATGGTGATTTCTAATCCTATTTGATTGCTTGCACTAGATGCATTGATTTTAGTGTAGATGTTGATTTCTAATGATATTTGATTTCTTTCACTAGAAGCATTCATTTCAATGTAGATGATTTCTAATCCTAGTTGATTGCTTACACTAAATCCGTTGATTTTAATGTAGATGGTGATTTCTAATCCTATTTGATTGCTTGCACTAGATGCATTGATTTCAATGTAGATGTTGATTTCTAATAATAGTTGATTGCTTACAGTAGATGCATTGATTTCAATGTAGATGATTTCTAATCCTATTTGATTGCTTGCACTAGATGCATTGATTTCAGTGTAGATGTTGGTTTATAATCCCATTTCCTTACTTGCACTAGATGAATTGATTTCAGTGTAGATGTTGGTTTATAATCTTATTTGCTTACTTGCACTAGATGCATTGATTTCTAATCCTATTTGATTGCTTGCATTAGATGCATTGATGGATGTTCCTTTATAATCCTATTTGCTTACTTGCACTAGATGCATTGATTTGAGTGTAAATGTCGATTTCTAATCCTATTTGCTTGCTTGCATAAGATGCATTGATTTCAGTGTAAATGTTGTTTTATAATATTATTTGATTGCTTGCATTAGATGGATTGATTTCAGTGTAGATGTTTATTTCTAATTTGATGTAACTGGATGTATGTTTGTACATTAATTTTAAAGTGATTGGATTAACATTGTGCATTGATTTCATTGTAAGCACAAAAAATTATTGGAAATGTACATTGATTTTTGTGTTATAGTAATTCAACCTAATAATATTGGAGAGAAAGAGAGACAAGGTATGATGTTTACTACAATAGCTTGAGCTAAAGATTTAAATGGTTTACGATTTAACTTGTCCTTTTCATATAAACGATATGAAAAGATGAAAAAAGTAACAAGGGCGATAATAAGAATAGTAAAAGAAAATAGTTTGAGATGAATCACAATGAAGACTATTTGTAATTGAGTATATTCTTATTATTCACATTTAAAAAAAAAAAATCATCATTTTTCATCATTAAAGTTATTAACAATATTTATCATCTCAACAAACTAGGTAACTAAGAAAATTTAAAATTAAAATGACCAAATTAATCTGAGACATGTTTAGCATATTTAAAATGATTATATTAATATTAGATGAATTTACATATTATTGATAAAATTAATCATATGTTTGTTAGATTTTCTTTTCCCGCACATGACTAAAACCAACTTAGATCCATCTTAACCCTGGATCTATCAAGCACCGAGAGGGATCAAATCTCTCGAGGTGTAAACCTTTCCTCAAGTTTGGCACTCAAAAAAGAAGTTTGCATCTCGATAGATTTGATCCCTCTCAGCAGTGGAGTTAAGATGGATCTAGGTTGGTTATTGTCTATAGCCCACTATAGAGCATATGTGTAGATGTAATGTAAGAAATGTATTGTAAGTAAATATTTAAAATGTCGGCTCAATTGTAATCAATATATTTATATTAATTAATATATTTGTAATAATAAATCAATGTCGGGTCTCTAATAATTTAAAAAAGAAGAAGAAAAAGTCAATATATGTATATATATATATATATATATATATATGAGCGGAATCTCTTTTATTAATAAAATTATGAACAATTTTTTTAGATAAAAGAAAATATAATATTCATATCACATTAAAATATATAACATATAAATTGTACTTATAAATTAAAGTAAAATAATGATTTTATAACCATCTTTAAATTTAATTAATAAGGAGATAAAAATTTAATATTTACAATATAACAGTCCGCATGGGGTAGCTCAAGTGGCAATGGCCATGGAATGAAGTCTCACCGAACCGGAGATCTTGAGTTCGATTCTTGTGCTACCTCCCCCGGAAATGGGGTGAATAACGAACATGTAAAAAACTCGAAAATGAGAGGGTCCTACTGAAGCTTACAAATATATATCTATATATATATATATATATATATACCATGGATATTGTTAACTTACTTTTCACCATGGGCTAATACCATGGTTTATCAATAACATGGGTCATCTAAGCTTTTGATTCTTATGTTATGGATCTAGGCTTTAATTGTCTTGTTACAATATGGTGGGCCAATACGAAGGCTTATCAATACCATATGCCCAAAAACCATAACTTATTTCAAAATGAAAATTTTTATAGATACTTTATTTTAATTTAATTTTATAACATTTTTTAATTAAATCTAAAAGCATAAAGGTTATAATTACTTTTGAGATATATCTAAACCCTCCATCTTAACAACTACTAAAAATATTCTCATAAAGATTAAATCTAGGTTTTAATAAATTAAAAACGAGAATATATATATATATATATATATATATATATATATATATATATATATATATATATATATATATATATATATATATATATATATATATATATGAAATCTACATAATATAAATAATATTATAAAGAACCAGGATAGATGCATCTTAACCAAGGATCCAAGCGAAGAGAGAAAGAAAAGTGACTAACAAAGATAGAGGAAAGATAGAGCATGATTATTTTAAGTTTTTTATTATTGTATTTTCTTTGACATCATTGATCCAAAATATAGGTTTAGTTTTTTAGAGCCAACTATGTTTTTTTTTTTAATTTAGATACTTTTTTAAATACAATACAATGGGATCATATTTAAGAGAAAGAGAATGAGATGGAGGGGGGATATAGTGGGGAAGAGAGACATAGAGGTCGGAGAGACGAGGAGACAGAGGAGGGGGGGGAGAGGAGGAGAGAGGGAGGGAAGGAGAGATGGTTTTGGAGGGAGGGGGAGAGGGAGGAAAGAACAAAGACATTGAGAGATAGAGCTGGAGAGAGAGAGAGTGTGTGTGACAAGGGAGAGATGAAGATGGAATGAGGGAGAGAGGAGACGAGGGAATAGAGAGAAAATGAGAGGATAGAGATAGGGAAAGAAGGGGAAGAGAGAGATAGGGAGACATAGATATGGAGGAGGGAGAGCGGGAGAGTGAGAAGGTGTTAAATTGGGAAACTAGGGCCAAACTTCACATTGGACAGCTCATAATTTTCTTGGATTCCTCTCTTCGAGAGATGTAGGATTGATCTAAAGATAATCCCATTCTAACATGTACAAATGGAATTATGAAATTATTTTGATTATGGACAAATTGTCAAGGTCGGCCAGCAAACTCATGTAGGCTCAAAATCCCAACAATCATGTCTATTCATCATCAACGTTTTCCTATAAATACATGATGCATCCTCCTCATTTGGACACACTTCACTCACTCACATATTCTCTCTCTCCTTCATTGATTGGGTACAAAAATCAGAAGTTTCTCTCCACACGTGCGAAGGAAAGGAAGGGTTTTTCTGTTCTAGCCTTTGACTAGATTTGACCGAAAATCACAGAAGTTGTTTTAACTTGTGTTGACCTATTTTGGTGCGGTTTTGGGTGGAGGAATTATGTCTTAGTAGGCCGTAGTTCTAGGCATGAAAACTGAGGCAATATGACCTTATGTTTGACCAGCGTTGACTGTACTAGGGTTGGCTGCAACATTGACTTTTGTTGACTAGGTTTGACTAGACTTTTTAGACTAGTTTTGGGTTAATTAGACTTGATGTTGGAGGCCGAAGTTGACTCAGTTTGACCAAGATGAATTGAGGAAGAATTCTGCCCTATTTAGACAACATTGAATTTTTGGTTATGGATTTCTGTTTCTGCTATTTGACTGATTAGATTTTCATTATAATTGGGAGCTTACCCTCATTTCCCTTAGAGAACTCCCTTATGAATGGCACGTGTTCAACACTACTATTATTAATAACGATTGGATTCTAGGTTTTGAAGAATTGCTGACAAGATTCTCTCAAGAAGAAACAAGGATGATGGAACTAGATATGCCTTCAAATAGGAATGATCCTACTGCATTCTCCGCTCATGCTAAAAGGAAGAACAATGTAGGTTCAAAGAAGCAATGTCAAGGAAGGTCAAGTTTCAAAAATGGAAGGGAATATTCTTCTGCAAAAGTTTGGTCACTATGCTAGGGAGTGTCCTGATAGAAGCGATACACCTCATGATGATGACAACCACAACAAAAATGATTTCAGGGGCAACAACAATCAAAGGAATGGAAGATTCAACAACCAAGGAAAAAGGAATACTCCTGCTTCTCATCAAGGAAATGGTCGTCGTCCCAAGAGATCAAGAAACACCAAGTATGATGAATTTAATGTTGTTGATAAGAAGAAAAAATAATTATATCTTATATCTTCCCTTTCTACTACATCTCCTATGGACACTTTGGGAAATTGGTTGATTGATAGTGGTGCCTCAAGGCACTTCACCGGGTATAAGGAAGCTCTTTCAAATCTGATTGAAAGGGATACAAATTTAGAAATTATCCTTGGAGACAATGCCACCTATCCCATGAAGGGAGTTGGGAATGTTACTCTTCAATTGAATTAGGGTAACACCATTCATCTATAAGAAGTACTATATGTACCCGATCTAAAGAAGAACCTGGTATCTATCTCGGCGATGGAGGACAAAGGATTCAAGGTAGCATTCATCGATGGAAAGGTACATGTGTGGAATAAAAAATTCAAAGATGCATTTACACTTGGCTTCATGGTTGATAGCCTATATAAAGTTGGAGGAAACCCATTGGGAGCTATGTCTTGTGACACATCACTTCAATCTGAATTATGGCACCGGAGGTTTTCTCATCTACATTATAAGGCTCTACCTGATGCGAGGAAGGTGGCGACAAGTATGCCCAAATTTAAAGTAGAACATGAAGGTGTTTGTTAGGGGTGTGCCGAAGGAAAACATACAAGGGGACCATTCCCCTCCAGTGATAACAAGACCACTGACATATTGCAATTGATTCATTTTGATCTGTCTGGTGCAATGCCCATGAACACATTGGGAGGATACGTATATTATGCAACCTTTATAAATGATTTCTCTTGCAAGACTTGTATATATTTCTTGAAGAAGAAGGATAAAGTATTCTCATGGTTTTGTTCTTTCAAAGCTTTTGTTGAAAATCAAACCAGGAAGAAGATAAAAATATTGAGAACCGATAATGGAACTGAATACAAATCAAATGAGTTCAAATATTATTGTAGAGAAGATAGCACTAAGAAGGAGACTACTACTGCATATACTCCTGAGAAAAATGGTTGCTGAAAGGAAGAACTGTTCTATCATAGAAGCCACCCGTGCCATGTTTCATGATCAAAGCCTTCTGAAATTATTATGGGACGAAGCTGCAAACACCATCATGTATGTTCAAAATAGATGCCCTCCTCAAGCGTTGGACTCCAAGACTCCCAAAGAAGTTTTCACCGGTAAGAAACCTGATGTTTCTCACTTTAGAATTTATGGTAACCCCGTATATTTTCATGTGCAAAAAGAAAAGAGAAGCAAATTGGATGCCTCTGGGAAGAAAGGAACATTTTTGGGCTACAGTGAAACTTCTAAGGCATATAGAATCTATGTGTTTGGTCAAAGAGAAGTGGAGATAATTCATGATGTCACTTTCGATGAGGATATTTCCCTTGGGAAGATTAGTAATCTTCCTCTTCCAATGAAGGACAAAGAAGAAGATTCTAGAAAGCAGGGAGAATCACACAATGAGCAGTTGTCTGATGTTGAAGGACTAATGGATCCCATTAATCCACCCCCTCATAAGCCCTCCTCCTCGAAAAGGGGACCCTAATGGCTTAGGGATACTCTCGAAGATGCTAAGAGATATGTTGCACATAGGGGGACATTTCCTGAAAGCAAGAATTCGAATAGGTACCAAGGGTACTTAACTTCTATGAGCACCATTATTCAATCTGAGCCTTCCACATTCGAAGGAGCTACCAAACACCAAGTCTGGACAGATGAAATGAACGAAGAGTATGACTCAATTATGAAGAATTATGTCTAGGATGTGGTCCCTAGACCTGAGGACAAATCCATTGTCACCTTAAAAGGGCTCTTCAAGATCAAGCATGGGGCTAATGGAAGTGTTGAAAAGTTCAAGGCCAGATTCATTGCTGGAGGTTTCTCTCAAAAGGAAGGTGCAGGTTATGATGAGATATTTGCACTACTTTCCTATTACACCACCATATGTTCGATCATATCCCTTGTTGCCTCGCAAGGATAGAATCTATATCAGATGGATCTCAAGATTTCCTTATTACATGATTCACTTAAGGAGGAAGTCTATATAGAACAACCTAAGGGGTTCGAATTTCAATATAGTCATACACATGTATGTAGGTTGAAGAAGGCCCTCTATGGGTTGAAGTAAGCACCTCGGGATTGGTATGAGAGGATTGATAGCTATCTAATGAAGCTCAGATTTACAAAAAGTGAAGTCGATCCAAACCTTTATTTTAAGGTTGATAATGATAGACCTCTCATCTTGGTACTTTATGTGGATGATCTCTTTCTGACAGGTGCAAACCGTCTTATTCATCAATGTAAGAGGGAGTTGGCTCCTGAATTCGAAATGAAGGACCTAAGACTGATGCATTACTTCCTAGGGTTGGAGGTCTGGCAAAAGCCAGGCAATATTTTCTTTTCTCAATGAAAATATATTGTGAAGATACTTGAAATATTTGGGATAGTGGAATGCAAGTCTATGACTACTCCGATGGAACTTAACTTCAAGAATTTATGTGGAAGTGTTGTTGGGCCCGAGTTGGGAAATCCTTCAGAGTATCGTCAACTCATGGGGGCCCTAATGTTCTTGGTGAACCCTCATTGGGTCATATGTTTTGTAGTGAATACATTGAGCCAGTTTATGGTCAAAGCTCACCACATACATTGGATTGCTGCCAAGAATCTCTTGAGATATCTTCAGGGTACAATTACTTATGGACTGAGATACATTGTCGAGAATGTGAGGCTCCATGGTTACTCTGATGCATACTAGGCTGACAATGCGGTGAACTGTAAAAGAACATATTGGATGTTTCTTCTCTCTAGTTCTTCTTCGATATCATGGATGAGCAAGAAGTAGAAGTCGGTTTCCTTGAGCATCACTAAGGCTAAATACATTGCTACTATTTTGGCCACCTGTGAAGCTGTTTGGTTGAGTAAGGTCTTTAGTGAGCTATTTGGACATGTGTTGGATACCACTGTGATCTTCTGTGACAACCAGAGTGGGATTCATCTTTCAGAGAATCTTGTGTTTGATGACCACTCCAAGCATATTGATATCAGGTACCACTTTATCTTGGATATGGTATGACAGGGAGCAATAAGACTCCAACACATTGCAACTAATGATTAGGTCATCGATATTCTTACGAAGAACATGGGGAAGGTCAAACTCTTAACCTTTTGTGAACGACTTGGAGTCATGAAGAGACCCTCGTATGAGATGGATGTTGTGCTCTAGGAGCTCCAGGGGACTTGGGGTACTCCACGGAGTGATGAGTGACCATAGGGTGAGTGGTTCACCTTCCCCTAATGGTGCACGATGTACAAGGTCAGTGGTTCACCTGCCCCTGTGATACCCCATGGTGACATATGATTAGGTTGAGTGGTTCACCTTCTCTTATGGCATATGAGCAGGATGAGTGATTCACCTTCTCCTGTCAACACATCATACCCATGTAGTCTAGGACTCATGGGAAGTACCTCTCATCTGGCCAATGAGTAGGGAAATGAGTATAGGAACCTTATTACTACCAATGGACGCATCATTTACTATTGTACTCCCTATGCTAGGATGTTGATATTGATTGGGATCAATGGAAACTGACTTCGGGTTGGTTAAGAGTAGTATGACACACTCTCTATTATTGGAGACTGACTTGGGGTTAGTGGAGAATGGTATGATACATTCTCGATCATTTCTTCTTTATTAATAGTTCAGTAGAGCAGAGTAGAGCAGAGACAGTGATGGTACTGATTGTCAAACAGTTTGGCAGATGAATTTCTCCCTAGTCGAGAGGTAGTGTTAAATTTGGCAACTAGGGCCAAACTTCACATTGGACAGCTCATAAGAGGTAGCTCATATTTTTCTTAGATTCCTCTCTCTGAGAGGTGTAGGATTGATCAAAAGATCATCCCATTCTAACATGTACAAATGAAATTATGAATTTATTTTGATTATGGACAAATTGTCAAGGTTAGCCAACAAACTCATGTAGGCTCAAAAGCCCAACAATCACGTATATTCATCCTCAACATTTTCCTATAAATACATGGTGCCTCATCCTCATTTGTACACACTTCACTCACTCACATCATCTCTCTCTCCTTCATTGATTGGGTACAAAAGTTAGAAGTTCCTCTCCACGCGTGCAAAGGAAAGGAAGGGTTTTTCTATTCTAGCCCTTGACCAAATTTGACTGAAAATTATAGATGTTTTGACTTGCGTTGACCAAGCATTGACCTTTTTTGGTGCAATTTTGGGTGGAGGAATCATGTCTTAATAAGCTACAGTTTTGGGCATAAAAACCGACACAATCTGACCTCCTGTTTGACCAACGTTGACTCTACTAGGGCTGGCTGCAACATTGCCTTTTGTTGACTAGGTTTGACTAGACTTTTTCGAACTATTTTTGGGCTGATTAGACTTTCTTTTGGAGGCCGAATTTGACTGGGTTTGACCAAGATGAATTGAGGAAGAATTCTACCCTATTTAACCAGCATTGACTTTCTGTTTAGGGCTTTCTTTTTTTTCTATTTGATTGATCATATTTTCACTGTAGTTGGGGAAGTGAATATAATATGTTGTACTCTCTCTCTCTCTCTACTGAACTTTTGAAGAATTATAAGAATAATTCATCAAGGGTTTCCCCATGTTGGGGTTTGTCGCTGGCTGGTGCCATATCTTGTGTCCTCTTGTCTTGGATTGTCTTCTTATGTGATTGCTAAACTATATATTGATATTGGGCTAATAAATAAACTGAAGTAAAATTTCTCTAAGCATATAACATACCATTTTTATCCTAAAATTAACATGATATCAAAGCTTAGGTGAAGACAAAGCCCAAGAAAGAGTGAGAAGAGAAATCACTAAGACGAGAAATCACTAATCAAAGACAAGATTCAATGTCTTCCATATCCTACTTCAAGTCTGATGATAAGATTCATCATAAGTCTAATTATCATGCATGGAATATGTCTCTTTATTTGACATTAGAAGAGCAAGATGCGATGGATTATGTGCAGGGAAAGATTTCAGAATCTCCTTCTAATGCATCAGCTATTGCTAAAACCAAATACAAGAAGGGTGAAGTCAAAGCCAAGAAGATCATCAGGGATTCTATTCATAAGCATTTAGTTGCTTACATTTCGATTTGAACACTTCAAAGGAGATATATGACAGGTTGGTTGGCATGTTCAAATCTAGCAATGAAAAACAAATTCTTTTTCTCAAGAAAAAGTTGAAGGATATAAAGAAAGGAAGACATGAATATATTCAATCCTACTTCATGAGGATTATTGTGATAAAAATTGATCTTATTTCGATTGGAGAAGTTATTGATGATAGGGAGCTTACCATGATTTCCCTTGGAGGACTCCCTCGTGAATGGCACGTGTGCAACGCTACTATTCTTAATAACAACAAGATTCTAGGTTTTGAAGAATTACTGACTAGATGCTCTTAAGAAGAAACAAGGATGATGGAACTAGATATGCCTTTAAATAGGAATGATCCTAATGCATTCTCCACTCATGCTAAAAACAAGAACAATGCAGGTTTAAAGAAGCAATGTCAAGGAAGGTCGAGTTTCAAAAATGGAAGGAAGGGAAGATACTTCATTTGCAACAAGTTTGGTCACTATGATAGGGAGTGTCCTAATAGAAGGGATACACCTCATGATGATGACAACCACAACAACAAAAATTTCAGGGGCAACAACAATCAAAGGAATGGGAGATTCAACAACCAAGGAAAAAGGAATGCTCTTGATTCTCATCAAGGAAATGGTCTCCATCCCAAGAGATCAAGAAACACCAGGGATGATGAATCTAATGTTGTTGATAACAAGAAAAAATAATTTTATCTTATCTGCCCTTTCTACTACATCTCCTCCAGACACTCTTGGAAATTGGTTGATTGATAGTGGTGCCTCAAGGAACTTCACCAGGTATAAGGAAGCTCTTTCAAGTTTGATTGAAAGGGATACAAATTCAGAAATTATCCTTGGAGACAATGCCACCTATCCCGTGAAGGGAGTTGGGAATGTTACTCTTCAATTGAATCAAGGTAACACCATTCATCTACAAGAAGTATTATATGTACCTGATCTAAATAAGAACGTGGTATCTATCTCGGCAATGGAGGACAAAGGATTCAAGGTGGCATTCATCGATGGAAAGGTACATATGTGGAATAAAAATTTCAAAGATGCATTTACACTTGGCTTCATGGTTGATAGCCTATATCAAGTTGGAGGAAGCCAATTGGGAGCTATGTCTTGCGACACATCACTTCGTTTTGAATTATGGCACCAGAGGTTTTCTCATCTAAATTATAAGGCTCTACCTAATGAGAGGAAGATGGTGACAGGTATGCCTGAATTTAAAGTAGAACATGAAGGTGTTTGTCAGGGGTGTGCCGAAGGAAAGCATATAAGGGGACCATTCCCCTCAAGTGATAGCAAGGCTACTGACATATTGCAATTGATTCATTTTGATCTATCTCGTGCAATGCACATGACCTCATTGGGAGGATACTTATATTATGCAACCTTTATAGATGATTTCTGTCACAAGACTTGGATATATTTCTTGAAGAAGAAGGACGAATTTTTCTCATGGTTCTATTCTTTCAAAGCTTTGGTTGAAAATCAAAATGGGAAGAAGATAAAAATATTGAGGATTGATAATGGAACCAAATACGAATCGAATGAGTTCAAATATTATTGTAGAGAAGTTGGAATTAAGAGGGAGACTACTACCGCATATACTACTGAGAAAAATGTTGTTGCTGAAAGGAAGAACCGTTATATCGTAGAAGCCACACATGTCATGCTTCGTGATCAAAGCCTTTCGAAATTATTATGGGTTGAAGTTGTAAACACGTCGTGTATGTTCAAAATAGATGCCCTCATCAAGCGTTCGAATCCAAGACTCTCGAAGAAGTTTTCACCAGTAAGAAACTTGATGTTTCTCACTTTAGAATTTTTGGTAGCCCTGTATATTTTCATGTGCCGAATGAAAAGAGAAGCAAATTGGATGCTTCTGGGAAGAAAGAAACATTTGTGGGCTACAATGAAACTTCTAAGGCATATATAATCTATGTGCCTGGTCAAAGAGAAGTGGAGATAAACCGTGATGTCACTTTCGATGAGGATGTTACCCTTGGGAAGATTAGTAACCGTCCTCTTCCAAGGAAGGACAAAGAAGCAGAATCTAGAAAGCAGGGATAATTGAAGGATGAGCAGATGCCCAATGCTGAAGGACTAATGGATCCCATTGATCCACCCCCTCATGAGCCCTCCTCCTCGAAAAGGAGACCCTCATGGCTTAGGGAGACTCTCGAAGATGCCGAGAGACATGTTGCACCTAGGGGGACATTTCGTGAAAGCAAGAAGTCAAATAGGTACCAAGGGTACTTAACTGCTATGAGCACCATTGTTCAATTTGAGCCTTGCACATTCGAAGAAGCTTCCAAACACCAAGTTTGGAAGGATAAAATGAATGAAGAGTATGAGTTAATTATGAATAATTATATCTGGGATGTGGTCCCTAGACCCAAGGAAAATTCCGTTGTCACCTCGAAATGGCTCTTCAAGATCAAGCATGGATCTGATGGAAGTGTTGAAAATTTCAAGGCCAGATTCATTGCTCGAGGCTTCTGTCAAAAGGAAGGTGTATATTATGATGAGATATTTGTGCCATTTTCCTGCTACACCACCATCTGTTCGATTATAGCCCTTGCTACCTCACAAGGATGGAATCTACATCAGATTGATGTCAAGACTGCCTTCTTGCATGGTTCGCTTAAGGAGGAAGTATATATAGAACAAACTGAGGGGTTCGAAGTTCAATATCGTCAGACACATGTATGCAGGTTGAAGAAATACCTCTATGGGTTGAAGGAAGCACCCCGAGCTTAGTATGAGAGGATCAATAGCTATCTAATGAAGCTAGGATTTACAAGAAGTGAAGCTGATCTAAACATTTATTTTAAGGTTGAGAATGATAGACCTCTCATCTTGGTTTTCTATGTGGACATTCTCTTTCATACAGGTGCAGGCCCTCTTATTCATCAATGTAAGAGGGAGTTGGCTTCTGAATTTGAAATGAAGGACCTAAGACTGATATATTACTTCGTAGGGTTGGAGGTTTGGCAAAAGGTAGGTGAGATTTTCCTTTCTCAAGGAAAATATATTGAGAAGATACTTTAAAGATTTGGGATGGTGGACTGCAAGTCCGTGACTACTCCGATGGAACTTAACATCAAGAAGTTATGTGGAAGTGTTGCTAGGGCCGAGTTGGGAAATCCTTCTGAGTATCATCAACTCGTGGGGGCCCTAATGTTCTTAGTGAACTCTCATCCGAACATATGTTTTTTAGTGAATACATTGAGCTAGTTTATGGTCGAGCATCACCACATACTTTGGATTGCTGCCAAGAATCCCTTGAGATATCTTCAGGGCACAATCACTTATGTACTGATATACACTTTCAAGAATGATAGGCTCCATGGTTACTCTAATGCAGACTGGTCTGGCAGTGTGGTGGATCGTAAAAGCATATCTGGATGTTTCTTCTCTCTAGGTTCAACTTTGATATCATGGATGAGCAGGAAGGAGAAGTCTGTTTCCTTGAGCACCGTTGAGGCTGAATACATTGCTACTAGTTTGGCCTCCCGTGAAGTTGTTTGTAGAGGAAGCTCTTTAGTGAGATATTTGGACATGTGTTGGATACCACAGTTATCTTCTGTGACAACCAGAGTGGGATTCATCTTTCAGAGAATCCCATGTTTCATGACCGCTCCAATCATATTGATATTAGGTACCACTTTATCTGAGATATGGTACAACGGGGAGCAATAAGGCTCCAACACATTGGGACTAATGATTAGGTCACAAATATTCTTACAAAGCCCTGGGGAAGGTAAAATTCTTAACCTTCTGTGAATGACTTGGAGTCGTGGAGAGACCCTCTTATGAGGGTCTTGTATGAGATGTATGTTGAGCTTTGGGAGCTCCGGGGGGCTTGGTGTACTTCTTGGAGCGATGAGCAACCATAGAGTGATTGGTTCACATTCCCCTAATGGTGCATGGTGTACAGGGTGAGTGGTTCACCTTCCCCTGTGATACCCCATGGTGATAGATGGATAGGATGAGTGGTCCACCTTCTCCTATGGAATATGAGCGGGATGAGTGGTTCACCTTCTCCTGTCGGCACATCCTACCCTGCAGTCCGGGACTCATTGAAACTACCTCTCATCTGGCCAATGAGTATGGAAATGAGGATAGGGACCATAGTACTACCGATGGACACATCGTGTACCACCGTACTCCATATGCTAAGATGGTTATATTGATTTGGGATCAATGGAAACTAACTTCAAATCGGTTAAGAGTGGTATGTCACACTTTCTATTATTTGAGACTGACTTTTAGTCAGTGGAGAATTGTATGATACATTCTCATTCATTTCTTCTTTATTCATAGTTTAGCAAAGCAGAGACAGTGATGGTAGAGATTTTCAGACAGTTTGGCAGGTGAAGTTCTCCCTAGTTGAGAGGGAGTGTTAAATTTGGAAACTAGGGCCAAACTTCACATTGGACATCTCATATGAGGTAGCTCATATTCTTCTTGGATTCCTCTCTTCGAGAAGTGTAGGATAAATCTAAAGATCATCCCATTCTGACATGTACAAATGAAATTATGAATTTATTTTGATTATGGACAAATTGTCAAGGTCGACCAGCAAGCTCATGTAGGCTCAAAAGCCCAATAGTCAAGTCTATTCATCGTCAACGTTTGCCTATAAATACATGACGTCTCCTCCTCATTTGGGCACACTTCACTCACTCACATATTCTCTCTATCCTTCATTGATTGGGTACGAAAATTCAGAAGCTTCTCTCCACACGTGTGAAGGAAAGGAAGGGTTTTTTTGTTCTATCCTTTGACCAGATTTGACCAAAAATTACAGAAGTTATTTTGACTTGCTTGACCTATTTTGGTGTGGTTTTAGGTTGAGGAATTTTGTCTTAGCAAGTCACCGTTCTGGGTATGAAAACCGAGGCAATTTGACCTCATGTTTAACCAGCGTTGATTGTACTAAGGCTGGTTGCAGCATTGACTTTTGTTGACCATGTTTGAATAGAATTTTTCAAACTGTTTTTGTGCTTATTAGACTTGTTGTTGGAGGTCGAATTTGACTGGGTTTGACCAAGTTGAATTGGGAAGAATTCTGCCATGTTTGACCAACATTGACTTTCTAGTTAGGGTTTTATGTTTCTGCTATCTGACTGATCATATTTTCACTATAATTGGGTAAGTGAACATAATGCATTGTACTCTCTCTCTCTACTGAACTTTTGAAGAATTATAAGAATAATTGATCAAGGGTTCCCCCACATTGGGTTTTGTCCCTAGCTGGTGTCATATCTTGTGTCCTCTTGTCTTAGATTGTCTTCTACTGTTATTGTTTATGTTCTATTTGAATTTTAATATCATGTTCATGTGATTTCTAAATTGGATATTGATATTGGGCTAATAAATAAATTGAAGTAAAATTTCTCTAAGCATAGAACGTACCATTGTTATCCTAAAATTAACAGAAGGAGAGAGAATGGGAAGAGATAGAGAGGGAGAGGAAGAAGGAGAGATAGATAGATAGATAGATAGATATGGAAAGAGTGTGTGTATGTTTGGAGGGATAATATAGAGAGATAAAGTTGGAGATACAATGGGAGATAGAGATATAGATGGAGGGGGTGAGAGGGAATAAGAGAGAGGCAAAGATAGGGTGGAAGAGAGAGAGAGAGAGAGAGAGAGAGAGAGAGAGAGAGAGAGAGAGAGAGAGAGAGATGTTTTTAGGGGTCTGAGATAGAGAGACAAATAAGAAGAGGTGGATGGAGTTATAGATATAGATGGCAGGGGGAGATAGGGAAGAAGAGAAAGATAGAGAAAAGGAGGGGGAGAGAGAGAGCGAGAGAGAGAGAGAGAGAGAGAGAGAATGGGAATAGATAGAGAAGGAGGGGAAGAGGGAGAGATAGATAGATAGATAGATATGGAGAGAGAGAGTGTTTATGTTTGAAGGCTGATATAGAAATTCATGAATATTTTGGTTTTTCCTTAAAATAGATGTATTTCAATGTTGTTATTGATTTCAGTGTAAATGTATATTTCTAATCATATTTAATACCTTACACTAGATGCATTGATTTCAATATAGACGTTGATTTCTACTCCTATTCGATTTCTTGCACTAGATGCATTGGTTTCAGTGTAGATATTGATTTCTAATCATATTTGATCGCTTGCACTAGATGCATTGATTTCAATGTAGATGTCAATTTCTAATCTTATTTAATATGTTACAATAGATGCATTGATTTTAGTGTAGATATTGATTTCTACTCCTATTTGTTTGCTTGCATTGGATGCATTTGTTTCATTTTAAATATTGATTTCTAATCCTATTTGATTGCTTGCACTAGATGCATTGATTTTAGTATAGATGGTGATTTCTAATCCTATTTGATTGTTTGCACTAGATTCATTGATTTCTGTGTAGATGTTGATTTCTGATTTCATGTGACTAGATGTATGATGTACATTAATTTCAAAGTAATTAGATTAATAGTGTGCATTGATTTCAATTTAAGCACATATTTGCCCCCTCCATCTATATCTCTATCTCCCATTGTTTCTCCTTTATCTCTCTATCCTAGCCCCCAAACATACACACACACTCTTCCTCCCTTTTCCCCTCCCTATCTCTCTTCCCCTTCTCTCTCTTTCTAACATTTCTCTCACAATGATTGACTTTGCATAATACTACTATTAATATTGAAGAGAAATAGAGACTAGGTATGATGTTTACTACAGTAGCTTGAGTTAAATATTTGAATGGTCTATGATTTCAACTGTCGTGTTCATATGATCGATATGAGAAAATGGAAAAACTAATAGATGTGACAATAAGAAAAGTAGAAGAAAATAGTTTCAGGTTGATCACAATGAAGATAGTTTAAAATTGACTATATTCTTATTATTCACATTTTCTATCATTCATCATTGATACATTGTCACTTTCACTCAAAAAAATTATTTCATCATTTTTCATCATTCAAGTTACTAAGAGTCTCTCTCATCTCAATAAACGAGGTAACTAAGAAAATTTAAAATTAAATTGACCAAATTAATCTTAGACATTTTTAGTATATTTAAAATGATCCAAATAATTAGATGTTCAACAAATTTTGTATGATTTCCCACGACTAAAACGAGCCTAGATCCATCTTAACCCGAGATCTATGAAGTGTCAAGAAGGATCAAATCTCTCTTGCACTAAAAAGAGAGGTTTGCAGCTCAAGAGATGGGGTTAAGATGCATCTAGGAAATATATATATATATATATATATATATATATAGAGAGAGAGAGAGAGAGAGAGAGAGAGAGAGAGAGAGAGAGAGAGAGAGAGAGAGTGTATTTTTTTAAATAAATCAAAGATTTTGATTAACATTTAAAAAATTGTAAGTAAAAAATATATAGATAATAATAATAATATCTCTTAAAAATATAAGAATATTAATTTATTTTCTTATTTTTAAGTGATCTAATTCTTGTTTCTTATTCAGTTAGACAAGTAGTGTGCACATTTAAATGTTGGCTCAGTTAATAATAAAAAGTTAAAATAATAAAATTCAAATTGTCATATTGGATTTTTTTTTTCAAGTTGTTTTTTATCCTCCAAACTATGGCTTGAGGAGCCACAACCCAAGGGAATTTAATTCATCAAAGTCACTTAGGGAGGAGCCATGACTTAGGGGCATCTAATGCGTCAAAGTCACCGAGGGAGGAGCCACGGTCCAGGGGCATCTAATGCGTCAAAGTCACCCCGGGGAGCCACGACCCAGGGGCATCTAATATGTCAAAGTTGGAGGAGCCACGATCCAGGGGCATCTAATGCATCAAATTCACACCGGGAAGCCATGAACCAAGGGCATCTAAGCTGTCAAAGTCACCCAGGGATCAAAGGATGGCACGTGGCCTAGGCCACACCAGCCCTTAGCATCTCTCCTACCCTAATCTGTCAAAGTCACCTGGGGATCGCAAGATGGCACATGGCCTGGGCCACACCAACCCTTAACTGACAACTAGCCCTTAGCATAACTCCTCCCATAATCTGTCAAAGTCACCCGGGGATCGCGGGATGGCACATGGCCTAGGCCACACTGACCCTTAACTGACAACCAGCCCTTAGCATCTCTCCTCCCCTAGCATAGGGCGTAACTAGATTTTTTTAACATCTCTCCTCCCCCAGCATAGGGCACAACCATGCTCGTGAGGTTTGAACATGGGTCACCTCATAGACTAGGCCCATCCTCAACCCCTTGTGTTAATGACACTTGACATTGAAAATTTGTTTTTATTATTAAAATTACAAACAATTTTTTAAATAAAAGAAAATCATAATATACATATCACATTAAAATATATAACATATAAATAGTAGCTATAAATTGAGATGTATTTTACCATATAAACTAAAATAATTATTTTATAATCATATTTAATTTAATTAATAAGCACATAAAAACTTAATACTTACAATATAACAAAATTCTTAACTATAGATATTCACTCTCACTTTACCATGGATATTATTAACTTGTCAACAGGCTTTGTTACAATACCATGAGCCAATACCATGGCTTATACTAGATGCCCAAAAAGATAACTCATTTCACAATCAAATATTTTATTTTAATTTAATTTTATAACTTTTTTAATTAAAAAAACTAAAATTACAAAATTACTTTTGAGATGGGCTCAGCATATGATAAATATTTGTAATTCCTTCAATGGTAAATACAGAGTGGACATGTAGCAATATTATGCTTTAAACTTCCTAATATGAGACAAACATGTACTTGAAAATATATTAATAATAAAAAAATATTTTAATGTGTACAATGTAGGCATAAACAAAATATTTCAATGACAATGTTAAGTAAAATATCTCAATGTCAATTATGTATAATCATATAAAACAAATGAAAATACAAAAATTTCTAATGGTTAAAACATTTTATTAGTGTTTTGCTTCAAATGAAAGAGATGTGTAATTCCTTCCATGCTGAGCATGGAGTTGACACACACATATTAACTCTCTCTTTTAGATTGCAAAAGTTGAGGAAACGTTGCATCTTGAGAGAAATGTAATTCCTCTCCAACCCTGATAACATGGATCTTTGTTGGTTACTCAAACAGGCAAATCACCTACAATAGATAATTTCCCCCTCAAATTCCATCCCCAATAGTAAGTATACTTATTCAAAATTGATTAATAATTATGGCCAATATGGAAGGAAAAAAAACCAATTTACCATTAGTTCTTTTTGGATTCTAGATTTTTGATAACCCATCGTTTTTCTAATGGTATTTCTCATATCTATATATATATATATATATATATATATATATATATATATATATATATATATATATATATATATATATATATATATATATATATACATACATACATACATATATATATATACATATACATATACATATACATATACATATACATATACATATACATATAAGCAACTTAGGTCCATCTTAACTTGAGATGTACTAAGTGTTGAAAGGGATCAAATATTTTGAGGTGCAAAATATCCTTTACTGTAAAAAGAGATTTGATCCTTCTCAAGCCTTAGTAAATCTAGAATATATATATATATATATATATATATATATATATATATATATATATATATATGTTATCGCTCTTTTATATATAATGTTAAGAATGGTTGTAACTCTTTTTTATATATAATATGAAGATATAACTGTGTTTTTAAATATAAAAGTTATATATATATATATATATATATATATATATATATATATATATATATATATATATATATGAGGAAAACTCTTTACCTTGGGTTGTCCAACTCTTAGTCACATCTGTTCTCATTTCCAAAACATCTGCCACGCTATAGGAACCCTTATTTCCCTTCTATTTGTTCATAGAAATAAAATATTAAAAAGTCTCTATCAATCTCTTTCTTTAGGTCCTATAGACCTCATTGGTCTCAATCATCATCAATATCTCAATAAAATATATAGCTTTTATATTTTATTGAGATATTGATGATGATTGAGACCAATGAGGTCTATAGGACCTAAAGAAAGAGATTGATAGAGACTTTTTAATATTTTATTTCTATGAACAAATAGAAGGGAAATAAGGGTTCCTATAGCATGGCAGATGTTTTGGAAATGAGAACATATGTGACTAAGAGTTGGACAATCCAAGATAAATAGTTTTCCTCAGATGTGACTAAGAGTTGGACAATCCAAGGTAAAGAGTTTTCCTCATATGTGACTAAGAGTTGGACAATCCAAGAGAAAGAGGTTTCCACAGATGTGAGTGAGAGTTGGACAACCCAAGAGAAAGGTTTTTCCATCTTTAATCCTCTCATTATCACACACTTATAGATTCTTTCTTCCCAAGGTGTTTTGGGAATGGACCAATGTCTGGTCTCACTTCGATGTTCATGGGAGTTAGTTCTTTTATTTTCTTCTTAGCAGTAGACAAAAGAGATAGTGTTGGTTAGCGAGAGTGAAATTGATCACCTCCTTATAATACCTTAGCTTCCTTTTCCCTTCTAGCTCCTTATCATCCCACAATTTCTCCTTAAATTTCCAAGTAATAATACCTTTAATATTATCTTTATTCTCCAAGATGATCTCCTTCTTGCTTGTGCCAACCCCACTTGAAGTGCAGGTGGGGGTTTTTGGCTAGAGTTAGAAGCAATTTTGGATAAAATGTTTAAAAATATATACATTTATATAATTTAAGTACACATGTATATTCAAAAATAATAAATGAAAACAAAATTTAAAGATTTTTTTTTTTTAAATTTACATATGTTTCTTTTATATATTTAACTTTTATATTTATTGAAATGATATTTTTATTATAATTGTTTATAAATATAAAAATTTGTATACTTTAAGCGTGTATCATACACATATAATTTATAGTTTAAAGATTAAAATAATTTGTAATTTACATATGTTTTTTTTTTTATATATTTAACTTTTATATTTTATTGAATTATTGTAGTATTGATAAAATATTAAAACACACACATACATATTAAAAAATAATAAATAAATAAAAACTAAAAATAAAAATATTATTTTTAATATATAGAGGCCTCTACAACTTTGTATGAGAGTGATGTTGTAATGGCATAAATGTCTATTTGTGAACATTTACATGTTGGTTAAATTAAAAAAGAATAAAAGGTTATAGATGTTGTAATGGTGTAAATGTTTGTTTGTAAACATTTACATGTTGGTTAAATTAAAAAACAATAAAAGGCTAAAAATAATACAGAGCCCACTATGGCTAGATGTTGTAGTGTTGGTAAAAGTGTAAACATTTAAATGTTGACTCAATTAATAATAAAAAGTTAAAAGTAATAAAAATAATAAAATTTAATTTGTTATATTGTAATTTTGTTTTTATTAATAAAATTGCTAAATTTTTTTAGATTAAAAAAATCATAATATACATATCACATAAAATATATAACATATAAATAGGAGCTATAAATTAAGATCCATTTTACCATATAACTTGTAATAATTATTTTATAATTGTATTTAAATTTTATCAATAAGCACATAAAAACTTACTATTTACAATAAACTTACAATAAAAGATTCTTGACTATGGATATTCACACCCACTTTACCATGGATATTATTAACTTGTAAACATGATTTGTTACAAGACCATGGGTTAATACCATGGCTTATCAATACCACATGCCCAAAAACCACAACTCATTTCACTCAAATTATTTTATTAATATTTTTTTTGTAACCTAGAGGACCTAGTAGCCCATCTGACATGTAACTATTAGTAAACCTCTAGGGGACCTATTTTATTTTTATTTTAGAACCTTTTTTTAATTAAATTTAAAAGAAAAAAATTATACTTACTTTTGAGATGGACCCACCTTAAATTATTGGGCAGAGGGGCGCTCTATAGCCTAGTTAATGAGAGAGATGTTGTCACGTAATGTTACATTAAAAATAATAAAAAACAAGAGATGTTGTGCCTAATTCTACTTAAAAAAAATTTAATAACCTTACTCTAAAAATCAATGTCAGTCATTTTTAAATACTTGTATTTTCACTTTTATTTTACATCAAACTTTATATAATGAAATAAAGTAATTTAAAAAAAATATTTTTTTGTATGAGGGATAAATGTAATTTCTTCATTGAGTCGAGATCTTAAGCTAGAAATGTTTAACATAAAGTAATATAATGTTAACATTTTGACTAGGTCAAAATAAAATTAAAATATGGTAGAGATGTGTAACTTAATGTAATGTAAACATTGTAGCTTGGTGAAAATAAAATAAAAATAACAAAATAAAAAAACCCTATAAAATTTAAATAATAAAAAAATAAAAATGACTCATGATTTTAAAAATCTATGGTATTGACTCATGGAATTCCTCTGGAAAATAATCTATTTAACGGGGAATTAAACTAGCCTAGATTCATGTTAGTTTAATGTCATATTTAGATACATAATTAATTGTAGAAAATGATGGCGTTGAATCCATGTCACCTATAAAGGTAAAACTTTCCTCTAAAAGTAAAACTTTTTATGGATATGTTGGCACTGGGCATTTTTCAGCAAAGGTGGGGAAATATTAGGAAAAATGTAATTATTACATTTTATCTAATATTTTTGCCTACCTCCATCCACTTTTTACTAAGTTATATTGGATAAAATATAATACTATAATATTACATTTTACCCAATATTTCCCCTCAGCCGGTCCACTTCTTATTGTAATTTGTCTTTATATTTGTAATTTAAAGTAAACAAACTCAACTTTAAAATTAGTATAAAATTAGTAGGAGTGAGGGGAAATATTGAGTAGAATGTAGTCTTTAGGGTGGGGTGTGACATGAAATATTAGATAAAATTTAATAACATTTCATTTTAATTAGTATTTCCCCTCACCCCTGGCCACTATTTATTAGGTGGGGATTGTTATAAATATTGGGTAACATATAATATTGTAATATTATATTTTATGTAATATTTCCCCTCACTTGATTCACTTTTTGGGCTAAAAGTCACAATACAACCCATAGGGCACATGTGTAGCTGTAATGTAAGTAAACGTTTGTAATGTTAGCTCAATTGTAATCAATATATTTGTAATAATTAATATAGATGTGTTCCATCTATAAATTAAATTAATAAGCTGATAAAAACTTAATATTTACAATATGACAAGATTTTTAATCATGAATATTTACCATGGATATTATTAACTTTTAAGTAGGTTTTTTACAATACTATGGGCCAATATCCACAAGCGAAAGATAGAGAGGGAGAGGAGGGAAGAAAATTATAATACCATGGGCTACTATCATGATTTATCAATACCATGGGCCATTTAGACTTTTGATTATTATGTTATGGATCTAGGCTTTTAATTATTATGTTACAATACCATGGCTTATCAATACCACATGCCCAAAAACCATATCTTATTTCAAAATCAAAATTTTTACAAATAATTTATTTTAATTTAATTTTATAACATTTTTTTTAATTAAATTTAAGAGAAAAAAGGTTATAATTTCTTTTTAGATATATCTAAACCCTCCATCCTCCCGACTACTAACAATATTCCCATAGAGATTAAATGGAGGTTTTAAGAAATTAAAAAATGAGAATATTTTTATATATACATATATGAAATTTATATAATATAAATAATATTATAAAGAAGATAGATGCATCTTAACCGAGGATCCAAGTGAAGTGAGAAAGCAAAGTGATTCACAACAATAGAGGAAAAAGAGTTTTTTTTTTTAAGTTTTTTATTATTGTATTTTCTTTAACATAATTGATCCAAAATATAAGTTTAATATTTTAAAGCCAATTATGCTTTTTTTTTTAAGATACTTTTTTAAATGGGATCATATTTAAGAAAGAGAGTGAGATGGAAGGGGGAATAGAGTGGGGGAGAGAGACATAGAGGTGGGAGAGACAGTGAGAGAGAGAAAGGAAGAGAGAGAGGAGGGGGAGAGAGGGAGGGAGAGATATGGAGTTGGAGGGGGAAAGAGAGGGAGTGAAGGACACAGACATTGATAGATAGAGGTGGAGAGAGAGAGGGAGTTACAAGGGAGAGATGAAGATGGAATGAGGGAGAGAGGAGACGAGGGAAGAGAGACAAAAGGAGAGGATAACGATAGGGAAAGAAGGGGAAGAGAGAGACATGGAGACATATATATGGAAGGGGAGAGAGAGAAGGAGAGAGGGAGGGAGACAGTGACAGAGTTGGAGGGTGGAGAGAGATATATTATGTGATGGAAGGGAAATAGAGGGAGGTGGGAGAGAAGGGGAGAGAGAGGAAGAAAAAGAGAGAGGACTTGAGAGAGAGGAGAGAGGGGGGGAGAGAGAGATGGAGTTGGAAGGGGAAGAAAGACATAGAGAGAGAAAGGTGGAGAGGGAGTGGAAAGAGAGAGATTGATAGTCAGTGAGAGAGAGAGAGAGAGAGATATGGAGAGAGAGTGTGTGTATGTTTTGGGTTTGATAAGGAGAGACAAGGGGAGATAGAGATATATATGGGGTGGGGGGAGAGGGTAGAAGAGAGAGGCAAAGAGAGGGAGGGAGGAAGAGAGATAGATGGGAGATAGAGATATATATGGAGGGGGTATAGAGGGGGAGAGAGAGAGAGAGAGAGAGATAAGGGGAAGAGATAGAGAAGGAAAGGAAGAGGGAGAGATATATAAATAGGTAGATAGATATGGGGAGTGAGAGAGAGAGTGTGATGTGTGTTTAGGGGGTTGATATAGAGAGACAAATAAGGAGAGATGGAGGGAAGTATAGATATAGATGGAAGAGGGAGAGAGGGAAGAATTGAAAGATAGATAAAGGGAGGGAGAGGCAAATAGAGAGAGATGAGGGAAGGAGGGAGGGGAAGAGAGAAAATGAGAGGGGGAGTGAGATAGACACAGAATGGAAGGTGGAGAGAGAGGGAAGAAGAAAGAGACACACAAAGACAAATACATACATAGAAGTTAGATCTAGAAAGTCATGAATATTTTGGATTTTCACTAAAATATATGTATTGATTTCAATGTAGTTGTTGATTTCTACTCCTTTTTTATCACATGCACTATTGATTTCAGTGTAGATGTCGATTTATAATCCTATTTAATACCTTACACTAGATGCATTGATTTCAGTGTCAATGTTGATTTCTACTCCTATTTGATTGCTTGCACATGATGCATTGATTTCAGTGTAGATATTGATTTCTAATCATATTTGATCGCTTTCACTAGATGCATTGATTTCATTGTAGATGTCGATTTCTAATCCTATTTAATACTTTACACGAGGTGCATTGATTTCAGCGTAGATATTGGTTTCTACTCATATTTGATTGCTTGCATTAGATGCATTGGTTTCCGTGTAGATATTGATTTCTAATCCTATTTGATTGCTTGCACTAGATGCATTGATTTCAGTATAGATGTTGATTTCTAATCCTATTTGATTGTTTGCACTAGATGCATTGGTTTTGTTGTAGATTTTGATTTTTGATTAAATTGATGCAACTAGATGTATGATGTACATTAATTTCAAATTAATTAGATTAATAGTGTGCATTGATTTCATTGTAAGAACATCTCTGCCTCCTCCATCTATATCTCTATCTCCCATTGTATCTCCTTCTATATCTCTCTATATCACCCCCTAAACATACACACTCTCTCTCCATATCTATCTATCTCTCCCTCCCTCCCTCTCTTTCCCCTCCCTCTCTCTCTCTCTTTCTTCCCCTCTCTCTCTCTCTCTAACATTCTCTCTCCATATCTATATATCTCTTCCTCCCTCCATGTCTTTGCCTCTCTCTTCTTCCCTCTCTCCCCCCATCTATATCTCTATCTCCCCTTATCTTTCCTTATCACCCCCAAAACATTCAAACTCTCTCTCAATGTAAGCACATAAAAATTATTCATGACGTGCATTGACTTATGTGTTATAGAAATTCAACCATAAAAACAATACTTGAATTTTCATCCTAAATAAAATGTTTGCTTACCTGAAAATTTTGCTTCTTTATAAACTATTTATAATTGGCTACATTATTATTATTCTCATTTTCCATCATTCGACATTGCTAATTACTTTGCATTTAAATTTGGTATTATAAAATAGCTACCATTGAAAATTATTTGGGGTTTAAAACTCCATAAGTCGCAATGATTGACTTTGGAGAAAACTACTATTAATATTGGAGAGAAATAGAGACAAGGTATGTTGTTCACTACAGTAGCTCAAGTTAAATATTTGAATGGTCTATGATTCCAGCTACTCTTTTCATATGATGGATATGAGAAAATGGAAAAACTAATAGGTGTGACAATAAGAACAGTAGAAGAAAATAGTTTCAGATTGATTGCAATGAAGATTGTTTTTAATTGACTATATTCTTATTATTCACATTTTCTATCAATCAAAATTGTTACAATGACACTTTGCACTCAAAATTTTTATTTCATCATTCAAGGTACTAATAGTCTCTCTCATCTCAAAAAACTGAGGTAACTACCAAAATTTTAAATTAAATTGACCAAATTAATCTTAGACATATTTAGCATATTTAAAATGATCAAAATAATTATATGTTCAATAAATTTTGTATGACTTCACATGACTAAAACCAGCCTAGATCCATCTTAACACCAGATCTATCAAGCACCGAGAGGGATCAAATCTCTCAAGGTGAAAACCTTTCCTCAAGTTTTGCACTCAAAAAAATAGGTTTGCACCTCAAGAGATTTGATCCCTCTCAATGCTTGATAGATTCAGTGTTAAGATGGATCTAGGTTGGTTATGTTGATAAGAGGTGATATTTTTGTGTTGAGAGGTGCTCTCTAGCCTAGTATGGAAGAGATGTTGTGAGGTAATGTTATTTATGTTAAAATTTTGACTATTTTAAAATTTTGACATAACAAAAAAAAATTATTTACTCAACTCTAGATGTACCAAACACTGAGATAGATCAAATATCTTAAGGTTTAAACCTCTTTTAAAGTGAAAATAAATTTGATCCCTTTCTATAACATCTATAACTCATAAACAAATGTAATTTTCTTTTTTTTATAAATTAACTTTGGAACATTTGACGCCCCATTACACAATCTCTTGTTTACCTTAAATCTAGTTGTAACTAATGTCTAGGTCTTGAATTTTATATACACATAGTCTAAATATAAAATTTGTCTTTCTACCATACTCTGACAATCATCAAGTAACATTGTTGATATATATATATATATATATATATATATATATATATATATATATATATATATATATATATATATTGTTTGGCATCTATACAAATTAACATTTTATCTATCGAAATTCTTTATGCTCTTTGGTTTTTAATGAAATGGCCACATTTGTAATGCCACGACAATGGGACAAGAATGTTTGGTTTTTGTTAATATAGTTAAATGGTTCCAACATAATACATAATTATTTTAAATCGAGTTATGATATTATTTATGTATATGCCTTCCTAACTAGTCCTCATAACATTGTGCTATTATTTGTTTAATGAACATTCAATATATGTTAGTTGTCACACATGGGGACTCACCACCTTTGTAGTCATGTCAGGTTCTAGGCTCTATTGAGGTGTCAACAGATCAATGGTTTGTATCGTTTAGGGTTGAAATCAACGACAGGGAGGCATGGTAGTTGGTTATGGGGTAACTACCCCTCTCCCACCACACCATTCAATTTTCATTCACACCTTCGCTCTACCAAGAAGATCTCTACAACTACTTACCCTGTCGCATCTGGATTATCTATGTTTCTTGGTCAACACTCCCCCTTTAGCCAGCCAGATTCACAAGAATGTGAAAGTCAGCTTGCAAGAAGGTATGGTTTGCTCAGTTGTGGAAACCCCCATTTAATCATTAGCTTGATGGAAGGTTTTTAGTTTGAAGAGCAATTGTTTTTATGTGACTAATCCTAAATGTTGTGTTCATCTTGTCTTATTTTCTTGTTTGTTATTTTGAGGACGATCGACTTCTGACATTACTCTAGGGTTTTTCGAAGACCATCTTTTAGTTTCACCCCTCAAATTCTTTGCCAGTCATATATGCGAAAATAGGTAAATCTTTACCCTGTCATACACGTATACAAAGAATTGGATCTTTCTTATCTTAGGGTTTTAAGTTCTCTAGTTTGATTTTCCTTGCTTACTGTGCAAGATTTATGCAAGCTTCCTCTCAATTCCACCTCCATCCAATAATTATAAGTTGTAAGATTTTACGTTAGACATTTCCTTTTGTGTTAAACCTTACAGTTTGTCATTACCCTAACTATTGCTTGGTCTTTTTTCCACATGTGGGTTTTTCTTTCTACTAGAACAGCTAATTGGCGGACTAAACCTTCAAGTTTCGGGACCACTTAATCTGAGGTTCTCTCATAACCCTTTTCTTTGTCTACCAGGTCGATTCTTTGGGATTCCATGTTGGTTATAATCTTACCCCTAAAGTGGGGTTCAATGATTTAATATAATTTGTGACAACAATTGTGTTTTTTGGGAAGTTAGTCACAGCCTATCGGCCTTGTGAATTCCAAATGTTTATTTAAAACTTTGACTCAAAACCAAGGACCTTTATCCATTTATTGAAACCCTATTACAGTTGTATCTCTTGCAATTATATGTATATGTATACATATACATATACATATGCAAATACATACATACATACATACATACATACATACATACATATCTATATATATATATATATATATATATATATATATATATATATATATATATATCGGTATATACAATGTTACTTGAATTTGATTGTTTAATTTATAGAAGATGGTTCAGATTTTATTCTTGACATTCTTTATTCGACACTCTGCCCAAATTTGCAATTTGATAGTTTACCAGTTTATTATTCTATGCAAATCCTTAGGGTTTCATAATATCAAAACTTATTCTTTCTTTTGTGATGTTTAACAACTTTTTAAATGAATTTTTTCCATATTACAGTGGCCCTATGCATTTTCAGCAGTGTAAGTGTAATAATTTTTGGAAGCAGTTCCAGATTACTACCATAAATATTTCTCGATATTATTTCATTTCTTTTAATTTATCTCTCCTTCGACTATCTTAGCTTTGTATAGCTCATGGATAGTTCTAACATGATTTCAAACCCTATTAGGTTCTTGATATTAACTAACAAGTTCTTGATATTAACAAATTCTTGATATTCAACTTTGTCCCTTAAAAGGGTTACAACTACTATATATTTTTTTTATTTCTGGAAAGGTTATGCATAACAACAGTGACCCATTCATATATTTGGTATTTCTTTTTCAATCATTTGTTTATAGATTTATTTACTTATTAGCTTGAAGGAACAGGGTGGACCTATCCAAGGTTTTCCTCGCTTCCTCCAGTCTCACTATTTAGAGCTCAAAAATGTCTCTAGGTTGTTGGTATTTACCTGGTTGGGCCTAGAGACTATTCTAGCTGGCTATAATAATTAAATATTCCATTAATGTGGTTCTATATTATTCTGCAACTAGAACTTTACCATCTAACATAATCATAACACAACAATTATAAAAAAAACCATTTACACTTGGAAGGAAACAAACATAAAACAGAGGTATTCACATAAAACTTATCTATTTAAATCAATTTACGTTGCCACAAAAACCACAAAGGAAAATTATTGCTTCACCCAACCAATGAGTATAGGTAGCCTCTACCATAACTCCCCCTGAGTCAGTTTCACTACCAGACTAATCTTTCTTGATAGGGACCATACCAGGTCCACCTAAGGCTTATCTAACCACATCAGGTCCTTCCTAAGGTTTCACATACCTCACTGATCTAACTTGGAATTACATTGGCCAACGAACTCAAGAATTCCTCTTTTTGGTAGTGTCATGCCTCCCTCAATAGCATCTTGTTTGAGGTCTCAATATTTCAAATTCCTCACTTAGGACACCTCCAACTAGGCTCCAAGTCACTAGGTTACCTCAATCTTTTTCCCTCTCACCCTCTTGGATCCCTTTCCCTAATTGTGATGATGTGTCTCTAGGGAGAGGAATAATTGTCCTCTAACTATATGGTAAGTGAAACTCTCATTTAAAATATTTTCCCTCCATAATTTTCATGGTTGACCATAACCAATATTATTACTGAAAATAAAAATAAAAATAAACATTTATGTCTATTACCTATTCTTACCAAGCCTTCTATGTGGCCCACGATCTTCCAAGTCACTTCAGTAAAAGTAAATTAAATATTTACAATTTGTTGAGGGGTATTACATCTTCCCCCCTCACGTGAAACATCATCCTCGGTTTCCTGGCCCTTTAGAATGGGTTGGGATATGCCTCAAGCATGAAATTCTCATCCTCCCAAGTTGCCTCTTCTGAGATAAAGTGCTTCCGTTGCACTTTAACCTGGGTGATAGCTCGTTTTCATAGCATGATTTCTCTCTTATCAATAATACACAGAGGTTCGACTAGAACTCGTCGTTTGGTTTGACCTGCATTCACAGTCATCAGAGATGTGATTAGTTTCCCATCAATCATTAATGAAAAAAACATATATAAAACCATTTCAACTTTACCTTTTACCTATACATCTTTCCAATTAATAATATGCTTAGGATCATAAATATACTTCTTCAACAAAGAAACATGGAATATTTTATGTACACATATGTGTCTAGGAAAATCCAACTGATAGGCTACAAGCCCAATTCAAGCAAGTATTTGGAAAGGGCCACAAAATCAAGGAGCCAGTTTTGCACAACCTCCCCACCTTAAGGTTCTCTTTTTAGGTTTGACTCTCACATACACATGATCTCCCACCTAAAATTCCTTGTATTTTCTTTTCTTATCTGCATAAGTCTTTTGTCGATCCTAAGTAGCTTTCAAATTCATTCATACTTTTCTCATAGTGTGCTCCATTTCTTTAACATTTCAGTTCCCAATATTAGTTTATCTTTAGGATTATTCCAGTTAATAGGTTTCCTACACTTTTTTCCATACAATACTTCAAATAGACTCATCCTTAATGAAGCATGATAATTGTTATTATATGTGAATTCTACTAAATGGAGGTAATCTTCCTACTTGGTTGGTTGTTGCATGACATGCATCCTTAGCATATCTTCCAGCACTTGATTCACATGTTCAATTCTCCCATCCATCTGTGGATGTTAGGAAGTATTGAGTTGTATTTGAGTTCCTAGTCCAGTAAACAGAGCTTTCCAAAAACCATAGGTAAATTTCACATCTTTGTTAAAAATTACTACCTTGTGTATGCCACGTAAACAAAAAAACTCTCTCATAAATATATTATCAATTTGAACAATTTTGTAATTTGACTGTACAGAAACAAAATGTGTCAATTTACTTAATTTATCCATAACCACCATTATATAATCATTTTTCCTTTTAGACTTACATAAACTTGTGATAAAATCCAATGTGATGATTTCACGTTTACATTCAAGAATGAGTAATGGGTGAAGTAAACATGTTGGACACTGATGTTGAGCTTTAACATGTTGACACTCCAAAAATTTTGCTAAGTACTCTGCCACATCCCTCTTCATACTAGGTGAAAAAATAATTATTTCTCAAAGAAGTAATTAATTTATGGTAACCAGGGTGGGAAGCATAGGGGCTTCTATGATATTTATCTAAAATTAACTGCTTAATAGATTGTTGGTTGGGGACATAAATTATGGTCCTATAGGTTAGAAAATTATCCTCATTAATCTCATAATCTGGTTGTTTTTAAAAGTTGTTCCTTTGCTTCGTTTGCTTCCATAAAACTAATATTTTGGGTCCCTTACGACTGCTTCTTTAATACGATCTTTAATATCAAAATTTACTTGACTATCTGTAATTTCATATATACAATTTATCCTTCTTCTTAGGGCATCTAAAGTGGTGGTAATATTTCTCTATAAAGTGGTGATAATATCATGTTAAACCCATAAAGGATCGGATGTTTGTAACATTTTTAGGAACGAGCCACTGTATGATAGTCTTAATATTTTCAGGATCTATAGTTATCCCCTCTTAGGTGATTATGTGTCCCAATTTTTGTATTTGATCCTTATAGAATTCACATTTTATATACTTGGCTTATTGTTGGTTCTCCCACGGTTCTGAAATATTATTTGCAAATGCCTTTTATGTTCTTCCATATTGTTTGAATAAATTAAGATATCATTAATAAAAATTAACACAAACTTTTCAATATAAGGATCAAATATATTATTCATGAGGCACATAAATGTGGTTGGGGTGTTAGTAAGCCCAAAAGGTAGGACTACAAATTCATAATGCCCATAACAGGTCCTAAATATTACTTTTCATATATATTCATCTTTGATTTGTATTTGATGATAACCCGAGCATAAGTCAATCTTGGAAAACATTGTAATTCCCTTAACCTGATCGAATAAATCATCAATCCTAGGTAGTGGGTATTTGTTTTTAATAGTTAACTAATTAAGTTGTTGATAGTCAATGAAAATCCTTAGGGTGTCATGTTTATTTTTGACAAAGAATATAGGGGCTCCCCATGGTGATACACATGGGAAAATGTATTTCTTATCAAGTAGCTCATATAGTCGTAGTTTTAATTCGGTTAATTTTGGCACACTCGTACGATAGGGTGCCTTAGATACTAAGGTGGTTTACGGAATTAATTCAATCATAAAATCAATATCTTGTTTAGGAGGTAACCAAGGGATCTCCAATGGAAATACATCAGCAAAATGTTAGAAAACTGGAATATTTTCTAAGGTGGTTGTTTTATCCTTAGAGTTAGTGTATCCCACTTGGACTACATAAATTTGACAACCCTTCCTAATGAATTTTCCCAACTGTGAGGTTGTGAATGGTCTTAGTTTCAAAGGTATTTTTATCCCTTGGATTTCTTGTCTAACACCCCCTTCATTAATGAAACTAATGGTTTTTTCTTTATAGTTTACAAGGGACCAATGTTTTTCCATCCAATCCATGCCAATTAAAATTTCATAAGAACCTAAGGGAAACATGTTTAGATTTACATTTATTGGCTGACAAGCTAATTCAACAGGACAATTTTCCACTTTTGTTGTCACTCTCCTTTTTGCCCCAGTGGCTAACTATACCAGTAATGGGTTTTTAAACTTGCTAGCTTTCAAATGACATAAATACATTATTCTAGGACTTATATAGCTCAAACTTGAACTTGGATCTATTAAAATGGACACAACATGATTGGTTCAAATTCAATCATCGTGGGTTGGCACTAATCCTAATGGTCCTTTGGTGAAACATTGATCTTGGGTATACTTCTCGCCACCTCTCCCATGGTATATTCCACCTTAATATTTGTGGTTTGTTCTGTTCTTCCACGAGGGGGGGAATTTTTATAGTAGTGTGCTTCTCCACAACCCTAGCACTTTAATGGGGGTTTCTGTGGTTGACCTAGTTAAGGTATGCTTGTCAATTCTATTGATTTAGATTCATTTTGCAGCTGGGGCTTTTGTTGATTTCTTCCATAAAATTTATTTTGTTGGTCCTTGTGTGAATTCTTGGTATTGGTAGTTTTTTCATTTTTAGTATTCTGAAAAAAAAAATTGTCCTTTCTTGCTTGACCATGCCTTATTACCATCCCCTTTCTGCTTCATCTGCTGATAACATATCTGTTATAGAAATTTTTGTGCCTTACAGCTCTAAGCATGACATGTCCATAAACCAAGGGATCCTAAGTCCCTAAAAGTGTTGTTCCGACCCCTAAAGGAACAAGGTCAACAAATTACAGCTTCTCCCAGAAGTTCTCATAAGCTGACTCATCCTCCTTGCATACATCTATATATGGATCCCTCATCCCAGAGATCCGGAGGTTGGAATTTTGTACATTGCAAAGAATTGTTGTTGGTTTTGAGATAGATATCAGAGTATTGGGTGATTTATGCTTTGTTGGAGGTGAAGAGGGGCTTCTTTGTTGGGAGGTTGATGCTGGATCAGGAATCATCGGTTGTAACTCCTCCTGGATCTTCTTGTTATATGAATAAAATTATTTGAGTTTCTCCTACATGCTTGTGTATCATTGATGTTTGTTACATTTGTATGTTTAGCTTAAATCTGATCCTAAGCTTTTTATGAATATAAACCCATGTCTTTGTATAGTTTCCTTCTTCTGTGATCTTGCAGGTACTTGGTGAAGCTGGGCAAGTAAGGGAGCAGGTAGCTGGAAGCTGTCAAAGAGGAGAGAGATTGGATCAAAGGACTAGCGCAAGACACAGGTTGGTTCATCCTATTCCTCTTTGTTTGTAGTTCATAAAGAAGAATACAAAAGTAGTTTTCTCTATTTGTTTCTAAGGTCACTGTCACACCTTAGTGGGATAGGGTCGTTCTGAATAGACACTTTTCCCGTTAACAAAATGGCGACTCCACTGGGGATCGTGTCTAGTTAGTTTGTTTGTGTTTCTCTTGTTGTTTGTTTCATAAACTTTGAAGTAGCAATCGAACTGCATTTGCCATTAACAAATGCAAAGTAGACATCTGCTACTTCAATCCATTCACTGGATCTGTTTATGATTTGAACATCTGATTCACAAATGATCTGATTGCCCTTTGTGATAGCTCTTACACCTTCTTTAAATCTACCCTCTGATTGTGCATTACTGATTGCTTTTACTCGGCCAAAAACCATAGATTAAACTGCAAACCGTGACCTAGAACCCGGATAGAATTCTCGTTTCTGCCCCAGCGCAGGCTTTGTGAAGAGGTTCTGCGTTTCAACGCACTTCCCGAGAGGGCTACTTGCACTACAATGCAGTTTCTCTGTGTAACAGGTGCACTGATCAGCCTAGCCTTGTGCAGCTGAGGTTCTTTGCTTCATTTTTTTTTTTCAGTTTTGTCTATGATTTTTGCAGCCTGTGATCAGTGTATCTGTCTGTTTAAAAAACCCCTTTTCCTTGCTGTAATTCCGCCTCCTTTGTACAAAAAGACTGTAGATGTTTTTGTGTGTTTGTTACATCATTTACAGTTTTCCATTGCAAAAGTAGAATAGTCATACTGTCGTCCTTTGATTTAGATCTGTCGCAAGTGTCGATTTTGATCATAGGAGAAAGTTTATTTGCTGTTGTCAGTCGATTATGCTTTTAATTTTGCCTTTGGTTTGAATTTGTAACTTTCTAGTGTCGAAACGAGTATTTATTTCAAAATCATAAAGTGTCGTAATCATCTATACCTTTTGATTTCGAAAAGAAGCTTATTTGTGTTGGTCACTTGAAAGAAAATTCAGATTTGTACATCAACTTTCTTTTTAGGCATCAATATTAAGAAAGTGAAAAACAAATACATGCACATGTGCATTTCCATATTGACAGTCTGTTTGGCTTGATTGAGGAAAGTGCATTTACAGTGTGCTCTTTGCTCTTTGTGAAAAGATTGTGTCTTTCTTTTCCCCTTGTAGCTAGGATTTTCATTGCTGAAAAGAGATAAAAGTTTGCTTGTCATCTTTAGATTGCATTTTAGGAATTACATCTACATCTCGTGGTGAACCCAAAAGGCAAACTTCATAAGAAAGATCAACTTAAAATAAATTCAATGAATCTAACAACGCTTTGGAACTTGACGCACAACATTTAGAGGTCTAGGCTAGAGAGATATTCCGGCGTCGTAAAGCCTGGTAACTGTTGTCCTCACTGATGGTTGGGTGATTCCTCCACTTTGAGACGATAAGTGCTAGTACGGACTTGTGCTCCCACGTACCGTCGAGTATATATTGGGAGACCCCTATAGGCTTAAAACCTTTTATCCATAGGAAGCCGTGTCGGCTGCCCTACAGATCGCAATGCACCGAACACAGCATTCGGGAAGATTGACTACCGCACCGTAAAAAGTATTCTGCAGTTTTGCGATTGGTTTGGTACTCCCTCTACCTAGACCTCCAGAGCAGTCCCTTTCGTTCCTTTTCAGACTCCCTAACGGAAAAGGTCCATCTGAGCACTTGTCACTTCAGGCTCATTAAAAATCGAAGGAGACTAGAGTCATCTTTTGTTTTTTCTCGACTCTTAAAAACTGAAAAAACAAGTTGTGTCAAAGCGTCTAAAAATTTATTTTAAACGGAATATTCATTACCCTTTTCCTACGTTGATCTTAGGTTGATAAAATGGAGTCTACCAACCAAGGAATTCCCCTTGGTGGAAATCCTAGTCCCTTCTCCTCTTGGGGAGATGTTGGTGCACCCCATATGGCCACATTGTCGCTTCCAGGACTGACAATTGGCTTGCCGGTATGGCTCTTCTCAACCAATGTCGTTCAGAACACCACTATTCTTGAACAATCGAATCAGCAATTAGACGAGTCCAGAGTTGCCCACCAGCCTTCTACTTCCTCTAATTCTTCCTCTCCTCCTTCCTCTTCGCTTGATGGAACTGGTAAAGCTAAAAGCCATGTTCTTAAGGAGAAGAAGGAAAAGAAGAAGAAAGAGAAGAAGAATAAGGAGCCAAAGGCGAATGGGGGAAAACGAATGTCGTCTAACGAAAATCCACACACTGCACCGACCAGGCCTAAATCGCCATGTGTCATTTGCAAAGGAGACCACTTTCACAGAGATTGTCCCTGCATCCCCCGGATACTAAGGGACTGGTCTCCTCGTTTGAACAATCCGGTGTCATCAACCTCTGATGATCATGTTGGAAGCACACCGTCAACTAGCGAAAGTGAAGCCCCATGACAAAAAGGTAAAGCTAGATTTCCTTGTAAACTGTGCGAAGGAAATCATGACATCCACCGTTGTCCCTTCTTAGATGAAGCTAAAAGAGTTTTGGATGATCGTCCGGTTTCACCGTTACGACTTCCTCCTGGATATAAAAAACTCTTGCTGAGTCTGTCGCTAGTTGAGAATCCAGCTGGCCCGCTCAAGTGGTCGGCTGAAGCGCCTATCATTGAAGATAAACCATCTGGATCCATACCAGACGAAAGTCAAAAGGTCGAGGTAGCAGTTGACCCGGTCTTGCCTTTAGAAGTTTCATCTTCAGATGATACAGTCACTGAAGAGAACAAGGATGACATCGTCCAAATTCTCTTCATCAACACAGACTCCAACGAACATGGGGGCAATCTACCCATTCCTTTACCGTAGGAAGGAAGTTCGTCAGAGCCATACCCGGCCGTCTACTCGGTCCCACCTCCAAGCAACCTAGTTGTCTCCTTCGACTGGAATCAACTAGGAAGACCTCGTTTACCAGCAAGCATACCATTCTGAATTATCGTTCAAATATATAGAATGGTCATGGCTGGTACCGTCATAGATGAGGGGGCTTCTGTGAGTATCCTTTCCTCTACTGCTTGGAAAGCGCTTGGTTCGCCATCGCTTTTGCCTGAGATGAGAAATCTAACAGGCTTTGATAAAGGAACCAGTTGACCTTTAGGGATCCTTCCCGATGTGCCCATAACATTGAGAGGGAAGACAGTTCGCATGAACGTAATGGTAGTTCAAGGACCCTTGGATTATAACCTACTCCTTGGACAAGACTATATTTATTGCATGGGAGCCATCGTCTCCTCACTCTTTAGAGTAATGTGTTTTCCGCACGAAGGAAGAGTGGTCAAGCTCGTGGACCAACTTTCATTTCCTGGATCACACATAGAAAATAGTCATATACCATCCCTAAATGGTCTCTTCACGCAAGAAATGTCTCAATCCCCAGTCCGTCCTCCTGATAAGCGCGAGTAATTCGGAGGGATATGACTGAAACCCAGGGGGCATGCATCTTGGTCTGCTTCGGCAGGAAAACTTCGGGTATAGGGTAGGTTTCCGCGGGAGAATATGACTAGTCTGTACCCCGTTCGTTAGTGGAAGAGGGGTTATTCTAGAATAAGATTCTCTTGTCAAAGTTATGTGAGTTGGCGGGCATCGTCGCTCACCTTTGTTTATCTCGGTAGACATCGCCGAAGAAATGTTTCATTCGCAACGCGAATAAGACAATCTTTGGTAACCTGTAAGAGGTAGGCCTCTCCTGATAGAACAAATGTTTTGTCTGCAAATTGAGGGGTAACCTTGAAACCATATTTTATACCTGGGGGCATGCAAACCTTTTGGAGTGCAAGCGAGGGACGGCTATTTATTTTTTAAATTTTTAGGACCTCTAACCCTTTAAACTCGTAGGATTAGTCGTCACCTAACTTGCATAAAGAAAGGATGTGGGGCAAAAATCTAAAAATTGCCATTTTTATATGAGACATTCTTATCATATGACTGGATTAATCGAGTAGTTTTAGCACATAGTTCAAGCTCGTTAAAAAATAAACATAAGACATGAACAAATGTTTCCACCCGCGTTTAAGCTTGTTAAAAAATGAACTATTCCCCGGTAAATAACCACCGTGAATGTAGCATTTCAGCCATTAAAGCCTTGGTCGTGTTTGCACCGTCACCTCCACTTTTCCATTGGCCGATCATTCACCTCCATTTGATTGTTTACCCATTTTGAGGAACAACTGCGAAGAGTGATTTCACTAGCCATCCTTGTAACACTGCCGTGATTGGAAAATTCCAAACCTTACCTGGAATCAGCTGCTACCCATTTTATCACTCGTTCCTCAAAAGACGAGTCTTCTTTAAGCTCTTTTCAACTGACTCATAAAATATGAAAAGATTGCCGAGTTTTGGCCTTCCAGCTCGTTAAAGCGATGGGAAGTGCTATCCCTCCTCTAGATTTTAATCTTTTTGGACCTGAGGAATTATTGCACAAAAAGATCGAGCGCTTGTTTTGTTCGGCTCGTTAAAACTATCGAAAATTCATCCCTTCTGTATTGTTTTATACTTTTTCGGACTTAAGGGATTAGATGACGAAAAAGGAATTTTGGAGTTACCTTTACGTACCATTTCAGACTCTCTAAAAATGAAAAGGACCGAGTTATCTTTGTCGTTAAACTCGTTAAAAAGATTAATAGCGACAAACTTGTCTTTAGACGAGAACGAGTTTCACTATCGCTAGGCTCGTTAAAACATAGCGACGGGTTTGCCCGAAGGGCAAATTATAGAACAAGCATATGTTATCCTCCTCAAGCTTGACAAAAATAAAGAGGTACTGGTCAGCAACGATTGGGGAAAATTTTGGAAGAAAACTCAAAGAATCTTTATTGGTAGCAAGTCGCTCTTGAACATGACACTTCCACTCCGTGTCCGAGTCGGGTTGGGTTGTTTCATTCATCGGTCACATCACCATGGTCACGCCATACCATCCACATTTGGGGTAAATGCTACCAATCCATCACATAAGTGTCGCCGACATGTTCAAGAGAAGTCATCCAGAGAAGTCACCTGTGTCCCATCCACTACCATACATTATACTTCATTCTTTCATGACCGCCATCCTGAGCCGTATATCATCAGATTGTTTTCACCTCCATCAAAACCATTTGCTCCGTTCCGTGTCATTGATGTGGGATTCATTAAGGCCCTCCTTTGACGGATCACTTCTTGTCGAGATCAGCTCATTATCCAAGAAGTTGATCTAGGAACACCCCATTCAGTACTTTGAAGCTTGCATGCCTCAATGGCAAGTTTCTCACTTCCGGCGACAGGTATACATCAATGACCTTCGACCGAAAGATTTTGCGTGGTGTTCGACGCCAAGTCCTTTATTCACACCACGTGAATTGTACTGCAATACCTTGAGGGTCATCATCATTATCGGTGATTCCTCTCGCGCTTGTTAACAGTTTACATCATTGACTGGTAATCAAGCGATGTCTTTCCATGTTCGACGTCAAAACATTTCTCACATGGATCGACTTGTACTTCGAGTGAAGATCGGACGAGATTGAAGACCCCGGATCTATTTTCATCCATCCGGGCTGTGATATATATTTAGGAAAATAAAGACATTGAAATGTACAGCATTGCAGCACAGATAATCATCCTACCAAAAGGATGATGGCTCTATCAGAATCATCAGTCTACCATCAGACGATTGTCTGTCCTATGTACATGAAAATGAATTTATAAAGCTGAGCATGGGAATGCCCGCCTCAGCTAGATCATGAAAACAGTATGAAAATAATGTATTGTATTGTATATTATTACAGGTCTCCTCCCAGCATTGAAAGAACTTCGGATCCTCCTAATAAAGCATTTCACCCGATAAACGGCCTCATACTTTAGGGGGCAACTGTTATAGACATTTTTGTGCCTTACAACTCTAAGCATGAAATGTCCATAAACTAAGGGATCCTAAGTCCCTAAAAGTGTTGTTCCGACCCCTAAAGGAACAAGGTCAACAAATTACAGCTTCTCCCAGAAGTTCTCATAAGCTGACTCATCCTCGTTGCATACATCTATATATGGATCCCTCATCCCAAAGATCCGGAGGCTGGAATTTTGTACATTGCAAAGAATTGCTATTGGTTTTGAGATAGATATCAGAGTATTGGGTGATTTATGCTTTGTTGGAGGTGAAGAGGGGCTTCTTTGCTGGGAGGTTGATGCTGGATTAGGAATCATCGGTTGTAACTCCCCCTGGATCTTCTTGTTATATCAATAAAACTATTTGAGTTTCTCCTACATGCTTGTGTATCATTGATGTTTGTTACATTTGTATGTTTAGCTTAAATCTGATCCTAAGCTTTTTATGAATATAAACCCATGTCTTTGTATAGTTTCCTTCTTCTGTGATCTTGCAGGTACTTGGTGAAGCTGGGCAAGTAAGGGAGCAGGTAGCTGGAAGCTGTCAAAGAGGAGAGAGATTGGATCAAAGGACTAGCGCAAGACACAGGTTAGTTCATCCTATTCCTCTTTGTTTGTAGTTCATAAAGAAGAATACAAAAGTAGTTTTCTCTGTTTGTTTCTAAGGTCACTGTCACACCTTAGTGGGATAGGGTCGTTTTGAATAGACACTTTTCCCGTTAACAATATCCATGCCTTATGAATAGTGTTAGGGTCCAACCCTAACCCCCTTATTTATTTGATAGGGTCGAGTCATAGTTATAGTTAGCTAAAGAATCAATAAAGCCCATATTAATAATTGTAAGTGGTTGACCCACATTTAAAGAAAGGGACCACAGTTAGTGGAAAATGGGCCATGGTATTAGATAGATGGTATTAAGAGAACCATGGTCTGACCCATGGTATTTCATGTATGAATCCTATATAAAGGATAGAGACTCCCCATTGAGGAGTGTCGTGTCTTATTTAGTAATCAAGCCCTGCTCTATTGGAGCTTTCCCCCTTGAAGAGGTAAGTGAACATTTCTTTCATCTATGAATAATAAAATACATGCTATTATTTTTCATTTTTATCTGTGTTCTAAGTTGTCTTTCTTCGTATATTCGCTATTCTGGCATCTTCTCACAGGTCAAGAGCATAAAAAGTGGTGTCAAAGCACTTTCCAGCGCTAGTGGTATCTCCATTTTTAGTAGAATGTTTTTTTGGCTAGAGACATGTTCCAGCGTCTTTAAACCACTAGATCTGTCATTGAGTGCATAAAACTGCAGATTTGTGGAGGCATGCACGCAGGAAATACAAGAGGTGGTCATGCTTGTTGGACTCCCTTGTAACCCCTATGGGTACCCCTTCGAGCAGTAGCGCATTAGACAAAACCGCACACGGACTATCTTCCACGTACCCTCTGGGTATATCGGAAGCCCCCTAGTCTCACCTAAAACCTCGTTGTAGATAAACCGTAGGTCATCTTTCTACTACAGTACATCGAGAACAACACTCGGGGAGATTACTCGCACATACGATAGGGTAGTCGGGTAGTACGACTAAGGGTACAAATAATCCTCCTTAGTTAGTGCCCTAAAAGATTGGGCCGAGTACTACTATTGGACCCTTATGTATATTGCGATCTATAGCATCTGACACTCCTTGAGACCATAGTCCCCTCGTCTCTCTAAAGATCGCCCATCATCCTCTTTGCCAGATCAGATCTAGTAGTTGGGGTTCTATCGCCGCCACAACAATCAAATCAATCAGTTCAGGGTCTAATGCCAAAACACCATTCAGATCTAGTAGTTGGGGTTCGGTCGCTGCCACGGTCCAACTCACATTTAGTAGTTGAGGGTTTCGCAGACAGATATGACCATTTGGGTAGGGAGGCTTGTGGCTCTTATACCCTGGGGCGATTCTCGCAGGACATTGGGCAGGATTAACTTTTTCAGAAATTGGCTACTGCAGTATTGATAAGCAGGGAGTAAAACTCCATTCGGACGCTTATAAGAGACTTAGCCCATAAGAATTAGGACGCGGCGCTGAGCGCAGTGGTACCATTCACTTGTCATCTTCAATTTTCGGGTGGTCCCAAATTTTTTCACAGTGATGACAAGTGACCAAGATCTGTGTATGGTAGAAACCAGAGCTCAAGCTATGGCCAATGAGAAGATGGAGACCATTGAAAAAAAATTGTCGAAGATAACGATGCAGATCTAGACATTACAAGACATCGTCACAAAGGGCAATTTGGCGTTACAATCAGAGGCATATGCTTTTACTGAAGACCATGAAGGAGAATCTAGCCATCATCTTCACTTCCATGGAAATCACCGACATTCCCACCCTCGACCTTCCAAGCTGGACATGTACAAATTTGATGTCTCTAATCCGTCAATATGGGTAGCACAAATGGAACAATATTTCACTCTGAATCACATCATAGATGATGAAACTAAACTACATGTGGGAGGCCTTTACTTGGACCAAGAAAGATGGCAATGGTGACAGTGGCATTATAAATTTTATCCAAGGGCAGTTACTTGGCAGGTGTTCGCAAAAGCGATTTATGACCGCTTTGACCGTGAATATAATTTTTGGGTCATCATACTAAGCTCAGACAAACAGGCACAATAAACGACTATATTACAACCTTTGAGAAATTTGCCTTCCGCACAGCAGGTCTAGGAGATGACTTCTACTTGGAATGTTTTATAAATGGTCTCAAAGATGTCATCCAAGCCCACGTCCGGATGCACCACCCAGCCACATGGATTGAAGCTTGCGCAAAGGCTATCAAAGTGGAACGTGCTTTAGCAGCCTAGTGGCCTAATCCAAATTTCATAGCCAAGGGATGCCCCACCCAGACTTAGGGCACTACCCAAACACTTAAGGTTCAAAAGGTGTCCCCCGCAGAAATGGCTGAAAGAAGAAAGAAAGGATTGTGTTACTATTGTGATGACAAATACTCCTTGAGGCATAAATGCAAGGAACCCAAATTATTTCAAATTAACACTACTAATCACAGTTCATCTGAGGAAGCCCCACCCTTTGAGGGACTAGAGGAGGAAGATGAGGACAACCAGTAGGACAATGAGCTCCTAGATACTCCAGAAGAACTAGTTATCTCGCTCCATGCTTTGGCAGGCATTTCTTCTCCCCAAACTCTCAAAATCATAGGTTATATTAAAAATCGCCTTGTAGTAGTATTGATTGATAGTGGCAGCACGCATAACTTTATCCATCAGAGAGTCACAGAAGCTATGCATTGTTTTGTCAAAGAAGTCTCTAACTTCCAGGTTCAAATTGATGATGGGGGACAATGAAATGTGAAGGCCGTTTTGAAAATAGCAAACTTCAGATGGGAGATTACCACCTAAAGACTGACATGTTTGCCATCAACATGGGTGGGTGTGACATTGTCTTGGGTGTTGAATGGCTCCGCACACTCGGCCCAATCACAATGGATTTCCAGGAGTTATATATGAGATTTAAGCAGTAGGGCCACACACATACCCTCCACGGACTCTAGGCAAGTACTCCTTCTATCATCAGCTCGCATCGGATGGAAAAGTTGTTAAAAAAGGGCCACCATGGAGTTATCATCCAATTTAATGCCATCCAGGCCTTCAATCCCATACTCTTCATATTCATCCTGAGAGACAAAAGGTCTTAAACAATCACCCACAGGTTTTTGACAAACCTCATGAGCTTCCACCCTCTAGAGGGGAACATGATCATAGCATCACTTTGGTCCTAGGGGGACAACCACCGAATGTGCACCCATATAGATACCCTTTCGCCCAAAAGAATGAAATTGAAAAAATCATCAAAGAACTCTTGGAAGCCGGTGTCATTCGTCCTAGCATCAGTCCTTATTCATCACTTGTGGTCATGGTGCTCAAGAAAGATGGGGAATGGTGCATGTGTCCATACTTCAAGGCCCTCAACAAGCTTACCATCAAAGATAAATTCCCCATCCCAGTTGTTGATGATTTGCTGGATGAACTAAATGGGGCTCAATTCTTTACTAAGCTAGATCTTTTCTCGGGCTATCACCAAATACACATGAAAGAAGTAGACATTCCAAAGGCTTCTTTCTGAACTCATGAAGGCCATTATGAATTCATAGTCATGCCATTTGGTCTCTACAATGCCCCATCCACTTTTCAGAGCCTCATGAATCACCTATTGAAACCATATCTCAGAAAATTTGTCCTTGTTTTCTTTGATGACATTCTCGTCTACAACCTCACCTGGGAAAAACATCTTCAACATGTAGACCTTCTCTTGCAACTACTCTAGAAGCATAAATTATTTGTGAAATTGTCCAAGTTCTCTTTTGGCATGAAAGAAGTCAAGTATTTGGGCCACATTGTGGGACGTGAAGGTGTCAGGGTGGATCCCAAAAATATCCAGGCAATGCAGGATTGGCCCCAACCAAAGACCTTGAAGAGTCTGAGAGGATTCTTGGGTCTCACCGGCTACTATCGCAAATTTGTCTACAATTATGGTCTCATTTCTAGACCCCTCACTCACCTTCTCAAGAAAAATTCATTCCTCTAGACTGATGAAGCACAACAGGAGTTTATAGCTCTCAAACAAGCCATGTGTTCCACTCCCGTATTGGCATTACCCGACTTCACCAAGTCTTTTTTGATTGAATGTGATGCTTCAGGTACGGGTATTGGGGTTGTCTTAATGTGGGAAGGTCGACCCTTGGCCTTCACTAGCCAACAACTAAGTGGGAAATATCTTGGACAATCTACCTATGAGAAGGAGATGATGGCCATCCTGCATGTAGTGGATATCTAGCAACCATACTTATTGGGGCGTGTTTCCAAATCCACATAGATCATCAAAGCCTTGAATATTTTTTGGAGCAACGAATATCCTCACCACAAAAAAACAAATGGCTAGCCAAAATGTTGGGATATGATTATGAGATAATTTACAAGAAAGGGCACGAAAATGTCATATCGGATGCTTTATCACACCAATTTGAGGAGGTCAACACCCTGCTAGAAATCTCTCTTCCCATTCTAGATTGGATTGAAGAAGCTCGCAAAGAATGGTTTTCACATCCTTCACTCTCCCAAATCATTAATAACTTGCGAGCAGATCCTAATTCCACAACGGTCTACTCTTACAAGGATGAGATTCTTCGCTACAAGGACAGAGTAGTGATATCACCAACATCCACCCTCAAAACACACATTTTGGCATAGTTGCACTCATCTCCCACTGCAGGGCATGTAAGCTTTCAAAAGACTTATGCTTGCACTCGTCGTTCCTTCTTTTGGATAGGCATGAAAATAGAAATTCTTACTTTTGTAGCTGAATGTGATGTGTGTCAGCGCCACAAAGGAGAAACAGTCAAGTCCCCAGGCACTTTACAACCATTTCCCATCCTGCCTCAATCTGGACGAATGTTTCTATGGATTTCATTACTGGTCTTCCGAAGTCAGGCAACAAGTTAGTCATCATGGTGGTTGCGGACAAACTTTCTAAGTATGCTCATTTTTGCACCCTACCCCACCCTTTTACACCCACTTTGGTGGCTCAATCTTTCATGGACCAGATCTTCAAATTGCATGGCATGCCCACTTCCATTATGTCTGATCGTGACCCAATCTTCACCAATAACTTTTGGTAAGAACTTTTCAAGCTACAAGGCACCCAAATACAACTAAGTACTTCCTATCATCCCCAAACTAATGGTCAAATTGAAGTCGTCAACAAATGTCTAGAAACCTACCTCAAGTGCTTCACTTCAGAAAAGCAACAGCAATGGGTACAGTGGTTACCTTTAGCTTAATGGTGGTATAATACTAACTATCATGTCACCACAAAGATGACTCCCTATGAAGCAGTTTATGGTTAACTCCCCCCTTCACCTACTTCTTATATCTCGGGATACTCTAAGGTGCAAGAAATGGGTCAACTCCTACAGAACCGTGCAACCATGATAGCAACAGGCAGGCCAACATCGTTCGAAGCAGACATTTCAAGAAGGGGATCAAGTATTCTTGAGGCTGCAACCATACAAGTAAACATCACTCAAAGACAAGGGTCGTAAAAAATTATCTCCAAAATTCTACAGACCTTATCAAATACTTCAGTGCATTGGCGAAGTAGCCTACAAGCTAGCCTTGCCACCCACTGCAAAAATCCATCCCGTCTTCCATGTATCATGCCTCAAGAAAGTGGTGGGGAACAATTGCAGAATTCAAACCAGTCTACCTGAATTGGATGAAGAAGGTTCAATCTAGCTCCAACCTGAACAAGTCCTTGACAAGTGAGAACGACATCTACGCAGCCGCATGATCAAGGAAGTCCTCGTCAAGTGGAAAGACACCTCTACGGAAGATGCAACCTGGGAACCATCCACTATTCTTCAGCAGTTTCCGTAGCTTCAGCCCTGAGGACAAGGTTGTTTTTATGGGGGAGGGCATGTTAGGGTCCAACCCTAACCCCCTTATTTATGTAATAGGGTCAAGTCATATTTATAGTTAGTTAAAGATTCAATAAAGCCCATATTAATAATTGTAAGTGGTTGACCCGCATTTAAAGAAAGGGACCACAGTTAGTTTCAAACGGGCCATGGTATTAGATAGATGGTATTAAGAGAACCATGGTACTAACCCATGGTATTGCATGTATGAATCCTATATAAATGATAGAGACTCCCCATTGAGGAGCGTCATGTCCTACTTTGTAATTGAGCCTTGCTCTATTGGAGGTTGCCCCCTCGAAGAGGTAAGTGAACATTGCTTTCATCTCTGAATAATAAAATACATGCTGTTATTTCTCATTTTGTTCTTTGTTCTTGGTTGTCTTTCTTCATATATTTAGTATTCTAGCATCTTCTCACAGGTCAAGAGCATAAAAAATAGCTTTGCCCATAGTCTTAAGGTTATCAAACTCCAATCATTCCTTCATAAATACAGGAAAACTACTTATGAAATGTTGCACTTTAGCCTTCTCCTCCCGTATATAAGGGATATACCTTAGTAAGGAAGTAAATGTTTCCACATACTCATCCATGGATAGTTGACCCAACCCGAGGTCATGAAATTCCTTGGCTTTATCATCATAAAATCATTCAGTCGGGTATTTATTCTTGAAATATTTCTAGAAATTCTCCCATGTTATATCTTGTTCATCGATTCCATGCACAACCTTGACTTCCTCCCACCATAGAGTTGTTTTTCCCTAGAGCCAGATATTACAAAATGAGCTTTCAAATTGTGATCATACTCGTAAATCTGGAAGTAATTATTCATATTTATTATCCATGCTTCAGTCGCTTCCTCTGAATCACCGTCAAATTAGGGGTTTAATTTTTCTAAATTCCCCTTGTAATTTTGTCTTCTACCTTTTTCCCCCTTTTTCCAAGAAGCATTTCCATATTCTTCCTTATTTGTCTCCTTATAATTGTTGGGTCCCTATAATACTAGTGATTACCCCATTACTATTGTAGTTATACCCCTTATTTATATTGTTGTGCCCCTATTACCCCCATGTTGTTATTTCTGTGCCCCATGAAATCCCTCTATTGTTATTTTTGTGGCTTTATATTATTATTGTTAGGTCGGCTGGATTATATTGTGACTCCTTAGACTCCTATATATAGAAAGGAGGTTTTGTCATTTGAATCATCCAAGAATTGTTCATTTATGTAATTTAAAGGAGGTTGCCCCCTTGAAGAGGCTGAATTCTAAGGCGTTGATCTATCTTTTCTATCTTTTCTTGAGCTGGTTTCATAACATTTGGTATCAGAGCTTTGGATTCTAGGGTTTCGCTGCTCCAAACAGGTCATCGTGGAATTTTCGCTATAACTTTTTTTTTGTGACATTTCAGAAGTCGCAAAAAAAACCCATTTGAGAAGAAATCGCGCTGAACCTCGGGTCCGAATTTTAGAGCTTTTTGAGCTATATTTTCAGAGATAGGATCTAAGGAAGTTGGTCTTTTTGCAGACTCCTGAATTACATTCAAAACAGGTGACCTGGGGATAATCGTCATAACTTTCTCTATGAGGATCGGATTGAAATTTTGTAAGAAAGTACAAAAATAGGATAGACTGTAGTTTCTTGTATGTGTGTTTCAGATCCAAAGGTCGAAACAGTAACTCGTGGCACGTCGTACAAGTTTGCTCTATTGAACTAGTCTATAAGCAAGTCACTGTGGGAGATTTCACATAACTCTTCCTTGGAGAATCCAATTTGGGTCAAACTTGTGGCATTGGAAAGAGGACACAGAGGGCTACTACATCTCACAAATTCAGAAGTAGATGATTGGAAAGTACATAGATACATCAGAGGCAATATCGAGCTCCTACAAAGTGAAAAAAGGTGTGTAGATTTTCTTAAATTTTTGCTTAAGCTTGGTTTGAAAATTTATTTTGAAGGAATTCAAAGGGCATAGTAGAGCATTATTATCAGTAACTGATGCCCCGAGGAAAGAAAATGCAAACACCTAGTAAGGAACCTGAAAGCTCTAGCATGACTCATGAAGAAGAGGAAGAAATGCAACATGATATATCAAAATTACAAGACCAAGTGCAACAACTGTCCCTTGCACAAAAAGGAATAGAATCTAAGATGGATGGTTTAAAGAAAGATGTAGAAGCTAAGATGGATGGTTTAAAGAAAGGTGTAGAAGCTAGGATGGACTATTTAAAGAAGGGCGTAGAAGCTAAGATGATTGACATGGAAGCTAAGATGGATGATTTGAAGACATACATGGACGAATTGAAGATAAATATGAATAAGTTGCTACAAGAAATAGTCCCTAAGGGTGAAAGGGTACTAAAGGAAACTCATGATGAGAACAAAATAAATGTTAATCATGATTCCATAGACGCTAATGTTGGATTGAAGACTCACCATATTCCAAAAATCGATATGAGAAAGTTTGATGGCAAGGATCCCGCCACATGGATATTACAGATGGAGCAGTTCTTCGATCTCAATAATGTGAAAAACACACAAAAGGTATGTATGGCAACTGTATATTTGGAACCAAATCAGTTTGTATGGTATCAATGGCTTTGTTCTCGTAAACAATTTATCACTTGGGCAATTTTTACGGAAGAATCGATAGCACATTATGAAGATACAAAAAGCAACACTTTTTTTAGCCAATTGATAAGTCTCAAACAAAAGGGTTCAGTAATGGAGCACATTGAGGAGTTCCAAAAATTGAACATAAGGGTAAAAGATATTCCAGAGGAGCATAGGATTGATGTGTTCATAGGGTATTTAAAGGATAATATCCAACATGATGTTCGCCTTTGGGAACCTGATTCATTAGAGAAGGCATTCAGGTTAGCAAGAAAAATGGAAAGCAAAATTATGGCAACTAGGAAGCATACCACTCACAACTATAAAGACAGAAGTGTTGTTGCCCCTAGTATTTCACAACCTATAAGGTTGACACCACAACAATTGGAAGAAAAAAGAGCAAAAGGGCTTTGTTACAGTTGTGATAGCAAATACACTAAAGGTCATAAGTGTGCTGAGAAGAAATTATTCTACATAGATTGTGAAGAGGAAGAAGAAAAGGAGCAAGAAAGGTCAAAAGAAGAAGATATACTCCAGGAACAAAGCCTAGATGAAGAACAAATAAATCCGACCATATCTTGTAATGCATTGGCGGGAATTACCACTCCTCAAACCATCAAGATAGAAGGACAAATCAAGAAGAAAAAGGTAATAGTGTTGATTGATTCAGGAAGCACCCACAATTTTATTCATTGTAGGGTAGCAAAAGAATTGAATTGCTTCCTATATCCAGCACCAGAGTGTCAAGTGATGATTGCAAATGGAGGAACAATAAATTGCTCTGGAAGGTGCCATAATATCAAGCTATCCATGGGAGAATATGTATTTACTAGCCCAATGCTTGCCATTCCAATGGGAGGTGCTGATGTTGTACTAGGAGTCCAATGGCTACAATCCTTGGGTACAATAGCTTTTAATTTTCAAGAACTTTTCATCAAATTTTCTACGGAAGGAAAGGAAGTTGAATTAAGGGGTATTGCAGGGAAACCAGGAAAGATAATTAGCTCTAATGGTATGACAAAGCTTCTAAAAAAGGAGCAAAGAGGTGTAATTGCACAATTATGTTTGCTAGATGTTTCCACATCGGAATCATCTATTTCTCCAGATCTCCAAAAAGTCCTGGACAATCATTCCAAGGTATTTGAGACTCCCAAAGGTCTCCCACCTATGCGTGATCATGATCATGCTATCCATCTGATTCCAGGAAGTGTTCCTCCAAACATCAGGCCGTACAGATATCCCTATGTCCAAAAAAGTGAAATTGAACGTATGGTTGCAGAAATGCTAGAGGCTGGTATAATTCAACCAAGTCAAAGTTCTTTCTCTGCTCCAGTAGTATTGGTGCACAGAGAATGATGGATCATGGCGCATGTGTCCGAATTATAGGGAGCTCAACAAGCTCACTATTAAAGATAAGTTCCCCATTCCTGTCATTGATGAATTACTGGATGAATTGCATGGATCAATTTACTTCACCAAGTTGGATCTTCGTTCGGGATATCATCAAATCAGAATGAAGATTGAAGACATTCCGAAAATGGCATTTAGAACTCATGAGGGTCATTATGAATTTTTGGTCATGCCTTTTGGCCTTACCAATGCACCTTCAACATTTCAAGGTTTGATGAATTCAATTTTCAAACCATTCCTTAGAAAATTTGTGTTAGTATTTTTTGATGATATACTAATCTACAGCAAGTCTTGGAAGGATCATGTTGAACATGTTGACAAGGTGCTACAACTATTGGAGGAGAAACAATTATATGCAAAAAGATCCAAATGTTTCTTTGGAGTCCAGGAGGTGGAATATTTGGGTCATATTGTATCTCATGAAGGAGTTAAGGTAGACCCTAGCAAAATTAAAGCCATTAAGGAATGGAAAATCCCCACATCCATAAAGCATTTGCGAGGATTTCTTGGGTTGACAGGGTATTATCGCAAGTTTGTTAAGAATTATGGGAGAATAGCAGCACCTCTAACAACATTATTGAAGAAAGATGCATTTTCATGGACTCTGGAAGCAACAAAGGCCTTTGAACATCTTAAAGAGGCAATGTGCCAAGCACCGGTCTTAGCTACACCGGACTTCACAAAAACCTTTATTGTGGAATGTGATGCTTCAGGAAATGGAATTGGTGTTGTTCTAATGCAAGATGAAAGACCCATTGCTTTTGAAAGTCGTCCAATCAAGGGAAAGTTTTTAAGCAAAGCTATTTATGAGAAGGAAATGTTGGCAATACTCCATGCACTTAAGAAATGGCGACCCTACCTAATGGGAAGACACTTCAAGGTAAAAATGGATCATGATAGCCTTAAATACTTTTTAGAACAAAGATTATCCTCTGAAGAGCAACAAAAGTGGGTCACAAAGATGTTGGGTTATGACTTTGAAATCATCTACAAAAAAGGGAAGCAAAATGTGGTGGCAGATGCACTCTCAAGAAAGGATGAGGATGTGGAAGCATTGTTGTGTGCCATTTCTATTATCCAACCAGATTGGATAAACGAAGCAAGGGAGGAATGGAAGAATGATGAAGAAGTGTGGGCACTTATTCGAAAGCTACAACAAGATTCCAGTACGTCTGATACATTTAGCTGGAAAAATGATTCGTTATGGTACAAAGATCGCTTATACCTCTGTAAGAATTCCCAGCTAAAACAAAAGATTCTTATGGAATTGCACACTTCTCCCTTAGGAGGGCACTCAGGATTTTTAAAAACTTACCACAGGGTTAAGAAGGAATTTTTTTGGGATGGCCTTAAATCAGATATTCAAAAGTTTGTGGCAAAATGTTTGGTTTGCCAACAAAATAAAGTTGAAACAATTAAGACACCAGGTCTATTACAACCTTTATCCATTCCAAGCCAACGTTGGGAGGAGGTTTCAATGGATTTTATCACAGGTTTACCCAAGTCTGAGGGAAAGAGTGTAATCATGGTGGTAGTTGACAGACTTACCAAGTATGCACACTTTTGTGCATTATCACATCCATTTAATGCCAGTACAATTTCTACTGCATTTATGGAAACAATTCAAAAGCTACATGGAAACCCAAAGATTATTGTAAGTGACAGAGATCCCATTTTCACTGGAAATTTTTGGACAGAATTATTTTCTTGTCTTGGTACTCAGTTAGCTCATACCTCATCTTATCATCCTCAATTTGATGGGAAAACTGAGATAGTAAACAAATGTTTGGAAGGATATCTTCGTTGCTTTGTATCTGATAAACAGACACAATGGGTCAAATGGTTGCCTCTGGCTGAATGGTGGTATAACACTTCCTTCCATACGGCAACAAAAATGACCCCATTTATGGCACTTTATGGGTATCAACCACCATCCATCACATCATATTTAAGAGAAAATTCTAAGGTTCAGGCAGTGGAACATCACATCGAACATCAACAACAAGTCCTCCAACTCTTAAAGGATAACCTCGTGTTGGCACAAAATAGAATGAAACAACAAGCAGATCAACATCGCAGTGAAAGAAGTTTTGATGTAGGTGATTGGGTATTCCTACAACTACAACCATACAAGCAAATGTCCCTAAAGCAAGCTAAGAAGGATAATAAATTATCACCAAAGTATTATGGTCCGTACAGGGTGTTGCAAAAGATTGGTACTATGGCATACAAATTGGAGCTTCCTACAGCTTCTCGATTGCACCCAGTTTTCCATGTTTCATGTTTAAAGAAGGTTATAGGCAACAAGCTCCCAGTTCAAACAATATTACCAGAACTTGACGAGGAAGGAAAAATTATATTGGAATCGGAAGCAGTCACAGAAACAAGAACTCGACAGCTACGAAATCGATCAATTTCAGAATATCTTATCAAGTGGAAGAAATTATCCGCTGAAGATTCCACTTGGGAGGATGAGAATTTTATGCAGAAGTATCCAGAACTACTCAAGCGTTGAGGACAACACTTTTTTGAAGGAGAGGGGCATGTTGGGTCCCTATAATACTATTGATTACCCCATTACTATTGTAGTTATACCCCTTATTTATATTGTTGTGCCCCTATTACCCCCATGTTGTTATTTCTGTGCCCCATGGAATCCCTCTATTGTTATTTTTGTGGCTTTATATTATTATTGTTAGGTCGCTGGATTATATTGTGACTCCTTATACTCCTATATATAGAAAGGAGGTTTTGTCATTTGAATCATCCAAGAATTGTTCATTTATGTAATGTAAAGGAGGTTGCCCCCTCGAAGAGGCTGAATTCTAAGGCGTTGATCTATCTTTTCTATCTTTTCTTGAGCTGGTTTCATAACAATAACCCTCCAAATCTTGTGTGTGACTTTTCTCAGGTATATTATTCTCTCTTTGACTGTATGACTCATCCTTGTTCCCATTAGCAAGAGTTGGGATTGAATTTCTATGATTTTGTTTATCAGATAGACTTTTCATTATTTGTTCCTACTCATGTATTAATTTCTCATTATCCACCCTTAAATTGGCCATTTATGTCCTCAACTGTCACATTGTTTCCAACAGTATAGCATTTGTGGTCTGAGGTTCTTCCCCCAATTAGACCCATTTTTTTGGATTGGGTCCTTGGAAGGGTATTGAACCAGACCTTGTAGGTGGCCTTACAGGTGGTGTGGTCATCGTACCACTTCCTCTCCTCATTTCTATTTCTTTGTGGAATAGAAAATATAACTTGTTATTCTCTTAGTTTGCCTTGAATAGGCCACAGTGTAGGAACTGTGGCTCTCATACCGCTTGTAACATCCCTAACTCATACATAGATGTAAATTCTTTTTATAAATTAACTTAGGAACATCTGATGCCCCATTAGGAAATATCTTGTTTACCTTAAATATGATTATGACTAATGTTTAGGTCTTGAGTTCTATATACATATGGTCTATATATAAAATTTTAAATTTATCTTTCTACCTTACTCTAATAGTCATAAAGTAACATAATAGTTGAATATATATATATAGTATGTTACTTGATGACTATCGAATTTGGCACTTATACAAATTAACATTTTATTTGTCTCAATCCCTTAATGAAATGGTCACATTTGTAATGCCACAACAATGGGACAAGAATGTTTGGTTTTTGTTAATATAGTTCGATGGTTCCAACATAATACAAAATTATTTTAAATTAGGTTATGATATTATTTATGTATATGCCTTCCTAGTCGATGCTCATAACATTGTGCAATCATTTTTTTAATGACCTTTCGAGAGGTCTTAGCTTCACGGATGGGGACTCACCACCTTTGTAGTTGTTTCAAGTTTTGGGCTCTATTGAGGTGTCAACAGATCCATGGTTTGTACCCTTTATGGTTGCAATTGATGGAAGGGAGGCATGTTAGTTGGTTATGGCATAACTGCCCCTCTCCTGCCGCACCGTGCAATTCTCATTCACAACTTCACTCTTTCAAGAAGATATCTACAACTACTTACCCTATCAAGTCTAGATTATCTATGTTTCTCAGTGAACGCCCTCCCTTCTTCTAGCCAAATTCACAAGAATGTGAAAGCCAGCTTGTGAGAAGGTATGATTTATTCAATTATGTAAAAGCTCATTTAATTATCAATTTGATGGAAGGTTTTTAGTTCGAAGAGAAAAATGTTTTTATGCAAATTTTCTTGGATGTTGTTTTCATCTTGTCTTTTTTTCCTGTTTTTTTGTTTTGAGGACAGTCAGCTAGTAGGTACATCTTTACCCAGACCTGCACGTATACAAAGAATTGGATCTTTCTTAACTTATGGTTTTAAGTTCTTCAGTTTGATTTTCCTTGCTTATTGTGTAGGATTTCTACAAGATTCCTCTTGTTTCCACCTCCATCCAACAAGTATAAGTTGAAAGCTTTTACATTGGACATTTCCTTTTGTGTTAAACCTTATAGTTCGTCATTACCCTAACTGTTGCTTGGTCATTTTTCCATAGGTGGGTTTTTATTTCTACTAAAACAACTAATTAGTGGACTAAAGCTTCAATTTTTGGGACTGTTTAATCCCAGTTTCTCTAGTAACCCTTTTCTTTGTCTACTAGGTCAATTCTTTGGGACACCACGCTAGTTATAGGCTTACCCCTAAATTAGGGTTCTAATGATTTATTAGAAATTGGAATGACAGTTGTATATTTTGGAAGGCTAGTCACAACCTATCGGCTCTTTCTCTTGTGATTTTTAATGGCTTGTTAAATGAAGTATGTACATATTATAGTGGCCCTATGCATTTTTAGCAGTGTAATTATAATCATTCTTGGAATCAATTCCATATTACTACCATAATTGTTTCTTGATATTATTTCATTTCTTTTAATTTAGCTCCCCTTTGAATATCTTAGCTTCATACAACTCATAGATAGTTCCAACATGCTTTTCAAACCCTAACAACTTCTTGATATAAACTAACAAGTTCTTGATATTAATAGATTCTTGATATTAAATTTATCCCTTAAAAAGGTTACAACAACTATATATATTTTTATTTTGGAAAGGTTATGCAAAATAGTAGGGACCCATTTATATATTTGGTATTTATATTTCAATCATTTGTTTGCATACTTATTTACGTATTATTATGAAGGAACAGGCCGAGTCTAGTCCAAGGCTTGCATCACTTTCTCCAATATAATTAGTTAGAGCTCAGAACTGTCTCTGGGCTATTGGTATTTATTTGGATGGGCATAGAGACTAAACCAACTCACTATAAGAATTAAATATTCCATCAATTATGTTCCTTATTAGTTTGCAACCATACCTTTACCATCTAATAGAATTATAACACAACAATTACAAAAAAAACCATTTACACCTAGAAGGAAACAAACATAAAACAAAATTATGCACATAACACTTATCCATTTAAATTGGTTTAGGTTGCCAATTGGGGCTTATCTGACCACGCCGGGTCTTGCTTGTGGCTTCACAGACCTCACCGATCGAACTTGAAATTCCACTGGCCAACCAACTCAAGAATTTGTGCTTCTTGCATTGTCCTGCCTCCCTCAAAAACATCTTGTCGTAGGTATCAAGATTTCAACATCCTCTCTTAGGCCTCCTCCAACCAGGCTTTATGTCACTAGCTTGCCTCAGGTTTTTTCCCTCTCACCCTCTTGGCTCCCTTTTCCCTAACTGAGATTATTTATGACTAGGGAGAGGAAAAATTGTCTTCTAACTCCCTGGTAAGTAAAACTCTCATTTAGCATATTTTCCCTTTGTAATTTCCATGGCTCACCATAAACAATATTATTACTGAAATTTAAAATAAAATTATATATATATATATATATATATATATATATATATATATACATATTTAATTTATATATGTTTCTTTTATATATTTAACTCTTATATTTTATTGAAACTATATATATATATATATATTCAAAAATAATAAAAGAGAAAAAAAAAATTAAAGATTAAAATATTTTTTTGATTTAGATATGTTTTTTAATATTACACTACTTGTATAATGTGTGTGTGCCTATATATATATATATATATATATATATATATATATATATATATATATATCATGAGAAAGAAATTTAAAGATTAAAATATTTTTTTATTTAAATATGTTTTTTAATATATATATATATATATATATGAGAAAAAAATTTAAATATTAAAATATTTTTTTGATTTAGATATGTTTTTTAAATATTACACTACTTGTATAACATGTGTGTGTGTCTATATATATATATATATATATATATATATATATATATAAAGTGTGTATTGTATAAATAAAAATATTAATACACACATATATATATTATATAAAAATTAAAATATTTTTTAATGTACATATGTTTTTTTAATTATGGAGGCATGCAGTATGGGGTAATGTAGTGGTGTAAATGTTTATTTGTAAACATTTATATGTTGGCTCGATTAAAAAATAATAAATGGTTAAAAGGAGTATAGAGCCCAGTATGGGGGAGATGTTGTAGTGTTCGTAAATAAGTGTAAACATTTAAATGTTGGTTTAATTAACAAAGAAAAAGTTAAAAGTAATAAAAATAATAAAATTCAATTTGCTATATTGTAATTCTATTTTATTAATAAAATTACGAATAATATTTAAAATAAAAGAAAATCATAACATACATAGCACATTAAAATATATATAACATATAAATAGTAGCTATATATTAAGATCCATTTTACCATATAAATTAAAATAATTTACGAAATTGGTTGAGAGCAATCCCTTCACCCCTCGAATCTATGGCCTCCTCAAGATTCATAAGGAAGCCCCCCCTTGAACCCATTGTTAATACAATAGGCACACTCACTTATCTTCTTGCCAAATATTTGGCCCAAAAGCTTAAGCCCCTAATGGGCCTCACTAGCATTTTTTTTAAGAATTTGTTTCATTTGTCCAAGAGATTAAAGATATCTAGCTCGATCCCTTTAATATTTTGTTTAGTTTCGATGTAGTTTCTCTATTCATGAAAATTCCTATAAGTAAATCCATTGATGTAATTAACCACATTAATGACACAGATACGACCAAGTTAGTTGGAATTTTCCTTGATTCCACTTTCTTCAACTTTCAGGGAAAATTCTTTGAGCATACTTATGGAGTTGCCATGGGCTCTCATCTTTCTCTAATTGTGGCTAACATTTTCAAGGAGGACTTTGAGACCAAGGCCTTAGCTTCCTCATATTTTCATGCTAAGCTCAGGAAAAGGTTTGTTGATGATACCTTTATCATTTGGCTTCATGGTCGCAATATATTAGAATTATTAGTGTAGCATATTAATGACCAGTCATACTTCATTAAGTTTGTTATGGAGGTAGAGGTTAATGGTAACCTTCCTTTCTTGGATTTCCTTATCTCCAAGAAGGAGGACGATTCCACTTCTCCTTGGGTGTTCTGTAAAAAGACCGACATGAAATGATTTGGATTCTCTTAGCTACTGAAATTAACCAAGATCTTTTACTTTTGTGATGTTAGCATAATTGCATGTGAAAGAGTATGAAAAAGAACATTTGAATACTTTAAAGAATAGGAAACACAATGACAACCATCAAATCAAAGAATACACACAACGTGATAACAGAGTTCACCTAGTGTGGGTTACGTCTTTGGCCCTGATATCAAGAGTGGGGATGTCGCTTTATTAAATGCTACAATATGATGATGAGTACATGATGTATTATTTGTCAATACAAGGAAGAACTCCCTTAACTAGAGTGACATGTCTCTCCACAAGATGTTCTCCTATAAGAACTCTCACTCATATAAGTTCTCCTTCAGCATGACAAAATATCAAACTCTCACATGAAGTGGTATACAAGGATCCTCCACAAAAAGTGGAAAACAAGGATCTCAACATCAAAACATCATCTCAGCAAAAATCAAAAGAAGACATGGCATCAGTGCATCTTATAATCCACATCTGAGGATGGCCTGAAAATGAACACCTTTTCTAAAGAAATGGGTTGCACAGTTAAATTCCTGGCTAAAAACTGTGAATTTGATTGTAAACTTGACTGCCTTCTGACTCGGTCAAATCTGGTCTCCCTAGGAATCTCAAAGATTCTCTTTTGCGAGATGACTGGAATCCAATTGCTGAGATGAAGAAATTTATCTCACCATCATATTCCTTGCAACAAACAAAGTAAAATGAGTATAAAGTCGTCCTAGTTTTGAAACTGTCATTTTCGGGCCTCTAGGGAATCTCAAAGATTCCTCAAGATTCCATAAAGATTATTTTCTGCAGGTTGATTGAAATTCTGCTTCTCGGATGAGGAAACTAATTACACCATCAGACTCGTGAAAAAATGAGAAAAATGAGTATAAATACGGCCTACTTCTGTCACCTTCAAAAATTAGCCTCAAGGGAATCTTTTAGATTCTTGCATCAAGGTTCGACCTTCATGGTTTTTCCTTTAACATTCTATCTCTAGAAACTCCACTGCTCGGATTAGAAAATTGTTTGCACCATCAGACTCCTAGCGGAATTGTGATTCATGTGTTTGTAAACTTGGCATAATTATGATATTGTGAAAATTTAGCCCTAAGGGAATATTTTAGATTCCTTTTATATTCCCTTGTGTCAAGGTTCCGCTTATTTTCTATGTCATCTCAAGGTTCTGCTCTGCATTGGGTTACACATACAGCCTCCTCTGTTCCGTGGGCAAAAGAAATTTTGGTTTTATATATTAGGGCAAAAAAATCAAAACCAGCCCCGTTGGCAACATGTTTTGGCAGACATATTAGGAGGGTGGAGATCTCAAGGTCAAATTCGCAGGCCTCCCTTGTATAGCCTATTTTTTGGTAGCATTTTGTATTTTTATGGAAAGTGGTTACAATTGGAAGGTTGCCCATTGGCCGAGCAGTTTCAAATCTGTCGGCCCTTTTTTACATTATTTTACGGTCGTTAGGCAGCGAGTCCACCAATGAAGGCCCGCCCCCAATATAACATATATATATATATATATATATATATATATATATATATATATATATATATGTATATGTATATGTATATGTATATGTATATGTATATGTATGTATATGTATATGTACATGTACATGTACATGTACATGTACATGTACATGTACATGTACATATACATATACATATATAATGTGACCGGTGGGGGTGGGCAGGTTCGTCGGGCCCAACCTGCCCTCATTTTTTTATTAATTTTTGTTTTTATAATAAATCGGTTAAAAATTTCTGAGCATATTCTTGGGGTCACTGATTTTTTTTAAGAGGCGACAATTTCGCCAATTCCGGCCATTGGAAACCGCTCCTACAAAGCTCCAATTTTTCGCCTCATTAGTGGCCACCAAATTTAGCAGCTCTGCCATATTTAGCTGGGCTCCAAATTTAGTTGGCGCTCTACTAACTTTAGTCAATGGGCCAAGTTGACAAAAGCTTTGATTGGCCATAACTTTCACATACGATGTTGGATTGAGGTGGCGTTTATGCCACTGGAAAGCTTGTGATGAGATTTTCAATCTGACTCTATTTTAACTACAGTCTAAAAAAAAAAAAACTATTTTTGAGCCTTTCATGTGCCCTCTTTGATTTCTGAGCCTCTCTGGATCCACCTAGATCATGAAATAATACCTTCACATTGATTCCCATCCTCTTCTAGCCCATAAATTTGATTTTTTAAACACCTTCGCCACCCAGACTTCAAGGGTTTCTTATGAGAACAACCTCAATGAATAAAAGACCCACCTCGTTGACGTTTTTGTTAATAATGGGTATAGAGGCAGTAAGGCCTCAGAGCCTTCCAAATATAGCTTGGGTCCTTGATCAAACAATGACCCTAATGATGTTTTGCCAATGTTTAGCTTCCCTTCATCCAAAGAACCATAAATAAGATTTCTCCCATATTAAGGAAGAATAGGGTTTATAATTTCTTCAATCCTTTGAACATTATTCACAGTATCTTAATTTGCTTAAGGATTCAGTTGACACTTCAAACATGAAAGGTGTATACTTAATCTTGTGCACTTGTGGGGCCCCCTACATTGGTGAAACTGGGCATGCCATTAAACTAAGGATCCAAGAGCACGCATCTGACATCAAGCATGGTTGATCTCATACTAGAACCCTAGTAGAGCATTCAGGGGAGAATAAACACTACAATTACATTGAAAACTCCAGAGTTCTGTCTAGGATTGGTCACTACCATCATAGGAAATTCAGAGAGGCCATTGAGAATGAAACATGTACGAGCAATCTAAATAAAGACAATGGTTAGAAAATCAACAAAAAATGAATTCACAACCTTATGTCAAAATTTGTTTCCTCTTAATCCTATAATTTTTATTTAACTCTCTTTATCTTTTAATTTCATTTTTTTGTCTTTTTTTCTTCTTATGATTCATATATATATATATATATATTATTATTTCCTCACTATTATAATATAGATAGAGTTTATATATATATATATATATATATAATTTATCCTAGCTATCTTAATTTTATAGTTCCTTCTCAATTTTATAGCTCCTTCTCTAATTAAGTCTTAATTAAGGTTTGGTTTATAAATTTATTTGGTTGATTTTATGATATAATTTTTTTTTTACTATAGCTTTCATACACACATAGTCGTGACGATACGTGACATGAAACATCAATTTGAAAATCAAAGTATGGAACATGTTTTGAATTTTTCTTCTTCAAACTATTATAATATTAATATATAATATTTTACATATAATATATAATAATTTTAAGTTAATTCGTTTATTATTATGTAATTTTATTCCTTTATTAAACTATATATAATAATTATAATATTATAGTAAATAGAATAATATTAATATATAATATTTTACATATAATATATAATAATTTTAAGTTAATTCGTTTATTATTTTGTAATTTTATTCCTTTATTATAATATATATAATATTATATTATATTATAGTAAATAGAGTGATTATAATATATTACTATTATAATATTAATATATATATAGTATATAATGATTTTAAGTTATTCATATTGTTTTATATATATTTATTTATTTTTATTATTATAAAGTTATTTTTTATATAATATATAATTATAGCTTAGTCTAATTTATAGACAAAATGGTCTTTTTCAGGACAATAGTTTTTAAAACTTAAGTTTAAGTTGTTTAATATGCATAATTCGAGTTTGAGTGCCCTAGGGGTTTTCCATGGTGCTGAATCTATTTATGCGTTCAAAAATGCATTTAAAAAAAAACAAAAAATTACATTCATTCTTGAAATTATTTTGTTGGATTCCAATGAAAAAGTCTATTTAGTATAGGTTTTCCATGGTACTAAATTCATTTATGCGTTTAAAAAACAAAAAATATTATTCTTTCTTGAAATCATTTTAGCAAATTTCGGTGAAAAAGTTTATTTCATTAAATAAACTACTCCTATAATTATTATAATATAAGTATTTATAATTTGTATTTATATATTAATAAATATTTATCAACTTTATTGGTTTAAGTGGACATTTTCCTTCTTCATCATATTCTAAATTATATATATCTATATATATATATATTCTTATTTTTATTCTTCATCATATTCTAAATTATAAATATATATATATATATATATATTATATTATATTATATTATATTATATTATATTATGGTTTATTATTAAATAATATATATTTTAAAAATAATATAATATTTTCTATTTTTCTAATGCTATTGGTTAAAATTATGAATAATGGAGGGTTGTTTTACCCATTTTAGCCTCTTTTTAATATTATTTAATTATTTAGCCCAGATTTAGTTATTTCCCCTTTTATTAGTTACTAATAATTTTATATTTTTAAGGTTTAAATATTTTTTTCTTATTGATTTGAATTTTGACTTTTTTTGGCATCTTACACTATATTTAGTTAGATCTGATCATATTTCTCAACTTTGTTTTGATGATGAACCACATTTGTTCGATAGAAACATCAACTCAAATATTTGTCTTGATGATGAACCACATTTGTTGGATAGAAACATCAACTCTATTAAGTTGTGATGGATCCCAAAGAATCAATTCAAACTATACACATCAAAAAAAGATTAAACTCGGACATATTCAAATTTGATTAATAAGCACATAAAAGCTTAATACTTACAATATAACAATATTCTTAATCATACATATTCACCCCATTTTACCATGGAAATTATTAGTGTATAAATGGACTTTGTTACAATCTCATGGGCCAATACCATGATTTATCAATACCATGTACCCAAAAACCATAACTCATTTCACAATCAAAATATTTTATTTAAAAATAAATAAATAAATGCAACTTGAAAATATACTATTAAAAAAACATTTTAATGTGGACAATGTGGGGTCATAAAAAAAATGTTTCAATGGAAATGTTAAATAAATTATTTCAATGTCAACTATATATATTATATAAACCAAATAAAAATAAAAAATTCTAATGGTTAAAACACTTTATTAGGGTGTTGCTTAAAATAAAAGAGATTTGTAATCCCTTCCATGTTGAGCATGGAGTTGACACACGATCTATATATAACCAACATATTAACTCCTTCTAGAGTGCAAAAGTTGAAGATTGCACCAAGAAATTTGATGCCTTTTAACCCTTAATAGATCTAGCGATAGCATCCATTTTTGTTGGTTACTCAATAATGTTGAATAATTTGGATAGATAATTTTTCCCTCAAATACCATCACCAATAGTAAGTATACTTATCCAAAATTAATTATTAATTATGTTGATACCAGGCGATATTGTTTTGCCAAAAGGAGATCTCTAGTCCATACCCAATATGGAAGAGATGTTGTAAGGTTAGCTAAAATTTTTAGCTCAATCAAATTAAAAATAATAATAATAATAATAATTAATGGATAATTTACTAGTCCCACTAACTTCCATAGTGGCTCTCCACATATTTAATATTTTCAATGCCATAATGAAAGGCGTATTCCTCTTATAGGCGACGACTGGTAAGAGCTAGGGTTTACCAAAATTATTCAGACGTTGAATACCATGGAGAGGCGTAAAGGGGGGAGCTCCACTCCCTCCTACAGTCAGGCAGTCTCCAGCCGAGGCAAGAAACCGCTAGAGGTTGAAAAAGGTCTCTCAGGAGGAGGGAAAGGGAACATCAACAACGAACAAGAGTAGAATAATAAAAGGGAGGAAGACAGAATAAAATAAAAAGAGGAAGAGGACAAGAAACAAGAAACATAAAATAAAAAACAAAATGGTCCATGTAAGCCTAAGACCGAGGTCATACCTAGAGTGATTTTAAGTGATCCTAAACTACAGGCACATAGGGATCATATGAGGACTTATGCTATCATTTGTAAATTCATGGGGTTATGACCCACAGAGAAGGCGCTACAGGCGTGGATTAAATATCACTGGAAACCTAAAGGGGATATAGACCTACATCTTGGGTCAAGGGGTTTCTTTATTGTAGTATTTACTAACATCGAGGATAAAGATAGGGTGTTTGAAGGAGGGCCCTACTTCTATGTAGCTGCAGGCCTCTATATGCAGCCTTGGATGATGAATTTTGTCCCAGAGCGCGAGACCTTCACTTCGGTCCCGGTTTGGGTACATCTCTACTCCTTACCTCTAGATTACTAGCAACCATAATCTTTATCAGCAAAAGGAAATAAATTAGGGTGTTTTGTTAGAATATCTGAGGCAACCAGAAGGGGAAAGTACACCTCCTTCGCCTATATATGTGTGGAGATGGATCTCTCAGGAGCTCTACTGGATGAGGTGATCCTGGAAGTCTTTGATGAAGAATGGGTGCAAACAGTGGATTATGAACATATTCCTTTTAGATGTCGCAAATGCCATGAACATGGGCATCTATTCAGAGAATTCCCTCTCAACAAAACAAGGAGCAGAAGAAAAGTTATAGTAGGAAAAGACACTGAGAGCTTTCATAAAGTGGGAAATAGAGGAAAAGGAGGTAAAAGGTTGCAAAAAAAAACCACACAGAGGGAATACATGCAAGTCTGAAAATGTACAAAGTTCTAGAAGAAGAGGAAGAGATAACAAAGGAAGATCAGGCCATGGAGGGCAGCCCAGGGGAGGAGGAAAAGGAAGAAAATAGTGAGAAGATGCAAGACATTAACCAGCAAAATGGGAATATGTTGAGCAATATGGAATTGGAAATGGACCAAGAAATGACCCCGAGTGAGGTAGAAACGGAGTATCATGAACTCTAGGACATATTGGAAAGAGAACATCTAGATCTAGAAAGGTTCTTGAAACAGGGAACCATGGAAGGGGTGGATTCACTCCCTCAAGAGGAGTTTAATAGAGCGCAGCAGCTATTTTTATGGAGAAATCAGACTAAAGGGCCGAGAGGGAAGAGAAACCTCAAAAGGCAGGACAATGAAGGGATGAAAACCATGAAAACCTCATCAGGACTCACTCCCAAAAACCCAATAAGGAAAAGGGGTAGAAAAAAGCAAAATGAGCTTCTGATTGAAAGTGGAAAATTGATGATAGATTCAGGTAAGATGAAAGATCTAACCAGCTACTCCTTTACAAATCATTCTTAATGAAGCTCACGTCTTGGAATATTAGAGGTCTAGGAAGTAAAAGGAAACAAAGGATTCTCAACAACAGAATGAAACAAGAAACTCCTGATATGATTTTTATCCAGGAAACTAAATGTTCAATTCAAAAAATTAGAGAAATACACAGCAAATGGCTCAATAGATATGATTTTCTAGAAGTCAAGGTAGACAAGACAACAAGAGGTATTCTTACACTTTGGAACCCCCAAAAGATTGGCATAGTGGATGCAGAGGCATCTAGGAATTATTTATCAGTAGTAATTCAGCCTGTGGGAGACAGGGAGATTTATTTAATCACAAATGTTTATGGCCCTCAAAAACTTGATGATAAACTCAAGCTACTCATTGCTCTAGAGGATCTAAGGGATAGACATTCAGGAATACCTTGGATTCTAGGCGAGGACTTTAACATGATCAAATCCCTGTCAGAAAAAAAAAGGTAGGACCAGAACTATAAGCAAAGACTCTATAGCATTTCAGAATTTTATAGACAACATGAAGCTAGTTGACACAGACACTAGTAATGGCCTCTTCACCTGGAACAACAAAAGAGGAGGAGAGTCTCAAGTATCCTCAAAGTTAGACAGGTTCATAATATCAGATGACCTAATGCTCAAAGGCCTTGATATGATAGCAAGAATTCTCCCCTTTGGTGGCTCAGACCATTGGCTGGTTCAATTTGAGGTTACTGGCATTGGCACCCCAAAGAATAGACCTTTTAGATTTGAAAATATCTGTCTCACCCATCCAGAATTTATTAGCAACATTGAAAAATGGTGGAAAGAATATCTGCAGATCCAGGGAACGAGAATGTTTCTATTACACAAAAGATTGAAGCACATCAAGCTCAGGCTGAAAGATTGGAATAAGAATGAGTTTGGTAACATTTTTGAAGCGAAAAAAGTTGTTGAAAGAAAAATGCAGGAAATTAATCAAGCCCTTATCACAAATGGCTTGATGGGGAAAGAAATTAACAAGCCAACAAGTATCAACAGGATTGGGAGGACTTATGTAAACAAGAGGAAATATTTTGGAGACAAAAATCAAGAGTTCAATGGCTAAAAGAAGGGGAGAGAAACACAAGATTTTTCCACAGATCTACAATGGAGAACAGGTCTCACAACAAGATCTCAACATTCAAGGACTCCAAAGGCCAACTTCTCAACACCCATAAAGATATTGAAGCTGTGTTGGTGCAACATTTTCAAAGTATAGCAGAGGAACCTCTCTTAGATAGATCAAAATTTATCAGGGACTTCACAAAGCACATTCCTAAGCTAGTAACTAGAGAAGATAATCATAATCTTAATAGGCCAGTGAAGGAAGAGGATGTTAGTGAAGTCATCAAAGAAATGCAGAATGGAAAAGTGCCAAGCCCAGATGGTTTCAATGTATATTTCTTTAAATCATGTTGGAATATTGTCAATCAAGATATTCTGAATGTAGTGGAGGACTCCAGGAATAATAGAACCATATTGAAGGTGCTCAATACATCCTTTATCTCCTTGATTCCCAAACAGGACAATGGTATGACTCTAGACAGATTCAGACCTATAGCTTTGTACAATGTGGTGTATAAGATTATATCCAAAATTATTGCCAATAGAATTAAAACCTTGATTCCAACTCTGGTTTCTGTGGAGAAAATGGGATATGTGGAAGGCAGACAAATTCTCAATAATATCCTCCAAGCGCATGAGGTGGTTCATTCATTGATAAGTAATAGGCAGGCAGGAACGATTATGCAACTGGACCTAAAAAAGGCTTATGATAAGTTAAATTGGACCTATATTAGGATGGTCCTTCTAGCCTTTGGCTTTGACTACAATCGAGTAAGATGGGTAATGGCCCTGGTGACTTCCTCTAGTTTTTCAATTCTGGTTAATGGTTCTCCTTCTAAGACCTTTAAACCCTCAAGAGGCCTCAAGCAGCGAGATCCTCTCTCCCCCTTTCTCTTCATTCTCATGATGGAAGGACTAGGATGAACCATCACGTCCACTAAAGAAGTAGGTAAGATCCGAGACATCAAACTTTTCAAGAACGGGCAGGCCTTGACCCACCAACAATTTGTAGATGGTACCATGCTATAGGGAACACCCACGGTCAAAGAAGCTCTAGCCTATAAACAAATACTGAGTGACTTTCCTATGGCGGCGGGTACAAAGGTAAGCCTCTCCAAATCAATGATTTTCTTTTTCAATACTAACATTGCTATTCAGAGGAATATCTCCAGAATTCTGGGCTTTCATAGAGATATGCTACCTTCCAAATATTTGGGAGTACCGCTAATAGACAAACCTATGAACAAGAATGTTTGGGAGCCATTTATCGACAAGCTGCAGGACAATATTAGAAAATGGACAATCAAATCTTTGAACTTGGTGGGTCGATTAGTGCTTACTAAAGTTGTCCTTCAAACAATCCCCATATTCATGTTATCAGCCCTTCCAGCTCCAAAAGGAGTTTTGCAACAATGTAGAAATATCCAAAGAGATTTTCTTTGGGTTAAAGGGGAGGAGAGGAAAAAATGGGCCTTGGTAGTCTGGGAAACAATTTGTAAACCTACCTGGATGCGGTTGATTAAGATGAATTTAATCAGGATTAGATAGGGGGACGACAGGCGACTAAGCCACATGGCCACCTGCGTTCCCATCCAAGACAATTTATGGCAAACCACCGTCAACCTTTAGGCGCCATTACTCTGGTGCACAGGTCAAGATGTTCTCTGCAAGCATAAGGCCATGGCTTCTGCAAGCCTGCATACTTTCACCCCTTCCACACTAAATTTCTCTTGCCCCCCTGATGCTGCGGAGACGAGCTCTCGCACGACAACAGGGAGGCGCTGCTGGCTCCTCAGCTATATTGATCTGGGGGATGGTTTCCATTTCTCTCAAAATGCTCATTGCACTCTAAATTTTTCTCAGAATGCCATTGTTTATGGCCTGAATAGCTCTATTAACTCCCATGTAGACTCTACCTCACTCTCAGCGCTCACTACTAATACTCTTGTCATCTCGGCCCACACCAATCAGCTCCATCTCACTGGCAGAACCATGCCACGTCTTCGACACCGGATGCATAGCAGGCGAGGCAGCAGCCAAGGTAGAAATATCCGCCCTCCCTCGCCGCCACCTCCTGAGCCGACGACCCTGTCGTCCTCCCCTTCCTCAGCTTCATCCAGAGGCCAATTCTCTGGTAGATATCACACCACCTGGAGCAAAAGAAGTCGAGCCCAAGCCTTTGGTGCTCGAAGAGTTAATGATGCATCTCAGATGACCAATCCCCCTACGCCCCCTCAACAGTCGCACCACTTGACCCAATTCCACTTTCACAGCACCATGAACTGCCCTAATATCATTGCTACTGTCACAGTGGCATTCAGTGAAGAAATCCGCCCGTAGGATGTGCAGGATGTACAGACTCACAACACAGTTCAGAATAAGGAGGATATCAAAAAGAAGAAGACGGCACAAGAGAAGCAAGTCATCAATGAACGAAAGCACTCGGACAACAGCTCTGGTTTTCCCAGACACAAAGATGGCCATGATAGTGCTCAACATGGTAAGGACATCCCTAGAGGCAGGCATGCAGTCGAGGGTAGTTTGGGTGGCACGCAAGCAGTCGGGGGCATCCCTGGTGGCACGCAAGCAGCTGTGGAAGATTGGGATGAGTACAAATGTTTCATTGTGGAAGAGCCTCCACCAAACGACACCTAGTGGGTCCTTGCAGCCAGATTTCCATGATGCCAGGTTTCGAATCCCCGCTCCTACTCCTAGGGGCTTTTTTAATGTTTTGTCAAAATATGTTGTCAATTTTGGTAAAACTCCACAAACGTCTCTATTGGTTTTTGAGTTGGGACCCCTGTGTGGGCAACACTTTTTTATTGGTTTACTCAGACTGGTTTCCCCTAGGTGGGCAGTCTTGTTTTAGTTCTAAATGTATAATCATGATATAACTCTATTTCAGCACCGCAGAGGCCAGAGCCTCACTATATTTTACTGTTTTTATTATAGAATTAGTATTACTTAGAAAAAAAAATTTGTAAACCTAAAAAACACAGAGGTCTCGGGTTGGATGATCCCGAAGTGCTAAATAAAGTTTTAGGGGCAAAATTATGGTGGAGATGGATAAAAGACTCAGATGCTCCGTGGGCTCGGATTTGGAAAGAAAAATATGAAAGTAATTGGCAAACCAAGGACCACATAAGGATGTCTGGTATCATAAAAGGCTCCCACATCTGGAATAAAGCTTGGGTGAATAGAGGCATAATTCAAAAGAATAGCTTCTGGGAAATTAGAGTGGGAGACCTGACATGGTTTTGGGAGGATAAATGGCAATAGGAACCTAAACTGTTAGGAGAGGACTTTGTGGATCTCAAGAATGATACTGACACCAAAGGGCTACAATAGGTAAAAGATTTTTGGGATCAGAAAAAGAGTGAAGGAAAGTGGAGAACCTAGAAGAAAATTGAATACAGGGATACTAGTCCCTTGAAAGCAAAGGCTGATGCTCTAATAGAAATTTTGGATAAAAGAAAAATATTGATATCAACTGATCAAGACCAACTTAGATGGGGCAATAACAATGAAGGCACCTTTAATCTTAAAGAGGCAAAGCGCTTAGCCCTTGAGCTTGATTCTATAGAACCGGATTAGGTTAGGAAGAATCTCTGGAAGAACCAGGGATGGATGAAAACCAAACTGTTCATGTGGTTGGTACATCATAAGAAAATTCTGACTTGGGAGAGCATCCGGAAAAGAGGTATTTTGGTCCCATCCAGATGCCAACTATGTAAGTCTCAAGAGGAGACAATGGAGCACCTCCTCAGCACCTCTACTTTTACCTCCACGTTGTGGGATGGCATTGCCTTAATTTTTAGACAAACAGACAGGGATAGAGGAAGTATTACCAATACCTTTAGCAACTGGCAAAGAAACTTCTCTAATAATGAAACGATTAATAGAGCTTGGGCATTAACTCCAAGCTTCCTGATATGGAATGTCTGGAAAGAGCGCAACAATAGAATCTTCAAAAATAAAAAATAAAATTCCTCTCAGAGCATCATGGAACAGATCTTAAGACAACTTAGGGAGACGGTTGGAACTCTACTACAAACATCCCCTAAAAATCTCCCTTCAAATGTAGATATGCAGATACTTCTTCAGTTGGGTATGCAGGGGCTCATTCCTCAGGGTATGAATAGGATGGCAAAGCAACCGGTCTCTGAGAAAGACTTCTAGCATCCTCCCCCTCAGGGATTTATGAAATGTAATATAGATGGGGCCTCAAAAGGAAATCCGGGTATAGCTAGTTATGGTGGTGCGTTAAGGGATGAAAAGGGCTGCATACAATATATTTTTCATTGCAATTTGGGAAGAGCCACAAACAATATAGTGGAGCTAATGGCACTGGAACAATATTTATAAATCCTGAAGCACTACAATCTTTAGAATATTATAATTGAAGCTAATTCTGAGCTAATCATCAATTTGGTCAAGAGAATCTATTGTGGTTCAGCTTCGAAAAAGGTCTCGAGACACTGAAGGCCGCTTCAGGTTTATCAAAGAATTCATATCCACCTTCAGAACATGAGGACCTTGAATTTCACACATGTGTGAATAACGACCAACAAATTGGCGGACATACTAGCCAATAAAGGGGCTCTCTATACTAAAATCAACAATACATATAGATGGCAAGATGTTCCACAGGGCAGACTAAGGGATGACTACCTCAACCAAGCGAATGAGGACCGAGAGACATATCTGAACAAAGAATGTCAATAGTAGCAGAGGCTGGGCTTAGTCGATACAACTTTATCATGAAGTGGTCCACCAGAGGTAATTTTGAAAGAGGTACGCAGCCTATTGTTAGTTATATAAGCCCAGAACAACTCAGACACAGAGTTCTTGGGTGGAAGTTGATCGACAGCTGGTGGATTTTTTCTAAACTTCCTCCTAATATAGATCATCTCAGTTTTGACCAGTGGGAAGAGGGGATGAAGAGCTTTTAGTCAGAAAGTATAGTAGATTCACACCATAGGTACATTATTGTTGGCAATGGTCACAATACTAGTAGGGTTGATCTACAGGTTTTCGGGTGCTCGGATGGCTGAATTCCCTCTTAGTTTTATTCAAAGGGAGACTACTCTCCTCCGTTGGAGCAAGCATCTGAGGATCCAGGGTGGTGAGTCAAATTGTAGTTCGATGGGTTTCGGCCAGGGTCTTGGTTTCCACAGTGGCAATACCGCCCTCAAGGTGGTTTACGGTTTATCAGAAGCTCTCAACACCGGGAGTAGTTTCACTGATTTGAGCCCGATGCCACTCAACATGCAACATGTGGCCACAGCCGGAGAGAGAATACCACCCTCATCGGGCGGTTATTATGTGGGCTTCTTTGCCTTCTGATATGTTCCTCAGCTGTTGGATCTTGCGTTGCAGATCAATGGCTCAGATGCATTATGCATGTTGGTGGGTCCGAGTTTACGGTTCAAGGTGGTTTACAGTTTATCAAAAGCTCTCAACATCGGGAGTGGTTTCACCGATTTGAGCCCGATGCCACTCAACATGCAACACGTGGCCACAGTTGGAGAGAGAATACCACCCTCATCGGGTGGGTATTCTCTAGGCTTCTTTGCCTTCCGATATGATCCTCAGTCGTTGGATCTTGCAATGCAGATCAACAGCTCAGATGCATTATTCATTATGCTTAGCGGCAGGCATAAAGGAATAGTTTATTCCACTTATTCTTTGTTCATTCCCCTTTCTCGGACCCGAAATCTGATTAGTTGGGGGTTTAGTCTCTTTTTGGGTCTGGTTTTAGTTTCTTCCTGTTTGCTTTCTTTCACTCCGTTGCTACGGATTAAAATGTTTTTGTTTGGTGTAGGACCTTTTTCAGGGGAGTTTACCATTGGCACTATGGTTTAGCTTTTGGATCGTTGCCTCTTACCCTTGGGGTTGTAATTTATGTAATCAATCCTTTTTGGTTATTTTGAATAGAAGGTACGACTCTTGCATTAGCAAAAAAATTAATAGATAATTTATCAAAGGAGTTTTTTGGGCTCAAGCTTTTGAAAACCCATAGTTTTGCTAATGGAAAATATTTGCACCTCAAGCTATTTGATCTTGATGAACATTTGATACATCCAGAGTTATATTTCAATAATATATATATATATATATATATATATATATATTCTTTTATATATTCAACTTTTATATTTTATCGAAATATTACATTTATAATTTTTTATAAATATATATAATTTTATGTATATAATATATAGAGCATATATATAAAATAAATAACAATACAATTTAAAAATTAAATAATAATAATAATAATAATAATTTACATATATATAAATTTTATATTTTATAGAAATTATACTTTTATTAAAATTGTTTATAAATATATAAATTTATATAATTTAAGTTTGTATGATATAAATAAAATAATAATAATTTTTTTAAGAAAAATAAAATAAAATATATATATATATATATATATATATATATATATATATATAATTGAAAGATTAAAATATATTTTAATTTATATATGGTTTTTTTATATATTTAATTTTTATGTTTTATTAAAATGTTACAATTTTGTTAGAATGTGTTTATAAATATATAAACTTATATAAGTGTGTATGATATAAATAAAAAATTAACATACATATTTAGAAATATTAAAAGACAATAAAATTTAAAATTAAAATATTCTTAGGACAATAAAATTTAAAATTTAAATACGTTTTTAATGTACATATGTTTATTTTATTGCATTAGGAGGTGCTTTACAGTTTATTATGTGGGCTATGTTAAAGTGGTGTAAATGTCTTTTGTAAACATTGAAATGTTAGCTCAATTAATAATAATAAATTACAAGTAATTCCCTACAACAGAACTGCTACTGGAAAATTTTGTTGCCTGCTCTATTGTCTTGCCTTTGGCAATGGGTTCCATTTTTCCCATTCCAAGCACTACCCTTTGAACCCTACCCAGGAGCCCTCTGTGCAGTCTTTGTTTTCCTTCCAAGCCCCTAATTCTCCAGAGCTTCTCATCCGCTGCAGTACAATGGTTCGTCACTGCATGCGGAGTCACAATGGAGGTGTCCGTGGAGGTAGTGCCCGCTCTCAGGCAGCGCACAATGAAGCCCAACCACCACCACCTATTTCGCCGCCTCCCTCTCAGGCCAGCTCTCTCCCTCCCAGTCCGCCTAGCCGTCACTACCCTCACTCTGCTTTCCATTCGAACCATTTCAAGTTCTAGAGCAACCTGAATCGGCCTATTATTACGGCTAATATCACTATCATCTTCTCTGAAGAAGAAGACCATCCCAGTGCTCCTGCGCGTATCTCTGCAGAGCTACCTCAGAACATTAGCAGAATGGAAGTTTGTTTGGGCTCTAAGAAGCCTCCGTCGGATGAAGGAAGGGAAACTAGGCGTGGCGTTCTGAATGTTGCAGGTGACTCTGGAGGCGACACTCGGCACCCAGGTGGCAGCGTTCATGGTGCCACAACTTCGTTGGCTTTTGTTGGCAGCTCGAGTGGCACTCCTCCGGCTATGGAATTTCCAGGTGGTAATGTTCATGGTGCCACCACTCCGCTGACCATTGCTGGCAGCTCGAGCGGCATCCCTCAGGCGACGGGTCTTCTAGCTGGCAGAGCAGACAACGACGTGGCGAAGGAAGGCGAGATCTGGTATGGGAACGAGTGTCCAGTTGTCGAGGAGGCTCCTGACCAGGACTTCCCAATGTAACGCCATGTGGCCTCCCAAGAGCCACCTCAGAGATTTGCTGCTGACTGGTCAAGTCTTGTTATCTGTGGTTTTGTGTCCAATTCTCTGGTTAGGCATTTCTATCTTGTTTCTCAACTGTTCCAGATGGTGAAATCTCAAGACTTCATTCCGGTTTTGTTGTTGTTCTCCCGGTCTTTAGCTTGGTTTTTTGAAAATCCAAACTGGTTTCCCCAAATATGGGGCAGTTTTGCTTCCCAGAAGGAACTTAGTGGTTCTCGGCTGAGGCTACAGCCTCATTGTAAATTTATTTTGCCTTCCTTTTAATAGAATTAGCTTTTACAGAGAAAAATAATAATAATAAATTACAAGTAAAATTCAATTTATTATATTGTAATTTTGTTTTTATAAATAAAATTGTGAACAATATTTTAGGTAAAAGAAATTCATAATATACATTTCACATTAAAATATATAACATATAAATAGTAGCTATAAATTAAGATTTGGTTTACCATTTAAATTAAAATAATTGTTTTGTAACCATATTTAATATTAATCAATAAACACATCAAAACTTAATACTTGTAATAAACTTACAATATAAAAAAATTCTAGCTCATGGATCTTCACCCCCACTTTATCATGGATATTATTAGCTTGAAAATAGGGTTTAATACATTATCACGGGCCATACCATGGCTTATGAATGCCATATTTCATGCCACATGCCAGAAAACAATAACTCATTTCACAAACAAATTTTTTTATAAATATTTTATTTTAATTTAATTTTATGACATTTTTTAATTAAATCTAAAAACAAAAAACTTAGAATTACTTTTGGGGTAGATTTATCTCATTGATAAATGTTTTAAAGTTACTAATATGAGAGAAACGTGGAGTTGAAAATACACTAATAAGAAAAAAACATTTTAATTTGGACAATGTAAGTGATAAACAAAATATTTCAATGTCAACTATGTATATATTATATAAAACAGTTGAAAATAAAAATAAAAATAAATTAATGGGAAAACATTTTATTATTTGTTGCTTAAATGAAGGAGATGTTTAATTCCTTCCACGTTGAGCATAAAGTTGACACATGGTGTAGATATATATAACTAACATATTAACTCCCTCTTTTAGAGTGCAAAAGTTGAAGAAATGTTGCACCTTGAGAGAAATTTGATCCTTCTCAACCCTTTTTTGATAGATCTTGGGCTGACATGGATCTCTATTGGTTACTCAATAATGTTGAATGTGAACATCACATATGATAGACAGTTTTCCCTTTCAAATTCCATCCCAAATAATAAGTATACTTATTCAAAATTAATTATTAATTATGTAATAAGTATACTTATTCAAAATTGATTATTAATTATGTCGATAAAAGACGATATTTTTAGGCTAAGAGGCACTCTCTACCGTAGTATGGAAGAGATGTTGGAAGGTTATGTTTTGTTATGTAAACATTTTGACTCAATTAAATTTCATAAAAATTAAAATTAAAATTGAAAATAATAGTAAATTTATTGTTGGTGGTTTTTAGACTCAAGTTTTGACAACACATGGTTTTTCCAATGATATATATATATATATATATATATATATATATATATATATATATATATATATATATATATATATAACTTATCAGTCCAACTTTTCTATTAATTCATCAAAATATTACATTGGATAATCATGAGGTCCATAGCTCTCCTGACCTCACTCCGACTGGATTTGTTGTGTAACAGCCCTAGGTTAAAAGTTCATGTAATAAAGTTAATAAAGGCAAAATAAGACCAGGGTCACTGAACACACATTCCAAGTTTAATTTTTGGCAAAACATCCTAGTGGGCATCACTTTTTGTTTATTATGGCCAAGGGAAATTGGCAAAGGTTTTGAAAAGGAAAAAAACATTATTGGCATTTATTTTATGAAAATAAAAGAAAATGGAGGTGAAAGGTCACAAGTTGCATGTTAGGAGGAAATTGAAGAAAATAGAGGGAAAATGAAGAAATTAGAGGCATCAATAATAAAAATACATCATAATTGGTTTTATAGAGGAGAAGAGCACCAAAGAGGAGAAAGGAAGGACAAGGAAAGCAAAGGAAATCAAGGATCAAGCAAGGAAGAGTTGGGTCAAGTAGCTTCAGCAGGAATACTTGTAGGTAACAGGTTGCATGTACGATTTCCTAGTTGTTTTATGCATGTATGGTATATGCATGTTTGTATTTGGTTTATTTGTTGTAATTAGCATGGATTTTGTCTGGTTTGATAGTGATTTCAACCTTTTCTTGTTATTTCTAGATAGTCATGGTGTGATGGGATTCACTCTTAGTTGAGCTTTGGATTACCAGAAGGTTTTGGATCTAGGTGAGGTGGTCTCAAGATAATCCCAAGGGTTGGGGGTGGAGATGGTTTTCTCTAGGAGCCCTTGACAGGTCGGTGGAGACAAGAAAATTCCTCAAGGGATGGTGAAGGAATATTGAGGCATCTAAGCTCGGTTTGGTTTTGTAATCTTGGAACCGATTTAGGTGAGATCATAGTAGTGTGAGAGTGGAGGTGGTTTACCCTATGGATTCCCTTGTTTGTTTATGGATTGCTTTATACCATGAGATCCCATATTCATGCTTGGTCAGGTGGTACATGGAAGTCACTAACTTGGTTGGTTTTTTCATATGTTAATAAGATCTAAGCTCTTATTGTATTTCATAAGTAATTATACTTATTATAATGTGGCTTTATTGGTTGTTCTATCATTGTTATTATTCTGGTTATATGTTAGTTATAAGCACAGTTTTATGACATATTCAAGTTATGTCTATTATCGTGTTTGATTGATAAATGAATGGTTATTGAATGCATTACTTAATAGATGTTATTGCAGATACTATGAGAGGGAATTAGACCTTCTTTATGATTCTCATATAATTTTCAGATCTTTATCTTTAGATATGCATTCATGACCTATAGATTACATGTTCTCAATGTGTTTGACAGAATGACTGTCATTTATAGACTTGTTTTGGTCAAGTCCTTGTCTAAGTTTTGTCTTAAAAGCTTTGTCCTTGTGTCATTTTTTGTTCTAAAAAATATCATTAAGTTTTGGGCAGAGGTCTGGATCCTAGCCCTAAAAAGTGGCTCAGATCTTAGAGTTGAATGCACAAAACTAAGTAATTTAGACTACAGTTGCTAGGAGGCAAGGTTATCCATGCGACTGGAGGGTTACAGTCATTGGATTTCCTTCTTATGTAAGCAACTATGAGTCTAGATCACTCAAAAAGCAAGTTAACTTAGGGTTTGAGTACCTGGAGTGGTTGTTTATCTCTTGGGGGTCCTGTAGCACCTGAGGGAAGTTAGTAAAGTTTCAAGTTGTCGATTCCACTTCCTTAATTGTACTTAGGAGGTTGAGTCATGTTATAGTAGCCCTCTGCTCATGTTTACCCCGATAGACTGGTGAAAGTGGGTAAATGTGGGAGGTGGCGTTATAGAGTGGTATCAGAGCATGGTTCAAACACTTATACTAGATATGGTTATGGTTAGCCTATTCGGCCTATGTGGCTAGATGCATGTGGTTATGCATGCATTGTCATGGTTATGATTGTCATGCAAGAGGTTATGGTATGCAGTTGTTATTGTCATGCATGATGTTGGCATATTGATGTGATTATGATTAGATTATGATTATACATGTATCATGCTAATGTGGCCTGATTTTTCAAATGAGATAAGCCTCCCCTAAGTGTCATTGTGGTATGATTTTGGTTATGGTGTCTATTTGGTTTATCTAACATGGTATACTTATAGGAAGAAGGGAATCAAAGAAGACGAGAAAAATGGTGGACTACAATTCAAATGACTCTCCCTACAGATCAATTAGGCAGCAAAGAGATGAGTACTCTCCTATATAACAAATACATTGAGGAGTTTGAGGGAAGAGATCAGAAGTTGAAAGGCAAACAATGACAAGTTGGTTAAGGCTCAAGAGATACTTGCAAGGGATCAGGATAAGCAGGAAGATTTCAATGCAGTCATCCTTCAGAGTTTTTCAGAATTACAAAGATAGGGACATTTGAGGATTAGTCAAGAACAAGAAGAGAATACTAATGGGGCATATGGTAGTAGGTCTCAGTCATAATACAGTTTGGATAGAGGGGACACAGTCAGAGGTGGAAGACCCTTGGGTACACCTGATAGGAGCACTAATATGTATGGGTTTTATTCTAGTTCCTTGTCTAGGAGACATTATCATCATCACAACCATCATCCTTATAGGAGGAATGAGTACTTTCTAGAGGAGTTCGAGAAAGTGAAGTGTAACACCCTCCTCCCACATCTACCCAAGTAACCATTCCAACCAGGTAAACATGTAACAAAAGGCTACTAAGATTGGATTCGACCTCCTATGTGACCTTAAGGAAGTGGAATTGATGAAAATCATCAACCAACCTATCCACATCGGCAACAGAAACCTCAAGAGACATGTCAGTCACTCATACATATTGTCCCAAGGTCCCACTAATTTTCTGTACATATTAGGCCTTAGTCGCTCCCATGCTATATGAAAGAGAGCGTCTAGAAACTCAAATTTTCTCTCACAATCTTGCATGTCAGCGACTAGAGACTAAATTTGTCAGTGCTATGCCAACGAATCTAAGATTTGAGCCACTCTTTTAGGCCCAGAGCCTAGGTCACTGCCTAGAAAGGAATGATAACTCAGTAATAGTAAAATAATAGAGAAATAATGATGAAAAAGCAATAAGTTGAACAATACCTTAATTGGATTCCTACTATCCATCACAGGCATTTCGTCAAACATATCATCAACTTATAACCTACCGATGTAAACAACAGAATTAAGTGTATGGATCTCATACTTATCTAAGAATCACTATGAACCATTGTTCCCTCATGCCATTTGTTGCATTATCATCTATTAGGCCATAGATACATTTTTCATTCATTTACAAGTAAAAACATGATGAGAGTCATACCTAGTTGTTGTCATAAAACATATACATAACCAACATAATAGGGATAGAAATATCATAAGAACCATAAAATCCACATACACATAAGTACATTTACACATGAAAATCAAGGGAATGAATTTCTCATTAATGAATGCAATGAACCAACTGGAGATGGGACTACCACGTTCCACTTGACCATAGAATGGTTGAGCCAAATCTCTCTTTAGTCATTCACCCCCATCCCATATTCCAAGCATGAATTTGGGACTCAAACCAAAAGAGCCAACCAAGGCATACCAAGGCTAAACCACCTCACCCTCATCAATAGAAACCAAGTTTTACTATAATCCATCCCGGATCACTAGGCCAACACAATGAAGACATCATAATAGGATTTATCGTGATCTCCAATCGTTAATAGGCCAAACAAGCATGGATGCCATAGGATTTCTCCACCTACACCATGAGGAATTTTCTTGTCTCCTAGTCTCTCAGGATTTACCGCTATCCACAGTTTGATATAGGGATCACTAGGCCCTACACAGAGACATAATCTCCAGGCTTTACCATACATCCCATTCCGGGACTACTAGGCCCAACAGATAGCAAACCACCTCTTGGCTTTGTCGTATATCCCGCCATTCACTAGCAAGGATTCCTAGGCCCACTGAGGCAACACAATCCTGGCTTTACCACACCTCACAGTCTAGCTTAGGGATCACTAGGCTAGTGACTTTACCATGATCCATAGTTCGGTTCAGGTACCACTAGGCCATGTGCTCTATCATTTGGAGATCCACCCCACTCAACTTCGAATCCATCCGGAAATCCAACTCAACCAAAACATGAGAACCCCATCACACCATGGCTATCCAGAAATGGAAAGGTTGGGTTGAAAACATTGTTACACCTAGCAAAACCCATGCCATAATAGCAAAGAACCACATGCAATACCATGCATTCCAAATCTAGCAAGGAAAATACACATGCAAGATATCTATAATGAAGCCTATTGTAGATGTTTGCTCCTATCTTTCCCTACTTTATCTTTGCTTCCTCTTGCCTTCTTTTCCTTTCTTGATCCAATGCCAAAATGCTCCAAGAAAACTCTATGTGTCCAAGAGTGAGAGGGAGAGAGAATAGAAGAGAGCTCCAACACTAAACTAATCAAGCTTGCCAACTAATCCTTAGAAGCCTTTTTATCAATGAGATCTCTATTTTCTTCATTTTCCATTACTTCATTTTCCTCCTCATGTGCAACCTATGACCTTTCACCTTCATTTTCTTCTAATTCCCATTATTTTCATAAATAAATGTGCCAAAAATGCCATTTTGTGTTTCCAAATCCTTAGTTATTTCCTTTGCCAATTTCCTTAGCCATTAAATAGCCAAATTAACACCCACACTAGGATGTCTTTCCCAACATTCAGCTTGGAATAAGTGTCCCATCAACCATGGTCTTATATAGTTTTACTTGGCATTTTCACCAGGTCTGTTACAAAACCCTCCCCCTTAGGGTACACTGCCCTCGGTGTTGAATGACACCTATAACCAACAAGACTACTAAAAAAAAAAAAAAAAAAAAAACATATTGCCATGGAGCTTTATAACACAGCTCGTTGTAGTATTTACAATGAATGACCTCCTCAAAATCAAAACATCATGACAACATGAAAATATAATAACCATACCGCATACTCGAGATTTATAACATAGCTCATTATAGTATTTACAATAACCACATATACACATATGCACATTTTCTAAACCAACAAATAAAAGGATATGATGCTTGCATCCATAACAAGGGAATCCAGAGGCTCACACCTCCACCCTCAAAGTAATACCAGGATTCACCTCCTTCCCAAGAAGTCCAGAATCCACTACAAAGTCAAATCTGCATCCATTGTCCATCATTATAATCCAGCGCCACTTGTCCTCTCAATGAACAGTTACGGACTCGTTGTTCCAGGGCACACTCCCAATGTGCATCTAATTCCATATAGCAATGCTAATGACCAAAACCAATATATTCAAGACCTTGCCTTCTCTATTACACAATCCCTCGAAAAATCTAGTCACCCCCTTCCATGTAGTCACTCACCTTCCAAGTTCCTTGACATCCTCTATCACGGGTGATCCATCCCTTGGTAAGGATTCCTTGCATCGAAAGATCAAACAATCAAGGCATATACCTATCTCAACCATCATATCGGTCATAGTATGCTCATGGAAATCAATGGACACTATTGGGTACTAGTGTCCCACAATGGCCCTACTTCTGAAGTGCTTTACCAACATATTGTTCCATGTTCCAATTTATTTTTCTGCTACTACCAATTCTTGTAGTCGATTTCAACCACCCAACTGGGCATGTTCATGCATTCTTGTTCCAAGCACATAAGTTCCTTTAGGTTCAAATAAATTGAAATAACCTTAAATCATACCTCATTGGTAGTTCGTCAATAAGGTACACTTGTGATCCTGTTTACTTCCTGTCACAACAAGTCAAACTAGCATCTTTGACCAAATCATCATGTATAAACATATCACATCAAGTTAGCTCAAAACACAACCATCATAGATCAACATCATAAATCACATGTAACCATCATAAACTAGAATCATAAATCACATGCATAATAAAACTGAAACAAAATATTGATACTTATCCTTTAATCAAGCCTTGGCTTCCAACTTTGTCCTGATTCCATATGCACTCCAGATCAGTTGCCACACCCGACAAACACCCAGTTCCTTCTCCTCAACCATGTACACATACACATAGTAAACATCACACACACATCATACAACACCATGCATCTACACCATTACCATATGTACCACATGTACACAGTACCACCTATACACTGAAACCACCTACACAACGTGTGCATAGCATCACATGTACACGACACCACCTGCACAATGTGTACACAATGCCACACACTGCACCATTGTATAATGTGTACACAATACCACATGTGCACAGTACCACATGCACGACATGTACATGACACCACATGTACATAACATCACATGCATGACATGTTTACAACACCACCGCACACAACACCACTTGTACAACATGTACATAGCACCACTTGTACAACTATGCACACGACACCATAAGTACATAGCACCACATGTAAAACATGCATGCAACACCACATGTACATAGTACTGCATATCCAACATGTACATAGCATCATCTGTACACAACACTACATATCCAACATGCACAAAGTACCATATGCATACAATGTCACATATATATCATACACACAGTACAATATGTACATAGCACCACATATCCATTATCTACATGGAACCATCTATACCCAGCACTGTATATGCAATATCCTCACAACACTACATGCACAACAGTAGTACCACACATCCAAAACCACAATGTCTTTACCAAGCAACCTTGATTCCAGTGTCTTATCCATGCTTGTCCCAACATGTCACAGACCACACTTCTTTCATTTCGTTGTTGTATCCCTCGATATAACTTGTCCATAACATAGACATAATATAATCACATAATATCAACTCATAACCATATGATATTGAACTCGTACTACTCTTCTCAATTGATTCCTCGCAAGACTGGGAACCTCTTCATGTCATTCGCTTGCGTAAGAAATCATTCCTCCACAAGGGATATTCCTGATGACCCTATCATACAGTGACATATATACATACATACATACATATATAAGCATTATCATAAAACAATCGCCATTTTTTCAGACAACGACATACATGCATACATGTATACATATTTAAACATCAGCATAATCATGATCATAACATAATTACCAGATAACATAAGGTCTAGGTTAAGAGAACTTCCTTTATCCATGTACAACATGTAAAACATTGAGAACCACCGTTACCAACTTAGCCAAGGCATCTGACACCTCAGATCCATTTACTTTACCTTTTCTAGTTACCTTTCACTTGTTTGTACTACTATCATTTCTTTTCCACTATGGACAACCATTCCAACTAATTGTCATAATCTTACCTTATGTTGCATTTACTCATGCACAGAGCTTCATCTGAGTCTTACATTACCTTTTGGGTACCACACATCTCTCCCCGAGCTCCATTAGCTTTCCTCTTTCCCAAACAATTCCAAAGACTCAAAACATAAAAGTCAATACCAAGAAACAACCAAGAAGAAAACCATGAAAACCAAAAGAAATACGACACCACAACAAAGTGGCACAGCTATGCACGAGACACACAAAAAATCACAAATAAAGAGCAACAATCACAAAAGACCAGAATCACAAGACTAACCATGGACACCATGACTCAATCCCCATGGTTCCCAAGGAAATCTCAACCTGAGCCTTCTTCTAGATTTCATGGAAGTCTCTTTTCCATGCAATCCCTTGCATCATACCACCATAAAATCGTAACTATCAGTGCATAAATAAACATAAAAATACACCAAATACCTTATCTTGTTGTGCCAAGCATGTTTCCTTGTAGCTGAACACGTCCATGCCATCTCTCAAGGGACTCCAATCCCCTTGACAAATCCACTTGTAACTAGAGACTAGCTAATATACCTGTCAAATACATGTCCATGAATATAGCACATATCCACATAATTTTAGACAAAACAAGGTTAAGAATACTTCTTTTGTTCAAATCACTCATTCATTTGGAATTAGGGTTTCCAACATAGCCCAAGTAATTCTTGTCCAATACCTTTCTTTTACCTTTTTACCTTGCTATAATTGAGGCTTACTATGTATTATCACATCACCCATTATTAGTTATATAAACACATCAACTATTACCTTGTCACACTAATACCAAGCATGTTCCCTGCAACTACTCACACATGTCAACCACATGTTCCAAATATCAAGACAATTATATCTATCAATTTGAAATCAACTTTTACAAAGTCATAACCCATAGTCATTAGACATAATGATACAACTGTTAACTACATTCAAGTACATATCAATTGTCTCAACACATATGTATAAGTACAACCATCTAAAGAAAAATCATTTGAACACATAATCATATTATGCAATTCATCAAATGTTCAATGAGCTTGCAACCATACCATGTTAAATAAATCAATTGGATGATGTAATAGACACCAAACACTAAAACACCCAATAGACGAAATAATGAAATGGTCAAGAACCAAGTATATGATGTAAGAAAACTCATACCTTGATGTATCTCAGGGGTGTTAGATGGGAAAATGACCTCCTCATCAGCTCATAGGAGAAAGGCAATATGACTGAAAGATTGACCAAGTTCACAAGCCTATTTGTCAAGCTAATGCTCTCCATGAACTAGCAACCTAATTTATAAAGCTTCCTAGCCATGCATCAGGTGTGTTAGTACCTAGGGTAACTGTGTATGTTTCCTCGGGAAGAACATTAGTCAACCTAAATGAGTTTCTATGAGTCAAAGGAACAAGTTGACTGATAAATATCCATATGTTCACTCCTATTTCAGCTCATAAAAGAAAGGAAACATCTAGGTTCGACCTGTTTGGAGGAATTACTATTCCTAATGGAGTCTACAAATAGGGAAAGAGCATAAAAGCATGGAAACATCTCTGCTTTTTCCCAAAGGAACTCATGAAGGATTTGGCAAGGCTTATCCTCTCATGCTATATATGTGAGGCTAGGGCCATTGTGGAAAAGGTTGAAATATTTGAAAGGATTGCCTATTTGACTATCGAAGCTAGTATTAGACATAGCTCTTCAAGAGGTTAAGAAGAGAGAGAGAGAGAGAGGAGTTAGAGGAGTAAGGGAAGGTTGATGCAACCAATGGTTGTAATCACTCTTTTCTATCATTAATATAGACCTACAATTGTGTTGTCCACTCCATGGCATTGGTATTGTAATTTGTTTACATGTTTATGCAACGTTATTATTATGAGTGGCTTAGACATATGCAGTTAGATATCCTTATATATTAGTGCATTGATTGTTAAAGTTATATGCTATGATATTATGCCTTGTCTTATCTATGTGCAGGTATTGATCTTGGAGCTAGCTGAGGGGTCTTCCACTCTACTACTTTGCACTCTCCAGCAACACCACACCAAGACTTGAGGTAATAAGTCCTTCTTCCTACTTTGATTCTCATTTGACTAACATGGATATATGCATGTATCTTTGGGCCAGCTACAACTAATCTGACTATCTTCCAAGGATCCCGATAAGATCCTTGAGGGTATCTCCATCACCAAACACCCGTGCATTAATCCCTATAACAGAATTGGCGACTCCACTAGGGACTACACTTAGTTCCCGGTTTTCTCCCAAAAAGTTCCTAGATCTCTCTTTCTTCTAGGTCGTCCTGTACTTCTTGATGCCCTTTCTGACCACTCAGGACTATACAACACCCTTCTCTCAATGCTTGGCCTTAAATCTGATCCCCACAGCCTGATTTTCAAGCCTTTTTCCTCACTAATGTTGTCTTCTAGTGTAAACAATTCTTTATAAAGCATTATGGCCTTGCACACATTGCATTAGTGTAGTCACTAACTCTTTGTATCCTCTATTACAATGCATTAGTTGGCCATTTCTTGATAAATAGACTGTTCTATGACCTCATGGGTTGGGAAACCTGCTTGTATACTAATCAGGGATTTGCAGTTGTGCATGATTGATTGATATCTGTCTCTTGAACAAATTTTTCTTTTAGAGAAATAGCTTTATTGCTTAAAGTTTTTTTTTTTTTAAGAAAAAAAAAATTTATTTTTTTCTGCTTATTTGGTTAGATCTGCATTTATTTTGTTTCAAAAGTTGTTAGAGAGCATTATAGTTTTGTTGGTTGTGCTTTTGTTTTACTAAACTGAATGCATGGTATATATATTGACATATAAATGACTCCTCCCTTGTAGAAGAAACTTATTCATCGAAAGTGAAATTTAAAGGAATTGTTTTTGCATGATTTGAGTCAGAGTCCCACATAACTTCATACCTCAAAACCCCCACCAACGACTTTAAAAAAGAAAATTTAAAATTTACATAATAAAATCAATCAACAACTCTTTTTCGAGTAAACACATATTAGTTTAGGCTAGGATCTTGGGTTAGGCAGTTGTGAGTTAACTGCTCAAGATTCTACACCGAAACTAGTGTCATTAACGAGGGAAATCCTTCTGCACTCATACTATCCGAGACCACTCCAATAAAAGCGGAGCTAAATACGAGACAACATCGGACTGTAAACGAAGGTAGACTGCCTTCACTTACATCTCCTTTGGGTATTCTATGTATCAGGGATCCCTTCGGGGATATTAGAGTTGAATAGGGTACTCAGGTATCCTGCCCACACAACATACTGTTTGTGACTATGTCCACCGTGGTAGTTTATGTGATTTTAGGTAACCATAGTGGCTATACCTTTTAGGGATGAACACAAGGTGACTGGGGTGGATTGCCCAGGTACCTAACATAGACGAACCTACTCTATCTTCGGTTTTTGGGAGGGTGCTCATCTTCACGAGAGTACTTGGGCCCTTAATTTGAGGTTTGGGTGAAGCTCAAGAGTAATCATAACTGTACATTTGGCCAACTCTCTCTTTTATCCATTGTGATATTGGGTTTCATCTCCAGCAAATGGTGGTTATCAGACAGGGTCATACCCTCTTTTTGTTGATTGATTTCTTTAGAGTATTTATATTTTATTTTTTAGGTGCCAGTTTGTTATCACTGAGACTTTAATAAATATCATTGTAAAATCTATTGATAAAATTTATCGGTCACCATGGCTACATCCAGCCCTCGTTGTCAATATAGACGGCTACTAGGTCTTCACCCACTAATTGTGGAGGATTCGTCGAGCACCCATCTTCGGGTAATAATCTCCATGATCTCACACTGAATCAGTCTAGACATCCCATGGCTCAATTTTACCGGAATATTTCTTTACTGAAGGTTTCATTCCTTCATATAATCCTTGGATCACAAATTCATTGGGACCGCTCTTAATTGCAGTTGCACTTGTACCTCCTATGTCTTTTGTTGGACCTATACATACCATCCCATCGATGACTAAAAAGTCATGGGATTTTGTGGACACTTTTGGTCCACTTCCACCTCCCCAGTCGAAAGTTAGTACCACACCTCTAATGGCAAACCCTATTATCCCAACTGTCCCAGGTTCCAACCCTCTTGTGACACCCAACATGAGTGGAACCTAGTACATACCGGTTTCCACCCCTTTTATGTCAGCTCTCGTACCTTCGACAAGCGCTACATGTAGAACTCCTTATAACGCTACATATAGCACAGTTAGCATGGGTCCCTTCAACAACCCTTTTGGTTGGAACCCATTGTTTAGTTCCAACCCCCAGGTTCGGATTCCTGGGGCCACCATTCCCAATATGCACATATCGGCCAGGAATGTTACAGTTCCACCTTTGTTTATAGGACAACAGGGACAGTCATTGATTGACATGAACCCTCCTTACATCAGTCAAGGGCATACATATAATTACGTGGCTAGCGAGATCCCTCAACAAGGTCTCACTCAATCCATATTGGCACCCCACTCTCAACCTCAAATGAGTTAAGGGGGAACTCCTTATGCTAGGGGCACTTATATCCCCTAGCATAAAAACCCCTATGGACAACCACAATATATGACTGTACCCCAAGGAAATTATTATTCCATGCATCCTGTGTATAATATTGGGAACAACACGATGGGAGGACCACAAGGATACTCAAGTCATGTGTCATCGCCTTGGTCTGATTCGGGGGCATCAAACACCTTTCCTTTCTTGGCAACACTTGACATGCCCAACTTGTACAAAATCACCAATGATCCCATCTATCACAACTTACCTAGGCCTCCAATCCCACACAAAATTCCCACAGACATCCTGAATTTCGAATGGAAACAAGGGGAGGATCTGGGTACGCACATCACCACTTATCATTTATTGTGCGTTTCTAACTCCATGGTGGATGATAGTATCCATCATAGGCTCTTTCCCCACACCCTTACTGGCAATGCAACCAAGTGGTACATTGAGTTACCACGTGCGTTAGTCAATACCCTTGGCACTTTGGTGATGGAATTTTTAAAGCATTTTCAGCTACCCATCCGCTATGAAACTGAGACGGAACTCCTTACCTCTTTATGTCAGGACACCGCCACCCACATCTCTGATCACATCCATGAATGGAGACATAGGTAAAGCCTAGTCAAATCTCCCCTCCCAGGCTATCTATTAGCAGATTGGTTCTGTAAATCTCTTCTCCCTCAAATTGTTAAAGATGTTGCCTTAGGTGGTGCGGTCATGGAAGACCAATCCATTCGTCGTGCCCAACACTTAGATTTGATATATTCGTAGTCTATCACTTTATACAACATCATTCCTAATGCCCCTAGAAACCCCAATGCTCCCGCTACTCAGCAACCTGGTGTGCACGCCGATGGTATCATCGGCGCTACCTTCGGTGCTGTTGTAAAATAACTTAGCGATCACATTGCCTAGTTATCAGTTGACCCCACTACCCAATCAACTGCCCTTCCTACTACCATGATAAACTCTATGCAGTCTACACAAAAACCTAGTGGTAAAAACAAGAAGAATAAGAAAAAGACCGCTCCTTCTGAAGAGCAATCAACCAAGCAATACAACCCAAAGTAGAAAGTTGATGCACCTCCTGACAGTGGAAAGGACAAAGTTGTCAAGTTCCCTTGCAAAATCTGTGTGGAAAACCATATGACACATCGTTTTCCACATCTCCACAAATGTACAGACTTCCTTTCTTAAAAGAACACTCAACGGACCCCCATAGTCCTTAATAATCCTTTCGCTGCTTAGCAATAGTAGCATCTTATTACAAACCAACCCCAACCCCCACAAGGGGGAAACGATGGTTCAAATCATCCTTCAGTTGGTGAAGGACCATCTACCGTTTAAACCTTTGAAATGGTATATCTTCAAACAAGAGCCAAAACTTATGGAGCTCTAGTCGCTAATGCTGAGGAAGCCTCCTCGAGTCAAAACCCACCATCGCCCAACGATCTCCATATCGACAGGACGGTTGTTGATCTTGTGATTCGCCCCCCAAAAGGGGTGTTGTTGGCTACGTGGAGCTTGACCTAGGTTTAGCGTTAATTAGATAACACTACTGGCCCTTTCGGCATCATCCTGCGGAGCACAGACCGAAGTCTCACCTGAAGCAGTATGGGGGGATGCTGGAACCAAGTTTCTACACCCTGAGATGGTTGTGATGTCACTTTATTCCTTCTATTTTTTCTTTCACAGGTTGTTAAGTTCTAGGCTCTAACAGGCTAGCCCTTTATTCTGCCCTTCAGTACCTCCATGAAGGGGTGCGATTGACCTTCGCGTAGCCCTAACCCGTGGTTCGGGTACTTTCGCGTTGCTAGGGCAGCATATTGTGCAGATTCCCAAGTTACCTTAAGTGTCTTACTTATCTTATTAAACAATCATAATTATCACCGCGTAAATAGATATCCTCACTTGCATTCAATTAACTAATGTAATTACATACATTCACACATCATATAAGAATTGTAAATGAAATTCATACACAATATGACAAGATGCATTAACAGGAAACAAAGACACAGAATTTGCAGAATGCTTCTCTTTATTGATATCTTCAGATGATTACAGTCTCTATTTGCCTTGCACATATAGCTACAAGGGTCCGCGCACTCAGTTGCGAACTTCCACCCTAGGCCTCTACACACTCAGTTGTAGAGCCTCTACCTACACTAAGACCCAAAACTTAGACTTCTCTAAAGACTCCCTTCTTATCGCTCAAGACTTCTTACTTCTTCAAAGCTACTTAGAGCTTACTTACTTAGCTCTTTTCATATAATCCCATGGTCCATGGACCATGGGTAGATCTTTACAGCTGACTTTACACTTTACAAAATAAGGGCAGGCAACCTTTTATGACTCACGGCACCTTTGCGCTCCGCAACCACAAAATGTAGAGAATTTACAACTTTATTACAAAACTCGACCCAAAACATGGGATTTTAGCCCCAAAACTATCCTTGGGGGATCCCGTTCCCAATAGGACCTCAACACAAACATCGTGACTCACCCTCGAGTCACTCTGTAGGCGCGGAGATATTAGTGCAAAGACCTCCTGCTTGACATGTATGATAGCAACCTTGGCAGTGCACTGTGTGGCCGCCTACTTCGTGTCTTCAACCATTTGCTCAATCACTACTCCTGAACTGTCAGCCTGAAGCTTTTGCTAAGTTGCTTGTAGAGTCACAAGCTTTCCTTCAATAGAGGCCGTAACCACATAAGCCTCATCCATCCAGGGCTTCAATCACGCCTTCAGCACTGCTTCCTTGTGCTGCGCTGCATCTACCTACTCTTTCAGCTGCTTGGCCTCCTACAGCTTTGCCAGTCTCTATGTGAACACGACGATTCATGTTGTGCCTTTGAACTCATCATAGCGTTCTCGCAGCTCGCGCACTTCTGTATCCAGTTGTTGTAAATTAGGGTCCTCCTGCAAGCTCATCAGGACCTCGAACGACTGCTCAAAAAGTTGTGTGCAGTCTGCTACTGCAAAGTCAACCACCGTTATTACCTCTGTGATAGCAGTCACACGCTGCTCCTTTACTTTTGGCAGAGTTGAAGGTTGGGCCTTAAACTGTAATTCGGTGATCTATAGGTTCAACTCCAACTGAACCCTCACCATTTCTGTGTGAGCGTCGTGCACCCTTGAAGCCAGCTTGCAGACATGCACCTCGACTAGGTTTTTCTCAGGAATGGCTAATTCTGGGACCATTAGGCATGCCTCCTCCATGACCTAAAGTATACGCTTGTTTTGGTTAGTCGCCTCGGTCATGGCAACAATGGAAGGAGTCTCGTTGTAGTGCCACCTTCTCATTATTAATTCGCTGCTCGCTGATCACCTATAGGGCATGGTGCTCACGGGCCCTCAACTCCACAATCACTCCATCCTACAATAGGTGGAGTGCCTTGCTAGGGAGCACTACTAGATTCAACCCTACTCCCTTGAGGTCACTCACAGTGGGCCTATCAGCTTCATTCTTTGTGGTCAGTGCTCCATCGGGCAGCGTTATTGCATTGGAGGCCTTCGTGCGCAACATCTCGGCAGCCTCTGAAGTGCCGATACCAAGGCTAGTGGACACCATGTTAGCCTATGACACGCAGGTCTGCAGCTCATGCAAACTTGTCTGGATAGCCCCTAATACTAGTTACTATTGTTGCTCAAACTGTTGTAGGGCCTCCGCAGTGATATCTTGCACCGTGTCTCTGATGTCGTGCAAGTCACCCTCGGTGAGGGTGATTGGGTCCAACGATGTCTTAGTGGCCTTGGTTTTCTTCCTCAACCCTCCTTTCTCTTCTTCCCTTGGAGGCTTGATGCAAGCAAACGTTGCATGTGGGTCCACATTGTGCTGCTCTGTTTGCTTGTCCATCTCTTACTCTATCTCAGGTGAATGCGACCTCGCACCTTTGTCAGAGCCCCACTCTGTTCCACCTATTTACTTCTCCATCTGCTGAGTAGAATCTCGTTCCACCTAGGCCTTGTAAGCGGCCTCCTTCTTTCTCTTTTTGGCCAACTGCGTCATTTTGAGCTTGGCCTCCTCCTTCTTGCGTTACGTGGTGGAATTTCTCCCTCCCACCACCAAGTCTGTTGTATTGTGCCATTCTACTGGTCAGCGATCAAGTACTACATCAATGGCATCATCTATTGCTAGGTAAGGCAAGTCGTACCATGTTTGCACAGGGTCCTTCTACGCCCTAATGGACACATGGTGAAAATCTACCTTAAACTCCATGTAGCCCTGTAGGTTGGTAAACACCGTAGACGACAACCACGATTTGCGATTGATGGCCATGCGGATGTTCATCTCCATCAAGATCCAGTAGATCTTGTTTTCCTTGATGCATTGCACATCCTTGGTCGCCCACAGTGAAGCGTACTTCGCTGCTTCTGGTAGGTCTGGTGCGACCGAAGGGAATTGACTATCCTCCAGTAGCTCCCATGCTACCAGCACAATAGACAGCAAGAGCCATGTGTAGTGGAACATCTTACTGAGCTCCTGTGCCTTGCGGCAGTTTGCAAGGAATTCATTGCGAAGATAATTTGCCCAATTGAACTGGACTCCTTTGGCGCACTGGGCTGCTATTGCGACGACAGGTGTTGACACCTAATCGGCATGACACTTCCTCATCACCTTCCCTACCAAAATTCGTGTGACCACCTTTACGGTAGGTTCACTGATACTAGATATGGCATATCCACGTGACTTCTTCACAAGCTTAAATTTCTCCTTCATGGCCTCTGCAAGGGCCTGCTTGCCACCTTTTCTGCCAAACATCATGGCTGGATTTTCTCCTGTGTAGGGAAATTGCGTGATCCTGTGGATCAATATGTCAGTGATGGGTATTGGATCCTCTATCCACAGATGCCCATCATGCACCAAGCATAGCAGTTGCTTAATGACCAAGACTGTAATCGAGGTGCGGTTGTAGTGTGGCACCCATAGCAGGTTGAGCAGACCTACCTTGTCTACTCCTCTAAGCCACCTCCATGGCTCTAATGCATTCATCCCGGTGGTTGTATCAATAATGTGGTGCATCAGTTGCTGGATCACCAAGTGTGGGAACTTCTCATGGTCAGCCAAGTCCCAATCTTCAAGTTTTAACAAAGGAACCCACCCCAAGCGTGGTCCTTCAAAAACAATTTCATCCGGTAGTAGAGGGGTTTACAAGGGGACCTTGCTCTCATCAATATCTTTGGGCACCTTGGTCTTTCCTTTGCATGGAGGGACGTACTCAGGCATCCGAGTGATAGGATTAGCATCCTAGGCTTCAACTTCCTCCACGTTTATCCCCACATCCTCATCATGCACCAGGATGTCTGTTGGGTCCCTATAATACTAGTAATTACCCCATTACTATTGTAGTTGCATCCCTTATTAATATTTTTGTGACCCTATTATCCCCATATTGTTATTACTGTGCCCCATAGAATCCCTCTATTGTTATTTTTGTGGCTTTATATTATTATTGTTAGGTCGGCTGGATTATATTGTGACTCCTTAGACTCCTATATATAGAAAGGAGGTTTTTTCATTTGAATCATCCAAGAATTGTTCATTTATTTAATGTAAAGGAGGTTTCCCCCTTGAAGAGGCTAAATTCTAAGGCGTTGATCTATCTTTTCTATCTTTTCTTGAGCTGGTTTCATAACATTTGGTATCAGAGCTTTGGATTCTAGGGTTTCGCTGCTCCAAACAGGTCATCGTGGAATTTTCGATATAATTTTTTTTTTGCGATGTTTCAGAAGTTGCAAAAAAAACCCATTTGAGAAGAAATCATGCTGAACCTTTGATCCGAATTTCAGAGCTTTTCGCTATATTTGTGGAGATATGATATGAGGAAGTTGGTATTTTTGCAGACTCCTGAATTACATTCCAAACAGGTAACCTGGGGAAAATTGTCATAACTTTCTCTCTGGGGATCATATTGAAATTTCGTGAGAAGGTATAGAAAGAGGATAGATTTTAGTTTCTTGTATGCATTTTTTAGATCCAAAGGTCGAAACAGTGACTCGTGGCACGTCGTACAAGTTCGCTCTACTGAACTAGTCTATAATCAAGTCATTGTGGGAGATTTCGCATAAATCTTCCTTGGAGAATCCAATTTGGGTCAGACTTGTGGCATTGGAAAGAGGACACAGAGGGCTACTACAGATCACAAATTTAGAACTAGATGATCGGAAACTACAGAGATACATCAGAGGCAATATTGAGCTCCTACAAAGTGAAAAAAGGTGTGTAGATTTTCTTAAATTTTTGCTTAAGCTTGGTTTGAAAATTTATTTTGAAGGAATTAAAAGGGCATAGTGGAGCATTATTATCGATAACTGATGCCCCGAGAAAAGAAAATGCAAACACCTAGTAAGGAACCTGAAAGCTCTAGCATGACTCATGAAGAAGAGGAAGAAATGCTACATGATATATCAAAATTACAAGAACAAGTGCAACAAATGTCATTGTCACAAAAGCTAACAGAAGCTAAGATAAATGGCGTGGAAGCTAAAATGAATGGCATGGAAGCTAAGATGGACAACTTGAAGATAGATTTGAACACAAATTTGAAGACAGGCATGGCAGATTTGAAGACAGATTTGACAAATTTTCTACAAGAAATACTTACCAATGGTGAAAAGGTAGTAAAGGAAACTCATGATGCGAACAAAAGAAATGTTAATCATGATTTCTTAGACTCTAATGTGGGATCGAAAACCCACCATATTTCAAAAATCGATATGAGGAAGTTTGATGGCAAGGATCCCGCAACATGGATATTACAAATGGAGCAATTTTTCGATCACAATAATGTGCAAAACACACAAAAGGTACATATTACAACTTTATATTTGGAACCAAACCAGTTTGTATGGTATCAATGGCTTTGCTCTCGTAAACAAATTATCACTTGGGCAATTTTTACGGAAGAATTGATAGCACATTTTGAGGATACAAAAAGCAACACTTTTTTTAGCCAATTGATGAGTCTCAAACAAAAGGGTTCAATAATGGAGCACATTGAGGAGTTCCAAACATTGAACATAAGGGTAAAAGATATTCCAGAGGAGCATAGGATTGATGTGTTCATAGGGACTTTAAAGGATAATATCCAACATGATGTTCGCCTTTGGGAACCTGATTCATTAGAGAAGGCATTCAGGTTAGCAAGAAAAATGGAAAGCAAAATTATGGCAATCAGGAAGCATACCACTCACAACTATAAAGATGGAAGTGTGGTTGCTCCTAGTCTTCCACAACCTATAAGGTTGACACCACAACAATTGGAAGAAAAAAGAGCAAAAGGGCTTTGTTACAGTTGTGATAGAAAATACACTAAATGTCATAAGTGTGCTGAGAAGAAATTATTCTACATAGATTGTGAAGAGGAAGAAGAAAAGGAGCAAGAAAGGTCAAAAGAAGAGGATATACTCCAGGAACAAAGCCTAGATAAAGAAGAAATGAATCTGACCATATCTTGTAATGCATTGGCGGGAATTACCACTCCTCAAACCATCAAGATAGAAGGAAAAATCAAGAAGAGAAAGGTACTAGTGTTGATTGATTCAGGAAGTACCCACAATTTTATTCATTGTAAGGTAGCAAAAGAATTGAATTGCTTCTTATACCCAGCACCAGAGTGTCAAGTGATGGTTGCAAATGGAGGAACAATAAATTGCTCTAGAAATTGCCATAATATCAAGCTATCGATGGGAGAATATGTATTGAGTATCCCAATTCTTTCCATTCCAATGGGAGGTGCTGATGTTGTACTAGGAGTACAATGGCTACAATCCTTTAGTACAATAGCTTTCAATTTTCAAGAACTTTTCATGAAATTTTCTGTGGAAGGAAAGGAAGTTGAATTAATGGGTATTGCAGGTAAACCAGGAAAGATAATTAGCTCTAATGGTATGACAAAACTTTTAAAAAAGGAACAAAGGGGTGTAATTACACAATTATGTTCGCTAGATGTTTCCACATTGCAATCATCTATTTCTCCAAATCTCCAAAAAGTCTTGGACAATCATTCGAAGGTATTTGAGACTCCTAAAGATCTCCCACCTATTCGTGATCATGATCACGCTATTCATTTGATTCGAGGAAGTGTTCCTCCAAACATCAGGCCATACAGATATCCCTATGCCCAAAAGAGTGAAATTGAACGTATGGTTGCAGAAATGTTAGAGGCTGGTATAATTCAACTGAGTTAAAGTTCTTTCTCTGCTCCAGTAGTATTAGTGCACAAGAAGGATGGATCATGGCGCATGTGTCAGGATTATAGGGAGCTCAACAAGCTCACTATTAAAGATAAGTTTCCCATTCCCGTCATTGATGAATTACTGGATGAATTGCATGGATCAATTTACTTCACCAAGTTGGATCTTCGTTCAGGATATCATCAAATCAGAATGAAGACTGAAGTGAGGGTCATTATGAATTTTTGGTCATGCCTTTTGGCCTTACCAATGCACCTTCAACATTTCAAGGTTTGATGAATTCCATTTTCAAACAATTCCTTAGAAAATTTTTGTTAGTATTTTTTGATGATATACTAATCTACAACAAGTCTTGGAAGGATCATGTTGAACATGTTGACAGGGTGATACAACTATTGGAGGAGAAACAATTATATGCAAAAAGATCCAAATGTTTCTTTGGAGTGCAAGAGGTGGAATATCTGGGTCATATTGTATCTCATGAAGGAGTTAAGGTAGACCCTAGCAAAATTAAAGCCATTAAAGAATGGAAAATCCCCACATCCATAAAGCATCTGCGAGGATTTCTCAGGTTGACAGGGTATTATTGCAAGTTTGTTAAGAATTATGGGAGAATAGCAGCACCTCTAACAACATTATTGAAGAAAGATGCATTTTCATGGACTCCAGAAGCAACAAAGGCCTTCGAACATCTTAAAGAGGCAATGTGCCAAGCACCAGTCTTAGCTACACCAGACTTCACAAAAACCTTTATTGTGGAATGCGATGCTTCAGGAAATGGAATTGGTGTTGTTTTAATGCAAGATGAAAGACCCATTGCTTTTAAAAGTCCTCCAATCAAGGGAAAGTTTTTACACAAAGCTATTTATGAGAAGGAAATGTTGGCAATACTCCATGCACTTAAGAAATGGCGACCCTACCTAATGGGAAGACACTTCAAGGTAAAAACGGATCATGATAGCCTTAAATACTTTTTAGAACAAAGATTATCCTCTGAAGAGCAACAAAATTGGGTCACAAAGATGTTGGGTTATGACTTTGAAATCATCTACAAAAAAGGGAAGCAAAATGTGGTGGCAGATGCACTCTCAAGAAAGGATGAGGATGTGGAAGCATTTTTGTGCACCATTTCTATTATCCAACCAGATTGGATAAACGAAGCAAGGAAGGAATGGAAGAATGACGAAGAAGTATGGGCACTTATTCGAAAGTTACAACAAGATTCCAGTACGTCTGATACGTTTAGCTGGCAAAATGATTCTTTATGGTACAAAGATCGCTTATACCTCTGTAAGAATTCCCAACTAAAACAAAAGATTCTTACGGAATTGCACACTTCTCCCTTAGGAGGGCACTCAGGATTTTTCAAAACTTACCACAGGGTTAAGAAGGAATTTTTTTGGGATGGCCTTAAATCGGATATTCAAAAATTTGTGGCGGAATGTTTGGTTTGCCAACAAAATAAAGTTGAAACAATTAAGACACCGGGTCTATTACAACCTTTATCCATTCCAAGCCAACGTTGGGAGGAGGTTTCAATGGATTTTATCACAGGTTTACCCAAGTCTGAGGGAAAGAGTGTCATCATGGTGGTAGTTGACAGACTTACCAAGTATGTACACTTTTGTGCATTATCACATCCATTTAAAGCTAGTACTTTTTCTATTGCATTTATGGAAACAATTCAAAAGCTACATGGAAACCCAAAGATTATTGTAAGTGACAGAGATCCCATTTTCACTGGAAATTTTTGGATATAATTATTTTCTTGTATTGGTACTCAGTTAGCTCATAGCTCATCTTATCATCCTCATTCTGATGGGCAAACAGAGATAGTAAACAAATGTTTGGAAGGATATCTTCGTTGCTTTGTATCTAATAAACAGACACAATGGGTCAAATGGTTGCCTCTGGTTGAATGGTGGTATAACACTTTCTTCCATACAGCAACAAAAATGACCCTATTTATGGCACTTTATGGATATCAACAACCATCCATCACATCATATTTAAGAGAAAATTCTAAGGTTCAAGTAGTGGAACATCACATCGAACATCAACAACAAGTCCTCCAACTCTTAAAGGATAACCTCGTGTTGGCACATAATAGAATGAAACAACAGGCAGATCAACATTGCAGGGAAAGAAGTTTTGATGTAGGTGATTGGGTATTCCTACGGCTACAACCATATAAGCAAATGTCCCTCAAACAAGCTAAGAAGGATAATAAATTATCACCAAAGTATTATGGTCCGTACACGATGTTGCAAAATATTGGTACTATGGCATACAAATTGGAGCTTCCTGCAGCTTCTCGATTGCACCCAGTTTTCCATGTTTCATGTTTAAAGAAGGTTATAGGCAAAAAGCTCCCAGTTCAAACAATATTGCCAGAACTTAACAAGGAAGGAAAAATTATATTGGAATCGGAAGCAGTCACAGAAAAAAGAACTCGACAGCTACGAAATCGATCAATTTCAAAGTATCTTATCAATTGGAAGAACTTATCCGCTGAAGATTCCACATGGGAGGATGAGAATTTTATACAGAAGCATCCAGAACTACTCAAGTGTTGAGGACAACACTTTTTTTAAAGGAGAGGGGCATGTTGGGTCCCTATAATACTAGTAATTACCCCATTACTATTGTAGTTGCATCCCTTATTAATATTGTTGTGCCCCTATTATCCCCATATTGTTATTACTGTGCCCCATAGAATCCCTCTATTTTTATTTTTGTGGCTTTATATTATTATTGTTAGGTCGGCTAGGTTATATTGTGACTCCTTAGACTCCTATATATAGAAAGGAGGTTTTGTCATTTGAATCATCCAAGAATTGTTCATTTATGTAATGTAAAGGATGTTTCCCCCTCGAAGAGGCTAAATTCTAAGGCATTGATCTATCTTTTCTATATTTTCTTGAGCTGGTTTCATAACAATGTCTTCGATTCTTCCTCCTCCGGCTCCAAATTGATGGCTTTTCCATTTCCTTGTGCGGTGGGTTTCTTCTTGGCAATGCGCACACCAGTATTGTAGGCTGCTTACCCTTATTATCGTTCATGTTCTCCTTGGTTGGGGTTGGCTTTGGTCTCGGCATCCTTGGTGATTTGGCGACTTCCGCTAATACTTCGGCAACCTCTGGAGCAGTTTCTTCTGCCTCCATAACACTTTTTCTCATATCCTCCTTAGTCGTCATTTCTTCAGTGTCCGTATTTGTTGCAGGTGTCAACATAATGCTACTCAACAATGCTCGTGTAATCTCTGGTAAGTTATCAAACGCTAAACTCTCTATCATAGCCTCGAAGAATTCTAAGTTCATGTGGGCCTGAGAGCTCAACAACTCAATTCTCAAAATGCCAAGTGTTTTTCGTTGGGCAGCCACCTGTAATTTATAGGGCATTTTGAATTCAAATTCGACCATTCCCCCCACATTCGATTCATTAATGCTAGATTGGTGGCAGATTTTCAAGGATCTGACCTGTAAATTTCATCTTAAATGCTGGTTGCCCGCTCCATTTGGCCGCATTTCTACCATCATATCATGTACAATGACTTTAACGATCACTTTCCAACTGACTTGCATGATTTCTCCCTGGGTAGCATAGCTCCCTTAGCACTGACGCGAACCCTGTGACACTTCCTTGCTTCACACACTCCTCTAATCGCGCAGCTCCCGAACCTAGGCAAGGTAGTTTATAGTCTTGATGTACCTTAAGAAACCAATTTTATAGCTGTGTAGAAATTGTGCTTAAGACATTAATGTTTTTAGTTATTGTCACTTGCTTGTCATTTGCTTGATAATATGTTATCTTACACAGAAACTACTATCTGTAACTTAGAAGAATTACAAAGGTGTGAACTTCAAGTATAAGAGCATTCTTTTAAGGAATTTTAACTTTATTTACATAAGCAAATAAAGACCTACAACTTCATTACCATACTTAAAGGAAGAAAACATAAGATGACACATAACAGAGAAGTCAAAAAATCATACCCAACGATATAAGGAAAACTTCTAATTCTTTCATTAATCAACAGTTGTATAAGGAATTCACTGGCCTAGTATTTAGGTTCTCCAAAATTTGAACCTCTTCTCTCTAAATTTTCCCTTTTTTATACATTATGAGACAATTGGTAGTCACCAAAATCGTCCAACTACTTAACTATTTCCTTAACTATCGAAAGTAAAAACATTTCAGAATATTACACAGAGGGTAAAAGACACCTCAAAGAACATAAAATAACAGGAAATAACAGAACTTAGAAGATTATGGCCATTCTCTATTCGAAACTGTATCTTTAGCCTTAACGGAGCAGTGGATGAAGGGTGGAAAGCTTTGGGAACACTACAGGGGGTAAAGAGTGTGTAAGAGCATCAACGAGGTTGAACCCTCACGGTGATTCCTGGCCACACATTTTGGTCAACTGTTCTAACATCATGGTCAACTGTGGGGATCAATCTCTGATTAACATTCATGCTCATTCCCCACGGCGTGTCTTAAAGGACTTATCAAACTATGGCGAGCCCACGGAACTTAAAAGAATTAAAACTGGTTCATAAAACCTATCGCATCCGCCTTTTCAATGCGCCTTTGACTCCCATACGGACCCAATAGGAAATAAATTGTATTTAATAATTCATCAAGTCCAATATTAAAGACTGAACTTGATGGCTTGGCCAACTCGATCTCCAGACCCGATAGGACATAAACTGTATTTAATAATTCATCAGGTCCTATATTAAAGAAAGAAACCAATGACTTTGCCGACCCGATAGGAAATAAAACTAAATTTGATGATTTATCGGGTCCAATCCAAAGATGAAAATTGATCAATTTCCGACCCGATATTGCAACCCAATATATGATGGATCCTACCTCTTCCGATAGACGGCTGAGATTAACCCGGACTTTAGGAAATTTAAACTATGTTTGATACACCGTCCCATCCGATCTCCGAAATAAACCCATTCTTAGTTAACTATGTGATTGTCGTTGGATCCATGGCTTGTTGATTGGATGACCCAGATCTTCTCATGGGTTTATTACTTTCAAAAACCTTGAAAATATAAAATCAACCATTTCTTTCATGTTCTTTTATTTTTCTCTCATTTTGTAATAAACTGAAAATAAGACTTAAATAACAATGGACAATGAGTGCTACAACAAGTCCCTCACCTCCTTTCAGCTGCCTGGAGTGCTAAGACAGTGCTACCTTCATATAGTCACATGGTTGGACCACCGGTGTATGGCTTCAATCGACTACCATTCACCTTTCTTAGGAAGGGATCTCCATTCAATTTGACCACTGAGCCGCTCCTCCATCGGTAATCTCCTTAATGACATAGGGCCCTAACCAGTGGATTCTAAATTTCCCTGGAAATTTATCAAACTTGCTATCATATAACAAAACCAGGTCATTTGCCTTAAAGGTGCGCAGCTTAATGTGCCAATCATGCCATGTTTTTTCGTGCTGCTTTTGGACTTGTTGGTGAAATCCACCTAGAAATCTTTCTTCCTCAAGCTCAGCCAACTGCGCGAACCTCTCCTCCAGGGCTCCGTGATCCATCATACCTGTGAGTGCCTCTATGCGCAAACTAGGCACAATGTATTCAATGGGCATCACCACTTCAACACCATATACAAGCCTAAAGGGTTTTTGTCCAATCAACTTCTTGCATGTCGTCCGATAGGCCCATAGTACTGCGGGTATGTGTAGGTCTCAATCACTTCGTTAAGCATTTCACACCTTGGTTGGTGCATTCTCCAGCACTTTATTGAATTCTTCCACCGTCCTGTTAGCCTGCGGGTGATAAAGTGTGCTCTTCTGGTGATATACCTAAAATTCCTCCGTCAGCGCGATGATCATCTCATTTAGAAAGTGCGTACCGCAATCACTCATCAAAATCTTTGGACACCAAAATCGCCTCAGTACATACTCAAAGAAGAACTTTACAGTAGTCGTGCCTCTGCACTCCTTCATAGACTCTACCTCTACCCATCGAGTCAAATACTTCATTGCGATGATGATGTACCTCACTCCTATCTTCTTCCCTTGGGGCTGAATGGGTCCCAAAAAATCTATTGCCCATTTCTGAAAAGTTTGTAATGTCATCTATGGATTCAGAGGCAGATCATCCCTCCACGATGGCCTTCTAGTTCTTTGACACACATCACATGATTTGTAGTATGCTTTTGAATCTTGATGGAGGGTTGGCCACCACAATCCTACGCATAGAATCTTCTGTGCGGTCGCTCTCCCTGCATAATTTCCTCCCGTGATTCCCCCATGAGCATCCATGAGGATACTGCTCCTTTCAAACTCCAGTACATATCGTCACAATATCTCATCGTACCCCATTTTATATAGATGCCTTGGAATGATAGAAAAATCTATTGTGCGCACCACTAACTCCTTCTTCTACTGGATGGTGTATCCTTCCGGGGCAGTTCCCATCATTAGGAAGTGTATGATATCTTCAAATGACCATCCGCGACACACACTGTAAATAGCTATGCGTCAAGCAATCCCTCCTCCAAATTAGTGGTCTCTTCCCTTGTTTCAACGTGAAACAGATAGTCTGGTCCCGCATTTAGTCATCCAAGCTTCACAATAACTTCAAATTCATACTCCTTGAACAAGAACAACCACCTACAGATTCTTCCCCCCAACACAGGCTTATTGACTACGTATTTCAACGCGGAATGATCCATATACATATTAAAATGGCCACCCAGAAAATAGTGTCTAAACTTCTGGAGAATTTATACCATGCCTAACCCTTCGCGCTCAGTGGTGGAATAGTTCTTCTCCGCCTTAGATAACCTTCTGCTTGTGAACGCTACAAGATGGTCCAAGTCTCCTCTGCCAACCTGTGTTAGTACTGCTCCCAGCGCTATACATGACGTGTCGACATGTACATGAAACTCCTTCTTCAAATCCAAGAAGACTAAAATTGGCGCTGTGACCATCTTTTCTTTTAATACATCCAAGCTTTTCTTACAGTACTCGTTCAAGAAAAATGTGACATCCTTTTTCAACAACTTCTCCATAATGTAATGTAAACCAACTCACAAAAAGATAGAAAAAATATATCAATGCCTTAGAATTCAGCCTCTTCAAGGGGGAAACCTCCTTTACATTACATAAATGAACAATTCTTGGATGATTCAAATGAAAAAACCTCCTTTCTATATATAGGAGTCTAAGGAGTCACAATATAACCAAGCCGACCTAACAATAATAATATAAAGGCACAAAAATAACAATAGAGGGATTCTATGGGGCACAATAATAACAATATGGGGACAATAGGGGCACAACAATATTAATAAGGGATACAAATACAATAGTAATGGGGGCATCATTAGTATTAGAGGGACCTAACATGCCCCTCTCCTTCAAAAAAGTGTTGTCCTCAACACTTGAGTAGTTCTGGATGCTTCTATATTAAATTATCATCCTCCCATGTGGAATCTTCAGCAGATAAGTTCTTCCACTTGATGAGATACTCTGAAATGGATCGATTTCGTAGCTATCGAGTTCTTGTTTCTATGACTGCTTCCAGTTCCAATATAATTTTTCCTTCCTTGTCAAGTTCTGGCAATATTGTTTGAACTGGGAGCTTGTCGCCTATAACCCTTTTTAAACATGAAACATGGAAAATTGGGTGCACTCGAGAAGCTGCACAAAGCTCCAATTTGTACGCCATAGTACCAATCTTTTGCAACACCTTGTACATACCATAATACTTTGGTGATAATTTATTATCCTTCTTAGCTTGCTTGAGGGACATTTGTTTATATGGTTGTAGCCGTAGGAATACCCAATCACCTACATCAAAACTTCTTTCTCTACGATGTTGATCTGCTTGTTGTTTCATTCTATTCTGTGCCAACACAAGGTTATCCTTTAAGAGTTGGAGAACTTGTTGTTGATGCTCGATGTGATGTTCCACTGCTTGAACCTTAGAATTTTCTCTTAAATATGATGTGATGGGTGGTGGTTGATATCCATAAAGTGCCATAAATGGGGTCATTTTTGTTGCAGTATGGAAGGAAGTGTTATACCACCATTCAACCAGAGGCAACCATTTGACCCATTGTGTCTGTTTATTAGATACAAAGAAATGAAGATATCCTTCCAAACATTTGTTTACTATCTCAGTTTGCCCATCAGATTGAGGATGATAAGATGAGCTATGAGCTAACTGAGTACCAAGACAAGAAAATAATTTTGTCCAAAAATTTCCAGTAAAAATGGGATCTCTGTCACTTACAATAATCTTTGGGTTTCCATGTAGCTTTTGAATTGTTTCCATAAATGCAGTAGAAACTATACTGGCTTTAAATGGATGTGATAATGCACAAAAGTGTGCATACTTGGTAAGTTTGTCAACTACCACCATGATGACACTCTTTCCCTCAGACTTGGGTGAACCTGTGATAAAATCCATTGAAACCTCCTCCCAACGTTGGCTTGGAATGGATAAAGGTTGTAATAGACCTGGTGTCTTATTTGTTTCAGCTTTATTTTTTTGGCAAACCAAACATTCCGCCACAAACTTTTGAATATCTGATTTAAGGCCATCCCAAAAAAAATTCTTCTTAACCCTGTGGTAAGTTTTTAAAAATCTTGAGTGCCCTCGTAAGGGAGAAGTGTGCAATTCCAAAAGAATCTTTTGTTTGAGTTGGGAATTCTTACAGAGGTATAAGTGATCTTTGTACCATAACGAATCATTTTTCTAGCTAAATGTATCAGATGTACTGGAATCTTGTTGTAACTTTCGAATAAGTGCCCACACTTCTTTGTCATTCTTCCATTCCCCCCTTGCTTCATTTATCGAATCTGGTTGGATAATAGAAATGGCACACAACAATGCTTCCACATCCTCATCCTTTCTTGAGAGTGCATCTACCACAACAATTTGCTTCCCTTTTTTGTAGATGATTTCAAAGTCATAACCCAACATATTTGTGACCCAATTTTGTTGTTCTTCAGAGGATAATCTTTGTTCTAAAAAGTATTTAAGGCTATCATGATCCGTTTTTACATTGAAGTGTCTTCCCATTAGATAGGGTCGCCATTTCTTAAGTGCATGTAGTATTGCCAACATTTCCTTCTCATAAATAGCTTTGTATAAATACTTTCCCTTGATTGGATGACTTCGAAAGAAATGGGTCTTTCATCTTGCATTAAAACAACACCAATTCCATTTCCTGAAGCATCACATTCCACAATAAATGTTTTTGTGAAGTCTGGTGTAGCTAAGACCGGTGCTTGGCACATTGCCTCTTTAAGATGTTTGAAGGCCTTTGTTGCTTCTGGAGTCCATGAAATGCATCTTTCTTCAATAATGTTGTTAGAGGTGCTGCTATTTTCCCATAATTCTTAACGAACTTGCAATAATACCCTGTCAACCCAAGAAATCCTCGCAAATGTTTTATGGATGTGGGGATTTTCCATTCCTTAATGGCTTTAATTTTGCTAGGGTCGACATTAACTCCTTCATGAGATACAATATGACCCAAATATTCCACCTCTTGTACTCCAAAGAAACATTTGGATCTTTTTGCATATAATTTTTTCTCCTCCAATAGTTGTAGCACCCTGTCAACATGTTCAATGTGATCCTTCCAAGACTTGTTGTAGATTAGTATATCATCAAAAAATACTAACACAAGTTTTCTAAGGAAGGGTTTGAAAATGGAATTCATCAAACCTTGAAATGTAGAAGGTGCATTGGTAAGGCCAAAAGGCATGACCAAAAATTCATAGTGACCCTCATGAGTTCTAAATGTTGTTTTCGGAATGTCTTTAGTCTTCATTTTGATTTGATGATATACTGAACAAAGATCCAACTCGATGAAGTAAATTGATCCATGCAATTCATCCAATAATTCGTCAATGACAAGAATGGGAAACTTATCTTTAATAGTGAGCTTGTTGAGCTCCCTATAATCCGGACACATGCGCCATGATCCATCCTTCTTGTGCACCAATACTACTGGAGCAAAGAAAGAACTTTGACTAGGTTGAATTATACCAGCCTCTAGCATTTCTGCAACCATACGTTCAATTTCACTCTTTTGGGAATAGGGATATCTGTACGGCCTGATGTTTGGAGGAACACTTCCTGGAATCAAATGAATAGCATGATCATGATCACAAATAGGAGGGAGACCTTTGGGAGTCTAAAATACCTTGGAATGATTGTCCAAGAATTTTTGGAGCTCTAGAGAAATAGATGATTTCGATGTGGAAACATCTAGCGAACATAATTGTGCAATTACACCTCATTGTTCCTTTTTTAGAAGCTTTATCATACCGTTAGAGCTGATTATCTTTCCCGGTTTCCCTGCAAAGCCCCTTAATTCAACTTCCTTTCCTTCTGCATAAAATTTCATGAAAAGTTCTTGAAAGTTAAAAGCTACTGTACCCAAGGAATGTAGCCATTGAACTCCTAGTACAACATCAGCACCTCCCATTGGAATGGAAAGCATTGGGCTATTCAATACATATTCTCCCATGGATAGCTTGATATTATGGAACTTTCAAGAGAAATTTATCATTCCTCCACTTGCAACCATCACTTGACACTCTGGTGCTAGATATAGGAAGCAATTCAATTCTTTTGCTATCTTACAATGAATAAAATTGTGGGTACTTCCTGAATCAATCAACACTATTACCTTTTTCTTCTTGGTATGTCATTCTTTCTTGATGGTTTGAGGAATGGTAATTCCAGCCAATGCATTACAAGATATGGTCGGATTCATTTCTTCTTTATCTAGGCTTTGTTCCTAGAGTATATCCTCTTCTTTTGACCTTTCTTGTTCCTTTTCTTCTTCCTCTTCACAATCTATGTAGAATAATTTCTTCTCAGCACACTTATGACCTTTAGTGTATTTGCTATCATAACTATAACAAAGCCCTTTTGCTATTTTTTCTTCCAATTGTTGTGGTGTCAACCTTATAGGTTGTGGAAGGCTAGGGGCAACAACACTTCCATATTTATAGTTGTGAGTGGTAGGCTTCCTCGTTGCCATAATTTTGCTTTCCATTTTTCTTTCTAACTTGAATGCCTTCTCCAATGAATAAGGTTCCCAAAGGCGAACATCATGTTGGATATTCTCCTTAAATTCCCTATGAACACATCAATCCTATGCTCCTCTGGAATATTTTTTACCCTTATGTTCAATTTTTGAAACTCCTCAATGTGCTCCATCATTGAACCCTTTTGTTTGAGACTTATCAATTGGCTAAAAAAGGTGTTGCTTTTTGTATCCTCATAATGTGTTGTCATTTCTTCCATAAAAATTGCCCAAGTGATAATTTGTTTACGAGAGCAAAGCCATTGATACCATACAAACTGATTTGGTTCCAAATATAAAGTTACAATACGTACCTTTTGTGTGTTTTGCACATTATTGAGATCGAAAAATTGCTCCATCTATAGTATCCATGTTGCAGGATCCTTGCCATCAAACTTCCTCATATCAATTTTTGAAATATGGTGGGTCTTTGATCTAACATTAGAGTCTATGAAATCATGATTAACATTTCTTTTGTATCATGAGTTTCCTTTACTAGCCTTTCACCATTAGTGACCATTTCTTGTAGCAACTTATTCAAATTTATCTTCAATTCTTCCATCTTATCATCCATGCCATCCATCTTAGCATCCATGCCATTCATCTTAGCTTCCATGCCATTAATCTTAGTTTCAACACCATTCATCTTAGCTTCCATGCCATTCATCTTAGCTTCCACGCCCTTTATCTTAGATTCCACGCCATTTATCTTAGCTTCTGTTAGCTTTTGTGAGAGTAACATTTGTTTCACTTGGTCTTCTAATTTTGATATATCATGTAGCATTTCTTCCTCTTCTTCATGAGTCATGCTAGAACTTTCAGGTTGTTTACTAGGTATTTTCATTTTCTTTCTTCGGGGCATCAATTATAGATAATAATTCTTCACTATTCCCTTTGAATTCCTTCAAACTAATTTTTCAAACCAAGCTTATGCAAATATTAAAAAAAATACACACCTTTTTTCACTTTGTAGGCACTCGATATTGAATATGATGTATCTTAATTTCAGATCTTTCAGTTCTGAAATTGGGACCTGCAGTAGCCTTCTATGTTCTCTTTCCAATGCCACCAGTCTGATCAAATTTAGATTCTCCTAGAAAGAGTTATGCACAATCTCCCAAGATGACCTAATTATATACCTTTTCAGAAGAGCGAACTTGTATGAGGTTACAAGTGTCACTGTTTTGACCTTTGGGTCTAAATAATATGCATAGGAAACTACAATCCATCCTCTTTCTGTAACTTCTTACGAAATTGCAATTTGATGCTCAAAACAAAATTTATGATGATTTTCCCAAGGTCACCTATTTGGAATTTAATTTAGGAGTCTGCAAAAAGACCAACTTCCTTAGATCATATCTCCGCAAATATAGCGCAAAAAGATCTAAAATTCGGACCCGAGGTTCAATGCGATTTCGTCTCAAATGGGTTTTTTTGTTCGCTTCTGAAACATCACAGAAAAATGGGTATAGTGAAATTCCATGATGACCTATCTGGAGCAGCGAAACCCTAGAATCCAAAGCTCTAATACTAAATTTTATGAAACCAGCTCACAAAAAGATAGAAAAGATAGATCAACGCCTTAGAATTCAGTCTCTCCAAGGGGGCAACCTCCTTTACATTACATAAATGAACAATTCTTGGATGATTCAAATGACAAAACCTCCTTTCTATATATAGGAGTCGAAAGAGTCAGAATATAACCAAGCCGACCTAACAATAATAATATAAAGGCACAAAAATAACAATAGAGGGATTTTATGGGGCACAGTAATAACAATATGGGATAGTAGGGGCACAACAATATTAATAAGGGATACAACTACAATAGTAATGGGGGCATCATTAGTATTATAGGGACCTAACACAGTCCTTGTTCCAATATAATGTGACATCCTTTTTCAACGACTTCTCCATAGGCACGGTGATCTGGGCATAGCCTTTGATAAACTTTCTGTAATATCTAGTATGTCCTAGGGTAGCGCGTAGATGTTGCACACTCCTTGGTGCTTCTAAGTTAAGTATCACCGCAGTCTTCATAGGATCTACCATCAGTCCCTAACTACAAACCACATGACCCAACAGAGTCCTAAAAGGTACACAAAATAGGCATTTCTTCAAATTGAGCATGATCTAGTATCTTCAATAGGTATCTAGCATCAGGCGCAAACTTGCCACATTAGATTTCACCAACCCAAACACAATCCAATCATCAAAGTAAACTTCCAGAAACTTGTGAATAAAGTCCTTGAACGCAACAATGACTATGCACGAAAAAACCATAGCTACATTCTTCAATCCGAATGACATTACAGTGTACTGAAAACACCCCCACTCACTCGCAAAGGTCGTCTTGCTCCTATTCGCCGGGGCGATTTTGATCTGGTGGTAACCAGAGAACCCATCAGTGAAGGAATCTACTTCCTGGCCACCTACATTGTCCAACACTTCATCAGTGAATGGAGTCAGGAAAGGATCATGTACACAAGTGTCATTCGAGTTCTTGAGATCTACGCATATCCTTATTTCATCCTTCCGCTTTCTTTCCTGTACCACCATTGGGCTTATCCAATCAGATTCTTCTACAAGCTCAATGATGCCTACCACGAGCATCTTGTCTAGCTCTAAGTGGACCTTTTCCTTATACTTCGGATTGAGACGGTAAGGTCTTTGCTTAACCTACTTCGCATCAGGCTTCAACGTGATCTTCATAACACCCAGGTCTCCAATTATCCCTTTTAGATCTGTAAAATTGCTAGGGAATAAATCCTGGTATTCGTGAAGCAATTCAGTGACCTTATCCACCATCGCATCATCCTAGTAATCTCTAATCTTCATGAATTTTGGCCCTGCCTCCATACTAATATTTACATGTTTCGTTTTCAGTGGTGTGGTTATACCAGGATTCTTAATCTGCGGTCCTTCAACCTGGTTGTGACCTTCTGTTTCAGGGATGTTAATCATTCGTGGATCCTCATCTTCTTCTTCAGCAGTTACATTATAGCATTCTAGTGCGTAACTCAACTAAGTAGTCCAATTAGGTTGAATTAGGTCCAAAGGATCCTGCAGTATCCTAAAGATTGTTGCTTTCACTTATTGTAGCGCCTCGTCAATACAGTCAAACCCATCTTCAAAGCTAAATGTCATTATGAATCCTTTGCACAGAATATCCCATTCACCTGTACCATGGTGAAGCTATGTTTCTAAGTACCAGTTCATCGGGATGACATGTAAGGTGTGACTAAACAAGTGCACCCATTCATGTTGGGGCTTCACTCCATAAGCTTGAGCCCATTTGGCCAAGTGTGCATGCAGATTGTCCTTCCCGTCATATTGGTCTGTCATTCATACCTTCAGCTTCCCAAATCATGTTCTCATCATCCTCCTACATTCACACCAGTCATCAAATATACCCTTGTGTGTACCCCACCACCTTGCGGGCGTAGCGTGCAGTGCCCAGTCCAAAGTCTGGAAGCACTGCTTTTCTAGTACCTCCCTCCCAAACACGTCCAAAAATACATCTACATCATTCAGGCCATCAAAAGTAGGTGGATATCTTACCTTTGGTGACACACAGTGTAGCGACTAAGTCATCATGTTATAGCTCAGTGTGGTTAATTCATGTCACCGATTCTGCTAGAGCTCTAATTCTTCATCAGAGTCTGAAGTGCACGAACTCTCACAATCCCATGTAATTCATCCATCCGTTGTTGGATTCACCCAATATTGGTCTCGCGTTGTTATATGATATATACAATCCAAATCATCATCACTCTCATAATCGCGGACTATTTCAGTATAGCGCAATCCTTCAACAGGATCTAGGGGTACTATTATGCGGAGTGATTTCTTCTCAAATATCATCTTTCACTTTTTTAGGTTGATTACCCTGTTCATATCAGTCACCCAACCAATGCCAAGGAGTGCAAGGTAGGGGTTGTTGTCATCCACAATTTCTATTACCTCAAAGTTAGCCAACGCACTCGCACCTTCAATATCTACAGTCACCCCTTGTAGTCGCCCCATGGGGATGATCTTCTGTTTATTTTCCATCCTTAACTAAATCGAAGACCACTGCAGTGCAAGTCTTCCCATCTGTTCCCAAGTTTTCTTCAATAAGATGTTCGCGTCTGACCCCAAATCCAAATTAACCTGATCCATTTCGTATTATCCTATCTTCATAGTCAATCTCATCTCTTTTCCTGCCCTTGTTTTATGCTTAACAATCTTTCGTACCATGCGCGGTTCACCCGAAGTGTTTCCGGCGCATCTATTTATAAGCTCCTGTAATCCCTTCACAACCTTGCTATCACGTAGAAACTTCATGCAGGTCTCTAGAAAGGTCATAAGCATAGAAGGGTCCATTTCTTGATCAGGCTTATCCTTGCTCCCTGAGGTGGAGGCCTCAGTGAAGCTCTTCTTTGCTTCCATGAACATTTCACGTGCGTGCTCCAAATCAAATTCAACCTCCTTCACTAGAGCTTTGTGAACCCATGCACTATCTTCGAACTGTTTCCCCTTATCATCCCCTATTGTAGTTCCACTTCAAAGCACTATATTCACATTTAGATCCTCTTCATGCAACTCAGACCTCATCATTTGCAAGTTCTGAGTCAGCTGAGGTGGTAGCACCCCTTTGTCGTGTATCCTTGCTATCAGCATAGGACAGTGCTCCATTTCATGACCAAACAGAGTGAAACATTTACACGACGGACGCGTTAGGTTAGTGAAATTGTGGGCATAATGTCCTGGTCCTCTGCAATTGTATCATATTAGTTGTCCCCGACCTCTACCAGGTCCTCCTCCACCTCGGCCTCGTCCGCGCCCTTGAAAACCTATTCGCGCCATCCCTGCGATTTGGTCGGGGGGGCGCATTTCTACCTGAACCCTATAGGGAACTGTTCTATCCATCATCAATTCATAACGTATGAAGTTTTTCTCATCATGCCCTACCAACCTACAGAAGTTGCAGAACAATTTTTGGGGTCTTTCCACAAACTTCTACAACAAATGACAATATCCGTCGTATTTTTTCTTGTTGCCTGACATATATCGCACCACAACATAGGCCCCATGCTCGGTCCTACTTAAGCTTCCGACCTTAAAGGCATCGGCCCTCCTCCTGTAATATAGTTCACAAAGACTGGGCAATGGCCTTTTTCATGCCCCTGACCCTTGCATTTTAGGCACCATACCTCTTCGCACACCTCTAGTCGAACTGTTCTGTCCTGCTTCAAACTTTGTATTTCAAGGCAAAGATTTTTCAACTGCGCATGGATCTGGTGAACCTGATATTCGTATCTTGCATCAGTGTTTCATGCATTCTCATTGCAATCTCCAAGGATTTTGCCTGAGTCGTTATCTTTTGTTGTGATAGCGCAACCCTTAGGTGTGGCAGGAGAAAAGCCACCAACCATTCGTGATGTTGTCCATATGTTAAGTTCATATTAGCTTCGCAGATTTTACATTTAAACCTCTGATCTAATTCCCAAGGTGTCTCTCCTGGTTTCATCGTGATTTACTTGAACCAGACAATCGACTGTGCCTCAGATTTAGGCCTACTGAATTATTTATTCAACAGTCTGGATATCCGCCACCCCAGTGTTTGGGTTATCATTAGAGTACTTGATGTGCCAGGTTAGCGCACAATCCTATAGAGCACTAACCAATGTTGCCTTCTTCATGTGATCATTTGTGATGCCCCGAGCTTCCCATACAGCTTTCACAACGAACCAGAACTAGTTCGGGTCCTCATTTCCCATGCCTTTAAACAAAAGCAGCTTCACTGAATTTTCCATGCTAAAATGTGGTGGAGGCGGTGGTGGTGAAGTTGGAGGTGGTGAAGTTAGAGGTGGTGTGGGTGGAGGTGGAAGTCGCAGGAATCCTTGTCTTATTAATTGAATTGCACTTCACGGAGAAGCCTGCACTACTCCCTCTTTGTCACCTAGTGGAGGTGAAATTAATGGACTATATTCAGGACCCTTTCTCCCTTCGTTCCTTTAAGTCTTTCCACTTCACGTAGCCCTGAACATCAAGGTAGCTGCATAACCATTTTTCGTACAATAACATCTTAATCTAGGTATTCAAAGACTTCAAGTACTTACCTCACGGACCTTTGAAAAAGCACTACTCTGCCTCACTGTAGTTAACTGAGGTATCGACCGCAAATTCAGTCACAAATCCTCCTATGATGCGATCAAGCCAATGATCGATAGCGCGAGTGATCTTATCCTTAGAGGCTTCCAATCTCTGTACTAACTCTAGGGTCCAATCAATAGTGTAGGTTTTAACCTCGTATAGAAATTCCCTGCATACAAATTCTAAAACACAAAAAATAAACAATGCGAGAGCATAACACATAAAACACATATACACAGAGATTTTCCCCTGGATCCCAAAACTGGGACTACTAGCTTGATTTTTCATTATTTTCCTTTCAATGTTATAATACATATTTATACATGCCGAAGCATCCAATACCATGGACCGAAAACCATCGCATCCAAAAACATGTGTGAAAATCATGCACAAAACCATAGGTGGGTCCGCCCAACCTAACATAGGGTCCAAAACCAAAATTTTCCGAGGCGCTGCCCTGGACCCCATAAAGTGGGGTTACGGGTACACCTCAAACCCCCTGTGACCCCCCCCTCGCTACACAATCAGCGCAACAAAGGGGGGGCTCTGCCCCCCCTCTAACCCCCCAGTTAACTACGTGGGCTAGTTGTGGAAAGAATATAACACAACCCAACATTCTCCCACTTGTTGTTTTCTTTCCACAGGGGGCCACAAGAGAGCTTAGTCATTTTTCCAGCCCTGAAATGCCCATTGTCTCTCTACACCAAGAGAAATTCTCAGAGCTCATAGATTTTGTCAATGCATCTGCAGTATTCTTCAAAGTGTCCACCTTTACCAGCAACACCTTTTTGTCTTCTATCATATCCCTCAGAACATGATACTGAACATCAATGTGCTTTGTCTTTGAATGGTATGCAGGGTTCTTTGCCAAGAAAATTGCACTTTGGCTGTCACAGTCTATCCTTATAGCTTCCTGTAATAACCCCATACTTGAACACAACCTCTGCAACCAAACTGCTTCCTTGCTTGCATGAGTGGATGCCATGTATTTGGCCTCTGTAGTTGATAGTGCCACTACATATTGTTTCTTACTCATCCAATTGACTGCACCTCCAAATAGGTTAAACACATACCCACTTGTAGATATTCTCTGATCCAGATCTCCAACCCAGTCTGCATCAAAAAAGCCATGAATATCCAACACTATGTCTAATCCTGGTCTTCCTTGGTAGCACAAACCATAATCACTGGTGCCACGCAAATACCTGAAAACCTGCTTCACTACTTTCCAGTACTCCTTCCCTAGTTTTGACATAAACCTACTCAATACTCCCACTGCATGTGTAATGTCTGGTCTAGTACAGACCATTGCATACATCAGGCTACCAACTGCACTTGCATATGGAACATGTGACATGTCCTCTTCCTCTTCTTGTGTCTTGGGGCACTGTTCAGCAGATAACTTCACACCTATAGGAATAGGAACCTTCACCGGTTTACTATCCTGCATATTAAACCTCTGCAGTATTGTCTCGACATACTTCCTCTGGTTTAACCAGAGCTTCCTCTTTGTACAATCTCTTTTAATTTCCATGCCCAAAATATAGTTTGCAGCACCAAGATCTTTCATGTCGAATTTGGAGGACAATTGGGTCTTCAAATCCTGGATAATTTCTTTATCATTTCCAACCAGCAACATATGATCCACATACAAGACCAAATAAATAACATGGTCACCAATTAATTTAAAATACAAACAGTGATCTGCTTTGCTTCTGGTGAAGCCAAATCCCCGTATAAATGTATCAAATTTCTAATACCACATCCTTGGTGACTGTTTTAACCCATATAGAGACTTCTTTAACTTGCATACTAGTTCTTCTTACCCTTCACTGCAAAAGCTTCAGGTTGCTTCATGTAGATCTCCTCCTCCAAATCCCCATGAAGAAATGTTTTCTTCACATCCATCTATTTTACCTCATAATCAAAAGCAACAGAAACAAATAAAAGTAACATAATAGAAGTTACCTTGGCAACAAGAGAAAAAATATCACCAAAATCAATTCCCGGCACTTGGGAATAACCTTTTTCTACCAACCGAGCTTTGTATTTCTCCACCTTTCCTTCTGCATTTATCTTCTTTTTGAACACCCATTTGCTTCCAATGGGTTTCCTTCTAGCCGGAAACTCCACCAGATCCCAAGCCTCATTTTTTGTGCAAAGATGCCATTTCATCAACCATGGCCTCTTTCCAGAGTTTTCCATCCTCTGAATCTACTGCTTCCTTCACAGTTCTGGGAGCATCATCAGTAATAGATAAAGCAAAATTTGAACAAAAAGCAGGTGGACTATACCTTTCTAGTTGCCTTCTTTCTCAAACTTATCTTCTCACACTTAGAGTTTGAGGCTCTTCATCTTTTGATTCCTCCTCTACTATAGAGTCTGATTCTATTCTTCCTCCTTTAGCTCAAACTCTATCTTCTCAAGTTCCTTTGGTTGGACTTCATGTTTAATAACATCTTTCACCTCTCTGAACACCACATCTCAGTTGTACACAACCTTCCATATTACAAGGTTCCAAAGCTTATAACCCTTCAAACCATCCTTATACCTAATAAAGATGCACTTTTCAAATTTACTATCCAACTTGGTTTGTTTCTCCTTTGGAACATGTACATATGAATCACATCCAAATACCCTCAGATGTGAAAGAGAGGGTTTCTTACCAATCCATACCTCTTGTGGAGTTTTATCCTCCAACGCTGATGAAGGTGATTTGTTGACCAGGTGTCACACGGAATTGGTCAAGGGTGCGGACACAGCTGACCTTCCTAGAAGTCTAAGACATTCTAATGACAAACAAGACAAAATGGAGTGATCTTTCTCTAAATACACCTTTTACAACATGAAAACTACAAGTGTTTAGGCTTACCTTATTCCAAAACGCTGTTGTTGAGGTCCGTTCTTGACGATCCGGATGAGCTCCTCCTTCAAGTCAATTCCTGCAACCACAAACAATCAAACAATTACCAAGCACTTTCATTTCATATAATAAAACATATATTCAACATGTAGACCAAGGAACACATGAAATAACTCATTAACACAAGCTATTGAGAAAAATAAACCAGTTTGTATTAATAACGAAACAAAGAAACTCTTACAACCTGGCCTTGGTGTTGTGCAAGTTCCTCCCAGGGTCCATCAAGGGTTTTCCTCTACTTTGACAAAGCTCACCCTCTTCCAAGTAGAATCAAGTAAAGACAATCTCTCCTCACAAAGGCTCTAATGGAAGACCTAAATCCTGCAGCATTTACCCAAAGAAAATGTATAGCTCCAACCTCCTCTCCCTCTGGCTCAATGTCTTTATTTATAGTGCTGTAAAGAGGTTATTCAGGTCCACTATCAATGGGATCATCCCCCTCTTTGGGTGGGATAGCTCCCTTATTGATGGGATAAGTTCCCCCTTAATAGAGATACATGAACCAACTGGAGGCGCATCCATTTCATCAAACCGACCTCTAGAATGTTCTAGAAGTAACCACAAGTAACTTTTTCAAGATAAAACTCGCGCATTTTGCCTTTTACAGAGGGACGCACCTGTCCCTTAACATACAGAGCGTCCATGGACGCAGATTTTGTGAACATGGTCAGCGTCCCCGCAGGTAAGGCTAGAGAGAACCTGCGACCCCAGAGATAAACATAGTTTTTACAAGACTTTCTCTCTTCTTTGAGTTTGAGATGGATAACAGAGGCATGAGACTTGCCTAAGAGGGTAGCATGACTGTTGATTTGAGCCATACTAACTGTAAGTAGTCAAGGTGACATTTTTTAGTGTAACAGATTGCCCCCTAAAGTGCGAAGCTTGGAATAGAGTAGGGTTTTGTAATTCTAAGAAGGGTGAAGCGCTTTATCATTTCAAGGATTGTCTTGTGGATGGCCTGGTTGGAACCTGCAATTTTCAACACAAAATACATGGATAAGATTATATCATCACTGAGGTAGGCATTCCCATACTCAGATTCAAAACTTTAACTAATGGACTAACTATTCTGATACAGGAATGATCTTGCAGTACATCATTTTTATAGACTTTTGTAGACACAGGATGGACGCAGCCATCTGTTTATGATTAGTCTACATAGATAATGAATACAAAACTCCTCGCAGCCTGGATGGTAGAAACTAGATCCAGGGTCTTCACTTCTACTTCCCGAATTGGTACGATTCTAGCCATGTGATTAAATGATTCGATGTCGAACATGTTAGAAACCACTTGATTACCAGTCGATAATGCAAACTGTTAACAAGCGTGAGAGAAACCACCAGTAATGTCAATGGTCCTCAAAGTACCAAGCACAACCCGTGAAATGTGAATAGATGTTTTGATGTCGAACACTTCACGAAATCCTTTGATCGAAAGTCAATGATGTAAACTGACGTCAAAGGCGAGAAACCTGCCATTGATGCATGCAGACTTCAAGGTACTGTCGATTCCTAAGTCATCTTTCTAGATAATGTGTCGATGTCGATAGAAAGTGACCCGTTGCAGGCAAGCCCACAACACGAAATCATTGTTCAAGTTGAAGAAATGTTGCTGTAAGGACTGACTCAGGGATGGTCAAATGGATGACAAGTATTTTGCAGATGAAAGTTTTTCTTGCAGACCTCTTGAACACATAACGACACAACAGATGGCTTGGTGACGAATAACTCAAAGTTAATCCCCGGAACCCGGTTAAAGACTTTCAAAGTGGTTTGGTCAACTGTGAGGTAAAAGATTTCCCAACCCAGGTGAATGAAAAGTGTCGTGTTCAAGAGCGGTAATAAAGTTTCTTCTGAGACAAAAGGTGACAAACAGGTTCATTCTTCTCTCTTTTCCCCCACCATTTCTGGCAAGTACCTCTTTATTTTTAACAAGCTTAAGGAGGATAACATATGCTTGATTATAAGCTCATCCTTCGGACGAGTCCAACCTAGTTTAAATTCGAACCCTAGGAAGGAGTGGTTCGTTCCTGTTTGTAATTGAACAGGTCCTTTACTGTAAAAGTTTAACGAGCCCAGTATAGGAGAAACTCGGCGTTTTTCATTTTTAGAGAGTCTGAAAAAACTAAAGGAGACTCCACGTTGAACTTTTTCGTATATTTGTGTCCCTCAAGCCCGAAAAAGTATAAAATAATACCTGGGGGAACCGCTTGATCTTGCGACCAAGGAGTACTTTCATGATAGTGTCGTCGACCTGAAAAGTAAAAAGCGATCAAGGACACGTCGTTTTATTTCCTTATCGAGTTTGAAACGACAAAAACCCGGCAATCTTTTCTTGATTTTACGGTCAGAAAAGAGCTAAAAGGGGACCGTCTTTTAATTCCGTTTTAACGAGTGAAAAAGAAACACTCGGCGATCTTTTCATGTTTTAGGAGTCAGAAAAGGGCTTAAAAGATGACTCTGATATTTTTGTTTGTGAAAAAATTACAATTTCCCTCGAAATCCCTTTGTCCTGCACAAAAGCAACACATTACTCATACCTGTTTAAAATAGGCAAAAATACATTAAAAAACATCTTTTCATGGTAAAAAATGAACTAATTCATCCAAAAAACCTATAAAAAGACCTTTTACCATGTCATTTTTACCGTTTCACTGTTGAGGTTGAAAAAGGAGCTTTTGACAAGAAACTTCCCGTGGTCGCTGCGGAAAATCTGACCGTCGGAATCGAACGCCGTTTCATCCAGGTATTTTACACATCCTACTCTGCATTTCTATCCGTTTAGAATTAATTTTTAGGTTTTAGTTTTATTTTTTGGGGGGGTTTTGGTTTTGGAATGCGCCTCTCGGCGGACGCAGGTGCCCTTCGGGTGACCTGCGTCCCCCGACTTTTTCTCATACGGGAAAACGGTCGGGGGACGCAGCCCGCCTTCAGGCCAGCTGCGTCCGGACGCCCTGTGCTACAAAGCTGGGGTGCGTCTTCCAAGAAACGCGCATTCCAAAACCCCAACTCTCTCAAAAAACCACCAAAAATTCCCAAATCAATTTCTAATTGCTATTTTTGATATGCAGGGCATTAATCATGTTAGACTGGAGAGAAAGAGAGCATGTAGAGGAAGATGAAGCTGCAATAAATCATCAACCTTCCCTGGATGCCCTAAGAGCATGCGGATTATACAAATATTGGACCATACCGGGCATGAGGGGCCAGGTAAGATTCTTGGAATGGCTGGTTGAGCGATGGAACGTTCAAGAACAATGCTTTTACATAGGAGGGCACCAGCTCGAGATAGAGCCCTCGGATGTATACTTTCTCACTGGCTTGCCAAACAGAGGTGAGCAACTCGGTCTTGCGGGGACTAGGCCGGGTGGCCAATCCCTTGATAGTCTCCGCGAGGATTGGTGCACACGTGGGGCTCACCATTCAAAAGGCATAGAGATAAAACACATCACTCTACCGGAACTCAAAGTCATAGCGTTCACGGTTACCAGAATTTGCGGCGCGGCCGCTTTACACATTGCTTCCGGATCCCAAATGCGGATGGCAATTGACTGTTACCAAGGCACCATTTTCAACTGGTGTGAAGCTGTGTCGGCTCATATGAAGAGCCAACTGACCAAGGCAAAGAACGGACGACTAAAGACTTTTGGATATGGGCCTATAGTCGTGAGCTTTGCCTTGGAGAGAGTTCCAATGTTGATCCCTCAGCAACTCACTGTTGATATCTTGGGTCCTCGGGAGCCAAAGCTGATTCGATGGGTTGCGGTGATGGCCCGGCATCCTGACGAGGGTGCGGCAGTGGTTCGATTCTCAGATAGTTATTTTGACTGGTTAGAGGGCCAGCTTTTTGTGATACAGGACTTTCTGTATGCTGGAATGGATTTCAGAGGTGATCCGGACATGGTTCTTCCATAGGGAGAACAATGGGACGACAGAGGTACTTTTATTTTCACAAGTTTCCTAATTATGTATTTTTTTGTATTTTTTATATATATCGTCTCAAAACTAATAGTAAAACTTTTTCAAAATGCAGATGTTGGTCCACAGCGTCCAGCCAACCTCCGGCCTTATGATAGACTACATCCAGCTGCACCGGTACCGGCCCCACAGGATGCGACAGCAGAAGTACTAGCTGAGTTGGAGCATGATCTAGAGCGTCTCACGGCAGATATACCTGAGACTACTATGGACGACATTCCTATCAGGCTTCAGCGCTTCGTAGTCGCGGTCCCTGGACCGTTTAGGAGATTTTTGCGTAAGGTAGCCCGCGCAGTGGTGTCGTACAGAGAGCACCACCAGTGATTGACTAGTCACTTTTGTAGTCACATGTGACATTTTTGACTTTTTGTACTATCATTTTGCCGATCATAAGGTGTTTTCAACCTATGATCGAAGACGATGTATATATTTTTTTGACACACTTCTATCTATATATATCACTATTACCGGCTTATCTTGTTTAACATGTATGATGAAATGTTTTTAAATTTACTTGCATGATTATTATAAATGTCTGTCCAATACTCGAGAAGCAATTGCATCTGCTAATGTATTCAGGGACCTTGGAATATGTTGATATTCAATGTAATCAAATTCACGTTCCAAGAGACGCACTCTCAAAAACAACCTTAATAACACAGGATTTCTAATGGCATAAACTCTATTAAGCTGTAATACAACAAGTTCAGAATCTAACCTCACTATCAAACGTCGAATTCCAACTGAAATAGATTCGGATAATAGTTCAACCACTGCACTGTATTCTGCAATGTTATTCGTTGTTTGACCGAGGCTTACCCCATGCATAGAAACTAACTCGTCAGAGGGCGAATAGATAACCCAAGCTGCGGAAGAGATATTCCGTGTATTACGACAAGCACCATCAGCAAATCCAATGTATGTTTGGAGAGGCGTCGACATCTACAATATCAAGAGTAAAACCAAGATAAGCCAGAATAATGACGAAAAACCACACTCGCTAAGCTAAGCACACTGACTAAACTAACACACTTGCTAGCTAGAAAGGAAATCTAACCTATCTAAAAATTTCTCCATACCCATCATTTTAAGCATAATACCTCTTTAGGTAAAGTCCATTTCTGGGTTTACCCAAAGAGTCCCCATCAAAATCAACTAACTCATAAGCCCCTTTTGCTAGCTTTCGCTTTACAATGTAGGGCCCATGCCACATGGGAACGAATTTTCCGGCACCTAGCTTATCGTTAGCTTGATCATATAATAGTACTAGGTCTCCTTCCGAAAAACTTCGAGGGGTTACATTTTTATCGTACTGAGCTTTCATTCGTTTCGCGTGAGTCTCGATAGCTAAAGTAGCGTCACATCGAGTCTCATCTAATTTAGCCAAGTATAATAACCGTTTCTCCTCTTCGGAAGTAGCTGGAAGTAATTCGACAGCCATTTGAAGTGATGGGATTTCGCATTCAATAGGTAACACGGCTTCTAAGCCATAAACTAGCTGGAAAGGGGTGAAACCTGTTGAATTTTTCACTGAAGTTCGATATGCCCATAGCGCCAAAAATAACATGTTATGCCAATTCGTTCGATGGATACCAATGATCCGTCGAATCATGATGACTAGAACTTTGTTGATTGACTCAACCAAACCGTTGGCTTGCGGATAATAAGGAGTAGAGCTATCGTGGCGCAAACCAAGCTGGCTTGTTAGTTCAGTCATCATGACGTTTCGAAAGTGGCTTCCATGGTCAGTGATGATTGCTTGTGGGACACCAAACCTAGTTATGATATGATTGAATACGAAAACTGCAGCTGTCTTGCCGCTTGCGTCGAATGTAGGCATCGCCTCGGCCCATTTTGTAAAATAATCAACCGCGAGGATGATATACGCATGCCCCCTGGCCGAGTGAGGGTTACAAGTAATAAAGTCAATGCCCCATTTGGCGAATGGACCAGCGGCAATTATAGGGTGGAGAGGAGCAGGTGGAGCGCGCATCTTTCGATCAAACACTTGACAGTTGTGGCATTTTCTGACGGCAAGGATACAATCTTTAAACATAGACGGCCAGAAATAGCCAGCGCGCAACACCTTCTGAGCTGTGGCGTACCCAGACATATGACCGCCACATGCTCCAGAGTGACAATCATTCAAAACTCTCTCAGCCTCTTCGTGAGTTAAACAACGTCGAAAAACTAAGTCTGCCCCCCGACGATAAAGTGTATCTCCGATAATTCTGTATTGCTGGGATCGAAACCGAATTTTTCGACGGTCTTCCTTGGAAGCTTCAGGCCGAAAGGTTTGGGTTTGGAGATAGATGATTATATCCCCATACCACGGATCTAAAGTGCTAATAAGAAACAAAGATTCGTCCGCAATGGACTCCTCTGCCACAGTCTCTGTGTCAGCACTCGGGAAATCACACATCAATTCCGCAAAAACTAAAGATTTCTTAGACTTGGACTTCTCGAACTCCAAGTCGAACTCTTGCAGGATAACAATCCATTTAGAGTACTTGCCCCCTAGCAGTTGTTTTGTCAAAATATAAATCATAGGGTTACAGGGACAGTAGAAACCGGAGCTGCCGATACTCCAGAAGTAAGCATGGTAGATGAAGCGGTAGTTGCTGCAGCCGTGTGAGGTGGAGTACCAGGTGCAATTGGCGGCTGAGTAACTACGGAAGTTACAGGGGTCTGAACACTTGACTGGACAGATTGCGGTTGCTGGGGTGGACCAGGAACTACAGGTTGTCCTGCTTGAGGTACCGATTGTATACTTGGTTGCGACATCTGTTGACCCTGTGACGGATCCCATGTTAACATTCTAGGGTATTGACTCATAACAGGTTGAGGATACTGAGATCCATAGCCGTATTGAGGATAGGGTTGATAACTGTAAGGTGTAGTCCCATATGATTGCCCTTGAGGTGGTTGATAACTTTGACCAGGGTATTGACCCGTAGGTTGATAACCTTGAGGTAAATACGAGTACTGGGGTTGATCTTGACCTTGGGGTTGGTATCCTTGAGGTTGACACCCTTGGGGTTGCCATCCTTGAGGTTGATATTGATACTGAGGTGGACTTTGGGGTACATATTGAGGCTGGGGTTGATACCCTTGAGGTTGCCCCCCAGTCACGAATGAAGTACCTTGAGGTTGCCCCCCAGGCATTAACGAAGGTTGCCCCCCAGGCGGTAATTGGCCACCTTGAGGTTGGTTAACGGGAGTTGAACCTGACATCATATAAACATCACCTATACTCAATGGTACATTACCACTGTTTCCAACTAATAACCCATGATCAATGGGTTGAGGAGATGCTCCCGCAAAGGTACCAGAAAGTGATTGATACCCAGTAGGAACAGAAGGACCGCCATGTAAAAATGATTCGGGACTTTGCGAAAACACAGATGACTGACCAGACATATTTACAGGAGAATGAATTCCTCTAGGTGGAAAAGGAGTACGAGGTGTAGAAAAACCTACTGAGTTGTCTAAAAAATTGGTTAATGCAAGGTACCAAGATTCACTTCTAGGAGGACTGTAAAAGATGGATTCACGCTCCCTTAGATCAAGGGTAATTAGATCTTCAGAATCAGAAACGCCTATTTCTTCCTCTGGAACAAGTTCTTCTATAGCAATTAATCCAACAGGAAGATTTTCGGTGATAATTCTTTCTATTCTTGGTGAATCAGGAACACTAGGAGTTGGAGTAACAGGTTCGGAAATTTCAGGTTCTTCGCCTGTTTCACTGGCAGATGAAAAACTACCAGCAAGCTCGGAAACTGTAACAGCTTCGGGATTGTAACCTGTTTCTAAACTTTGGTAATCTGGATGGACTACCAAGGAAGATTCTCCTTCTTCAGGTGAGCCTACTCTACTGTCACTAGGAGGAGTTACAAGGACCTTTAACCCTTCTAAATTACCTGGGTCGTCTCGAGGAGGGGATCCCCTAAGTCTACGGGATCTTCTCAACAATTCGGCCACAGAAACAACTTCAGGAGACTGGCCCGCAATTCGACGGGACCTTCTCGGTAATTCCGCCACAATTAAAGATTTTTAACTACAACACACGAAAACAAAGTAAAAAATTTCAAATCAAACCACCTAAAGTCTTCTAAAGAACCAAACAAATTTGAAGCACACGCCTAAAGAATCTAAAGCGTCAAAGCATACACAAACAGTATCTTCCGGACCAAAAGCGCTAGTTGGTGATTAGGTCCAACCTCGCAGGATTCAGTACAGAAATGGCGGGTGGAACAGTTACGCCGACAACCTGCTTAATGAATAGACTGGACCAAGTTCCTCCACTTTAACCGTCTCGAAGTGAAGCGAACCCCCCAGAAAATCCAAGTGAGTATAGCCGACGTCTGCTCCAGGTACAGTGGGACCTTCCCTCCACCGTCACCTTGGGTAGAATCCTAGATATTATGGCCACTAAGGTTACCAATCATAACAATTACACCTGGGGGAACAGTCTAAACTCCGACAGCACGCAAGGGCAGAGTAACAAGCTCAATCCCCTTACCGGCTCCTTGACAGTAATCCAAGGTTTACCGATAAGTGACCCCTGGCTCCTCGACAATGGTTAATCCGAGGTTTACCGTTTTTAATACGTACTGTCTGGCGTCGTTCCCAACGAGGGAGGAATGATCCCCTCACTGGTTCGGACACGAGCTCGTGCTTCTCCTTTAAGAGGAGCTTTCCCAGAATGTAACTGAAACAATTGGATTTGTTCTACTCAAGATAGACTATCTGTTTGGTTTTGTAGTCTTGGAGAGTTAAGTACTCACCTACTCCAAGGCCCTAGCCTAAGCTATGTTGGTGCTTTAGAGCCCTAGAAAATAAAAATTACTAGATTGATTTTAATTTAAGCGTTACTTTTAAGGTTGTTTCTTAAGTCAAAAGGTGATGGAAGTGAAACCAGTGGTGTGTTGACTCGACTCGAAACCACTACAAAATGCACCTAGAATGATTTACCCACTACTTTACTTTTTCGATGAATTGCTTAACTAAAAAGTTGAGAGAATGCAATCTTTATAAAAGCAACTTCTTAATTGAAGACAATCAAAGAAACAATTCGTTTTTCTTTTCCAAGCATAAAAACATAACCTCTCTTTACATGTACGAAAAAACTCTTTTCTTCTTTCAAAAACAAAAAGCTACTTGAAACAAGACTTTTAAAGAAGATGTTTTTGTATTTTTCTTTTAATAAAGCAAATAAATCTAACGTAACCAAAAATCAATCTTAACGACTATTAAAATCTATGAAAATGCACTCATAAGCAAACTAAAAGGTAAATTTACTCTAAGCAATCTTAACGAGGCCAAAACTAACAATGATTATTCTAAGGTGTTTTACTTGATCACAATCAAATCAAGGACTAGCTTATTGCAGAACCAAAAACTAGCCAAAACAAAACTCTAATCTTTTTGTTCTTTTTGTAAAATGGAAATCAATACTTTATAAACAAGCAAATCGAAATTTGACCCAAAACAACTCAAATGGCAAGTTGCTCACACAAGGAGACTTTACGACAGGCCCGACTTCTAAGAAGGTTGACTAACCAGAGAGATCTAAGGCTGGACAACTTTCTACTATCAAAGTCACTACAAAACCTATCCAAAAATCAAACCCTAGGTCTAAACTTCGTTGAAAACCACTAAAACACTCAAAGCTCACAAAACAAGTTCAGGTGAAAATTCTTGACAGGGTACTAAAGGATCTGGGCAGAAAATACTAAGGAAAATCAAAATCTAAAAGCAATTTAAAGCAAAAATGGAATTTTCTTAAATTTTACAGGAAGACGCAGGCCACCCGTTATCACAGGTGCGGGCCCGCTCTGTGCAAACGGCAACAGCGCGTCCAAAGACGCACTGTGCAGTACTCAGAGGGTGCGTCCTTCTGGAAAAATGAAGAAAAACCAAATCTAACTAAATCTAAAGCTAAGCCACCCAAATACTAATTCTCACAGTCAAAAACCAGAAAATAAAAATGATTTTCTCAAAGCAAAGTTCACATAAAGGAAAAGACTCTCTCATTAATGGATTCCCCAGCGGAGTCGCCAATTTGTCACACGGAATTGGTCAAGGGTGCGGACACAGCTGACCTTCCTAGAAGTCTAAGACATTCTAATGACAAACAAGACAAAATGGAGTGATCTTTCTCTAAATACACCTTTTACAACATGAAAACTACAAGTGTTTAGGCTTACCTTATTCCAAAACGCTGTTGTTGAGGTCCGTTCTTGACGATCCGGATGAGCTCCTCCTTCAAGTCAATTCCTGCAACCACAAACAATCAAACAATTACCAAGCACTTGCATTTCATATAATAAAACATATATTCAACATGTAGACCAAGGAACACATGAAATAACTCATTAACACAAGCTATTGAGAAAAATAAACCAGTTTGTATTAATAACGAAACAAAGAAACTCTTACAACCTGGCCTTGGTGTTGTGCAAGTTCCTCCCAGGGTCCATCAAGGGTTTTCCTCTACTTTGACAAAGCTCACCCTCTTCCAAGTAGAATCAAGTAAAGACAATCTCTCCTCACAAAGGCTCTAATGGAAGACCTAAATCCTGCAGCATTTACCCAAAGAAAATGTATAGCTCCAACCTCCTCTCCCTCTGGCTCAATGTCTTTATTTATAGTGTTGTAAAGAGGTTATTCAGGTCCACTATCAATGGGATCATCCCCCTCTTTGGGTGGGATAGCTCCCTTATTGATGGGATAAGTTCCCCCTTAATAGAGATACATGAACCAACTGGAGGCGCATCCATTTCATCAAACCGACCTCTAGAATGTTCTAGAAGTAACCACAAGTAACTTTTTCAAGATAAAACTCACGCATTTTGCCTTTTACAGAGGGACGCACCTATCCCTTAACATACAGAGCGTCCATGGATGCAGATTTTGTGAACATGGTTAGCGTCCCCGCAGGTAAGGCTAGAGAGAACCTGCGACCCCAGAGATAAACATAGTTTTTACAAGACTTTCTCTCTTCTTTGAGTTTGAGATGGATAACAGAGGCATGAGACTTGCCTAAGAGGGTAGCATGACTGTTGATTTGAGCCATACTAACTGTAAGTAGTCAAGGTGACATTTTTTAGTGTAACACCAGGTAACATGCTGTATCCACCACCTCTGCCCAGAATTCCTGTCCTAAATTGGCACCACTGAGCATGCTTCTTTCCCTTTCCATCAACGTCTTATTCATTATTTCTGCAACTCCATTTTGCTGAGGTGTATATGGAGTAGTCTTCTGTCGTGCTATACCACACTTCTTATAGAATTTTTCAAATTCCTTGCTGCAAAACTCTCCACCATTATCTGTCCTCAGCACCTTTATCTTCTTCTCTGTCTGATTTTCCATGAGAGCCTTAAATTCTTTAAACCTATCAAAAGGCTTCAAATTTATTCTTAAGGAAATATATCCATGTATTCCTTGAGAAGTCATCTATAAATGATACATAATACACAGACTTACCCAGTGATGGAACCTTCACAGGTCCAAACACATCACTGTGCACAAGTTCTAATATCTTTTTCGCCCTCTTACTACCAGAGGGGAAACTCACCTGATTCTGCTTCCCATATACATAATTTTCACAGAAAATCCAGAGAGATATTACTCATACCTTCTACCATACCTTTACCATGAAGTATTCGAAGGCCCTTCTCTCCAATATGTCCAAGCCTTTGATGCCACAACATGGTCTTCTCTCCAGAGACCACTAGATTTTCTGCTCCACTTTCAGGAACCACAAAACTATTGCACCCATCAATAACAGTGCTACCTTGCAGCTTGTACAGAGTTACAGTCCAAACTCCTCGCACCAATACCAGTGCCCCCCGAACCATCTTGCAGGTATCCTTCTCGAACACTATTTTTACACCTGCATCATCTAGCTTGCTTACAGAAATCAGATTTCTAGCCAATGCAGGAATATGCAAAACCCGGAAGTGTTCTAATTCTTCCACCTTGCAACTTCAACTTTACTTTTCCATGACCAATGATTCTAGCCTTCCTATCATCCCCCAAGAAGACATCACCACCATCATATTTCTCATACTCACAGAACCACTCTCTATGGGAGTGAAGTGAAAGGATGCACCTGAGTCAATCAACCATGCCTCATGATCTACATGTGTACTTGAAGAAGCCAAGTACACATCCCCTCCTTCATCTTAGGTGGTTTTTGCCTCTACAAAAGGAGCCTCATCAGATCCCTTTCCTTTGTCAAGAGCTTTAGATTTATAGTCCCTTTTGTAGTGCCCTTCCTTTCCGCATTTCCAACACACCACCTTTACAGGTTTTCCTGGAGATTTAGATCTCCCTCTAGATTTAGATCTCCCACTCAATGAATTATTTTTGTTTCTGTTCTAGGACTGCCCTCATACAAATAAGGCATCACCATTCTGGCTCTCCATATTTTTCTGTCTCATCTCCTCCGTCAACAAGGCTGAGACTATTTGATCAAACTGCAAAGCAGTTGCATTGCTACCTATTGCAATAACCAAACTATCCCACGAATGTGGTAGAGAACACAACAAACTGATGCACTTATCTTCATCTGAAATTTTAATATCAACAGATGCTAATTGACTTACCATAGTATTAAATGTGTTCAGATGTTCTATCACCGAGTCTCCATCTTTCATCCTCAGGTTATAAAGCTTTTTCCGTAGGAACAATTTATTCACCAGAGACTTAGATTGGTACAAAGTCCCTAACTTGTCCCATAAAGCCTTCGCAGTAGCTTCCCCTAATACATTCAGCAATACTAAATATGAGACACATAATCATATTATGCTTTTTGCCTTCTGATCCAACTTCTTCCATTCTTCATCAGACACTCCCATTGGTTTAGTACCCAGATCTACCATGATCCACTGATCTTTATCCACCAACAAATCCTCCATCTTGAGTTTCCACAACTCAAAACTCTGACCATTAAATTTCTCAATCTCTATCTTTCCACTGCTCGCAATCTTCTTTCACCACTAGAATCGATCTCGCAGATCTCCCATTGAATAGGGTCTACCACAGGCCCGAGTGAAACCCCTCAGCAACAAAGGCGTCCCCTTGAAGCCAAAATGGCTCTGATACCAAATGTAGGTTTTAACCCCGTACAAAAATTGCCTACATACAAGTTCTAAAACACAGAAAATAAACAATGCGAGAGCATAACACATAAAACACATATACACAGAGGTTTTCCCCTGGATCCCAAAACCGAGACTACCAGCTTGATTTTTCATTATGTTCCTTTCAATGTTATAATACATATTTATACATGCCGAAGCATCCAATACCATGGACCAAAAACCATCGTGTCCAAAAACATGTGCGAAAATCATGCACAAAACCATAGGTGGGTCTGCCCAACCTAACATAGGGTCCAAAACAAAAATTTTCTGGGGTGTTGCCCCAGACCCCATAAAGTGGGGTTACAGGTACACCTCAAACCCCCTATGACCCCGCCCCACTACATAATCGGTGCAATGAAGGGGGGCATCCGCCCCCCCTCTAACCCCCCGGTTAACTACATGGGCTAGTCGTGGTAAGAATATAACACAACCCAACAAATAGGACCGTTAAGTCTCCACCTTCCTTGGCTATTCACGGTCCACTTATATAGCTCAACCAAAAAGGAACAAAAAAATATCTCGTGGATTTTTGTATATAGGTACATGTCCAGCCATTGTTCCTTTGTCAGTCGCAGATTTACGTTCTCCTGCGACATGAATTCGTGGATCTTCCTATCCAAACAGTCTCTGAACTCTTTATTAGTTGGATTCCAGTGATACGACATCACACATCTCTTATGCAGATTCTGGTCCCGGTAACAGAACCATTTTTTGGCTGCGTGGGGCCTGACCCAGGTTCAGCATTAGTTAGCCAAACAAATCCCTAGACTACTGGCCCTTTCGGTATCAACCAGCGGAGTGTGGACCGAAGTCTCACCTGAAGTAGTATGGGGGGATGCTGGAACCAATTTTTCGCACCCTGAGATGGTCGTGATGTCAGTTTATTCCTTTTGTTCCTGCTTTCGCGCGGGTCATTAAGTTCTAGGCTCTGTCAGGCTAGCCCTTTATTCCACCCTTCAGTACCTCCACGAAGGGGTACAATTAACCTTCGCACAGCCCTAACCCGCAGTTCAAGTACTTTCATGCTGCTAAGGCAGTGTATTGTGTAGATTCCCAAGTTACCTTAAGTGTCTTACTTATCTTACTAAACAACCATAGTTAGTGTTGCGTAAATAGATATCCTTACTTGCGTTCAATTAACCAATGTAATTACATACATTTGCACGCCATATAAGCAATGTAAATGAAATTCATACACAATATGACAAGATGCATTAACAGGAAACAAAGACACAGAATTTGCAGAATTCTTCTCTTTATTGATATCTTCAGATGATTACAGACTCTATCCGCCATGCGCACACAACTGTAGGGGTCTGCGCACTCAGCTGTAGAGCCTCTACCTATGCTAAGACCCAAAACATAGACTTCTCTAAAGACTCCCTCCTTATCGCTCAAGACTTCTTACTTCTTCAAAGCTACTTAGAGCTTACTTACTTAGCTCTTTTTATACAATCCCATGGTCTATGGACCATGGGTAGATCTTTACAGCCGACTTTACACTTTACAAAATAAGGGCGGACAACCCTTTATGGCTCATGACACCTTCGTGCTCTGTGACCACAAAATGCGGAGACTTTACAACTTTATTACAAAACTTGACCCAAAACATGGGCTTTTAGCCCCAAAACTGTCCTTGGGGAATCTCGTTCCCAACAGGCACTTCATCGCACAACTCATAATATATCTGAATGTGTTGCCTAGAAATATAGTATTGTAGAAGATTTGGTGCAAGCACCATTATCTATTTTAGCGCTTGAAGTATTGCAAACCTATCCAGCACAAAGGAAAGCTCTGCTTTCAGCAATTCGTGGGGTCAACCCTCAGGATTTCATTCTTGCAATTTTCAACATGGACAAATTTAAACCTCCCCTTTCACACCAGCTTGCATTTCAAGTTCAAATATTTTCGAAAGGGAGAGGGGCACATAAAAATATCATTGACGAAGGTGCTTCAACCTACGTCATGTCGGCTTCATGTTGGCTCACCTTGGGTTCTCCAATCCTCTCCACCGTCAAATTCCCTTAAATATTTCAACAGCCACACTTTCATCCCAAAAGGTTACCTTGTTAGCTACCCCATCACTTTGAGTGGGAAAAAGGTAACGGTGGATATCGAAGTCGTGGATCAAAATCTTGACTATAATCTACTATTGGGTCGGAGTTGGAATTATGCCATGATTTCCATTGTGTCTACTATTTTTTGTATCATTGTATTTCCCTAGGATGGAAGGATAGTCACAGTGGACCAGTTGTCCTTTTTCACCCCAGATTACTCCTCGTTACCTAGCGGCTTCGTACCCTTATTGGGTGGTGTTCCTGACTCTTACGTCAGTATTGGTACCGGTCTATTGAAGGGCTCTTCCCTAATGGTTTGTTTTCCTCTCCCAGCACCCGCAGTTCCACATACAGTCTCTATGGTTTCATACATTCCTCGTGAACCGGTCGATCCCTGGATCCTTCCAACCCCTTCAGACATTGACTCTTCGGAGAACAAATGTCGTTGTCACCAACTGAATTATCCTACCAAGCCATTCAATCTACATCTGAATCTCTGGTCACTTTGGTCATGACCAACGATACCGCCTCCTCTACCATAAACACTCCTTCTAATGATCTCCTCAATCAAGTCCTACCTTCAGATGAAACTATTCGAGAGATCATATGTTTAGAAGAGAGACCTTGGGAGGACTCTCACCATCATGTTTTGATATCTAAATCGGACACGATGCCCATTCAAATCTTGTCATTTGATGCACCTGAAATCGTTCCCATGCCTTATATGACTATCCAAAATTTGGACTTGGAAGGGAACATGGGAAATCTTTCAAAGACATTGCTCATCGATATTTTAGTCAAGACAAGCATCGTGGAAAACATCCAAATTGGAGCCGATCGCACTCCTGAGGAAATTGCAAGCTTCAATTTTCTTTTTAAGGAATTTTGTGATGTATTTTCTTGGTCTTACGAAATGCCCAACATCGATCCATCTATTGTCGAGCATGAGATCAAGGTGTATGACGATGCCAAGCCTGTCTGCTAGAGGCTTTGACTAGTCCACCCCCACAAAACTGTATCCATCAAGACTAAGGTGCAAAAACTGTTACATGTTGGTTTCGTCTACCCCGTTCCCTTAATGGAATTGGTTTCCAATCTGGTTCCTGTAGATAAGAAATAGGGTACCATCCACATTTGTGTCAATTATCGGGACTTGAACACTGCGTGTCCAAAATATAACTATCCAACACCATTCATCGACCAAATAATCGATGACTGCGTCGATTACGAATCCTTCTCATTTATGGATGCTTTCTCAAGTTATAACCAGATCGCCATAAAACTAGCAGACTAGCACAAAATTGCCTTCATTTTCCCTTGGGGAATCTTTGCATATCAAAAACTCCCATTCGGTTTAAATAATGTTGGAGCAACATTTCAACAGGCCATGGACTATGCATTCCATGATATCAGACATATTGTTCAAGCTTACTTGGATGACCTCCCAGCCCATTCCAAGAAGCGAACTCAACACCTAGTTCATTTATGAGCAATTTTTCTTAGGTGCAGGTTCTATAACATACATCTGAATCCGCATAAATGTGTTTTCTTTGTTGAGTCTAGATGCCTACTTGGTTTCATTGTCTCCAAGTATAGGATTAGGGTTGATCCTAATAAGGTAATGGCAATTATTCAATTTCCAGAACCACAATCCATTTTGCAGCTCCAACATTTGCAAGGGAAAGAAAACTTCTTACGACAGTTCATCATAAATTATGCCAAGTTGACGAAAGGATTTATGTGCCTACTAAAGAAGGGAGTACCATACTTGTGTGATGATCAATCCCAATGATCATTTGATGCCTTGAAAAAGGCACTTATATCAGCTCGGCTACTTAGTGCTCCCAATTATGGGTATGAATTTCTCCTCTATCTGGTAGCCTCACGATCCTCTCTTGGAATGGTGTTGATCCAGACTCATGATGACCTGAGTGAGTGTGTGATCTATTAGTTGTCGAAAGGTCTGGCTAGACCCGAACTTAGATATTCACATGTGGAAAAGTTGTCCTTGGCAATTGTCTTTGTTGTCAATCGATTCCAACATAATATACTATTGCAACAAACTATCGTCATCGATTTGGAAAATCCCATGAGACACAATTTGTCTTGTCAAGTCATTGGAGGAAAATATTCCAAATGGATCATTATCCTCCAACAATTTGATTTGGTTTTCACCACTGCCAAGGCAAAATAATCTTTAGTCTTTGTCGAACTTTTGTCGGATCTTCTCATTGTCAATCCAAATGAGATATGTCACGATCCTCTCCTGGATGAATATGTCTATCTGATCAACTCTACTGACCCTTGGTATGGTGACATTCTTTTCTACCTCCAAGCGCAATGTTTCCGCCCTGAACTAACATCAGGTGACCGTCGTCGTATCCGCCACCAGGCGTGACACTATTTAGTGTTAAACGATACTTTATATTGGCATGGCACTGATATAGTTATTTGATGTTGCCTCACTCATGAAGAGGCATAACACATTTAAATGACTGCCATGCTGGGGCATGTTCTAGTCATCTTTCTGGCATGTCTACTGCTCATAAAAGTTTACGCACATGCTACTACAGGCCAACCTTGTTCAAAGATTGTATCAAGGCTATCTAGCAATTGCACCCTTGTCAAGTGTTTACCAAGAAAATATGTGCTCCTCTAGCCCTACTACACCCAGTTATCTCCGTCGACCCTTTTTCCAAATGGGGTATCGACTTCGTCACATGAAACCCCACTTCCTCTACTGGACACAACTACATTATTGTAGCGGTGGACTATTTCACGAAATGGGCCACTAAGCCCTTCCCACTTTCAGAGCCGATGGAGAAATCATGGTGTTATTCCTATTTAATCAAGTTATCTATCATTTCGATGTACCCTGCACGATCATTATAGACCATGGGTCTCATTTTCATAATCACATGATGTCTGACTTAACATCGATGCTCAGTTTTTTCTAGGACCAATTGTCCTCCTATTACCCCAAGTTAATGGCTAAGTATAATTTGTTAATGTCATATTAAAGACCATGATCTGAAGGTTAGTAGGGAATCAAAACACCCACTGGCAGCAAATGTTATATCCTACATTGCGGGAATATCGAACTTTATTAAAAACCGCTACAAGCTTTACACCTTTTCAATTAGCTTATGGCCTGGAAGCAGTTTTACCTATCGAGTGTCAAATTCCTTCCCTAAAAATTGTCATTGAACTCTTTCCCGGTACTACTGCTGAAGAAGAGCACTTTTTATACCTGAATCAACTAGACAAAACCCGTCAAGATGCCAAATTAGCACTCAAAGCCCACAAGCGTCGAGTCAAAGCCCAATATGACAAGAAAGTCAAGCCTCGTTCTTACCAAGAGGGAGATCTTTTTTTACTCTATGATCAAAAACATGACCTCTTAGGGGTAGGAACACTTCAACCCTTATGGCTCGATCCATATGTCATCACCAATGCCCTCTCAAAAGGGGCATATGAACTTCAGGAGTCAGAAGGAATCCCGCTCAAAGATACCCGAAACGGGCTCTATCTAAAAGAGTATTATGCCTAGTATCACACTAGGCATGTGCTTTGTAATTCTATGTATTTATAAGTTTTCCTTCTTTTTGATGTGACTAGTTTTTTTGGTATTTTCTGAGTAATTGTATCATACATATTTCTCGTTGTACAAATGACTTCATTACCCTTAGCATATGTAGGATACGTGGATGGTGCCAGTCGTCACACACGGCACATTGCATCATCTGCTTGGGTCATTTACACACCTGAGTCAGAACTGCTTTGTTCCGGGGGAGTATTTCTTGGTACTGCCACCAACAATATTGTTGAGTATATGTCTGTAATTTCACTTCTCACTGAAGTGACATCTTGGGACATCTCCAATCTGGTGTTCAAGTTAGAATCTCATCTTCTCGTTATGCAATTGACAAATCATTATCACATTCGCAATCCAATCTTGTTACGTCATTATTTAAGGGTACGACTCTTGGAACATCAATTTGAGTCTATTATATATGAACACATTTCTCGAGAATTTAATGCAGTTTTTGATTCATTGACAAACTATGTGTTAGATTTGCATATGTCTTATTTATTATAAATACATGTATGAAAGTAAAGATTTACACAATTAAAAATTTACAAAAAACACTTAAAAAACATTTACATCATAAAATACCAAAATATATGTATATGTATATATATGTATATATATATATATATATATATATACACGCACACACACACACATATATATAGATATATCGAATCCAGTCTTTTACATCAGAAAATTTCCCAAAACTTGGGTGTTTTTAAGTACAAAATGGCTACTAAGCCTTGCTATAAACACCTGTTGGCTATACCATGCACTTACTAACAGAGCCTACTACTCATGAAAAGATAATACAGCTCTAGCTATCCTCTGAAGAGGAACCAAAAACCGCTCAGGCACAATAGTGTGTCGCTGCATGTGAGCAGGAATCTCCCTCATAGGAAGGGGGAACAGCCATGCTCAGACCTTCGAGGTTCCTAAGAACCTCGCAGAGACTCTGGGCATCATCCCCACCTTCAGGTAGTTGGCCCCCTCACCTCACTTGGCGAGGCTCGCCTGCAGGTTGCACTGGTGCCACATCTATGTCAAGAAAAAGCTTCATGTCAGTACTTGTTTACCCATAAACAAACAAAAACATTACATAAACATTCAAAAGCTCAAAAATACTTTAAATACTCTCAAAAAGCCTTCTTATCTTGAGGCCCCTAGTTTGTACTAGGTGGAAAAATCAAGTCAAGATCGCCTGTAAAGTCCATGCCCTCGTACGCATAGTCATCTATCATCAGGATCTGACCGCTAAGTCATTCGAAGAAATCTTCTTCGAAAAAATGTCGAATGGGTCCCCTTCCAATGCAAGGATCGATAGATGCCCATTACCCTTTCCTAGGCTCTCTCAAATCAAATGGACCTATGTTCATCTGTGGTCTCATAACGGGCACCCTCTCAAGTATAAAGGATACAATGAGAGTACCATACCCAAAACTCTGTTGGGTTCAAGTCTTACATGTCATCAACTTTGCCTTCAGCTCATGAAGCACCACCTCACACCAGTTGAAGATATAGGGCTGGACACAATCAATGGCAAGAAGCAATTGGGCCTTTGTTGCAACATGGGGAATCTTGGACCCTGCCAAGCACACAATCATCCATAATATGGCCCTCATAGACATGGATTTGATCCGCTCTATAGGGACAATGTTGCTCACAAGTCTGCTCTTAGGAATACAATAAGCCTGGATCAGCTCTAAGGTGGATTGGGGATTGGGCCTACCACTGGTCAAGTTTTCTCGTGCCCCTCTGCATGACAAACTGGTTAGAAAACAGATGCCATCTTGGTCAATTGAGAGCTCATGGTCCCCAATCCTGAACACCCCTTGGTGTTTGTTGTACCTTAAGAAACCGATTTCTTGACTATGGAGAAATTGTGCTTAAGAAATTAATGATTCTTGTTTGTTGTCACTTATTTATCACTTTATTGTTTGTTGTGTTCTCAAATAAAGGACCTGGAAAACTTGGCCTTTAACCCTTAATACATGTATGACAAGAACATCTCAGAATGCCATTTGTTGCTAAATATAAATGATGAATGAAGAAAGATTGAAGGAGAAGTTAAAGATAATATGCTTTCTTACACGAAAACTATTATCTATAACTTAGAAAGGAAGGTGAAAACTTCAAGTATAGGAGCGCTCTTTTGAGGAATTTTAACTTTATCTACATAAGCAAATAAAGACCTGCAGCTTCATTACTATACTTGAAAGAAGAAAACACAACATGACACATTACAGAGAAGGTTACAAAATTATACCCAAAAATTCATGGAAACTTCTGATTCTTTCATTAGTCAACAGTTATATTAGGAATACAATGGCCTAGTCTCCGAGTTCTCCAAAATTTGAACCTCCAACCCCTTCTCTGTAAATTTTACTCTTTTTATACATTGTGAAATAGTTGTTGATCTCTGAAACTGTCAAACTACTAAAACTGTTTCTCTCACTCTCTGAAGTAAGAATTATTACAAAATATTACACAAAGGGTAAAGACATCTCATAAAATAACAGAAAATAACTGAACATGACAATGACTTCTAGCTCTGTTAATCTGCTGCCAAGTTCCTCTGTATATGCCTCAATAATAATTAATCTGCTTTAATAATAATAAACAGTGTTTGACTTGTGCATAACCGTGCTTACGTATGTATCAGATGCGTTTTGATTGGCCAAAGAACCAAAAAATACACCCAATTGCCTTCCTCTTCAGATTCGGTTTTAACATTAATTTTTCCATTTACATAGCGAAATCGATGCAAAACACGCAAAGCAAAACTAAAAGGAATTAACTATGTTTAATAAATCTATTGGATTCGCCTATTCAACGCTTTGTTGACTTCCCATTGCAAATCACAATCAACACTTTCCCTTGTTATATCAACCCAATCCTTAATAAACTGTGACAAGATGGACATGCCAGAGTTATAAAACATAGCATACAAACTATCGGGTATGAAACCCATCGCAATCGCAATCGGCGCTTTCAATTGGTGCTTGAACTCAAACCTTGCGATATTGTGGACCCGCTGGAATTATAAATCACATCATATATAAACTATCGGGTCCGACTATCACAATCACATCGGCATAAATCATTAACATATATAAACATTATACGATGATCGCGGACCCGTCGGGGCTTATAAAACATAATATATATATGCTTTGGGTCTGGCTATCGCAATCGCAATCCGTGAAAGTTGAGGTGCTATGGAATACGTCAGAACCACCGAGCTTTTAAATATAATATATATATTTCAGGTCCGGATCTTTAACACTTTATCACTTGTTTCTTTTGCGATTCTGATATATTACTTTGTTTATTTCTTGTTAAGTACCATTGTGATTCATATAACTGCCACTGCGATTTTTGATTGCGATTTGATCACATCACAACCAAAGCACTACCCTTATTACTTGTTTCTCTTTATTATTTCCAATACGCAATGTGCTTTACGATATATATATATATATATATATATATATATATATATGTATACATTCAAATTGGTTTCCATATACTTTCCTTTAGCGATTTCAATATGTAATTATCATAAGCACAATACTTCTTTAATTTTAAGCTTTGCGGGGAAAGAGAATATAAAGGAGCTTCATTGAGGTTGAACCCCTACGGTGATTTTTAGACCACTCATTATGATAAAAGTGATCAATAAGCTTAAACACAATATAAGCTACAACATCTAGCTCCAACTAGGGATAGTGCTTCTACCACAGAAGCACTAAGAACCGTAGATTAGTGCCTTATCCTCGGGCATGGAGTCATACATTGCTTCGCCAAACTTAACTGTGTAAAAATTTATACAGTGAACCCATGCCAATATCTACAGTGATAAGATGTTTGCGCTTTGATAGCAAAATATTGAGAATCGTAGATCAGTAGCCTTAGTTGGGCATGGAGTCCAAAACTGTGAAAACCCTGAAATTTGACAAACTAAAACCTGACATTCTTGAAGTCTGAAACCTCTGCAAACCGGTTTCCAACTAGGAAAGTCACCCTTATTCATCAACTAATGATTAAACTGAAGAACTGCAACTAGAAACCAAATGCTCAACACCTGAGCTTATTTATGTACAAGTTCCTACATATGTACATGATTGATCTCCATCAGGGGAAGTCAATATTCCAATGGTGCCATGTTAGCATTTGGGTGCTTAATCTAAAACCATTTTACTAGTTAATATTGAAAATACAATTCATCCTGAACAAAAAATAAACTATGCATAAAAGCAGCTCACAACAAAAATTAGGAGTATATCCACAAAATGATATGTGTAGACTGCTGATCAATTCTTCTATGTAATCTGCCACAGGATCTTGAAAAGTATAAGGAAAAATATGGTCCTGATCAGCTCCAAAAAAGAAATTCTCTATGTATGAAGGTTTCTTCTTGATTAAACCTTCTGTTGGGATAATATGTTCAATAGAACAATTAGCAACATCTTTAAGAAAATGATCTATGTCACTTTCATGTCTCCAATTTTCATTTCTAAGCTTTGATTGAAAATAATTTGTAATTCTAACTTCAGGAAGAAAAAGAAATTTTTTCACATCACTATATGACATATGATCAACTTCAAATAGATTGTTTACTTCTTATTCATGAGCATCATTTTGTTCTTCAATGAAATGATATACAATCTCTTTATCAGCTTTCTTTTTACATAAGATAGCCTCTTTTGCTATGATAGATGGCTCAATATATTACTGTCCAACATATCCCACTTGCTCGTTTCTCCCTCTATGTTCAACACCCCACTGATGAACTTGAAGAGCTTCGTCTTGCTCCCCATTTAAACCATTTTTGTTATAGATAGGAGGATCATCAAATTTAATAAAATAGGAACTCTGGGTATTTATTTGCAACTTAATTATTTCTTCCTCTTCTCGACTGCTGAGCAGAAATTCTTGATGCATGTTTGAATTTTCCTCCATCTGAATACTCTCTTGATTTCCTTTATTCACTTGTTTTGCAGGTTGAGATTCTTGTGGAGTCGCCTTTAGTGAGGAAGTTGAAACTTTCTGCTCACTTTTATTTTCTTGACTTCTTGATATTTTCCTCAATCTCAAGTCATATTTCTTATGTAGTTTAGTCTGCATAAAATCAGAGAGTTGCTCCCAATATTCATCAACTTTATTTTCATCATGAATGGCATCTATTTCATCATATTCATACTCTTTTCCTTTGATACCAAGTTCATCTTCATCTACTGCATATAACGTAGGTCTCTGAGAATTCTTATTTTCTAACTCTAACTTATTCAACCTATCTAACAATTTTTTAATTATATTACACACATCCTCCAATTTTTTACTTTGAGAGGATTCCATATTTGCCTTTCCCTTGTCTTGGATAGGCTGTGTCTCTGGTGATTTTCTTGCAACCACCATATTTTCCTCCATCTCTAATGCGTTTGTTTGGATCTGATTAATCTGGCTATAAACTCTTTGAATGCTTGATATATTATCAAAAAAATCATTAGTTTCATCAACAAGATTATCTTGAGCCTTTAAATTCTCTTTAGAATCATAATATTCACAAAAACCTTCAAAAGGAAACTTGTGAGGATAATAAGTTCTACAATAAGAATTGAACACTGAATGGAAATCTTTCAAAGATTAAATGCTTGAACGAGGAAGATACCTGAACCAAACCCTAGCTTCTAGGTCCAAAGAAAACAAAAAAAACTTCATCTTCACATCTTCATGAATGATGCCCTACTGCTCCATGCATTCATGAAACTCTTGGAGGTGTTGAGCTGGATCTTCGTATTCCTTTCTACTGAATTTTGGAAGATACTCATTCTGAGCATAAAATGCAGGCATATCATGAGGATAGCCGATGATCCCAGTAAAATCAAATGGATCAAATTTATGGACTAAGAATGCAGGGAGAGACATTAAAACCCAGAAAAGAAAACTTCAAAGTGCAGTGAAATTGCAAATCAATGTTGTAAGTGAAAATAACGGGTGTGAATGTACAACCAACTGCTGAAAATTCTCATTCTCAAGAAACAACTTCAAACTTGATAAAACCAAGGAAAAGTGCTCTTATTTAATTGCTTTTATTCAAAACAGCCAAATATTCTCTCCTCACTGAACAACCAGAGGAAAATATTGAAAACCTAGGGAAAATTATTCTTGTCTTCTCTCCCTGGCAGCGACGCCAATTAATGTTGTACCTTAAGAAACCAATTTCCTAGCTGTGGAGAAATTGTGCTTAAGACATTATGATTATTGTTTGTTGTCACTTTATTATTTGTTGTATTCTCAAATAAAGGACCTGGAAAACTTGGTCTTTAACCCTTAATACATGTATGACAAGAACATCTCAGAATGCCATTTGTTGCTAGATATAAATGATGAATGAAGAAAGATTGAAGGAGAAGTTAAAGATAATATGCTTCTTAACACAGAACCTACTATCTGTCACTTAGAAGAATTATGAAAATGAGAATTGAAACATAGACAATATGATGCTTAACACAAAAACTACTATTTGCGACCCTTGGAGAAGTTAAAGATAATATGATGTCTTACACAGAAACTATTATCTATAACTTAGAAAGTAAGGTGAAAACTTCAAGTATAGGAGCGCTCTTTTAAGGAATTTTAACTTTATCTACATAAGCAAATAAAGACCCGCAACTTCATTACTATACTTGAAAGAAGAAAACACAAGATGACACATGACAGAGAAGGTTACAAAAATTATACCCAACAATTCATGTAAACTTTTGATTCTTTCATTAATCAACATTTATATCAGGAATATAGTGGCCTAGTCTCCAGGTTCTCCAAAATTCGAACCTCCAACCCCTTCTCTGTAAATTTTACTCTTTTTATACATTGCGAAATAGTTGTTGATCTCTGAAACTGTCAAACTACTAAAACTATTTCTCTAACTATCTGAAGTAAGAATTATTACAAAATATTACACAGAGGGTAAAGACATCTCATAAAATAATAAAAAATAACTGAACATGACAATGACTGCTGACTCTGTTAATCCGCTGCCAAGTTCCTTTGTATATGCCTCAATAATAATTAATCTGATTTAATCATAATAAATTGTGTTTGACTTGTGCATAACCTGTGCTTACATATGTATCGGATGCATTTTTATTGGTCAAGACACCAGAAAATACACCCAATTGCCTTCCTCTTCAGATTTGGTTTTAACATTAATTTTTTTGTTTACACAGTGAAATCGACGCAAAACACGCAAAGCAGAACTGAAAGGAATTAACTCTATTTAATAAATCTATCAGATCCGTCTGTTCAGTGCTCTGTTGACTTCCCATCGCAAATAGCAATCGACGCTTTCAATTGGTGCTTGAACTCAAACCTTATGATATTGTAGATCCACCAGACTTATAAAGCACATCATATATAAACTATCGGGTCCAGCTATCGCAATTTCAATCAATGTAAATCATATACATATATAAACATTATGCGATGATCATAAACCCACCGAGGCTTATAAAACATAATATATATGCTTCGGGTCCAGCTATCGCAATCGCAATCGGCAGAAGCTGAGGTGCTATGGAATGCGTCGGACCTGCTGGACTTTTAAATATATATATATATATATATATATATATATATATATATATATATATATATATATATATATATATATATATATATATATATATATATTTCAGGTCCAGATCTTTAACACTTTAACACTTGTTTCTTTTGTGATTCCGATATATTACTTTGTTTCTTTCTTGTTAAGTGTCGTTGTAATTCATATAACTATTGCTACTATTTGCGATTGCAATTTGATCACATCACAACCAAAGCACTGTCCTTATTACTTGTTTCTCTTTATTATTTCCAATACACAATGTGCTTTGCGACATATATATATATATATATATATATATATATATATATATATATATATATATATGTATGTATGTATGTATGTATGTATGTATGTATGTATGTATGTATGTATGTATGTATGTATGTATACATTCAAATGTGTTTCCATATACTTTCCTTTAGCGATTTCAATATGTAATTATCACAAGCACAATACTTCTTTAGTTTTAGGCTTCGCAGGGAAAGAGAATATAAAGGAGCTTCATTGAAGTTGAACCCTTGCGGTGATTTTTAGACCACTCATTATGATAAAAGTGATAAATAAGCTTAAACACAATATAAGTTGCAACAGTGTTCATCCCAACGTTGAATGATCCAGCTTAAAATTTCCTCCTGACCTTTCATCAGGTCAAGCTTTGCATATTTCATCAAACCACATCGATGCAATGCAAGTATGCAAGCTTGATCATTTTTCATAAGTAGTTCTTGTTGATCATGGGCTCATTCCCTCCATAAACTAGTCATGATGGCTCAAAACATGCACAAATCAACCCAAAAATCAGTGCAAATTGGGAAAAAATGCTTTAGAAATCACTGGCTAGGGTTTGGGAATGCACCCTCATGCACTAACACACCCCCTTAGGGAAAACAGGGCACAGTAATGCTCTCCTCTAGGTCATGAAGGGCGTTTAACACCCCTCTAGACCTATAGGGGGGTGTTAGTCACATTCATTGAGCTAGTTCCTCCACAAATCCTAAAACTTCACCCCCAATATAGCTAAAAAAGGTTAAAAGATGCAAGATAAAGGTTTTGACATCTACCTGGGATAGACGGAAAGTCAAATGGTTACCCGGATTTCCCGCAATCGTCCATGGAAGATTTGCTCCTCTTTAGCTCCAGAACACTCTCACAGCACTCAAATGATGCAAATGGTGAAAAGGAGGCTCAAAAAATACCTTATAGTCACTCTAGAGGAATGACTTATCTTAATTAAAGTCATTAAAGCAGAAGTAGTTCATTTCCGATATTATTTATCAGGCACCATGTCGACATATTGTCAAAAATTACTCATGTTTTGATGAAAGGACTTTCAGGGCTGAATTGCAGACATGACCATGTTTGATTCTCTATGAGCACTTTCTTTTATGGGATATTTTCTAGCTCTTGAATTGAAATATCCTCGAGTTTTTTTCATCGGGCTTGTTAAACTCCTATGATGATGATCAAGCACTTTCTTTTTGGGGACTCTTTCTCGCTCTTAAATTGAAAAATCCTCAAGTTTTTTCCCTTCTTTGAGCTCGTTAAATCTACAAAAAAGGAATGAGAAGTTATTTTAAATCTTTTTCCTCACCCATTAAAATGAAAAAGATACTTCGAGTTTTCTTCATTTGACTCATTAAAATTTGATCAAGATCTATTCACTTTGTTGTCATATGACTCATAAAATTTCACGACGAATATCAAGTTTACTCCATCTCCTCGTACTCGTAACAAAATGAGGCAAACATCCATTGAGCATAGGTTTATCTCTTTATCTAGACTCAGTAGAGTAACTTACAGAAAATGAACCTTTTTGGGTATACTATTAAACGTTTGTCGCACCCGGTTAAAAACTATGATGAAGGGACCACCCTGGAGTCACTCTTTATGATCTTTTCAGACTCTTGAAATATGAAAAGACCATTGAGTTTACCCATCTGTACTCATTAAACTAATAATATGAGGAATGGAGTCACTCTTTACAATCTTTTTATACTCTTGAAATATGAAAAGACCATCGAGTTTACCCGTCTAGACTCATTAAATTAATCAGATGGGGAAGTGGACAATACAATTACTTTATATCAGTATTTTGAAAAGAATTTTTTGGCAGCAATCACTCCCTTGAACATGGCACTCCCTCAGCAAAACCTTCTTCGTGATGGCCTCTCAAATATGAACCTTACCATCCTATGAGTATAGCCTATATACCCCGATGTTCTTGCATTTCTGTATCCTAACACTCTTTGGTGTTCATGAGTCTAGTGATGCATGGTTAAAACCTTTGTGTCATGCCTTTTATTGTTCAAGGGAAAACCTTTATCTTCAGTTTCCTCCATCAAACCATCAAGCATATTCTTCCATCTGTTAGCGCTCGAATCTGCCCCAAGCTGAGGAAGGCAAAACTCAAGGCAACATCAAACCACGCTCAGCCTCGTAGCTAGCCCTACGAGGACAGGAGAGGGCTCTCTCCAGGTCTATCTCGGAAAAATATAATCAAAGGGGCTGAGATGACCGATAAGGAATACTGATTTTAGGCTAGTAAAGAGATAGGAAGGTTTGTTTTAGATTTTTGAGTTTTTTGCTGGAGAAATGGGAAAACCAATTTTGGGTGCGGGGATTGAGGTCAGATTTTTGCAAAGATCGAGTTGGGGCGAGGTAGGAAATAGTCTTGATGCCTTTTAATCAAGTGAATGGATGGATTAGAATGACAAGGAGTTGAAGAGGGCAAAAGAGAATATGGATCCTCTTCAAATTGACGAAAACATGGAAAATCAAACAAACTTAAAGGCAGAGCATAACAATCTATGGATTCTACCTTAACACTTCATTTGTTCAATTGCAGAAGATGAAAGAATGGAAATTATACACATTAACAACTTACAATTACAGAAAGAAGCACACCATCAACACACAAAGCCACAAGGATCCTAGTGCTGCAAAATCTCTGATCTTCCCTTAGCCAAAATATGAAAAAATATGTACAATAGTGTCCAAAATCTTCCCAAGAGTCCAACCCCTACTACTGAATGAAAATTTAGATATATAGATCAAGCTAACCTCATTCCCTAATATTTAGGGGTCGAGCTCCTCCTTCTAGGAGCTGTTTCAACCAATTCTAAACAAGGAACTGAAAACTAGGTAGTCAAACAACTAACCCCTATATGCTAGGAAACTAATTCATTCAATAAATTTTTGCTATTTTGTGAATGAATCATCTAGAATAGGTAATATAGTGCCAAAATTACATCATATACATCAAATTACATCAAGAGGTGAAATTGGTCAAAACTGGCCGAAATTCTGAGCTGGAAGGTGAAAAATTGGCCAAAATCCTCAATGCGCAGTGCCCTGATCTCTACGCGCAGCGCACTTTTCAGGCTAATTTTGAGGCACTTCCTGACATCAAAATTGAGCTCACGATAGCTCGTTGGAAAGGTCTTTGAGTCTAATTTCCAACCCAAGTAGAATTTTTCAATTTAGAGCTCATTTCCCACTCAACATTGCATTCTCCCAGAGGTACTTCCTGCTGTGGCAAAAGGTGGCAGCAAGGTAGTTTTCATGGTGTTTTTGGGCCTTTTGACCATCCAGAACTTGATGAAATGCTTCGGAAATAGCTGAGCATGTGTAACGTACCATGAAAAATCCAAAAATGCAAACCATTTGTGATTTGGACCTCCCAATATTATGGGTAGTGTGCTGCGAGTTGAGCCAAAAAACCTGTTTTTAGAGCCAAAAAATTCAAAATTGACAATTTTCTCCGAATTCGCTCAAATTCGGAGTGAAGACCCTCCATCATGTGTTATGCTCAGCCAGTGAAGCCTCGGCCAAAACTCGAAGTGGATCCGGCCTCTTTAGCCGTTTTAGTGCTTGACTCAACCTCTTTTTCAAAATCTTCATTTTTGCTTTGCCGACATGCATGCCAGCCCAATAATGATGTTTCATGTGATGAAGCATGTCTTTGTCTCTATTGGCCTTTGCCAAAAACTTCTCTAAGTGGATGTTGACCCTCTCAAACCAAGTCTCCCGGTCAGCTTCTATCTCCTGCTCAATGGGTGTCATCTCATGTATATGTCTTCGGGCAGCTTGTCGGTCTTCACGGAATTGTCGCAGCTCCATAAGTGTGTGTTGAAATCAAAACTTCAATGCATACTCAAAACCCAAATATGTTTACCAAAGCATCATGAAAACCAAGCCATAATGGTAATGCTCCGTTTCAATGAATTGGCATAAAACAATCACTGTTTGACAAATGGACAAAAATATAATGTGTACCCTTTGCAACGTTGACTAGAGTTTACAAATGAGTATGGGACTGTTGTTCATCAATAGATGGAAAATCTTCACAAAACCACCTGCATGTCCTTTAAAAAACCCTTAAGGAGTGATTTTGACATGAACATAGGGTTTCAGTTTTCAAGAGCCAATACAACAAATTCTCATCTTGAAACACACTTCAAACATTATAACATTGACTGAGCAGCAATGAGATACCTACTTGCACGTTTTGGAGTGGATTTGGTATGATCTGGTCGCATGAGCAAAGTTTTCTTGGTGCTATAACCCAGTGCGCAGCGCACAAACCCAACGCACAGCGCACCCCTCTATGCGCAGCGCCTTTGTTAATTTACACTGGCCAGTGAGGCCCAATGCGCAACGCACCTCTCTATGTGCGGCGCACACTTTCTATGCGCAGCGCATTTTGCAGGAGGCTTTTGGAGGCCTTCCTGGTGTCCAAATCAGGCGTAGGATAGCTCGTTGGAAATTTATTTGAGTCTACTTTCCAACCCAATTGTAATTTTTTAATTTGGAGTTCATTTTCCTTGTCAAAAATCAAATCTCCCAAGACTGGTAAAAATGTGCCAAATGAGGCTGCCTCAAGGCAGAGTGCTGTTGCAGTCAACTTTTGAATGTCTTCCTCAACTCCAAATTGAGCTCATGATAGCTCATTGGAAAGATATTTTCGCCTAGTTATCCTTTGGCACATCAAGAAAGTTATTTGACCAACCAAGCTAGGATAAAAACTGATTTTCCCAAGGTCACTTTAGAGGTGCATCAATTCTCCCGAGGCGATTGTATTTTCGATATTTCTCCAAAACCATTATATCTGTGTAAAAAGTGAAGGAGGTTTTTATTTCTTGGCCTGTTTTCGACAAAAACCTCTCTCCGTTTTCCTAAATTCATCTTTTATTGCTCAGAAACATCATTTGAGTGAAACCTATCCCGATGTGTGAAACAAGGGATTTTGTCGAAATGAAGCGAAATGAAGGGGATAAGGGGCTTCTAAATTCTTGGGGAAATTTTTGGAAGTAGGGAGGGATGTTAGGAAGTAGGGGAAAGTGGAATCTCAAAGATCGAGTGAGGGGAAGGGGTCCAAAAGGGAAAAACACAGGCCCAACCTAGAAAATTGCTAGGTTGTAGCAAGAAACTAGGGTTTGTGCGAAAATGAAGAATTTGGGGGATCTCAGTGATGGGAAGTGTTTAATAAGGTACATTAAGGATAGGGGAAGGTGTATGAACATCACGATACAAGTTTTTCTAATGATTTGACCATCCAAGAGAAATTACCTCCAAAACCCTAGGAGAGGGAAATGGACCTTACCAAGGCACAACTAAAGCATGAACAAGGTGTAAAATGACCCAATGGAACCTGACATGATGAGGACAATCCTATGAATGATGATAGACTCAGCTGAATGATGACATGGACCGACATTTGGACAACTTTGAAAATAATGAAAACAAACCCTAGACCTAAAGCCTAGTGACCAAATTTTACTTGAAGACTCTTTGAAATGACAAAATTTGACCTTGACACCTTAAAATCACTTTGTAAGAGCATATTTGATCATTGGAGGAAGGCTACAAAGGCTGACACTAACATTGGCTCCAATGGGGATGGTAGCTCCTTGGAGGTGCCAAGAACGACAGATCTCTGGAAGAGCTAGACAGTGCCTTCATCCATTCGACAATGGAGTCAAAAACTCAAGCTTAAATGCATGACTGAAAATTGATGACTTGACAACAAAAATTGACTCTCACTCAACTAAAAACTGACTCGATACTTAAACACAACCGACAAACTGAAAATGATGCTCAAAGGGGAGCTTATTCATCACAACCTACTCTAACTGTTTCATTCATCACCTTATCAAGTGAAATGAAACAACCAGTGCAACCAAGTAAGTATTCCATCTGCTGTTTGAATTTTCCGCAAGTGCTCACTTATGAACAACAAGAGAGAACTACTGAAAGGCAACTCCCATGATAACTTAGAAGCAGATCCGTTGAATGATATGAATTCTCTATCCGCCTCCAAAAACACTGCATAAGGATCTTGAAATTCAAGCACACTGGAACTTAGCTCATCCAATGGATTACTTCTCTTTTCCTCATACCATGAATGCAAACTTTGATCTGAGCCTTGTGACGAGACCTCTGCTGAAAATGACAAAGAAACCGACTGTCGGATCAAGTTTGTATCAATACACATTTCAAGCTCACATATAGTCAATGGAGAGAGACTTTTACTGCAAACCTCATCCAAAACATCAGCTATTGGATCATGATAAACTTGAAAAGACTGCTGTAACCCATTTTCTATTGGTTCCAATGTGATTACATGATTGCCTACATGCTTCTCATTCTTCACTGAAGATGTACTATGCAAATTTCCCTTCAAAAGCTGAAATGATTCAAAACAGAAAGGAAGAGAACCTTCTTGTATCATTTGATCATATGTGCTAGCTTCCATATCTTCATCTGCAACTTGACAAGCAATGGCTTTCGGGGATTGCAAAGCTGAATATGAGAAGTCTTGAACAAGGTTTTTATTGCCTTCAAGATGGTCTAGATCAAGACTTGTTGACAGCTGATTTCTAATTGCAGGGAAATTGGCTCTGATGAACTGACATGAATCAAAACAAAAAGGTAAATATCCTTCACTTACTTCAAAATTTGCTGCACATTCCTCGTCACTGTCATAGCTGATATGCGATGGCTAAACATTGTATTTGAGCTGCTGAAAATGAACTTCCTCCTCCCACAAACTAGCTGCTGATTTGTCTATAAGATTAGCTTCTATTTGGAGAACATAATCATCATCATACTGATCAAACTGAGGCAAATCATCAGTATAAAAGACATCATCAAGCATACATGTCATATCAAGAGACCTCTCTTCTCCAAGGTGATCTACAAAACAATCATTATCAGATCTATGACAACTAGGGTAAGAAACAAAATGTTTTGGATCAGCAACTTGTTCTTCTTCAATCAGCGAGCCATGAGCTTGAACATCATAATCATTCCTTGTGTTGATCTTGTCCATCATCTTTTCCACTGCACTTACCAAAATGTCAAGCTTCACCTCTAGAGATGTTGATTCGGCCGGATCTATGTTTTTCATCTCTTCTTCTTTCAACCTTGCCGGTTGGATCAACAAGTGAGCCTCTATATTTACTGCACTGTTTTGCATCTCGTGAAGTGTTGCAATATCCCTTTCTCTCAGCTGAAACTCCATCTCCGGATCAAAGGCACCCAGATAGTGCAAGAGAGAAGATCTAGGAGTAGGCCTTATATCAATTGGGATCGAATAATAAACTTGATTAAATCTGGTTGAAAACTGTTGTACTGTCTCCCCTGGTAGTCTTTTCAGCTGGTTATACTCTTCTACAATCAAGAAAAGGTTCTGCCCGATCATCCACCTGTCAAGAAAAACTTTGACGAACTGCCGGAAATCTGAGATGCTCGTATTAGGCAGGGTTTTGAACCAACTCTTCACTTTAGCTTGCAAAGAAAGAGAAAAAAGCCTTATACTGACATCTTCTGCATCAACTTCAAAAAGATCTAGAAAAGACTCAAAATTCTGCACATGTTGCTCAGCGTTGACATTCTTACTTTCACCATCGAACCTCGGCAAGTATAGATCATAGTTTTTGGGGAAAGCATGGAGAACAGAAGGTAAAACAAGAGGTTTATACCGATTTGGAATTTTACAAGGTGTAGGGGTATGTACAGCAGGTATAGAATCAGTCTTGGTCTCTTGAGGTTCATCAATTTGAAGATGGTCATCACAAAATTTGGAAAAAGGATCCTGATCAAGCTCAAAGGCATGCAAATCTTTGGTATTCACAATCTTCAAAGGGAAAGAATCAACTGCAGGTCGAGGATCTCTTCTCAAATACAATATGCTTTGCAAAGTCTTCTTGACATTCTTGGGAAAAGAGAAGAAATAATTTATGACAAAGAACAAAATGTCTTGGATGAAATTCCAACTTGAATACCTGATCTGTCCATGTTGTCCTTTCATGTTTTTGCTAGTCGGGATCATCCTCCAGTGGAGTCTTTGGATCTGATCTCGAAACTGATTTAGAGTCGCCAGGTGAATGATTTCAGCCTTGTCATTACCTGATCGTTGTTCACCATCAACCATCAGATCTGAACTTGATACATGTACTGGGGCAATTAACAAGTTACATGTCACGTTTACAAGCTAGACCGGAGATTGACTGAAGCAGCGTTTATCTACTTCCGCTAATGCAAAGCAAAAGCGTTTCGAAGGCTACCTGGCATAACTTCAGGCTCCGTCTGTAGCTATAAAACAAACACATCAACCAGCAAACAATAACAATGTTCTTCCCCAGTATGGTCGCCACTATGTTAGCGCTCGAATCTACCCCAGGTTGAGGAAGGCAAAACTCAAGGCAACATCAAACCACGCTCAGCCTCGTAGCTAGCCCTACAAGGACAGGAGAGGGCTCTCTCCGGGTCTATCTCGGCAAAATATAATCAAAGGGGCTGAGATGACCGATAAGGAATACTGATTTTAGGCTAGTAAAGAGATAGGAAGGTTTGTTTTAGATTTTTGAGTTTTTTGCTGGAGAAATGGGAAAACCAATTTTGGGTGCGGGGATTGAGGTCAGATTTTTGCAGAGATCGAGTTGGGGCGAGGTAGGCAATAGTCTTGATGCCTTTTAATCAAGTGAATGGATGGATCAGAATGACAAGGAGTTGAAGAGGGCAAAAGAGAATATGGATCCTCTTCAAACTGACGAAAACATGGAAAATCAAACAAACTTAAAGGCAGAGCATAACAATCTATGGATTCTACCTTAACACTTCATTTGTTCAATTGCAGAAGATGAAAGAAGGGAAATGATACACATTAACAACTTACAATTACAGAAAGAAGCACACCATCAACACACAAAGCCACAAGGATCCCAACAGGTGCTGCAAAATCTCTGATCTTCCCTTAGCCAAAATATGAAAAAATATGTACAATAGTGTCCAAAATCTTCCCAAGAGTCCAACCTCTGCTACTGAATGAAAATTTACATATATAGATCAAGCTAACCTCATTCCCTAACCTCTAGGGTTCGAGCTCCTCCTTCTAGGAGCTGTTTCAACCAATTCTAAACAAGGAACTGAAAACTAGGTAGTCAAACAACTAACCCCTATATGCTAGGAAACTGATTCATTCATTAAATTTTTGCTATTTTGTGAATGAATCATCTAGAATAGGTAATATAGTGCAAAAATTACATCATATGCATCAAATTACATCAAGGAAAACCAAAAATTACATCAAGAGGTGAAACTGGTCAAAACTGGCTGAAATTCTGAGCTGGAAGGTGAAAAATTGGCCAAAATCCTCAATGCGCAGCGCCCTGATCTCTACGCGCAGCGCACTTTTCAGGCTGATTTTGAGGCACTTCCCGACATCCAAATTGAGCTCACGATAGCTCATTGGAAAGGTCTTTGAGTCTAATTTCCAACCCAAGTGGAATTTTTCTATTTGGAGCTCATTTTCCCACTCAAAATGGCATTCTCACAGAGGTACTTCCTGTTGTGGCAAAAGGTGGCAGCAAGGTGGTTTTCATGGTGTTTTTGGGCCTTTTGACCATCCAGAACTTGATGAAATGCTTCGGAAATAGCTGAGAATGTGTAACTTACCATGAAAAATCTAAAAATGCAAACCATTTGTGATTTGGACCTCCCAATCTTATGGGTAGCGCGCTGCGCGTTGAGCTAAAAAACCTGTTTTTAGAGCCAAAAAATTCAAAACTGACAAAATTTTCTCCGAATTCGCTCAAATTCAGAGTGAAGACCCTCCATAATGTGTTATGCTCAGCCAGAAAAGCCTCGGCCAAAACTTGAAGTGGATCCGGCCTCTTTCGTCGTTTTAGTGCTTGACTCAACCTCTTTTTCAAAATCTTCATTTTTGCTTTGCCGACATGCATGCGAGCCCAATAATGATGTTTCATGTGACGGAGCATGTCTTTGTCTCTATTGGCCTTTGCCAACAACTTCTCTAAGTGGATGTTGACCCTCTCAAGCCAAGTCTCCCAGTCAGCTTCTATCTCCTGCTCAATGGGTGTCATCTCATGTATATGTCTTCGGGCAGCTTGTCGGTCTTCACGGATTTGTCGCAGCTCCATAAGTGTGTGTTGAAATCAAAACTTCAATGCATACTCAAAACCCAAATATGTTTACCAAAGCATCATGAAAACCAAGCCATAATGGTAATGCTCTGTTTCAATGAATTGGCATAAAACAGTCATTGTTTGACAAATGGACAAAAATATAATGTGTACCCTTTGCAACGTTGACTAGAGTTTACAAATGAGTATGGGACTGTTGTTCATCAATAGAGGATGGAAAATCTTCACAAAACCACCCGCATGTCCTTTAAAAAACCCTTAAGGAGTGATTTTGACATGAACATAGGGTTTCGGTTTTCAAGAGCCAATACAACAAATTTCTCATCTTGAAACACACTTCAAACATTATAACATTGACTGAGCAGCAATGAGATACCTACTTGCACGTTTTGGAGTGGATTTGGTATGATCTGGTCGCATGAGCAAAGTTTTCTTGGTGCTATAACCCAGTGCGCAGCGCACAAACCCAACGCGCAGCGCACCCTTCTATGTGCAGCGCCTTTGTTAATTTACACTGGGCAATGAGACCCAATGCGCAACGCACCTCTCTATGTGCGGCGCACACTTTCTATGCGCAGCGCATTTTGCAGGAGGCTTTTGGAGGCCTTCCCAGTGTCCGAATCAGGCACAAGATAGCTTGTTGGAAAGGTATTTGAGTCTAATTTCCAACCCAATTAGAATTTTTCAATTTGGAGTTCATTTTCTTTGTCAAAAATCAAATCTCCCAAGACTGGTCAAAATGTACCAAATGAGGCTGCCTCAAGGCAGAGTGCTGTTGCAGTCAACTTTTGAATGCCTTCCTCAACTCCAAATTGAGCTCATGATATCTCATTGGAAAGCTATTTTCGCCTAGTTATCCTTTGGCTCATCAAGAAAGTTATTTGACCAACCAAGCTAGGAGAAAAATTTATTTTCCCAAGGTCACTTTAGAGGTGCATCAATTCTCCCGAGGCGATTGTATTTTTGATATTTCTCCAAAACCATTATACCTGTGTAAAAAGTGAAGGAGGGTTTTCTTCCTTGGCATGTTTTTGACAAAAAACTCTCTCAATGTTCCCAAATTCATCTTTGATTGCTCAGAAACATCATTTGAGTGAAACCTATACCGATGTGTGAAACAAGGGATTTTGTCGAAATGAAGCGAAATGAAGGGGATAAGGGGCTTCTAAATTCTTGGGGAAATTTTTGGAAGTAGGGAGGGATGTTAGGAAGTAGGGGAAAGTGGAATCTCAAAGATTAAGTGAGGGGAAGGGGTCCAAAAGCGCAAAACACAGGCCCAACCTAGAAAATTGCTAGGTTGTAGCAAGAAACTAGGGTTTGTGCGAAAATGAAGAATTTGGGGGATCTCAGTGATGGGAAGTGTTTAATAAGGCACATTAAGGATAGGGGAAGGTGTATGAACATCAGGATGCAAGTTTTTCTAATGATTTGACCATCCAAGAGAAATTACCTCCAAAACCCTAGGAGAGGGAAATGGACCTTACCAAGGCACAACTAAAGCATGAACAAGGTGTAAAATGACCCAATGGAACCTGACATGATGAGGACAATCCTATGAATGATGATAGACTCAGCTGAATGATGACATGGACCGACATTTGGACAACTTTGAAAAAAATGAAAACAAACCCTAGACCTAAAGCCTAGTGACCAAATTTTACTTGAAGACTCTTTGAAATGACAAAATTTGACCTTGACACCTTAAAATCACTTTGTAAGAGCATATTTGATCACTGGAGGAAGGCTAAAAAGGCTGACACTAACATTGGCTCCAATGGGGATGGCAGCTCCTTGGAGGTGCCAAGAACGACAAATCTCTGGAAGAGCTAGACAGTGCCTTCATCCATTGGGCAATGGAGTCAAAAACTCAAGCTGAAATGCATGACTGAAAACTGATGACTTGACAACAAAAATTGACTCTCACTCAACTAAAAACTGACTCGATACTTAAACACAACTGAAAAACTGAAAATGATGCTCAAAGGGGAGCTTATTCATCACAACCTACTCTAACTGTTTCATTCATCACCTGATCAAGTGAAATGAAACAACCAGTGCAACCAAGTAAGTATTCCATCTGCTATTCAAATTTTCCGCAAGTGCTCACTTATGAACAACAAGAGAGAACTACTGAAAGGCAACTCCCATGATAACTTAGAAGCAGATCCGTTGAATGATATGAATTCTCTATCCACCTCCAAAAACACTACATAAGGATCTTGAAATTCAAGCACACTGGAACTTAGCTCATCCAATGGATTACTTCTCTTTTCCTCATACCATGAATGCAAACTTTGATATGAGCCTTGTGATGAGACCTCTGCTGAAAATGACAAAGAAACCGGCTGCCGGATCAAGTTTGTATCAATACACGTTTCAAGATCACATATAGTCAATGGAGAGAGACTTTGACTGCAAACCTCATCCAAAACATCAGCTATTGGATCATGAAAAACTTGAAAAGACTGTTGCAACCCATTTTCTATTGGTTCCAATGTGATTACATGATTGCCTACATGCTGCTCATTCTTCACTGAAGATGTACTATGAAAATTTCCCTTCAAAAGCTGAAATGATTCAAAACAGAAAGGAAGAGAACCTTATTGTATCATTTGATCATATGTGCTAGCTTCCATATCTTCATCTGCAATTTGACAAGCAATGGCTTTCGGGGATTGCAAAGCTGAATATGAGAAGTCTTGAACAAGGTTTTTATTGCCTTCAAGATGGTCTAGATCAAGACTTGTTGACAGCTGATTTCTAATTGCAGGGAAATTGGCTCTGATGAACTGACATGAATCAAAACAAAAAGGTAAATATCCTTCACTTACTTCAAAATTTGCTGCACTTTCCTCATCACTGTCATAGCTGATATGCGATGGCTGAACATTGTATTCGAGCTGCTGAAAATGAACTTCCTCCTCCCACAAACTAGCTGCTGATTTGTCTGTAAGATTAGCTTCTGTTTGGAGAACATAATCATCATCATACTGATCAAACTGAGGCAAATCATCTGTATAAAAGACATCATCAAGCATACATGTCATATCAAGAGACCTCTCTTCTCCAAGGTGATCTACAAAACAATCATTATCAGATCTATGACAACTAGGGTAAGAAACAAAATGTTTTGGATCAGCAACTTGTTCTTCTTCAATCAGCGAGCCATGAGCTTGAACATCATAATCATTCCTTGCGTTGATCGTGTCCATCATCTTTTCCACTGCACTTACCAAAATGTCAAGCTTCACCTCTAGAGATGTTGATTCGGTCGGATCTATGTTTTTCATCTCTTCTTCTTTCAACCTTGTCCGTCGGATCAACAAGTGAGCCTCTACATTTATTGCACTGTTTTGCATCTCGTGAAGTGTTGCAATATCCCTTTCTCTCAGCTGAAACTCCATCTCCGGATCAAAGGCATCCGGATAGTGCAAGAGAGCAGATCTAGGAGTAGGCCTTATATCAATTGGGATCGAATAATAAACTTGATTAAATCTGGTTGAAAACTGTTGTACTGTCTCCCCTGGTAGTCTTTTCAGCTGATTATACTCTTTTACAATCAAGAAAAGATTCTGCCCGATCATCCACCTGTCAAGAAAAACTTTGACGAACTGCCGGAAATCTGAGATGCTCGTATCAGGCAGGGTTTTGGACCAACTCTTCACTTTAGCTTGCAAAGAAAGAGCAAAAAGCCTTATACTGACATCTTCTGCATCAACTTCAAAAAGATCTAGAAAAGACTCAAAATTCTGCACATGTTTCTCAGCGTTGACATTCTTACTTTCACCATCAAACCTCGGCAAGTATAGATCATAGTTTTTGGGGAAAGCATGGAGAACAGAAGGTAAAACAAGAGGTTTATACCGATCTGGAATTTTACAAGGTGTAGGGGTATGTACAGCAGGTATAGAATCAGTCTTGGTCTCTTGAGGTTCATCAATTTGAAGATGGTCATCACAAAATTTGGAAAAATGATCCTGATCAAGCTCAAAGGCATGCAAACCTTTGGTATTCACAATCTTCAAAGGGAAAGAATCAACTGCAGGACGAGGATCTCTTCTCAAATACAATATACTTTGCAAAGCCTTCTTGACATTCTTGGGAAAAGAGAAGAAATAATTTATGACAAAGAACAAAATGTCTTGGATGAAATTCCAACTTGAATACCTGATCTGTCCATGTTGTCCTTTCATGTTTTTGCTGGTCGGGATCATCCTCCAGTGGAGTCTTTGGATCTGATCTCGAAACTGATTTAGAGTCGCCAGGTGAATGATTTCAGCCTTGTCAGTGCCTGATCGTTGTTCACCATCAACCATTAGATCTGAACTTGATACATGTACTGGGGCAATTAACAAGTTAGATGTCAAAATTACAAGCTAGACCGGAGATTGACTGAAGCAGCGTTTATCTACTTCTGCTAATGCAAAGCAAAAGCATTTCGAAGGCTACCTGGCATAACTTCAGGCTCCATCTGTAGCTATAAAACAAACACATCAACCAGCAAACAATAACAATGTTCTTCCCCAGTATGGTCGCCACTATGTTAGTGCTCGAATCTGCCCCAGGTTGAGGAAGGCAACATCAAACCACGCTCAGCCTCGTAGCTAGCCCTACGAGGACAGGAGAGGGCTCTCTCTAGGTCTATCTCGGAAAAATATAATCAAAGGGGCTGAGATGACCGATAAGGAATACTAATTTTAGGCTAGTAAAGAGATAGGAAGGTTTGTTTTAGATTTTTGAGTTTTTTGCTGGAGAAATGGGAAAACCAATTTTGGGTGCGGGGATTGAGGTCAGATTTTTACAAAGATCAAGTTGGGGCGAGGTAGGCAATAGTATTGATGCCTTTAAATCAAGTGAATGGACGGATCAGAATGAAAAGGAGTTGAAGAGGGAAAAAGAGAATATGGATCCTCTTCAAACTGACGAAAACATGGAAAATCAAACAAACTTAAAGGCAGAGCATAACAATCTATGGATTCTACCTTAACACTTCATTTGTTCAATTGCAGAAGATGAAAGAAGGGAAATGATACACATTAACAACTTACAATTACAGAAAGAAGCACACCATCAACACACAAAGCCACAAGCATCCCAACAGGTTCTGCAAAATCTCTGATCTTCCCTTAGCCAAAATATGAAAAAATATGCACAATAGTGTCCAAAATCTTCCCAAGAGTCCAACCCCTCCTACTGAATGAAAATTTACATATATAGATCAAGCTAACCTCATTCCCTAACCTCTAGGGGTCGAGCTCCTCCTTCTAGGAGCTGTTTCAACCAATTCTAAACAAGGAACTGAAAACTAGGTAGTCAAACAACTAACCCCTATATGCTAGGAAACTGATTCATTCATTAAATTTTTGCTATTTTGTGAATGAATCATCTAGAATAGGTAATATAGTGCCAAAATTACATCATATACATCAAATTACATCAAGGAAAACCAAAAATTACATCAAGAGGTGAAACTGGTCAAAACTGGCCGAAATTCTGAGCTGGAAGGTGAAAAATTGGCCAAAATCCTCAATGCGCAGCGCCCTGATCTCTACGCGCAGCGCACTTTTCAGGCTGATTTTGAGGCACTTCCTGACATCCAAAGTGAGCTCACGATAGCTCGTTGGAAAGTTATTTGAGTCTAATTTCCAACCCAAGTGGAATTTTGCAATTTGGAGCTAATTTACCCACTCAAAATTGCATTCTCCCAAAGGTACTTCCTGCTGTGGCAAAAGGTGGCAGCAAGGTGGTTTTCATGGTGTTTTTGGGCCTTTTGACCATCCAGAACTTGATGAAATGCTTCGGAAATAGCTGAGCATGCGTAACTTACCATGAAAAATCCAAAAATGCAAACCATTTGTGATTTGGACCTCCCAATCTTATGGGTAGCGCGCTGCACGTTGAGCCAAAAAACCTGTTTTTAGAGCCAAAAAATTCAAAATTGACAAAATTTTCTCCGAATTCGCTCAAATTCGGAGTGAAGACCCTCCATCATGTGTTATGCTCAGCTAGTGAAGCCTCAACCAAAACTCAAAGTGGATCCGGCCTCTTTCGCCGTTTTAGTGCTTGACTCAACCTCTTTTTCAAAATCTTCATTTTTGCTTTGCCGACATGCATGCAAGCCCAATAATGATGTTTCATGTGACGGAGCATGTCTTTGTCTCTATTGGCCTTTGCCAACAACTTCTCTAAGTGGATGTTGACCCTCTCAAGCCAAGTCTCCCGGTCAGCTTCTATCTCCTGCTCAATGGGTGTCATCTCATGTATATGTCTTCGGGCAACTTGTCGGTCTTCACGGAATTGTCGCAGCTCCATAAGTGTGTGTTGAAATCAAAACTTCAATGCATACTCAAAACCCAAATATGTTTACCAAAGCATCATGAAAACCAAGCCATAATGGTAATGCTCCGTTTCAATGAATTGGCATAAAACAGTCACTGTTTGACAAATGGACAAAAATATAATGTGTACCCTTTGCAACGTTGATTAGAGTTTACAAATGAGTATGGGACTGTTGTTCATCAATAGAGGATGGAAAATCTTCACAAAACCACCCGCATGTCCTTTAAAAAACCCTTAAGGAGTGATTTTGACATGAACATAGGGTTTCGGTTTTCAAGAGCCAATACACAAATTCCCATCTTGAAACACACTTCAAACATTATAACATTGACTGAGCAACAATGAGATACCTACTTGCAAGTTTTGGAGTGGATTTGGTATGATCTTGTCGCATGAGCAAAATTTTCTTGGTGCTATAACCCAATGCACAACGCACAAACCCAACGCGCAGCGCACCCTTCTATGCGCAGTGCCTTTGTTAATTTACACTGGCCAGTGAGGCCCAATGCGCAACGCACCTCTCTATGCGCAACACACACTTTCTATGCGCAACGCATTTTGCAGGAGGCTTTTGGAGGCCTTCCGGGTGTTCAAATCGGGCGCAGGATAGCTCGTTGGAAGGGTATTTGAGTCTAATTTGCAATCCAATTTGAATTTTTCAATTTTGATTTCATTTTCCTTGTCAAAAATCAAATCTCCCAAGACTGGTCAAAATGTGCCAAATGAGGCTGCGTCAAGGCAGAGTGCTGTTGCAGTCAACTTTTGAATGCCTTCCTCAACTCCAAATTGAGCTCATGATAGCTCATTGGAAAGATATTTTTGTCTAGTTATCCTTTGGATCATAAAAAAAGTTATTTGACCAACCAAGCTAAGAGAAAAATTGATTTTCCCAAGGTCACTTTAGAGGTGCATCAATTCTCCCGAGGTGATTGTATTTTTGATATTTCTCCAAAACCATTATACCTGTGTAAAAAGTGAAGGAGGTTGTTCTTCCTTGCACTGTTGTGGACAAAAAACTCTCTCAGGTTTCGAAAATTCATCTTTCATTGCTCAGAAACATCATTTGAGTGAAACCTATCCCGATGTGTGAAACAAGGGATTTTGTCGAAATGAAGTGAAATGAAGGGGATAAGGGGCTTCTAAATTCTTGGGGAAATTTTTGGAAGTATGGAGGGATGTTAGGAAGCAGGGGAAAGTGGAATCTCAAAGATCGAGTGAGGGGAAGGGGTCCAAAATGGAAAAACACAAGCCCAACCTAGAAAATTGCCAGGTTGTAGCAAGAAACTAGGGTTTGTGCGAAAATGAAGAATTTGGGGGATCTCAGTGATGGGAAGTGTTTAATAAGGTACATTAAGGATAGGGTAAGGTGTATGAACATCAGGATGCAATTTTTTCTATTGATTTGACCATCCAAGAGAAATTACCTCCAAAACCCTAGGAGAGGGAAATGGACCTTACCAAGGCACAACTAAAGCATGAACAAGGTGTAAAATGACCCAATGGAACCTGACATGATGAGGAAAACCCTATGAATGATGATAGACTCATCTGAATGATGACATGGACCGACATTTGGACAACTTTGAAAAGAATGAAAACAAACCCTAGACCTAAAGCCTAGTGACCAAATTTTACTTGAAGACTCTTTGAAATGACAAAATTTGACCTTGACACCATAAAATCACTTTGTAAGAGCATATTTGATCACTGGAGGAAGGCTACAAAGGCTGACACTAACACCATCATGCCCTCTGTCAATTTCCCCAATGCTCAAACTATTCTTCAAAAAACAATCATTCTTGTCATGTTTCGTGTTGGCTGATGTAGGACACATTATTGCCTACCTTTCGATACCTTTCGACAGGTATCTTCCTATCGACTTCAACACTCTATCTAGGAGGCAAACCCAAAAACACTTCAGTGCCTTGGAAATTGCAGACATCAGTGGAAGGTTACCTTGTGTTTGGTCAGGGGTTTTCATTATTGGCTCCTGGTTAAACAATTCTATGAGTGTTCGATGATAAAAACATTATTCACACTTGCTAGATTGTACTGTGCATCTTGGAGACCATCACCATTATCGGTGGCCATCCTTGCGTCTGTTAACAGTCTCCATTATTGAATAATAATCATATGATTTCGTACATGTTCGACCTCAACGCCTTTATTCACATGTATCGAACTATGTTGTTAAGGTGAAGTGGAAATCAAGACCTTGGGTAGAGGCTTACATCACTCAGCCTTGTTTCCTCTCCCAAGTTGCGTATATTATTTTTTGGAGACAACTCATCAGAATGATCTTATTATGACACAAGTTTCACATTGTTCTTATCGGTAGACATGATCATCATATCTCTTTGTTGAGAAATCACTCTAACATAGCTACTGAGCATGGGAATGCCTAACTCAAGACATGATTCTCGATTTTTTATACATGTGTTGTATTAGGTTTCCCGTATTCCTGAAGCTCCAATCCTCTCTCTCTTTTTTCGAAGAAAATGAAAGTTATATAAATTATTTCAGCCATCGTCTCTACCTCTAATATCACACTTTAGGGGGCATATGTTACACAGTAAAATGACCTCCTCATCAACTCAGAGGATAAGGGCAAGATGACTGAAAGAATGACCAATTTAACGGGCCTATTTTTCAAGCTAATGCTCTCCAGGAACTAGAAACCTAATTTATAAAGCTTCCTAACCATGCATTAGGTGCGTTAGTACCTAGGGTAACTCTATCAATTGCCTCAGTAAGAGTGTTATTCAACCTAAATGAGTTTCTATGAACAACTTGACCAAGAAATATCCATATATTCACTCCTATGCCAACTCATAAAAGCAAGGAAACATCCAGATTCGACCTGTTTGGAGGAATTACTATTCCTAATGGAGTCTAAAAATAGGGAAAGAGCATAAAAGCATGGAAACATCTCTACTTTTTCCCAAAGGAACTCATGAAGGATTTGGCAAGGCTTATCCTCTCATGCTATATATGTGAGGCTAGGGCCATTGTGGAAAAGGTCGAAACATTTGAAAGGATTTCCTATTTGACTGTCGAAGCTAGTATTAGACAGAGCTCTTCAAGAGGTTAAGAAGAGAGAGAGAGAGAGGAGCTAGAGGAGTAAGGGAAGGTTGATGCAATTGATGGTTGTAATCACTATTTTCTATCATTAATATAGACCTGCAATTGTGTTGTCCACTCCATGGCATTGGTATTGTAATTTGTTTACATGTTTATGCAACGTTATTATTATGAGTGGCTTAGATGTATGCAGTTAGATATCCCTATATGTTACTGCATTGATTGTTAAAGTTATATGATGTGATATTATGCCTTGTCTTATCTATGTGCAGGTATTGATCTTGGAGCTAGCTGAGGGGTCTTCCACTCTGCTACTTTTCACTCTCTAGCAACACCACACCAAGACTTGAGGTAATAATTCCTTCTTCCTACTTTGATTCTCATTTGAATAACATGGATATATGCATGTATCTCTGGGCAAGCTGCAACTAATCTGACTGTCTGCCAAGGATCCCAAGAAGATCCTTGAGGGTATATCCATCACCAAACACCCGTGCATTAATCCCTATACTAAGGGGAGGTGATGTTGTATGCACAATCAATCAATGTTAGCACAATACGAATTCACGACATATCAACTCAAAAATAAATCATGATTTCCATAACAGTAACTAACTAACATGTTCAATTCATATGCTCATAAGCATTTGTTGTTCATGCATAACAATCGCATATGTACAATCAGTCTAGAGTAGTATGATACAATATCACAAATATGTCGGCTCATACCTAAATATCACAACCATAACCATATGCATAGGTCAAACCAAGGTAACACAATACATATAACATCAATATCTTCAATGCAATGAACATAACCATCACACATATGACCAATCCAAATTACAACATCAAGATCTCAATGAAATAACCCCAATCATCAAGTTAATAGCATATAACAACAATAAGCTATATATCATGCTCATAAACAACATATAACCTAATCATCAAGTTATCTAACATAAAACAAAAATAGCAATGCATACAACCATAGGTTACTATCATTCATGACTATCCAACACATGTGCATATGACTATAGTAATCAACTAGAATATATCATGTATGTAACCATAACATCAATAGACATGTATACAAGCCTAATGTATATAAAAATACTTGACTTACATACTTGCATGCCAAACATACAATACTTGTATGAAGATTTTCTCTTACACCAAAGTCCAATGTTGCAACCTCATTATGATGATCTGCATCTCCTGCTCTATCTCAACCAACACATTAGCATCATAATGTACCAATATCACCCTAATGACCTAAATTGTATATTATTACTTCACAAGGCATGTTTGACCTACTATTCATGCATAACTATAACCAAGACCATTAATGCATAATGACTGCATATAGACATATAATACATGAGTACCAAACCATATACACACCATTCTAGCTAGAATCAAGTGATTAATGCATGACCATATAAACTACACAAACCATGACATCATGCATGAAAAAAACCATTACTCCATTTTACACATTTCTACATGAAACCATCACCATGCATAAGCAATGCCTAATCAACTACACATATACATGAATGCATGTAGTCGAGCATAAGCGATCAATACTTGTAACTAAACCTACAAGATGGATACATGTAATCAAACATACAAGAATGCAACCTAACATACAAGGATGTAATCAAGTGACATAAAACAACATGTAAGCAACATATAACAATATGTAACCAGTCATATACTCATGATGATGCATTCCACAAAATCAACATCAAGTTCATCATGACAACCTTACTACAACCATGATCAACATCATGCAATGCAACAAGCACATGGAATGCAAGTGTAAGAGACACACATGCAACTGCATGCATGGCCAACACACACTGCCCATCAGGTCTGAGGGGTGAACCATGATTTTATACCACTCTGCAAAACCCTCCTCCCACATCTACCCAAGTAACCATGCCAATCGGGTAAACATGTGACGAGAGGCTACTAAGATTGGATTCGACCTCCTATGTGACCTTAAGGAAGTGGAATCAATGGAACTCGTCAACCAACCTATCCACATCAGCAACAGAAACCTCAGAAGACATGTCAACCACTCAAACATCATGTCCCTGGGTCCCATTGATGTTTTGTACATCTTAGGCCTTAGTCGCTCCCATTATATAGGCAAGAGAGCGTCCAGAAATCCAAAGTCACTCTCACAGGCTTTCCTACCAGCGACCAAAGACTAAATTTGTCAGTGCTATGCTAGGGACTCTGGGATTTGAGCCACATTTGCAGGCCCAGAGCCCAGTTCACTGCCTAGAATGGAATGATAACTCAGTAATAGTAAAAGAACAAGGAAACAATGATGCAAAAGCAATAATTTGAACGAGACCTTAATCGGATCCCTCTAGCCATGACATGCATTTCGTCAAGCATATCATCAACGTATAACCTACAGGTGTAAACAACAGAATTAAGTGTAGGGATCTCATACTTATCTGAGAATCGCTATGAACCATTGTTCCCTCATGCCATTTGCTACATTATCATTATTAGGCCATAGATACATTGTTCATTCATTTACAATTAAAAATATGATGAAAGCTATACCTAGTTGTTGTCATAAAACATAAACATAATGAACATAATAGAGATAGAAATATCATAATCATATCAGCCATAAAATCCATATATACATCAGTACATTTACACATGAAAATCAAGGGAATTAATTTCTCATTAATGAATGAAATAAACCAACTAAAGATGAGACTACCATGTTCCACCTGACCATATAATGGATGATCCAAATATCTCTCCAGCCATCCACCCCCGTGCCATATTCCAAGCATGAATGTCGGACTCAAACCAAAAGAACCAACCAGGGCATACCGAGGCTAAACCACCTCACCCTCATCAATCGAAACTAGGCTTTGCCATAATCCATCCTGGATCACTAAGCCAACATAATGAAGGCATCATAACAGGTTTTATTGTGATCTCCACCTGATAACTAGGCCAAACAAGCATGGATTCCACTAAATTTCTCCACCTACACTATGAGGAATTTTCTTGTCTCCTAGTCTCTCAAGCTTTACCGTAACCCACTATCTCATCTAGGGATCACTAAGCCCTACACCAAGACATACTATCTAGGCTTTACCATGCATCTCATCCAAGGACTACTAGGCCCAACAAAGAGAAAACCACCTCTTAGATTTATCTTATATCTTGTCATTCATCGACAAGGATTCCTAGGCCCACCGAGGCAACACAATTATGGCTTTACCACAACCTACAATCTGGCTCATGGGTCACTAGGCCAGTGGCTTTACCATGATCCACAGTTTGGTTCAAGTACAACTAGGCCATGTTCCCTGTCATTCAGATATCCACCCCACTCAGCTTCGAATCCATCCGGTAATCCATCTCAACCAAAACCTGAGAACCCTATCACGCCATGTCTATCCAAAAATCGCAAGGCTAGGCTAAAAACACTGCTACACCTAGAAAAACCCATGCCATAATAGAAAAGAACCACATGCAATACTATGTATGCCAAATCTAGCAAGGAAAATGTGCATGCAAGTTGATGCCTGCAATGATTCCTGTTGTAACTGCTTGATCCTGCCTTTCCCTTATTGATATTTGTTTCCTCTTTCCTTCTTTTCCTTTCTTGATCTAATGCCAAAATGCTCCAAGAAAACTCTAGGTGTCCAAGAGTGAGAAAGAGAGAGAGAATAGAAGAGAGCTCCAAAACTGAAGTGATCAAGCTTGCCAACTAATCCTCAGAAGCCTTTTTAGCACTGAGGCCTCTATTTTCTTCATTTTCCTCCTCATGTGCAACCTATGACCTTTCACCTTCCTTTTCTCCTAATTTCAATTATTTTCATAAATAAATGTGCCAAAATGTCATTTTTCCTTTCCAAAGCCTTAGCCATTTCCTTTTCCAATTTCCTTAGCCATTAAACAACCAAATGAACACCCACACTAGGATGTCTTCACCAACATTCATCTTGGAATAACTTTCCCATCAGTCGTGATCTTATATAGTTTTACATGGAATATTCACCAGGGTTGTTACATCAAACCTCCTACATTTGATGAAGAGATGAAGAATTCAGAAGATGCAGAGGCATGGTTGCTTAGGATGAATACATTCTTCATATGGCATAACTATTCAGAGAACATGAAATCCAAAATAGCCACCTTCAGTCTTAAAGGCAAAGGGAAAGCAGATATCTGGTGGGAAGATGTGAAGAATGTCAGAGGCATTTGTGAAGAAAATTTGATGTGGGATGAGTTCGAGAGACTCTTAAAGAATAACTACCTATCTGAAAGGTATTATGATGACAGAGCTAAGAAGATTTATGAGCTATAGATGGGTTCCATGACAGATGATGAGTTTATTAATAGGTTCCTGGTATGTTCCTTACCTCAAGGATGAGAAAGAAAATATTCAAATATTCATCAGTGGGTTTCGAGCGGCATATAAAGACCAGATTGAGTTTGATGAGCCACAGTCGCTAGAGGAAGCCATCAGGAAACTAAAGCAATGTTGTGATAAATCAAAGCATAAATATAATCCTAGGTGTGACTTTAAGGAGAATTAGAAAGTCAAAGAGAAGTGGCCACTGAAGTAGGGAAGGCCCCAATATGTAGGTGAGAAAGAAATGTTGCTCCTTACAAGAAGTTTAATGCAATTGAGAAGGGACATGGGTCGCAGCCTAGAGGGCAGTAGAATAGAGGTGATGGTAGGGGACCATTGTAGTGTTTGATTAGTGGGAAATATCATCACAAGAATGATTGTCCATTGTACTAGGGTGGTATGCCTCACATCTATAGTGCTCAGGAGGCACATATAGTTGTGTATGTTGGTCATACTATTCAACGGATTTATGCAGCTATAGAAAACAAGATGGAAGATCACCAGGAATCCATTATTGAGATGGAAGATAAGCTCTGTGAATGATTTGTTTCTATTTTTATTGACCCTAGATTGAATTGTATTTATGTTAATCCTGACCTCGTGGATAAGTGTGGTTTGAGGAAAAAAGTGCATGTAGACATTTGGTTGGTACATTTGGCTACAGGTGCTAAGAAGAGAGTTCATCATTGGGTAAGAGATTGTGCATTTGAGTTGAATAGTATGTCCATGTGCTTCCATTGGAATCATATAACATGCTTTTGGGTATGGATTGGTTGTACCTCCACATGACGAAAGTAGATTGTTATGACAAGGATATTGAGTGCCTAAATAATAATGGGGAAAAGAGAATATTACAAGGAAAGAAGAAGGAAACATCAGTTAGAATGGTTACAGATATGCAGGCTAAGCACAATCGTAGGAAGGGGTGTGTACTATTTACAGTCCATATTTCTAGTTGTCGGCTTGTTGGGCCCTGACCCAGGTTCAGAGTTAATTAGCCAAACAAATCCCTGTACTACTGGCCCTTTCGGCAACAGTTCGTGGAGTGCGAACTGGAGTCTCACCGAAGTAGTACGAGGGGGTGCAGGAACCAAGTTTCCGCACCCTTGAGATGTCTGAGGGTTTGATTCAGTCCAACTATTAGTCGATGCGCACAGGTTGCTTCACGCACTTCCCTGGCCTTCACGCCCTAATATAGTCGTCTTCGCGCAGCCCTAACCAGGGCCTATGGGGCTTCCGCGATGTTAGAGCAACGCTCTACACTATTCCCCTAAGTCACACCCGAGATCTTACTTATCTTCTTACACCAATCAGTTATCTTCACGTAAATGGATGCCTTCAATTATATTTATTTATACAACACATTCATATGAGTTCGCACAACAAATAAATAGTGAACTTGCAATAATACATAAAACAGGAAAAGATACACAGAAATATAGTATAACTTCTCTTTTATTAATTCTTCCCACGGTTATAGACTCAACCTGCCCTACGCACTCAGCTGTAGGGGTCTGTGCACTCAACTACGGACTGCTAGGCCTCTGCACACACAGCTACAGAGCCTTATCCTACTCTACGACCTAAAGACACAACTTGCACTTCAACTCAATCAATTCCTTAGACTCATCATACTTCTTTCTCATTTACTCTTAGAGCCTCACTCTATTTATACAATCCCATGGTCCGCAGACCATGGGTAGATCTTTCAAACCGACATTACATTACAAAAACAAGGGCAGACAACCCTATACTCTATTATGACTTCATGCTCTGTGCCCACAAATCACAGAGTCTTTACAATGGACTTGGTCAAAACTTTGGATTTAAGCCCCAAAACATGCCTTGGGGGGGATTCCATGCCCAACAAGCCCCCAACACAAACATCATGACTCACCCTCGAGTCACTCTGTCAATGCAGAGATCTTCATGCAGAGTCCCTTCAACTCTGCTCAAACCGTTGCAAGGTCGGCAGTGCACTGAGTAGCTTCCTGCTGAATCTCCTGTACCCATTGTTCCGAGACTGTGGTGTCGGAACTACTTCCCTGGATCTGTTCCTATGTCCCCTGCATTTGTGCAAGCTTGCCTTCAATTGTTGTTATAATGATGAAGGCCTTGTCAATCCAAGGCTGAACGCGTGCCTTCAATACTGCTCCTTTGTGCCATGCTACGTCCACCTACTCTTTCAATGCTTTGGCCTATTGCATTTGCGCAAACCTCTGAGTGAGGGCCACCATATACGCAATCCCTTTGAAACTGTTGTACTACTACTAGAGTTGACGCACCTCGGTCTCTATGTTAGGGTCCTCTTGCAGATTAGTGAGGACCTTGAAGGACTCTTCCAACATTCTGGTGCAATCCCTTACTACACTATTGATCTCTTCCATGCGTTGGTGTGTTGTTCTCTTACCTCTAGAGGGGTGGACGGCTGCGCCTTCAACCGCGACTCTACTATCTAAAGGTTCAGCTCCAGCTGAACCTTAGTCATTTCTTATTATGCCTCATGCACCCCTGCTGCTAGTCTGTGGATGCGCACCTCTGCTAGTGTGTCTGCTGGGATGGCCAACTCAAGGACCATTTGACAGCCTTCTTCCAGTACCTGTACCATCTGTCTATTGTACGACACCACTTTGTCACGCTACAAGCTCAACTGCTCCATGTTGATCTTTTTCTCTCTCAACACTTGTAGTGTGCGGCTCTCCCTAGCTAGCAGTTCTACAATAATCTCTTCCTATAGAACATATAGCGTCTCCCACAGGAGCGTAGCCATGGTGATCCCTATCCCTTTGAGTGCACTAACCGTAGGCCTGTTGGCCTCATTTGTCGTAACCAGTGCCCCCTCTGGCAGCACTATGGTGTTGGTTGTCCGAGCGCATAGCATTTGCTTGGTTACAGCTGTCCCTACTGTGAGGCTAGTCGAAAGGGTACCAGCCTGAGGATTACGCACCTGTAACTCCTAAATCTGCGCTCTAAGGGCCCCCAACACAATCTGATTCTCCTCTGTGAAATTATAGAGGGCCTATGTGGTGATGTCGCGCACTATTTCACCTATGTCGTGTAGATCATCCTCAGTAAGGGTGATTGGGTTGATCGACAGCTTGGGGTCTTTCACCTTTTTGCGCAGCCCCATCTGCTCGCTCGGGCGCTGGTGCTTCAGTAGTGTTGACACTGTTTGTGGGTCCGTATAGCCCTCTTCTTCCTCGTTTTCCATCTCTTTCTACTGCCCATGTGAAGGTGACTTCTAGCCCTCGCTCGCCTTCTCGGCTGCCTCCTGCGCTGCTTCTGTTGTGGCCTTTTTCTATTCTGTGTAGCGTCTCGTGCCTCCTGTGCTTTTTCTGTTGTGGCTTCCTCCCTTCTCTTCTCTACCAATTGCGCCATGTGTAATTTGGTCTCCTCTTTTTTCTTCTGTGCAACAGACTTCTCCACCACTGCTATGTTTGGGGCACGCCACTCCAGCAGCCATGTCTCTAGTACATCGAAAATTACATCATCTGTGGCTATGAAGGGTAGCTCACTCCATTTCTTGGTCAGGTCTTTGCGCACTCTGATATATATGTTGTGGAAATCTGCTTTAAATTCTGCAAAACTTTGCAGGCTGTTGTAGATAGTGGGTGATAACTGCAGCTTGCAGTTAATCCCCATTCTGATGTTCATCTCCATGAACACCTAGAATATCTTGCTAGCACGGATCTGGTTTGCATCTCTCGTGGCCCACAACAAAGAGTTCTTCGTAGCCTCCGGCAGATCCCTGTCAATTGCGGGGAACTGGCTATCCTCTCGTAGTTCCCCTGCCACCAGTACTATGGATAGTAGAAGCCATGCATAGTGGAACTTTTTTCCTTGTTCCTGGGCCTCATGGCAATTTTCCAGGAACTCTTTACATAAGAACTCGGACCAGTTAAACTGGGCCCCCTCCACGTATTACACAGCAACTGCCACCACCGATGCAAGTACCTCATCCGTGCGGCACTTGCGCATAACTTTACTCACTAGTATCTGAGTCACCACCCTGACTAATTTCTTGTTGATAATGGAGATCGCGTAGCCCCGCTTCTTCTTCTCCAACTTATATTTCTTCTTCATGGCCTCCACGATGGCCAAATCACTGCTCTTCCCCTCCAAGATGTCTACGTGGTCCTCTCCTTTGCACGGGAGATGGGTAATGTTATGGATTAAGTGGTCCGTGATGGGGATGGGCTCCTCCAGCCACACACACCCACCATGCACCAAGCAGAGCAGCTGCCTGACGATGCATATCATCACTGGGGCACGGTGGAAATGCAGCACCCAGAGTCGGTTTAATAACCCTACCTTTTCCACTCCACATAACCACTTTCACGGCTCTAATTTGATAACACCCGCTGCAGTGTTCTACTTGGGCTTCATGATCTATGCAGTACCTAGATGAGGGAACTTCTCGTGGTCAGCGAGATCCCAATCTTCAAATTTCAAGCTCAACACCCGTCCTAGCTGCGTGCCCTCAAAGGTGATGTCGTCCAGGAGGAGCGGAGTCTAGAGAGAGCTCTTGCTCTCATCGAGGTCCTTGGGCACTTTTGCCTTCCCCTTCCACAGAGGGATATATGTGGGCAGCTTGGTTGGAGGGTGCAAAACCTCGGTTTCTACTTCCATACCCTCATCCTCGTCCTCCTCCTGCTCGTTGGTTTCCAAGTTAACTTCTTCCCCTTCTCCTCCATCGTTACTCTAGTGTGTAGCGGGTTTTGCGAGGACACATGCAGCAAAACCATCAGTTGTTTGTTCTTATTCAGCCTCAGCATGCGTGGTGATTTAGGGATTTCTACCACAATCCTAGTGCCTTCAGGGGTATCTTCCATAGTCAGGGCCTGAGCAGCCTCTTCGGTGGTCATCTCTACAATTTCCCTAGCTTCCTCAGATGTTTCCATCTTGCTTGTCTTCAATCGCTCAATCAAGGGTTCAATCAAAGCTCAACACACGGCAAAGAAATCTTCACTCAGAATATACAGGGCATACAACAGCTCAATTCGCAAATGACCAAGTGTTGCATGCTGGGTAGCCCTTTGTAATTTATAGCACCTTTTTAATTTGAATTTGACTGTTCCCCCCAAATCTAGTTAGTTAATGCTCACTTGGTGGTATAATTTCCCATATCTTGCCCACAAATCGCATCTTAAATGCCTGTCGCCCGCTCCATTTGGTCTCAAGTCGAGCATCACATAGTGAATAGTAACTCCAATGGTCACTTTCCAGCTAACCTGCATGGTAGTGCAACCCCCCTTTCACGGTTGCAGACCTTGTGACACTTTGCTTCTGCATGTAGCTCCTAGGCAAAGTAGTTTATAGTCTCGCACCTCCTTTCAACTACCTGGAGCGCTAAGACTATACTTCCCACAGCTAGTCAGGTGGTCATGCCACCTGTATAGGGTTTCGATTGATCATCCATCACTTTTCCTGGAAAACCTACACCTTTTATTGTTACTACATGTGTCACGCACTTTATCATCTTCAGCACGCCATCATGGTTGACCCGTTTAGTAATATGCGGTCCAATCCAAGGCATCAGGCTGATCAACTCTCAGCGATAGTCCCCAAATTTTTCAACGTGATCATGCGCACCCTATTTTATCACCATGGTCTTCTTATCGAGAAAATCTTCCTTTATCTCATCCTCAAGCTTCTTGACTTCCACTTCCATCAGAGCGCTTTTCTCCCTTAATCGCACCCTTTCTTCCATAAGTTCTTGGAGCCTAAGATCATCCTGTCGAATTTCTTCTTTAAGTCGTAAGCATTCTACAATGTTCGCCTGCACGATCCCTTCTTCCAAGGCTCCATGATCCATCATATCTATCGGCACTGCTATTCGCGGAATAGGCATTTTATACTCTATGGAGAATACAGCATTCGCTCCACACGACAACCTTGGAGGCATCTGCGCTGTCAATTTCTTGCACGTTTCCCTATAAGCCCACAGAACCACTGGTACGCACAGGTCCCAATCAGTCTGCTACACATCATATACCTTGTTTAATGCTTCATGTACTTTGTTAAAAGCTTTTGTGTGGACAACCTTCTACACACTCGTTCTTTCCATACTTCATTGTTCCAACTAGGGGGGTCGTTCGTGCAATTTCCTCGATCACACATGCTTACTGACCGTGTCTTCTAACGCGAAGTCTGTGTGCATCCGCGCAGTTTTTTTAAGATATTCTTGGATCCATCTAGACAGGTGTGTGCGTAGACCGTTCTGGCTGGCAATCTTGTCTATTAATCGCATTTGATGCTTACCAAATCGCATGCACATCATTCTCCTGTATTCACTCCATTCCTCAAAGCTTCCTTGGTGTGTACCCCACCACCTCACAGGCATAGCGCGTAGTACCCATTTCAAAGCCTCGAAGCATTACTATTCTGGCACCTCTTTTTCACATCTGTTCAGGAAGTCATCTACCTTGCTTAACCCATCATACGTAGGTAGATACCTTACCTCCATTGATACGAAACACAGTGATATTGTCATCATGTTGTCATTTAGCGTGGTTACCTCATGTAACTAGTTCTGCCATCGCTCTATCTATTCTTTAGAATCCGATGTACAGGAGCTTTCGTGCTCCCATGAGATTTGTCCATCCGCGGTCAGATTTACCCAGTCTTTCTCTCACGCGGTTATCTTGTAGATGCAATCTAAATCATCATCACTTTCATAGTCGTGCACTGGCTCTATGTAGCATGATCCTTTTGCAGGGTCCAAAGGTACAACTATGCACAAAGACTTTTTCTCAAAAATCATCTTGCGCTTCTTCAGATTTATCACCCCATTCATGTCAGTGGCCCAATCTATCCCTAATAGCGCACAGTAGGGATTGTTTTCATCAACAATCTCTATCACTTCAAAATATGCTAGCGCGCTTACTCCTTTGATATCCACTGTGATTCCCTGCAACCTTCCCATACGTAGGATCTTCTACTAGTTTTCCATTCGTAGTTGGATAGGAGACCATTGCAGCGTAGGCCTTCCCATGTGCTCCCATGTCTACTTTGGCAAAATGTTCGCATCTGATCCTAGGTCCAGAATCGCTTGGTCAATCTCATATTCTCCAATATGTGCAGTCAATCTCATCTCTCTTCCCGTCCTCATCGCATGCTTTTCTAACTTTGGACTACGCGCAATTCTCCTGGCGTAGTCCCAGCGCATCGATTTATGAGTTCCTACAGTCCCTTTACAACCTTGCTGTCATGCAGCAGCTTCATGCATGTTTCCAGGAACATTGTGAGCATCAATGGGTCCATTTCCGACTCCGGTCTAGCTTTGCTTCCTGAAGTGGAGGCATCAACAAAGCTCTCCCTAGCTTCCATGAAGGTTTCCTTAGCATGCTCCAAATCAAACTTGGGTTCTTTCATCGAAGCCTTGCAAACCCAAGTACTATCTTCAGGCTGCTCGCCTTTGTCATCCCCTATCGTAATTCCACTTCGGAGTACAATATTCACATTAGGGTCTTCCTCGCGCGGCTCAGACCTCATCATTTGCAAGTTCTGAGTTGTGGGAGGTTGGAGCGCTCCTTTATCGTGCAGCCTCGCTATTAGTGTGGGACAATCCTCTGTCTCATGATCAAGCAATGTACAATACAAGCATGATGGATGCATCAAATTCGTACAATCGTGGGCATAGTGTCCTAGCCCTCCACAATTATAACATATCAGTTGTTCGCGACCTCTTCCTGACCCTCCACCTCGGCCTCGTCTGTGCCCCTGAAATTCGGTTCGCGCCATTCCTACGTTCTGGTCGAGGGGCTGCATTTCGGCATGAACTATGTAGGTAGGAGTTATCAGCTCATAACTTCTATAGGTGCGATCATCATGCCCCACTGATCTACAGAAATTACAGAACAATTGTTATGAATTCTTTGTGTACTTCTGCAACAGATGGCAGTTGTTTGTAGCATGCTTTCCTCCTATTTGACAAATCGCGTACCATAATGTAGGCGTCACGTTAGGTCCTACTTGTGCCTCTGGTCTCAATGGCATTGGTCCTCCTCCCGTGAGGTAATTCAACACTAGGTAGTGGTCTTTGTCATGTCCCTAACCCTTGCACTTTACACACCATACCTCATCGCACACTTCTGGGCAAGCTGTCCTATCTTGTTTCAAACTGTGCATCTCAAGGCACAAGTTTTTCAACTATGTGTGAATCTCTTGAACTCCCAGGCTGGGATCCTGTATCGGTATCTCGTACAATCTCATTGCAATCTCCAAGGCCTCGGCCTGAGTTGTTAGCCTTCGTTGTGACATCGCGTTTCTTAGATGCGGCATTAATGATGCTACAAACCATTTGCAGTGTTGTCCATCCGTCAATGTCAAGTTAGTTTCACGAATTGTGCACTTCAGTCTCTGATCCAACTCCCAAGGGGTCTCGCTTGGTAGCATTGTGATTTCCTTGAACCCAATGATCGTCTATGCCTCTGAATTTGGCCTGCTTATTCCCTGTTCAGCACAGTTTGGATGTCTGCGATCCCTGCATTCGGATTGCCATTAGAATGCTTCATGTAGTAGATCAACTCACAATCTTGTAGAGCACTGACCAATGTTGATTTCTTTATATTGTCATCCGTGACTCCCTATGCTTCCCATACAACCTTTATTATGAACCAAAACTGGTCCGGATCTTCATTTCCTACTCCCTTGAACACCGAAAACTTTATCGTGCTTGCCATATTAACTCGTGGCGGTGGCGGAGGTGGTATGGGTGAAGATGGGGGTGAAGATGGTGAAACTGGCGGTGGTGTGGGTGGGGGTGGTATGCACGGAATCCTTTGCCTTAACAAATTGATCGCACTTCTTAGTGAGACCTTCGCTATCTTTTCCTCGTCCCCTCGCGGAGGTGAAATCAAGGAGCTAGTTTCTAGTTCTGCACTTCCTTCGTTTCTATAAATTCTCCCACTTTGCATAGCCCCAAACATCAATTTATTTGCATATCCTGTTTTTTACACAGTAGCATTTTAATCCAAGTGTTGAAAGACTTAACGTACTTACCTCACGGTCCTTTGAGGAAGCATCGCTCTACCTCACTGTAGCTGACTAAAGTATCTACCGCGAATTCAGTAATGGATCCTCCTATAATTCAATCCAACCAGTGATCAACAGCATGCATGATATTATCCTCCGATGCTTCCAATCTATGCACCAATTCTGGAGTCCACACGATAGGTCTATCGAGCTTGCACCTTCCCTGGCTATCTGCTAGCTCCGTGATCCACTCGTATAGCTCAATAGGGAAATATGCGAAGAAAATTTTGTGGATCTCTATGTATAGGTAGTAGTCTAACCACTCTTCTTTTGACAGTCGCGGATTCTTGTTCTCCTACATCGCGAACTTGTGAATCTTCCTATCCAACCAATCTTCAATTCCTTTCTTAGTTGGATTCCAGTGATACGACATCAAACATCTCTATGCAGATTCTGGTCCTGGCAACAGAACCATTTGTTGTCTTGTTGGGGCCTGACCCAGGTTCGGAGTTAATTAGCCAAACAAATCCTTGTACTACTGGCCCTTTCGGCAACATTCCACAGAACACGGACTGAGGTCTCACCCGAAGTAGTATGGGGGGGTTCTAGAACTAGGTTTCTACACCCTTGAGATGTCTAAGGGTTTGATTTGGTCCAATTGTTAGTCCCTACACATAGGTTGCTTCGCGTACTTCCCTGGCCTTCACACCTTGATATAGTCATCTTAGCACAGCCCTAACCAGAGGCTGTGGGGCTTCCACATTGTTGGAGCAGTGCTCTGCATTGTTCCCCTAAGTCACACCCAAGATCTTACTTATCTTCTTACACCAATCAGTTATCTTCACGTAAATGGATGCCTTTAGTTACATTTATTTATATAGCACATTCATATGAGTTCGCACAGCAAATAAACAATAAACTTGAAATAATACATAAAATAGGAAAAGATACATAGAAATATAGTATAATTTCTCTTTTATTAATTCTTCCCATGATTACAGACTCGACCTGCCCTGTGCACTCAGCTGCTGACTACTAGGCCTCTGTGCACACAACTGCAGAGCCTTCTCCTACTCTACGACCCAAAGACACAACTTACACTTCGACTCAATCAATTCCTTAGATTCATCATGCTTCTTTCTTATTTACTCTTAGACCCTCTCTCTATTTATACAATCCCATGCTCCACGGACCATGTGTAGATCTTTCAAGCCATTATTACATTACAAAAACAAGGGCAGACAACCCTATGACTCTATTATGACTTCGTGCTCCATGCCCACAAATCACAAAGTCTTTACAATGGACTTGGTCAAAACTTGGGCTTTAAGCCCCAAAACATGCCTTGGGTGGGATTCCATGCCCAACACTAGTGACAAGGGTAAGGATGTTTAGGATATAGTAGTCTTCAAGAGGTATCTCGTTTTGTAGTAGTTTCAAGATGTATTTCTAGGAGAGATTTCAGAGTTTCCTCCCCACAAGGAAGTAGTTTTTTCTATTGAATTGGTACCAGGGGCAGCACTAACATCAAAGACATCTTACAAGATGAGCACTCTAGATTCGATGGAATTGAAGTTTTATTTGAAGGAAATTCTTGACAAGGGATACATCATGCCAAGTGTATTTCCTTAGGGTGCACCAGTGTTGTTCGTGAAGAAGAAGAATGGTACTCTCAGATTGTGCATTGATTACAGGAAGTTGAACAAGGTGACCATCAAGAATAGATATCCATTGCCAAGGATCGATGACTTGTTTTATCAATTGAAGTGAGCAATAATGTTCTCAAAGATTGATTTGAGATCAGGTTACCGTCATGTATGCATCAAGCAAGAGGACATATACAAGATTGATTTTCGGACCAGGTATGGTCATTATGATTTTGTTGTGGTTCCTTTATATTTGATTAATGCTCCAACTACTTTCATGTTGTTGATGAATAGTGTGTTTTTTCCTTATCTGGACAAGTTTGTGATTGTATTTATTGATGATATATTGATATATTCTAAGAGGAGGGAGAGCACGCAGAACACTTAGCAGCAGTATTGAGATTTCTAAGAGAACATCAATTGCATGCTAAACTTAGTAAATGTATCTTCTTTCAGAAAGAGGTACATTACTTGGGAGATGTTGTCTCTAGGGAAGGCATAACAGTGGATCTAAAAATACAAGAGCTATCATGGAATGGGCAGCTCCTAGGAATGTGGATGAGGTCAGATCATTCATGGATTTAGTAATTTATTACAGGATTTTCATTAGGAACTTCTCATGGATTTCTTATCCTAATACATCATTGCAGAGAAAGGGAAAGAAATTTGAATGGACAAAGGAATGTGCAACAAGTTTTGAGCAGTTAAAGTAGTTTCTTACAAATGCTTAGGTGTTAAAGATTGCAAATCCAAATAAAGAGTTCATGGTGTGCATAGAGGATTGCAAGAGAGGACTTGGTGGAGTCTTAATGTAGGAGGGACATGTGGTGTGCTATGAGTCAAAGAAATTGAATGAGAATGAGTAGAACTATGTGATTCATGATCTTGAGTTGGCAATGCTCATTCATGCCCCTAAGAAGTGGAGGCATTATCTTCTTAGCAGGAGGTTTGTATTAATGAGTGACCATAGTGGGCTAAGATATTTGTTTGACCAACTTAATCTAAATTCCACGAAATCTAGACGGTTGTCCATGCTTAGTGAGTTTCAATTTGAGATCAGATACATTAAAGGAAAGGAGAACAGGGTTGCATTTGCTCTCAATAGGAGAGTGCAGGTAAACCATGTTGCAGTTGTGAGATCTTATGGGACATATTTACAGGATCGTATTTCACATGGAGGATAGCATGATGAAAGATACAAGGAGCTCAAGAACAGGTTATAGTAGGGTACAGGTGAACAATATGTGGATTATCATCTCACGGCAGATGGCTTGGTGAGATTTAGGTACAGGATCTATGTGTCGAATGACAGTGAGGTCAAGAAGCTTATCTTGAGGGAGTTTCATGTCAAGACATATTCAGGTCACCCAAGATATCAAAAGATGTTGATAGTTGTGAATAAGTTCTACTATTAGCTGAATTTGAAGATGGAAGTGGTGGAGTTTGTTGTTAGATGCTTAGACTGTTAGCAAGTGAAAGTTGAGTGTAAGCACCCAACTAGTTTGTTACAACCTATTCTGATTCTAGAGTGGAAATGGGTGGTCATTTCCATGGATTTAATTATAGGTTTGTTGAGGACATCGAAGCAGCATGATTCCACCATGGTTGTGGTTGAAAGGTTGAGGAATGTAGCTCACTTCATTCCAGTGAAGACTACTTATCCAACTAGTGAGGTAGCACAGGTCTTCATTAAGGAGATAGTGAGGTTGCTTAGTGTTCCAAAGAAGATTGTGTCAAACAAAGATGCCAATTTCACTTCCATGTTTTGGAAGGAGGTATTTGTAGGTTTGGGTACATAGTTGGCCTTCAATACATCTTATCATCACAGATAGATGGATAGACAGAGAGGGTCAACAGGTTTCTTGAGGACATGTTGAGAATGTACATTGTGCATCAACAGAGGAGGTGGGAGGAGTATCTTCCACTTGTTGAGTTTGGTTACAACAATGGTTATCAAGAGTTACTGAGGATGAGTCCATTTGAGCCACTATATGGGCACAGTTTTAATACTCCCATCGGCTGGAGTGATCCAATGAACAGGGTACTTATAGGACTGGATATGTTGGAAGAGATGGAACAGGAAATGCAAGTTATCAAGAAGAATCTAAGGGCAGGACAGGAAAGATAGAAGAGCTATGCAGATCAGCATAGGGCATTTAAGGAGTCTCAGGTTGGGGAGTGTGTTCACTTACACATCAAGTGCAAGAAGAACTCCTTGAGGATTGGGTCATGTGCCAAGTTGGCACCTCGATATTGTGGGCCTTTCAAGATCCTTGAGAGGATTGTACCAGTGGCCTACAGACTTGCATTACCTCTGACAATGAAAGTCTATGATGTTTTCCATGTTTCATTGCTTAAAAGATATGTAAAATATGTTTATCATGTTATTGATTAGATTGTATTACAGGTGGAGCTAGAAGGAGAATTCCAGATAGAACCTCAATGCATATCGTAGCGGAAACATCTCATGCTCCGGAACAGACCAATAAAGCAAGTTAAAGTGTAGTGGAAGAACTTTGGGACCGCTGAATCTACATGGGAGATGGTTGATAAGATGTCGACTCTTCATTATTTTTCTTGGAGGAAAATGAATTTTTGGTATATTTACATATTTATGTATGGGTGATAATGTAAATATTGCAATGAGTTGTGTTATAAAGCTCCAATAAGCAGTATGGTTGTCACGTTGTCATGTTTTTCATGATGGTTTTGCTTTTGAGAAGGTTGTTCATTGTAACTACTGCAACAAGATAAGTTATAAAGCTCTATGGGAAGTATTTTTTGGTTTTCAGTGGTCATGTTGGTTGTAAGTGTCATAGAACACTGAGGATAGTGTTCCCCTAAGGGGGAGGGGTCTACAATAGCCCCGGGTTAAAATTTCATGTAATAAAGTTAATAAAGGGAAAATCAGACCAACATCACGAGAAATGTATTCCAAGTTGGATGTTGGGAAAAGCATCCTAGTGCACATCACTTATTGTTTATTACACCTAATGAAAATTGGGAAAGGCTTTGAAAAATAGAAAGACATTATTGGCATTTATTTTATGAAAATAAAGGAAAATAGGAGAAAATGGAGGTGAAAGGTCACAGGTTTCATGTGAGGAGGAAATTGAAGGAAAATAGAGGGAAAATAAAGAAATTAGAGGTATCAATAATTAAAAAACATTATAGCGTCAGTCTGGGGCCTGTTTTCAGTTTAGTTTCGAAATTGGTTTCAGAGAGGAGAAGAGAACCAAAGAGAAGAAAGGAAGGACAAGGAAAAAACGGATCACGCAACGAAGAGTTAGGTCAAGCATCTTCAATGGGAATACTTGCAGGTAACAGGTTGCATGTGTGATTTCCTAACTAGTTTTGGCATGCATGTGTGCGTATTCCATTCATTTGTTGTCATTAGCATGGGGTTTTCCTAGTTTGATAGTGGTTTCAACCTTACCTTTCCATTTTTGGATAGCCATGGTGTGATGGGATTCATTCTTGTTTGAGCTTTGGGTTGTCGAAAGGTTTTGGATCCGGCTAAAGTGGTCACAGGAAAATCCCAAGGGTTGGGATGGAGATGGTTTTCTCTGGGAAGCCCTCGACAGGTGGGTGGAGACAGGAAAATTCATCAAGAGATAGTGAAGGAAGACTGAGGCATCCAAGCTCGATTTATTTTTGTGATCTTGGGACCGGTTTAGGTGATATCATGATGGTGTGAGGGTGGAGGTGGTTTAACCTATGGATTCCCTTTGTTGTTTATGGATTGGTTTATCCCATGAGATCCCACATTCATGCTTGGAATATGATATGGGGATGATTGGCTGAAAGAAAGATGTATTTCAGCCTAATCTATGGTCAGGTTATACATGAAGTCCCTAACTTGGTTGGCTTTTGCATATGTTAAATTTCATGACTAATTATACTTTTTATTATGTGGATTTAATGGTTGTTCTATCATTGTTATTATTCTGGTTATATGATGCTTATAAGCATATTTTTATGACATATTCAAGTTATGGCTCTTGTCATGTTTGATTGATAAATGAATGGTTATTGAATGCATGACCTAATAGATGTTATTTCAGCTACTGTCATAGGGCATTATACCTTCTTGATTATTCTCAGATAAGTTTCAAATATGTATGTTCATATATGCATTCATGACCTATAGGTTGCATGTTCTCAATGTGTTTGGAAGATGAATGTCATGGTTAGACCTGGTTAGGTCAATTAATTTTCTAAATTTTGTGTTAAAGGATTTTTCCTTGTGTCATTTATTGTTTTGGAAAGTTTCATTAAGTTTTGGGCAGATGTCTGAATCCTAGCCCTGAAAAAATGGCTCAAATCTTGGGGTCGCATGCACAGAACTGAGTATTTTAGACCGCAGTCGCTAGGAGGAAGGGTTATTCATGTGAATGTAGGGTTAAATTTATTGGATTTCCTTGTTATGCAAGTGATTGGGAGTCTAGATCACTTAAAAATCAAGTTAACTCAGGGTTTGGGCACCTGGAGTGGTTGTTTAGCTCCTGGGATCTTGTAGCACCTGAGGGAAGTCAGTAAATTTTCAAGTTGTCGATTCCACTTTCTTAACTGTACTTAGGAGGTTGAGTCACATTATAGTATCCCTTCACTCATGTTTACCCTGACATAACGGTGAAAGTGGTTAAATGTGAGAGGTGGCATTACATGTTTCCTAGGAGACTGGTGCAAAAACTAAGTAGAAATTTTCATGTTTTACATAGTTTCCAAAAACAAAAAGACTAGATATCCCAAAATACATAGAGAATAAAATGGCAGTCAACAGTCATCATAGATCAATGGGGGAGATCAAGTGCATGACTATCACTTGGAGCAACAAAAGGTCATGGATCCATATGAGCATGGAATTCCTCATGAGCTAGGCGCGCCCCCATCTCATTGAGTCAATCGTTGGTGCACCTTTGGCTCCTTTGCAAATACGTTAGGTGGTCAAGAATATCCCACTAGTTTTGTTGCAAGTCATTTAGGAATGCAATGACCTCATTAGGGTCGTCATGTCTCTATTGTCTCATTTCCTACAAGGTGTCCATTATGCTCCTCATTTTCATGTCCATGGATTCCATGGATGGTGATTGTTCAAACCATCCTGGAGAATGATCCTAGTCCTAGGCCACCTTCCCCACAATATCAACACCCACAACCTCGTTATCCTCCACTGCTCTCGCCTGTCTAGCCCTGACCGTCGGCTAGACACGAGGCTCCATTCCTCTTTGCGCCTGACCTCGCTACCTCCACATCACAAAATTGAAAAGAACACACCAAAAAAAGGGTTCAGCAGTGACTCAAGCACAAGAAACACACCTATACACCCCCAGGACATAGCACACAGGCAGAAGAATTATCGATCCACCCCACTCACATTTCTAAACTACACTCCCAAATTTCCAACATGACCCCCACCCTTCTGGGGTGCTGGAGCTATAAATATCTAGAGAAGAGTTTCCCCCGTGAGGACCACTATAGCAAACAAAACACCAGATTCCCACCTCCCAGCACCTAGGAAGCTAGTGCTTAGGTTTTCCTAGCTCAATTAACCTCCACATAAAAGAACCCCCCTGGTGAAGGAAAAAGAAACAACATGAGTAATTCTTTGCCAGAACAAGAACAAAGGAAATATTTATCCAAACGAAGATCCACAATAGTAAACTTACCAAAGCACTATCACATTTTATAAATATTGGACAACGATTTGTCCCTGCTAACTGGACCAATAAGGCAATGTCCCCAGCCAACATTGAGCAAATGCAATGTGAACTCCCAAGAATCCTCTCCTTAGGATCCCACGTTGTGTGAAAGGGCTTCAAAAGAGGCACACTCCAACACAATTCCTACCATCCAACAACAATGACATAAGTCGAATCAACCAAGTGAGCGAGCATGCATAGGTTGGTGGTGTGGGCATACTCAACTTCAATGCTACCGCCCAATCTATTGCCCATACCAATAGACCAAAAACAAAGAAAACAAATAGTCATCCAGGGTTTATACCGGCCCTCAACATCCTCAAGGTTGTTACCTCCCCAACGCCAGTTTCCCTGGCCACCCCTTCTATTTACTACATGCGCCTGATCCAGGTGGATATTGGTGGCCACCTGCCAAGTCCACTTGGACCCCCACCATTGTTTCTTTTAGCTTTTCAGTTTCCTTAATTGTAGCATAGTTTACTATTTTTAGTAGTTTTTCAGGTCCTGAACTTCCGGATTCGTTTTGAGGCCCTAAACGACATTTTTCGGGAAAACTGGGAGCTCTTCCCAAAGTTATAGTTCTTGGATAGATCTTTCTAATGAGATATTGTGAGCATCAAACAGAGATCATATGCCAAAGTTACGACCCCGGGAAGTTGATGTACCAATTTACCCAAACAGGCCCACAGTTTGGCGTTTCATCTTCTAGGGTTAGGTTTTTAGATGTTTAGGGTTTTCCATTGTTTCTCAACAATAAATAGGCCTTCGAGCCTCATTGTAACACAGTTCAGAGGCATGTAGATGCCACATCTCTTCTCAGAGATAAGCTACCATCGCCCTAGCTAGTTTATTTCCATTGCTTTTTGTAAGGATATTTAAGTATTTTACATTAATGAAATGAAGTATTATTTCCGCTACATCTTTGTGTTTATGGTTATCTATGTAATTTGTTGCATTCCTGTTTAAATCTGGATCAGTGGTATTAAAGCGGTCTGCTTTTTCTCTGTTTTTCTTTGCATGTCCCCAACAACGTCGGGATATAAGGAGTTAGGGCTTGAATTGGTCGAACCTTTGCAAGACTAGCCTCGCAAATCCCGACGGCCTCCCATGGCAGATGAAAAGAAAGATGAGGGGGTAGGAGATCCTATCAAAATCTTGCTTAAATAAGTCCTCGAGTGACAAAGGAACGCGATGATGGACAGCTTTGCCCAGATCCTTCAGCAGCTACCCAAGGGTGACACATCGGCTTCCAACGGCTACTCTAGAAATGCCACACTGTTTAAGGTACAAGTTAATTTTTAAATCCCCATATTCAAGGGTCAGATAGACACAAATGTCATTGATAAATGGTTAAATCTGCTAGAGTGTTATTTTTCTGTTCATGATTTTATGAGTCGGGCAAAGATTATTTTTGCTCTTCTCAAAGCAGCCCCCCATGTTAAGGACTGGTGGGAAACCTACTGCGAGCATAAGAATGAAAGTATAGGCTCACTATTTTCACCCGCACCACTTGGGATTCATTCCGAGATGCCATCAAGGAGCAGTACTACCCTGTCAGAAGATATCAGGATCAATATATAAAGTGAACCACGCTGCGACAGGGAAGGGACTAAGGCGTGCCGGAGTTTACCAATATTTTCCATACCCTTCACACAAAGTTAGGTATCAAGGATTCAGAGCAGCATTTTGTACTCAAATACCACGACTGTCTACACAAGTACATCCAGGAAGAAATAGAATTCCTGAACATCCCCTCTCTCGGCGCAGCATACCAATATGCCGTCAAGGTCGAGCAAAATTTTAAATAGAAGAAGTGAGACTTTGGATCTATGAATCCGAAGCAAGGGAAAGGTGCCCCCAAACCGTAGAACAAAGGACAAATCCAAGGCAGGGTAGCCCAAGAAAACCCACCAAAGTTGCAAGCAAAGAACAGCATCGTGAAGCCGAAAAAGGACACTGGAAAGTGGTGTGAGTTCCATAAGAGCTCCACTCACAACACAAGTGAGTGTCGGGCCAAGCAGTCACTAGTGGCCGAGCTAAAGGTTTCAGAATCAGATGCATGTTCCGACTCTGAGTCAAAACCTGACAAGGGGAATGACAAAGGGAAGCAGATTATCAATGTAGAGCCCAATGCCACCATTGCCACCACGAAGATCCAGAAGGAGGAACCTGAAGATCCAAAGGAGGAGGGGCGTCTCTTCCACTCCTATATGTGGGTAAAGGGCTCCCCACTACAGTTCATTGTCGAAAGCAGAAGCCAAAAGAACCTCATTTCGGCAGAGGTCATGAAGTGGTCGGGCTTACTAACCACAGCAAATCCACAACCATACACCATTAGGTGGCTTCACCATGGACGGGATTTTCGCGTGAGCCAGCAGTGTCGCCTTCCATACAACATCAAGCCCTTCACAGATGAGTTATTGTGTGACATTGTTCCCCTTGAAGTTTGTGATGTATTATTAGGACAACCATACTTGTGGAAGCGACATGATCTGTATGAATCAAGGCTCCATGTTGTTATTGTTACTTTGGGAAATAAGTTGTACAAGATACCGGAGGTAGCACCGCCTAATGTCATCTCTTTTATTACTGCAAAAAAATGCAGTAAGCTGGTTTCCAAAACTGGGAAATTTTTTTTCCTGATGATATGCCCTCAAGGAAAGAAGAAGACAGTGGCCATGACCTCCAGACAAGGCCCCTCCACTCGACAACTAGAGATGGACAAGGTCATGGAGGAGTACGAGGACATCTTCACCTCCCCCACAGGGGTTCCTCTGCACTGTTAGGTCAAGCACACCATGGATCTGATCCCAAGTGCGCCACTGCCCAATGGACCAATCTATCAGCGTTCCATTATGGAGAATGATGAAATCGAGAGGAAGATTCAGGAGCTGCTGCAGAAAGGTCACATCTCTCTAAGTTCATCGCCCTGTGGGAGCCCGATCGTGTTGGTATAGAAGACAGATGGGACTTGGAGACTCTGTATTGACTATCGGGTTATAAACAAGATCATTTTCCGTAATAGGTACCCGATCCCATGGATTGATGACCTCTTGGACCAACTGAAGGGGGAAAAATATTTCAGCAAGATCAATTTGAAGTCAGGATATCACCAGGTGCCAATCAAACCCTCTGATGTGTGAAAGATTGCCTTCAAAGCCAAGGAGGGCCTTTTCGAATGGTTGGTTATGCCTTTCAGATTGACGAATGCTCCTGCAACCTTCATGAGGCTAATGGATGACATCTTGCAACCATTCACCAACTCATTTCTAGTGGTATACTTGGATGACATCCTGATCTTCAGCCAAAGTTGGGAAGAGCACCTCCACCACATCCAACAGGTTCTCCAAACACTGCGGCAACACAAGTTATGTGCCAATTTGGAGAAATGAACTTTTGGCATGACCTAGGTTCAGTATCTGGGATACATTATTGATGAACAGGGGGTGCATGTGGATCCATCCAAGATCAAGTCATTCGAGATTGGCCATCTCCAACCACTCTGACAGAGCTCCGCAGCTTTCTAGGCCTTGCCAACTTCTACCACAGGTTCATGTTGGGATTTTCTCATATCACTTGGCCCTTAAGTCAGTCACCAAGGGAGGAGCGAAAGAAAAATTATTTTGGTCCGAATCAAAACAGAAGGCATTCATAGAGTTGAAAGATCGCCTCTGCACGACACTAGTTCTCGCATTACCAGACTTGCAACAACCATTTGAGGTTGAGACATATTCCTCTGACTATGCTATTGGGGCAATCCTTACTCAACATGAGAATCCAATGGCATATCACAGTGAGACACTTTCAGACACAGTCTGGAAGTATCCCACTTATGACAAAGAGATGTATTCCATTATGCAAGCCTGCCGACGATGGAAGCATTACATTTTGGGGAAGGAAACGGTCATACACACAGGCCACCGACCCCTGCAGTTCATACAGACCCAAGGGAAATTGCAGAATGACCTCCATCAGAAGTGGTCCACATACCTGCAACAGTTCCATTTGCAGATCAAGTATAATAAAGGTAGCACCAATAATGTTGCAGATTGCCTCAGTCAACCACTGATCATGGCGTTAACCACTGTGCTCAACTCTTGTGGGCACAAGACTTCTGATTGGCCACTTCCCTACAAAAGCAACCCAGAATTCGGCAACACATACCAGAAACTCTTGGAGGGCCAGAATGTTCCATATTTTCACCTCCAGGATGCCCTGTTATGCCACTTGGGTCACCTTTGTGTTCCTTCAAGGGAGCGTGCCAAAATGATTTTGGAAGCACACTATAGTCAGGCTACTAGACATTTCGGGGTTGACAAAATGGTGGCAGTACTGCAGAAGTATTTCTATTGGCTGAATCTTCGACAGGATGTTGGGAAGTACATCAGATCATGCACTGCCTGCGCCATTGCCAAACCGACCATCAAGAAGCAAGGCCTCTATACCCCGCTACTTACCCCAAGTCGACCTTTGGAATCCATCTCCATGGATTACATGTCAAGCCTCCCTTCGACTAAGCATGGGAATGACTATGTTTTTGTGGTCGTCGACAGGTTCTCGAAGATGCCCATTATGGCTGCCTGCAAGAAGAATATCACAGTAGAAGCCATTGCTAAACTCTTCTTTGAACAAGTGTTGGTACACTTTGGGATCTCATAGTCTATCATCTCATATTAGGATAGCAGGTTCCTCAGTACATTTTTGTCTAGTCTCTGGTCAATGCTTGACACCAAACTCACTAAGTCCACAACCTTCCATCCTCAAACTGATGGCCAGACAGAGGTTGTAAATAGGATGATCGTACACATTCTGCGCATGTACAACTCAAAGAATCCATGCGCATGGGATGAGAGCCTCCCCTACGTTCAGCATAGCTACAACTAGGCTCTCCACAGCACAACTGGCCACAACCCTTTTCAGGTGGGCTTGGGATTCCAGCCACTATGTCCCATTGATGTGGCCATGCCATTTGCAGCTACTCATGCAAATTTGGCTCATGTCAATCCGAAACAGATAAGGCAAACATCTTCATTGAGCACATCCAACATATTCGCCAGTAGGTCCATGACATTCTGGAGAAATCAAATTCCAAGTACTAGCAGCGACATGTTCAACATCAGGTGCCACACAAGTTTCAGGTGGGTGACAAAGTCTAGTTGCATTTTCAAAAGGAACGCCTTACTGGAGCCTATCGGAAACTCAGACCACTTCGATATGGTACTTACACCATTACCAAGGCTATGGGAGACAATTCATTTGAGCTCAGCATTCCCCCATTCCTTGGTCTTCACCCATTGTTCAATGTGGACCGCCTTCAGCCATACTTTCCACCATTACTAGACACATCTGACATTGTAGAACAACTCACACCCACATAGTTAAATCCAGATTGCATGGAACAAACTGCAACTAATTGTATCATGGAAACACAGATCAAGCATACACGCTAACAAAATATCCAATTGTATCAAGTTGTCAAAGCAAGCCAACTCCTTCACCAAGGCAAGTGGCTCACCAAGGACCAAGTTCAGCAGAAGTTTCCTCATCTCATGGAGGAACTCAACACAATGTGGACCATTACTTCCTAAGGGGGAGGAATGATCCAGGTGGATATTGGTGGCCACCTGCCAAGTCCACTTGGACCCCCACTATTGTTTCTTTCAGCTTTTCAGTTTCCTTAATTTTATCACAGTTTACTATTTTTAGTAGTTTTTGGGGTCCTGAACTTCCGGAGCCATTTTGAGACCCTAAATGACGTTTTTTGGGAAAACTAGGAGCAACATAGGTCCACAGACCGAGGTTTCACTTCCCAAAGTTGTAATTCTTAGATAGATTTTCTAACGAGATACTGTGCACGTCAAACGGAGATCGTATGCCAAAATTACGACCCCGGGAAGTTGATGTACCAATTTACCCAAACGAGGCCCACAGTTTGGTGTTTCATCTTCTAGGGTTAGGTTTTTCGATGTTTAGGGTTTTCCATTGTTTCTCAACAATAAATAGGCCTTCGAGCCTCATTGTAGCACAGTTCAGAGGCATGTAGCCACCACATCGCTTCTCAGAGATAAGCTACCATCGCCCTAGCTGGTTTATTTCCATTGTTGTTTGTAAGCATATTTCAGTATTTTACATTAATTAAATGAAGTATTATTTTCATTGCATCTCTGTGTTTATGGTTATATTTGTAATTTGTTGCATTCCTGTTTAAATCTGGATCAACGCCCTTCGCATTGGTCCCATCCGCACTAAGCCATGCTACTAGCATCATGTTCACCCACGCCCATCGTGGGGTGTGTGTGTGTGTGTGTATATATATATATATATATATATATATACCATCCTAGATCCCTTTTAATTATGGATGTACCAAGCATCGAGAGGGATCAAATCTCTTGAAGTGAAAACCTCTTTTAGAGTGAAAAGAGATTTAATCCTTCTAGGCGCTTGGTAGATCTAGAGTTAAGATGGATCCAGGATAATATATTTAACTTTTATATTTTATGTAAATATTATACTTCTACTATAACTTTTATAAATATTATTTATAAATTTATATAATTTAAGTTTATATATATATATATATATATGACAACAAAATTTAAATTTTTTTATTTTTTATTTTATTTTATTTACTTCCATAGGATCAAATCTCTTGAAGTCTGAACCTATTTTAAAGTGAAAATAGATTTGATCCCTCTCGACGCTTGGTAGATATGGAGTTAAGATGGATTCAGGATGGTACATTTAACTCTTATATTTTATTAAAATGTTATACTTCTACTCTATCTATCTATCTATCTATCTATTTATCTATCTATCTATATATATATATATATATATATATATATATATATATATATATATATATATATATATATATATATATATATATGACAACAAAATTGAAAGATTATTATTTTTTTATTTTATTCTTTTGTATCTAGAGGAATTGATAACAAGGCCAGTCTTGTACTCTCATGACACTAGGTCGATTCTAACCACTACCACCATAATATTTGTTTCCTATGACATGTCCTCTTCTATGTAGATCGAATTACATCCGAGGGAATTGAACATTTGGTCCCTTTCTCATAATACTTCATTTTCACGATGATCACCAACTGCGCTACACCCTGGGGTCTAAAGATCAAAACATTTTTTACATATGCTTCTTTTATATATTTAATTTTTATATTTTATTAAAATATTACACTTCTATTATAATTGTTTATAAATATATAATTTTTATAATTTGAGTATGTGTAGTATAAATAAAAAATTAACACACACACATAGGCATAGTCTAACTAATAGACAAAAAGGTTTTTTTTGCCAAAATTGTAGAAATTCCTCAAAGATTTAAATTGCAGATTGTAATATTCTAAAACAGTTGACTTGAATCTACTCTACTCATCAGTGGAAACAATAAATAATGGATGAAATAATGAAGCATATAAGAGAAAGAATTTGATCAAACATGACACAATGATTTCCTGGGGAAAGCCACAGCTTAAAACCCCAGCTATCTGTATATTGCATTAGTCATAAAATATGAGAAGTTTATAATGCTTTTATCAAGCCCAAGAAACCTTTGCACTATCTCTATCTATCTCACTCCTTCCTAGGAAAGCCTTGGATGAATACAAGATGCTCTGCTCAACCTACACGAGTATTTTTTATCCGATGCCTGGCTAACTGCCTTGGGCCAATACTTATCCAAATTCCTAGCCTTCCAATAACAAGGTTAGACTTGTACTCTCGTGACACTAGGCCAATTCTAACCACACCACTATAATCTTTGTGGCCTACGACATGTCCTCCTTTGCGTAGACCAGATTACATCCGAGGAAATTGAACCTTTGATCTCTTTCTCACAAGACTTCATTTTCATGATGATCACCAACTGCGCTACACCCAGGGGTCTAAAGATAAAAATATTTTTTACGTGTGTTTCCTTTATATATTTAATTTTTATATTTTATTGAAATATTATACTTCTATTATAATTGTTTATATATATATATATATATTTATAATTTGAGTGTGTATGGTATAAATAAAAAATTAACACACACACATAGGCATAGTCTAACTAATAGATAAAATAGACAAACTATTTTATTTTGGCGAGAATTGTAGAAATTCCTTATAGATTCAAACTGCATATTGTAATATGCTAAAACAATTGCCTGAATCTACTCTACTCATCAATGGAAACAATAAATTGTCGATGAAATCACAAAGCATATAAGAGAAAGAATTTGATCAAACATAACACAATGGTTTGCTGGGGAAATCCACAGCTAAAAACCCATGCTATCTGTATATTGCATTATCCATAAAATATGAGAAAATTATAATTCTTTTCTCAAGCCCAAGAAACCTCTGCACTATCTCTATCTATCTCACTCCTTCCTAAGAAAGCCTTGGATGAATACAAGATGCTCTGCTCAACCTTGAGCTCAACCTGCACAAGTATTTTCTATCATCTGCCCAACTAACTTCCTTGGGCAAATACTTATCCAAATTCCTAGCCTTCCAAGCTCCTATTCCCTTTCTCTCACAATCTCCACGCACAAACTTGTGCTTCCTATTGCTTGGTCTCACCAACTTGTGCTCACCAAAACAATGATTAAACTTGTGCCTTCATTCCTCCTTTTAAAGGAAATTTGAATGGTTAAAATTAGTGGGTTTTCTAATTAAGAAATGGTTTATTTTATGCCTTATTTCGATTGCATGCACCATTTGTTTAATTAGATGATTTTACAACTAATAGTACATTGTCCCCGAACTCCAATTTCAACTGGGTCTTTATCTAATACGATATGCATGAGCTAATTATTAGTGAATCTTTAGTTTATTGGTTAAGAAATGCTAGTTACACCCCATTACTACAGGTTGCACCCCACTAATTCCTCCATAAGTTGGAACTAGTTTAACTGACTTTAACTCAGTCATACTGAATTAAGTAATTACAACTCAAAATAAAATCAACTAGTGCTCCTAATTGTAAGAGACACTCTACATGGCTCTAGTTAGACCCTCAACTCAAATTAATTGAGCTAACTAAGATAAATTAACTTAGTTAACTATTACAAGTTGTCATGAGATGTGGAGTTACAATTTATTCCCAATTTAATTCAAGGACAAATTAAATCAGGATCTTTCTTGATGTTATTTTTAACATTTCTTATTGTTATTTTCAACAAGAATACGACAATACAATTTCGAGCAAGATTGTGATTTTTTGTTGTTTAAAATTCACTTTTGAATGCATGAGTGACATTTTTTCCAAAATCCAATAATACAATTTCTAGCTATATTGTGATGTTATGTTGTTTAAAATGTACTTTTGAATGCATGAATGGATTCAGCACCCTAAAAAACCCATGAGTCTCTCAAACTTTACAAATTAAACAATTTAAACTTATTATTCTTAAAATTCTTTATAAGATTTTGGGAAATTTTGACTAGAAAATGTGTTGCAAAAAGGGTCATTTCATCTATTAGTTAGAATACATGTGTGTGTGTGTGTGTGTGTGCATTCAAAAATAATAAATGAAAACAAAAATTAAAAATTAAAATATTTGTTTTAATTTACATATGTTTCTTTTATATATTCAACTTTTATATTTAATTGAAATATTACACTTCTATTATAATTATTTCTAAATATATATATAATTTAAATGTGTGGTATAAATAAAAATTATCATATCAAAATTGTGAAGATAAATATAAACAAATAGAAATGAAGAATAGTATTTTTTAAACAAAAATGGTTGATGGGGAACTAGCAACCTCCCCGGATATATGCAAAATCCCACAAAGCATATATATGAGGAAAAAAAATGTGTGTTTGTGCTAAGAGGCACTCTCCAGCTTAGTATGGAAGAGACGTTGTAATGTCCTGTCTTGTCTTGTTATCTAAACATTTTGATTGGGCCAAATTACAAGTGGTTTTCACACTCAAGGTTTTGACAACAAACAATTTTTCTCATGGTATTCTTCCCTATTGTAGCCTAATTAAAGCATAACATTAACATTCTCATCACAATAACATATATAAATAACATGACTTGGTGTGCAAATGTAAACAAAGTTTGGGAATCCTTTATTTGTGATGGGCCTCCCAATTAGGTACAACATAAGGCCCATCTCACCTTTCCTAAGCACATTAAACCTCTCTTTCTGCACTTAAAAATGCATTTCTTAATATTTAATAAGTTCTTATGAAGGTTAGAGATGTTTATCATTCTTTATGTGCCTAATTTGTTTATTATGCAATATATTGAGAATATTTGGTGCAGATCATGAGGAAATCCAATCAAGAGATAATTGTGGGACCAATCCCCTACTGCAGAATGACCAAACTTGGTTGGCTTGAGCAATCATTACTCCTCCCTATAGATGTGAGGCCACTCAAGGATAAAGATCCCACTTTCTAGGGATTTTGGAGGAAAAGGATCCCTCTCTTCAAGGAGGCTACCCCTTAGCTATTTAGTATAAATAGAGGGCTCAAGCATCCCTTTAGGAGTCAAAATTTAGAAATAGGAAGTCATTTTTAGTCAAGTAGAGGCAAGCCTAAGAATTCTAGTCTTGTAATCTCCTATGTATGAGCACATTTTCTGATCAATGAAAATCATTTTTGGTTCCTAGGTTGCTCTCTTCAGGGATATGATCCTCCTTGAGTTAGGGCCCACCCCAAGTGCTCAAGACCCCTCTTTGTATTCTTATTTTTTTCATGCATTAATTCAATTAGTCATTTCTGTAATTTCATTTATGAACATTATCTTTTGCAGGGTTAATGAATCAATTTTCTAGCAAGCCTTTTTCGTTTCATCTTGTTTTATTAAATTTAGCAATAGTTATTTTTTGGAGTCAAAATTATTTTCTATGCATTAGCTTATTCATATAGTTGTTTTTTACTTGCTATCCATAAATTTATGTGTGTTGTTATTATATAATTTCTTGTTTTTCAAAGTTACAAGAAACCCTAGGCTTACTCTTTTGATCAATAAACTTTTCCACCATAAGCATAAGGAACTACATATTAGATCTTGACCATGCCTCAGCCTTCTCTTAGCTCACCTTTCCTTCAAACCACATCTAAAGTGCATTTTTCTGCTCATTGGGTTGTTTCTTGTAGCAACTCGTAATTTGCATCAAAATTTAATTTATATTTACATCCAAAGCATATATAGACTTCCTTAACAAGTTACAATGTCCCCAAGACATTGAGGATGGAATTTGGAAGCCTATAGACCTCATAGAATATTTGACCTAGTTGTTGTAGTAAAACTGCCATTTTCTGTAAATTAGAGTTTAATGTTTTAATGCTTTCTTTCTGTTGTGAGTTTCATTTTAATGCACAATACAGTAGACTTGATTTTGTTTCAGAAATATTGAATTGATTTGTTTCCTTTTCCGACAAATAAAATACATTTGTTGTCTATTATTTCTTTGCTACAATTTTTTATTATTTTCTGTAGCATAGACAATAGAATGGTCTCTATGTAACTCGGTTTCTATTTAGTTGCTTTCACTTGTATAATATCAAAAAAATAAGAACACATTACATGTTGCACACATAGTTCCAACCCCTCCTTAAGTTTTCAGAAACTCCAAGTTGACAATTAAAGTCAAGAACCTTGGTAGTTATAGCATTCTTTCTTTAATACTGAGGGTCATTACTTTGTGGAATTCTTGTCGGAGAGGTGTCAAAGTATGAACTATTTTATTCCCTATTTGATTCACTTCTTTAGGTTTTTTTTCATTTCAAAAAAGCAAAAAAGTACATTTCTTAAGCATTCTAATTTAAATCATAGGAAAAGAAGAAAAAAAATAGAAAAAACAGCGCTTTCTTTATGCCCCATCGAATTAGGGATAACACAAAAACCTCCAATTCCACAAGCATCCATCCTTCTCTTGTTGATTAGTGCGAGCCTCCCACTATAACCACATAGGATATTGAGGTCCTTCGAGGTGAGAAAGCAAGGATTTATGAGGATATATTAGAAGGAGGAGTACCTTCATCACACACTAATATCATGGCTAGAAATAGAAACTTGAAGTTTTTCCTATCAAGGATGCAAATGGGGAAGCCAAAATGAATAATATCTCCATTTTCTCTCCCACACTTCCATGGATTCGCTACTAAATACCATGAAACTTTTATGATTGAATTTGTTGTAGTTTTCAGGACACATGATTACACCAAAGATGATAAGAAGTTCAAATTGTTTCCCTCTACCCTCAAGGATGCAACCCTTCGTTGGTTTATGAGCCTAGAAGGGGAAGCATCAATTCATCGGGAAAAATGTAGCAAGATTTAAACACCAAATATAGGGATTATTGTAGAGAAAGAGACACAAGGAGTGAAATATTCAGAATGAATCAAGGAGTAGATGAGTCCCTAGAATATTTTGAGGAAATATTCCAACTAAGTTATAGGACAACACACAACTGCATTATTGACCCATATTCCTTTAAATTAGTCTTACTTTGGGAGTCAAATAAGAAATAATGGAGACCCTTAACATGTTGGCCAATGGATATATTTATGAGATTAGCTATGAAGACATCAAAAAAATATTCAAGAATCATTATAGAGCTTCTAGAAAAAGAGGTAGAACAAACAAGGGTTTGGTAAGTCCCTCTTCTTCCACCACAATTTCTAGGAATGAAATAGGAGGTATGCTAGAGAATTTAAAAACTAAGCTCCTACACACATTTTCTATACATATGGGCACATTATAGATTAAGAAAAAACATGAAGCAGAAAGGGCATTAGCTATATTTTTCCCTAGATGTACCGAAAGACATCCTAGGAATGAGTACCCCTTAAATCTCATAGAGATATGTTCTATATGTGAAGAAAATCACTCAAGTGAAAAATGTCCATATTTCTAGTTTTGAAAGTTGTGTACCAAGGAGTAGAAGGGAGCATGGAGCAGCTCTACTTTATCAATCAAAAGATGTCACAAGGCCCTAGACAATATCAGCAAGGTATGAACTACCCCTCCTCTTTCAGTACAAGTTATAATACACATTTTCAACCTTCGTATCCACTTAGATATTTGTCCTGGCCAATGCCTTCTCCATGGTCTTATCCTCCCCAAAATATCATGCCTCCCTTTTAGCCATATTCGTACCAACCTCCTCAATTGGCTAATCCATATTTAGGACGGAGGCCTCAAATAGCCCAACCAATTTCCTTAATACCTCCTTCTCCTCAAACATAATTACCCCAACATAATCCTCCAAAACAACCTCAAATTCCTTCCCAACCAAACCTGAATCCTAATAATAAGTAGGCTCAACCTATCTATAGTGGAGAAACTTCTTATCTAACTTATGTTGTATAAATTCAATAAATTAACCTCAGGTTATGAGTGCTCATTGATCCAGGAGGCTCCAACAAACCTCAAAAATATAAGTGTTCAAAATTTTGTGGAAACTTTTCAAATTCATAGAGCTCAATGATCTGATTCCAATGATACAAATGACACCTCAATCCAATTCTATATGATAAAGTTATGGCTACTCAAAGTTTTGGTCAAAATGGGCAAAAGTCAAAGTCAAAGGCTTACTAGGCAAATCACAATGCTCACATTAGCATGATGGTGCAGCATCATTACAAGTCACCATTTGGCTCAATCACTAAGTTTCTTGTGGCACCTCGTAGTTGGCCTATCACATGTGGCACGTGAAATATTTAGCAAAGCTCCAACTCAGTCTTGTGATGGGGTCAATTTGGAAATTTGTCTAAACTTCCAACTAAATTTGGAAAAATTTTGGATAAATTTAGCAGAGCTCCAAAACCGAGTTAGCGACATGTTAAAGTTTTTGGATGTGGTTTAATTTGGAAGTAGTAGTGTTAAATTTGGTGGAGGTTAAATTATAATATATTACAAATTATTTTTAAACTAAAATAAAAGAGGGGGCCTATGAGTTTGACCCTAGGAGCCCCAACAACCACCATACTTAATTAATTTGTTTCGAACCAACAACCCATTAGGGCCCTTTGCAACTCAACCCATGTTACTTTTAAAAAACTATATTTCATGCATTACAAAGGGGATGCCCATGACCCACAATAGAACCATGAAGGAGGACCAACATGGAACCAGTAAGAGGTGGTTGTGCCCCAGTACAGGCACATATTTTGAGACAAAATATTCCCAAGGATATTTTATGATAATATTCTCAATATATTCTGATGCTTTGGCATGTTTTTCAATGTTGAGATTCCCATAGAGGTCTAGCAGTGATGATGACAAAACCATATGATGTTTATAGTCATTCTTCTCAAAATTTTGAAAGGAATCCAGTGGTGTAGTTAGAATTGTGATTTGAGAAGAATATATGAGGGTTCATGGTTGAATATCATGTGTGTCAATAATTATTTACACGTTTCATGAGATGGAGCTTCACTTGTCAAAAGGCAATCAAGTTTATACTCATTTTTCTTGAAATTTCACAAGGAATCCACTAGTGCAGTCAGAATTGGGATATGAGCAGTATATCTAAGGTCTCATGGAAGAATCCTCCATGTGATTTTAAATTATTGGCACAAAATTCAAGGAAACCTTTCACATGTCATAAGGTGGTTGTGTTTATACTCTAAAGTTGTAGAATTCTGAGGCAGAGTTGTTGGTATCGAGTATGTTGTAGTTTGAGTAGTGGATTTTTAGGTCACTCCCAGATGTGAGGTATTTCCATGTCCTTTCCATTATTTTTTTGAGATAATATATAGGCCTCTTCACTTTGAATTTGGGCCCATATTCGTAGCTCACATGTTTTTGAACTCCATTAACAAATCTTTGTGCATTGTCTATAATGTCTTCATTTTGTCTTGCTTCTACATGGATGTTGCATTTATCATGTTTTCATTCTCTTTAAGAAATTTTGTTTAACATCACCAAAGGAAATATCCCGGATCATTCACTCACCTTATCCAACGGAAAATATAGAGGAAGAGAAGGAAGATCCTACACCTCAAGTCAACATACCTCCCTATCCTAAAATTTTGTCCACTTACAAAGAACACACCCTAGAAGAAGCGAAACTTTTGGGAGAATTGAAAAAATTGTGTTAAGATTCCCCTCATGCAGGCCATTAAACATGTTCCTATATACTAAAATTTCATCAAATAGGAATGTCTTATAAGGCCAAGAAGGATGAAAATATATTCCCCTAATATCAATGTCATAAGGTAGCTAATTGTTCTTATGCTTGGGAAGATCATCATCCCAAAGTATTTAGATCCTGGAAGCCTGGTAATAGATTTTAACATCAATGATATTTTAGTCTAAAACACTCTCATTGACTTGGGAGCTACAATAAATTTCATGAACAAGGATACTACTCTTAATATCAATCTCTAAGGATCCCCCAGGAAAACCACCAAAATGTTAGAACTTGTTGATAGATCCATAGTAGCACTTGAAGGCATCATTAAAGATGTCATGGTTTCCATTGATTCTAGGGAATATCCCACATATTTCCTTTTTATTCATCTCAAGACCAATCTTAATGTATTCCTTCCTATTTTAGGAATATCTTGGTTGCTAACTGTTGATTCCTACATCAATTGTAGGGATGGAAATATGATGGTAAAAATGGGTAGTCAAAACAATATCTTGTATTATATCCCTCTGCTTAGCTTCTCATTGAGCATGAGTTTCCTATTTGGGTAGAAGAGGAAAAATAATAATAACTTTATATATCACTGCCCTACCTAATTTGTACACTAGAAACCACCATTGGCAGTAGACAATTATATGAAGATAATATGATTGACAAATTTTTACAAAATAAATATCTTGTTGCCACAAATATTGATGGCTTGAAAGAAGAATCTACATGGAATATAGGATTCTATTAGGATATTTCATGGGAAGATCTGATCACTATTGGTTCTGACCAAAGTAATGTAAAAACCATATAAATCATCCCCTCCAAAACTCTGAAAATCAACCCCTTTCTTTCAGTTGATCCAGAGGATAAAATTCTCACTATTTTGATGCAGAATATTGGTTTCTTTTGCATGGGATTGTGATTAAATGAAGGGATTACACCAATATGTATGAAATCATCATATATCAATCAAATAGGACCATAAACATGTTCATAAACCTAAGAGGTGAATGAACCCTACACTAAAAGACATTGTAAAAGAAGAATTGCAAAAATTATTAGATGTTGGATTCATCTATCCAATTTTGGATAGTGAATGGGTGTCTCCATTAGTAATTGTCACTAAGAAGAATTGTAAATAGAGAGTTTGCATTGATTACAGGGAACTCAACAAAGACACCAAAAAGGATTGTTTTCCCTTGACCTTCATTGACCATGCCTTGGATGTCCTTGCAGGGAAAACGTTTTTCATTTTTGGATGGATTCAATGAGTATAATTAGATCCATATCAACCCTAAATATTAGGATAAAACCACCTTCACGTAGCCATGAGGAACCTTTTCCTACCAGGCTCTTCCATTTGGTGTATGCAATAACCCTGCTACCTTCCAAAGGGTCGTATTGAGCATTTTCTTTCATATTGTACATGATTCAGTAGAGATATATATGGATCATTTTACACCTTATCAAGATGCTTTCCAAGAAGCTCTCTCCAACCTAGGAAATTTTTTTCAAAGGTATATAGAGTTGAAACTCTCCTTGAGCCATGAAAAGTGCCATTTTTTTATGAATTAAGGGATTGTTTTAGGGAACTTTCTCTCTAATGAAGGAATCTAGGTAGATCCTAATAAAATAACCAACATCAAGAAGGTTCTTGTTCCTCAAAAATAGAAATATATTAGGATATTTCTAATTCTTGTTGGGTATTATAGAATATTCATCAAGGATTATAGCAATATTTCTTCACCTTTTTTTTCTTTACTGTCAAAAGATTCATAAGTCTACTGTAAAAAATTATGTCAAAAGGCTTTTGAAGAGATTAAAAAGAACATGATCATTTCATCAATCCTTAGAGGTCCAAAGTTTCACCTTTCCCTTCCATATCCACGTTGATGTATCAAACAAAGCGGTTGGGGTAGCTTGAAAGTAAATTGCCTTATGCCATTTGTTTCATTAGCAAGAATATATCTAAGGTTGAGCTTAACTACATAGACACCGAAAAATGAATTTTTAGTTGTTGTACATTCTCTGAAAAAAAATTGGCACTACATCATTGGCTATCAAGTATTTGTACATATTGATCATGAAGTAATTAAGTAATTGATGAATAAGCTTGATGTAAATGCTCATATAATTAGGTGGTTACTATTTCTACAACAATTTGATTTAACTATTATTGACAAACCTAGAAAAGAGAATGTTTTTGTAGATTTTTTTCAAGGATAACTTTGTCTACATAAAATGAAGGAATGGTGGATGACCGACTTCCTGATGACCACCTTTTTTCAATCTCACTCATCTCCATGTTTTTATGGCATATCTAACTTTTTAGTTATTGGCCAATTTTCCCCTCATTTATCTTCAAAGGAGAAGAGCAATAATTTCAAGAAAAGCACCCCTTATTCTTTGATTTGGGGTAACCTCTTTAGGTTGGGGCCTGATAATATACTCAGATTATGTGTGAGGGAAGATGATTTTTATGATATCCTATCAGCTTCTCATGATTGACCCTGTTGATGGGCTGGAATGTTCTACCAATAGTAAGGGGATCTCCCCAGTGTAAAATCCCAATTATACCCTACACAGTTTGGTTTAGGAGTCCCATCTGGAATTTAGGCCAGACAACCATCATATTTATTATGGTTTGCTTTGGATAAAACAAACAACAATCATTAGAGAAAAAAATAAAACCTTTAATAAATGCAAATGAGTAACACCTGGAATGTTATGCATATAACAATGAGTAAGTAGCATTGACACAAATCCTAAGAGAAGTAGTTTTATCAAAAATTCAAATAAAATGCATGTATTTGATAGAAATTATTTCATTGATCATAAATAAGTTCATAATCAACAATCTCATGAAAGCATGTGAAAGTTTCACAATCTCATACATAACATATGCTCAAATCAATGAACAGTTCACGGACATAAGCATAAAATAAGCTCTGTAGAAAATCTTGTAGATTCACAAGCTCATGCAATGTACTAAAGCATAGGACAAGAATATACTTCTACTTTCAACCATCCAAAGCCAATAGATTGATGAAAACAATATGAAAATGAAGAAGACAAATCAATGGAACATAACACAATAAGTATCTAGGGAAAGCCACTTCTCAAAACATTGTTATCTGTATTACATATATCAAAACTATGTGTGAAGATACAAAGATTTTTCTCACTAGAACAATTCTGCACAAGTATGCTCAACTCTCTCAGCTCACAAGCGAGCTCTTGGCAACACTTAGCCAATTTTGCAGCCCCCCAGGCCTCTAATCTCTTTTGTAACTCCTAGGATGAATAGATTGTATTTAAAGGGAATTCATGCTTCCAAAACTATGCAATCCAAACATGGGATCAATCTATGATACATGCATGATATTTACACTCCAATAAATAATATCATTGATATTACATTGTCATTGCACTCTAGTCGTAATTGGGTCTTTCTCTGAAATGACATGCATGAGTTTCTCATGAGGGAATCTTCAGTTAAGTAGAGTAGCACTAGTAGATTCATTAGTGCACCAACTGACTGTTAGTCCTCTATTAGTTCCAAAACCAATTTATAACTAATTTAACTTAACTTAACTAAGTAAACTGAGTGATCTAATTTCCAACTTAATTTAAACGCGTATTGGACCCCTAAAACTTAGGGAGAACATATACATGACTACAGAAACACTTCCAACTCGAAATTCCTAAGCTAACTAAGTTAATTAAAGTTAATGAACTATTTACAAGTTGCTATGAGAATAGAATTCGAATTTAATTCTCAGTTTAATTCAAGGACAAATTAAATTTGAATTTCTTGTTTCCATTTCTCAACACTCCCTTTCCATAATAAATGCATTATCAGCTACCCCGATCCTATCTCTTTGAAACTCAAATTTACATCTTCACAATGCCTTTGTCAAAATATCAACATCTTTCTCCTTCATGGGAATGTACTCTAACAACATAATTCGCCTCAATACACAATCTCTGAGATGATGATATCGGATATCAATATGCTTGGACCAATCATGAAAAACTGGATTTTCAGAGACTTTGATACAACTCTGATTATCACAGTAAATCACAGTTGGATCCCTCTACCGACTAAACAAACCAACTAGGATCTTCCTCATCCATATGGCCTCACATGTTTCCTAACTTGCAGCCATGTACTCTGCCTCTTCCAAACTGAGTGCATTCAATCTATGTTTCCTCTTGTACCAAGAAATTATCGCTAACCCAATACTAAAGATCCCTCCTGATGCGATCTTCATGTAGGATGGACTCCCTACCCAATATGCATTAGTGAAGCCTTGAGGCTTCACTCCCTTTGTCTATGTGTACCATAATCCATACTAAGAAGTTCCCCTGAGGTATCTCAACACATGCTTTGATGCCTTCCAATACAACTTGGTAGGCCTAACCGTCGCTTGACTAAGTTGGTTAACTGCATAACACATATGCGGTCGTGTGTTCACCAAGTACATGAGTGAACCCACAAGGTACCTGTAAACAGTAGCTTCCACTACTTCCCCTGAAGTAGCATCCTCCTTCCTCCAGTTACCTCCTAGATGAGTCTCCATGGGTTTGTTGCTCTCCATGTAGAATCTCTTGAGTCTCTCATTGGCATACTTTCCTTGAGACACAAACAAATCCCCATCTCCCTTCCATACCTCCATGCCAATAAATTAATGCATGAGCCCCATTTCCTTCATCTCAAACTCTCTTGCAAGGTCCTCCTTGTAAGACTTGATCAGTTGATCATCACCTCTTAGTATGAGATCATCAACATAAAGTATAATGATCAACAGTTTACCTTCCACCACTATGTGGTACAGGTTTTCATATGCTTCACTCTTCATGAAGCCCAACCCAGTGAAGTAGCTATCTATCTTGGTGTACCAAAAATGAGGTGCTTTCTTCAACCCATACAATGCTCTCTTGAGCCAGCACACATGAGACTCACGGTCATTGGTTTCAAAATCTTTAGGCTGGTCTATGTACACCTCTTCCTCAATCATTCTATTAAGGAAGGTTGTCTTTACATCCATTTGATGTATCTTCCAACCCATCTGTGATGATATTGCCAATATAGATTTGATCAACGAGTACCTTGCAATAGGAGCAAAGGTCTCATCATAGTCAATCACCTCTACCTGTGAAAAGCCATAGGCCACAAATGTAGCCTTATGCTTCTCCACACTACCATATGCAGCTCTCTTTACCTTGTAAATCCAACGGGAGCTCACCATTGACTTGTCCTCCTATCTTAGGACCACATCCCAAATACTGTTACGAAGTATGGAGTCATACTCCTCCACCATGGCATCAACCCAAAATGTTTTCTGCACTGCTTCCTTAAAGGAAGATGGCTTTGTCACAACACATTCACCCATAAGAGCCATGTATCTAGTGTACCTCTTAGGTGACCTCCTCTGCCTGTGCTGAGAAGTGTATGCTCCCACATTATCCTATGCATCATCCAACAATTTGTCAGCCTTTCTGGTGCGCTTTCTTCCCTCTTTGGAAGACTCTGCCTGAGTGGATGTCTCCACTCCCGGATCCTCTACATGTGGCTGATCCACATCAATCTAAGGCTCCTCAACCTTAGGAGTTAAAATCTCCTCATCCGCATGTATCTCAATCTCCCTCTCAAGGGAAACTTGCATGGCCTTCTCCTCATCGAATCTGACATCCCTATGAACCACTGTCATCCTTCTGATCGAAAAGTACATTTGATAGTTGTGAGGTGTATCAATGTACCCCACAAATATCCCCAAATATGTTATTATCTCAAGCTTCTTCCATGCATCTTTGGTCACATGGAAATATGTTGATGACCCAAAAATCCTGAAGTGACCAACATCTAGCCTCTTACTAGAATAAGCCTCCTCTGGTGTCTTCATTTCAAGTATCTAATGTGGGCTACGGTTCTGAACATAAACCAATGTGTTGCATGCCTCAGCCCACAAGTGTATTGGTAGTCCCTAATCATGTAACATCACCCTCGCTGCCCCTATGATGCTTCTATTCTTCCTCTCGGTCGCCCCATTATTCTAAGTGTTATGGGGTGTCATCAACTCCTGTTGAATCCCTTCTGCTACATAGAAGTTCTTAAACATGTTTGAGACATACTCACCACCGTTATCACTCCATAGAGATTTAAACTTCTTTCCTAACCCTTTCTCCACCAATTCTTTAAAATTACGAAAATTTTTGAAAGTTGGATCCTTTTTCTACATGAAAAATAACCAGCATTTACGAGAAAATTCATCAAAAAATATATCATAATACCTGTATTTGGTCATGGATGTTGTCAAGAATGGTCCACACACATCTGAATGGACTCACTCTAGAATAGCCTATGCTTGATTGCCTCTTTTGTGAAAGCAAGACTTGTTGTATTTTCCCAAAGTACACCCCTTGCATGTATCAACTTGCTCAAGCATACCTTTGGGAAGACCGGTAGAGATCTACTGCAATATCTTCAAAGCCCAATTATGCAAGCAACACAAATGTCTATGCCACAACTCGCCAATGTCTCAGCTCGACACCCTTTCTTCTTTTGTGCTCAAATAAGAACACTCCTCTACCTCCATATTATATAGATTCTTCACCTGAATCCATATCTTCTTTACTTGACCCGTGGCTATGTGTCAAAGGAACACCTTTCCTTTCAAGAAGATCACATCATAATCTTTATCCTACAACATGGCAATGGATACCAAGTTCTTCTTCAGCCTGGGCACATACCTAACATTCTTTAAGGTGATTAAAGCCCCATGCTCCCTCTGAAAAGTAATCGTTCCCAATCCACTAACATTATACTTCCTGTCGTCACCCATCTCGATATGAATTTGGAGATCTTTCTCCTTGAGATCACTAAATAACTATTTATTGCCAGTCATGTGGAATGAAGCTCCACTATCAAAGTACCATACATTTCCCATCATTGATGACACCATGCATGTAATGAGGGAAAATTCCAATTCAAATTGAGAGGCTAAAGCCTCACCCGTCGCTCCTCCTGGGAACTTCTTCTTGGACTTCTTGAGGAGACAATTTGTAGCAAAATGGTCGAGCTCATGACAATGAAAGAACCTAACTTTAATCACGTATTTCTTACCTCCATGCTAAGAATCTGATTTGGAATGGGAAGCTTTTCCTTTCCCCTTCTTCGCCTTAATCGCTAAGGCACAATTCTCTTCATCATCAGTCTTTGATGAAGAGCCATCCCTGGTGTTCATCCTTATCTCCTATTTCATAAAATATGACCATGGTCGTTCCCAATATGTTCAATTTTCCTGACCATTGGCAGAGTTATGATAACTAAGTCCTAGAAGAGAATGACTCACCATATCGTTCTCAGTAACCGTCATTCCAACAATTCCAAGTTCATCATGAAACTGAGTGAACTTAGTCAAGTATTTTGGAATTGTCTTGCATTCTCCATTTTGATTTTTTGAAGTTTGTCCTTCAGTGCCAATTTCCTTTGGTCACTGTTTTTCTGATACAATTCTGTCAATGCTTTCCACATAGCATACAGAGTTTCCTTTCCATGGAGACTCGAGACAATGTGGTCTTGAGCTCCCTCAAGGATTATTCGCCTCACCTTCACCACACACATCTTCCATTCGGACAAATTATGTGCATCTGACATTGTTGGCTTAGAAATTTCTTGATCAACGAATTCCTTCAAGCCATTATCCTCTAACAAAACCTCCATTTTGTCCCTCCAAGCTATAAAATTCAAGTTTCCTTCCAAGACATACTCGAGCTACAAACAGTAGAACACCATCTGTCGATCCTAAAGTATGTATTGCAAATTCGAATTTCACCTCTAACCCAAAGCTCAAAACTTTGCAATCTCCTCTAGTATAATGTTCTCATCTCTTATACCATGTAGAAAATCTTGTAGATTGACAAGCTCGTGCAATGTACTAAAGCACATGACAAGAATCTACTTCTACTTTCAACCAGGAGAAGCCAATAGATCGATGAAAACAATATGAATAAGAAGAAGACAAACCAAGGGCATATAACACAATAAGTATTTGGGGAAAGCCACTGCTCAAAACCCCATTGTATTGCATATATCAGAAATTTTGAAGATACAAAGCTTGTTCTCACTAGAAAAATTCCACACAAGCATGCTCAACTCTCTCATCTCACAAGTTAGCTCTTGGCCAACACTTAGCCAATTCTGTAGCTCTCCAAGCCCCTTATCTCTTTTTTAATTCCTAGGATGAATACTTCGTATTGAAAGGGAATTCATGCTTCCAAAAATGTGCAATCTAAACATAGGATCAATCTCTGATGCATGCATGATATTTACACTCCAATAAATAATAGCACTGATAGTACATTGTCCTTGCACTCTAGTCTCAACTGGATATTTCTCTAAACTGACATGCATGAGTTTCTCATGAGGGAATATTTAGTTAACTGGAGTACCACTAGTGGAGGCATTGTTAGGTAAACTTGACTCGGGATAGAGTCAAAGTTGAGCAGGTTAAACAGTGATGGTTTTGGGGCACATGGTATTGTGCACCCATAGTATTCTACCAGTGGTATTATATGTAATGGAGCTTATAAAAGGCTGGAAGGACTTCATTGTAATGCAAGGCCTAGGGCTGAGTGGGTCAGATTGGCCAAGGTTTTTGCCAATGCTAACGAAATATCATTAGGTTGGGTTTTTCCCTAGATTTGGGGTTTTCTCGGATAAACATGTGTGTTTATGTGTTTATGGTTTTTGCTGGTTAATTTTTATATTTGTTCCTCTTAGTAATTCTCAATATTAATTTATGTTCTCTGAATAATTTCTTAACGGGAATTAGTGCACCAACTGACTATTAGCCCTCTATTAGTTCCAAAAACAATTTAGAACTAATTAACTGAACTTAACCCAATAAACTGAGTGATCTAATTTCCAACTCAATTTAAACTCATACTGGACCACTAAAACTTAGGGAGAACATATACATGACTATAGAAAGACTCCCAACTCGAAATTCCTAAGATATTTAATTTAATTAAACTTAATTAACTATTTACAAGTTTCTATGAGAAGAGAATTTGGTTTTAATTCTCAGTTTAATTCAAGGACAAATTAAACTAGAATTTCTTGCTGTCATTTCTCAACAAGTTCGACATGTACCATCTGATCACCACAAGAGAAATCTTACAACGATTGATAACACATGAAAGGACTGCACACCTAGGCTCGAAGAACATCAAAATTTGAAATACTCACAACATCATCACGTGAAAAGTCCAATACATCGATAAGTGGAAATGGAAAATCACCACTTGCATTCACAAAAGGTCTAATAGCTCTCAAAAAATGTATCCCAATTTAGTCCAAAACTAAAATTCCTTCACATTTATCCATGAGGGTATATTTATAGAAAATGGGGTGACCTCTCATCTATACCTATTACTCTTGATTACCCATTGACCTTTCATATTCCCATGTGACTCTCTACTCTACTCTTTATTCTACTACTAACACATTACATGAAAGAAATGAAATACTCTCAATATACTAATCTAGTAATAGAGAGTTCTGGAAAATCTAAATGTAATTCTTGTACTAAATATTTCTACGTAAGCTTGTATTCCTTTGCAATATTGATGACCTTATGTTGAAATTTGTCCCCATGCCTGTGAAGACATTCTAAGGCATCTGGAAATAAAGTGGATTTCTTCACATTCACTCGATTTTCAAGGTTCGTCAGCTTTTTGTATATCCTTACAGGCTCCACCACATATTGGGCAATTTCCTCATTTGTAACCTGCAAGTCTTTTGTGGCAGCAGCTTGCTTGAAAGGGCTCGCAATTGCTTGGATTTCTATTTTGACCTCTTCCTATTTTCTTATTTCACCCAACGAACCAATATAGGAGACTTTATGTACTTGAATAAGATATTTTAGCCTAATAATTAAATTCTTGTACGAGGCTATTACATTGTCTAAATATTTAGCCAACTTGTCATGTGAATGCACCTTGATGTGAACTACAAGTTTATCAATTTTTTTGTTATCCAAAATTTATTTGGAAGTGCTTCTGGTACATATGGATATTGAGTAGTCCACTCATGTATGCTCTTGCTGACAATGCTAGACCTACCAACAATCAAGGGGTCTCCCTGATATGAGGTCCCAATTAGACCTCAAACCATTTGGAATAAGAGCGCCATATGAAATACAACTTAGTTACCGGTTTCTTAAAGGTTTTCCTTGGCTCTAACTCTCAAGAAGAGAGAGGAGTGCATATTTGCCTTTGAAAAACAAGTAAGTGTGCCTGGTGAGTGTTCGGTTGTAGGTGTTTTAAGGTTCCTCTACTGTAGAGGGAGAAAACAAAGTGATCCTATAAGAGAGAGGTAATAGCACCATCCTAGCAAAGACACACATGAACAGGAAAGATTCGTCTAATATCCAACGTAATATTCCACAAATATGTGATGGTCATTGTAACCATTACATGACATTCTCATTATGATAAGCACTAAAATATACGAAATAGTTCAACTACTTTAGTATAGGTGAAAAAAAACACGAATCATAAATAATCACAGAACAATCTTACAAATATTCATAATCCATGCATGAAGAACGTGTTGGCCATCAGGCTTCATATATTAAATAAAATTCTAAGGACACATGTATACATCGAACACCACTAGCTCTAATAGTGGAGCGTTGGAGCCACTACTTGCTCCTCAAAAGAACTAGCTTGTCTCTATGATGCCTTACGAGAGGAGCCAAGGTGAAAAACTCATTCGCTCATACAATGAGGGTGTATATATAACCAATGGGGTGATGCTTCACATACCTTGTGACTCTTTGACTACCTTCATGACTATTTGAATTCCTATGACTTTTCAACTTTACATGACTCTTCATAATTTGTACATGTCCTTTGGACTTCCACTTTACAATACATTTTTGAATAGGTATTTACATTATCCAATAAAATGATGTGGCATATGATGACTCATGACATGATATGACATGACATTAATGACATGGAAATGTCAAGTCATTATTTTTGGCTATTTCTATGTGTCTTCTTGAGAATTTTCTCTTCTCCACCTCCATATGGCTTATAAATAAGGAGTCTTCAGTGATATCAGGTCTTGAGCCACGGTCGCAAACTTGTATCCCTTTGTTTTCTCTTGATTGATCAAATTGCATATTCAACTACAAAGGTGTCTTCTAGCATGTTCTGCTTCTCCATATCCTTTTTCATCATCCTGCCATGGTATGATAGAGTACATGCATCCACAATTTACTCATGACAAGATGACATCGATCTGATAAACCCCTAGTCTAATATGTTGCATGATGATCCACTGACTAAGCCGGAACTGGGTGGAAGGTTGAGGGAGAGGCTCAACAAATGCATAATTGCACATCTCAGGAAATGAAGGGTGAGGCTTGAGGCTTGATACTGTGCAATGTACAGTTCAGTCTAGACTAGGCATGATGATTATGTAGTTGGGGAGCTCAAGGTGTTAGGATGAGGGCTTGATGGATAAATTTTCCCACTGCACAGTGTTGGAGAACAAGGATGGCATGTGACTATGAAATTACGTATTTTAGGAGCTCAAGGGTTAGGCTTAAGGACTGAGACTATGTAATATGCATTTTAGTCCTGATTGGAGGACAAGATTGCACAATTTTATAGGTCATGGGCTAGGATTGAGGAATGAGACTGCGTAGTGCCAGTCCTGGGAGGAAATAACTTCACATTGTGCAGTGTCAAGAGGTAGGGTTGCTACTTGAGGGTTGAGACTAAACAATGAGAAATTCAAGAGGGTCCAATGAGGCTAAGTTGCTTGGTCAGAAAGTTTTCCAAATTAGGCTAAGAATGGGGTCATTGAAGCTGAGGTGAACAGTGATAAAACTTAACTGTGATCACACACTTAGAACACTTGACGACGCAACATAGATCATCTAGAACACATGAAAAACATACTTCCCTTAGTGCGACAACTTTGTGACAAATTACGACAAGTGCGACACCAAAAATACACTTTGCGACAACCATGATGACACTTGTGCGAAACCACCAAAACAATATTATGTACATGATCATTCAACACTTGACATGCGAAAAGATGACATTTTGATTTTCTTGCAAATGGGACTAAAACACTTGGAGAAAACATATGTGATAAGTCTTAATGTTAGAGATGATACTATGCAAGACCAAAGTAGGCTCTAAAATTTGGGTGTAGGCTAACATTTTGGAGGGTATTGTAGTAGCGACAACACTTGGCGACACATTGGTAGAATTCCATCTTCTTTATCTTGGTTGATTCTTCTATGTAGGGTCTTATTTCTTTGTGGAGTATTGATTAATTATGCATATCACTTTGGTTTACCCACTTACCCTATGAATAAACATGGTCCCCTTTATTCCTTCTCAGTTGAACACAAACATATGATTAGCAATATCGCAATGTTTCGAATCGGAAAGGGTAGTATAGTTGATGAGATTTAGATTTTCAGAGTATATTTTTTCATCTCTAGTGTTGCTCCACTGCCATCAAGCCTGGATAATACCCCGATAGAGTCACTATAGAAACATAAACATTTCTACACTACCAATGAGCCTGGATAGTACCCAAGCAAAGCTACTTGTTGCACCTCCCTGGGCATGAAGCCTTTCTCTTCTTTCACCTTTATTTATATATTTATATAGGAATTTTCATAGGAACTTATTCATTTTATGAGCGGAAGAGGGATACTGACTTATTGATAGAAAAAGAGGTTGTTCCTTTAGAGAAGCATATAGAGACCTCTAATTTAGGTTTGTTTGTTTGGGTTTTTCACCTTTTCCTCCTCTACTAATTGGATAAGCATGAAAAAACTTAAACATAAAGAACTAAGTGCGGGAAGAAGTTTTCCATAATAGACACAAGTACCATGGTTTGACACAATATTCTCCTTACAGATGAATTGTATTTTCCATCAGAACATCATTGACCAAAATATGTAACCATCATGAAGAAGGAGGACCAAAGGTTAGACAACTATCGTAATGTCACAAAAATATTTTTAACTCGACCACACATAATGAAACCAAAAAACATGTTTACACATGATGCTTATTTACATGAATGAAAAACAAAATGAAATATCCACAAACAAGCAAACAAGAAAAGAAAATATGTACTTAGGGTAGGGCATAGCCTTGGATCTTGGCCATTAATAGGAAGAGATTCAATGTTCTCTTGTAAAGATTGAAGATGATATGTACGTTGGCCAAGCATTTTGTGCATAGTGAATGGTCTGATCCACAAGGATTAGAACTAAGTATGATTTCCCTTGTCCTCATGGGATTTGTCCCACTTCAAGACTAGGTCACCCACACTGAATTCATTTTTCCCTGTAGACTTCTTATTGAACTACCTCTTGATACAACTATGATGGAAAGAGAATTTGTTTTTTCTTTCTATATTTCTTCCTATATCTTGCGGAGGGTGGTTATCCTACTCTGAACCAATAAGCATGGCTGCCATGGGATTCTTGTGAAAGATGAAGTGTAGGAAAATATATGTTCGGGGGTAAGATGGCTTCTTTCCATACACCAGGAAGTAAGGAGACGTATTTAGAGAAGATTTTTGAATGATTCGGTCAGCCCATAAGGCATTCACCAAAGTGGGGTGCCAGTTCCTATGTTCATAGAAAATGTTCTTAATTATTCGGATAAGTTTCTTATTAGTAGACTCAACAAGACCATTTCCATGTGGATAATAATTAGTATAATGTTTCAATACAATGTCATTTTCCAATGAAAAATCATATAATCTTAACGATGAAAAGTACGTTGCATTGTAAAAAACAAGCGAAGTCGGAAAACCAAATCTAGAGATGATATTTTTCTTGAGGAAATTGATGACTTCCTAAGAAGTCACTTGCTTGAGTGGAACTGCTTATGTCCACCATGTAAAACAATTTGTAGCAGTGAGAATATAGTGGTGATTCTTTGATGAGTGTAGAAAAATATCATTGATGGCATCTAAACCCCATTGTTGAAATGGTTCTTCTACAGCAATAGGCTCTAATGGGGCGACTGACTTCTTTTCTCGGTCGGCACACTTTGGAAAAAATGGAAAATTCAAGGCATATGTATGAGCATCTTTGAATAATGTGGGTCAATAAAAACCAACCCGCATAACTTTGTGTTTCGTTTTGTCACCCACAAAATTTCCCCTGGTTGGTCCATCATGGAGATCACACAACACTTTCTCAGAATCATGTGCTTCCAAGCATATGAGCAATACTCCATTATGGTGCTTTATGAAAATCACCCAATGCACCAATTGGTAAGATAATGATTTTAATCTAACTACCCTCTTCTGTCATCTGGATAAGTGAGAGGGAAAAGTTCCATGCTCGAGATACTAGCGCACATCCATCTATCAAGAGTTTGTGATAGTAGTGGGGGAAGTTCTCTCGACATTATACATCTTGATTTCCTGCTCCCATCTAGATGAATCATCTTCTTTTGCATCTATCACTTCTACTGCTATCTAAAATAGACCATGGCCCTTGATAGTGTGAACTAGTTTGAATTATAAGGCAAACTCTCTTAGAATATTCATCCAGTTTGCTTTTCTCTCACCCAGCTCTTGTTGGACAAACAGTGTTCTGAATGCTGGGTGTGGAACAATGATAATGCAATGATGATTCAAGAGATAGGGCCATAAGTGTTTTACAACCTTATGTACTTCATATGCATGTTTATCAATGGAAGGATAGTTAATTTCAGGTCCTCGTCAGTTGGCACTCATAAATGATATTGGCCTCTCGTTGTTTTGATCATATTTTTGCATAAGCACAACAACGAGAGAACTCTCTGAAGTGAAGGTGTAGATTAGAAAATATTTGTTGAAATTTGGGTTATATAAGGTTGGTTCTTCTACGATAGATTGCTTAATACGGTAAAACACATCCTTTCCCCTTTTATACCACTTGTATATTTCATCCTTCTTTACCATCTCTGGTATAGGTCTCATAATTTGGACGTAATCAGAGATGAACTTGTGGAGAAAGTTGATTTTCCCTAGGAAGGACTGCTTAGATTTCTTGTTCATTGGGAAGGGAATTTTCATATTAGCTCTGACCCTTTCATGGTCCACTTTAATCCCACTTTTCGTGATAATATGGCCCTATAGGTTTCCCTCAGACACTGCAAAAATACTCTTCTTAGTATTAAGATATATCCCATATTTTAGACATAGCTCAAAGATTTGATTCAAGTGGTGTAGGTGGCTAGATCTTTTCTTTGAAAACACCATAACATCATCAAGATACAACACCATGCTTTGTCTCATCAGTTTGTGAAATTTGATTTCCATCACACATTGAAAGGTTGCACCAGCATTAACTAGCCCAAAAGGAACTCTTATACATGTGAACATTCCCCACTTTGTTCGGAAGGTAGTTTTAAGTTTGTCAGGCTCCAAGCCCAAAATCTAATTGTATCGAGAATAACCATCAATCAAAGAGAACATTTCTAACCTTGATATTTTCTACAATATTTGTTGCATATACGGCATAGGGTAGTTGTCTTTGTCCGAGGCACGATTAAGATTTTAGAAATCTATGAACAAGCATATTTCCCTAGAATTCTTCTTTACTGAGACCATATTAGATACCTAGATTGAATGTCACACCTTTTAGATGATCCAAGCATCTAGCAACTTCCTCAACTCTTTTTGAATCAAGGGCTCAAGCATTGGATGTACCATTCGCAACTTTTTTGAAAAGGCTTGGCCCCTTCCTTGATTGGGATAACATGCTAGATTATTTTTGTGTCGTAAGTTTTGAGCTCATTGTATGTCCACGTGAAAACATCTTGGTTTAGATTGAATAAGCAAATAAAGGCTTCTGTCTCTTATGGTGTGCAGCAAGTACCGAGATTGACAAACTTCGTATCTTTCTATGTTCCAAAATTAATGTATTCATGTGACAGTGTTGAACTGTGGGTCTTGGCATTGACTGGCCCTCTAAACTGATTTTGCAAGGCATACATATTTTCCAATGATATGACACATTTTTGCATGGGTTACTCTTTGTTCACATGAGCTGCATCTTGCAATGTTTTTTCGTGCTTGTCTTCATTGATAGCTACATCTTTGAATACATCAACATTCGCCATGAAATGCAGTATTTGTTGGTCATCACTAAAAATGCCTAGATTAGTGATATTATCAGGGATGGATGGTTTATAAAGAATTTCAACAAAAATATCATCTCTAAGAGGTGAAAATATAGCAATAGAATTTGTAATGCATCTGCAGTTGCGTTATGCATTCTAGGAATAAATATAATGTTAAAAGCTTGGAATTGAGAAATTAGATGCCATGCCTCTTATTGATAACTTTTCAAATTATGGGACACACAATGTATAGTATTGTGTACCTGCCATACGACGATCTATGAGTCACCTATTGCTTTAAGAACTCCAACATTGAGGTCAATGGTCTTCTGTAAGCCCAAGATGGGTGCTTCATATTGTGCAGTGTCATTAGTGCACTCAAATTCCAATCAGCTTGAGATCAAGTGTTTTCTATGTTGCGGGTCTACTAAAACACAACCAGCTCTAGAGCCCTCCTGTGTCTTTGAACCATCAAAAAACAAAGTCCAAACATCATATGTATAAGAATTATGCCCTACACTAGTACTACTACTACTACTATCTACTATACAAAGGTCATTTGCACCAGTTGGACTAGGAAGGAGTTCCAACTGTGTTTGGTGGGACTGGGGAAGGCTGAGCAAGGTAGCACCCTAGGTCAATCTCTAAGAAGAAATTACCAAAGATCAGATCTATGAAAGAAACTGATTCATTTTTTCCCTCGAAGGGTGTGATAGTGTACTTCATGTAAGGTTATGAGTCTACCGAGATTTGGTTGTTTTTTCCCTTATATGGAAGCCATAAATGTGACCAGTCAGTAGCAAAATACCCTTGTAATTTTTTGCACCAGTCTCTACTCAACAATACAATGTATGCTTCTAGGATGTACATAATTACAATACTTATACACTGGTGAACTCGTTGGTCAGATGATAAGCGAAGAAGAACATTTCTGAGTTCACCAATAACATGGACAAGAGTCATGTCTAGCTGAATGATATGTGCATATGTCTTATCTTAGCTACAGATAGTGGCATTATTTTTACAAATGCACTGGAATCAACTAAGAAATTGTGTACATTGTAATTAAAAATTTCAATTGTTATTAAAAACAGAGGGGAGAGTGTGTTAGCATTTAAAGTTAACACATTAATAATAGATTCGAGGGGATCAGAAGACTTACCAGATCCCTTCTACGAAGAAGCATTGTTACCTGAGGAAAATTGTTCAAGATCTCAGATAAGCAGTTCTTGCTGGACCGTGATCCTTGTAAGTTCGAAGAGTGAAATATTAGTGCAACCTTTATTCACGTCTTCGATTATGCTATAATCAAGTGTGGGGGACAATGCCAAAATATCTAAAGTAGTAACTTTATCTGATACTTCTAAAATGATAGGCTTGCTTTTGTTGTTGGTGGAAGTACTTTTCATTGTAATGGTGTTTCTAGACATTCTATGAGTGTTCTAAGATGAGCTAACAGGATGTGTGATCTTCCTTAACAACTACTTTTTCAATTTCTGCCTCATCAACTTTGGTTCGGATATTGGCCCTTGGCTTCTGAACTTATATTGATTTTTTTGATTTTGAGTCAGGTGCTCACTCAGCAGCTATCCTTTGGCACTTTTATTTTCAGTTGCATATACACAACTAAACGTATTCACAGTGTGTCCAACACTCATAGTTTCTTTAGTTGCAACAGTTTCTTCCTTCCCATTCGTTGACTCGGTCTACTCATCTGAAATTACTATATCAATGATATGTGCAGCTATAGTGTTCATGTTGTGGTTCCATTGCGGACATGTTTTTTCTGAATGATAGTCTTGATGACGAACAATTTTTTTCCATGCCCATGCTTTCAACATTCAGCACGATGTTTGAGGTTTGTGTAGAATTGGCTGGTTGGTTACTATTTTCATCGGAGTTGGAATCCCTTCTCATAAATTTGAATTTAGGGGGGCTTGCTTCTTACAATTGTCTCACTTGACCTCTATTTTAACTCTTCCATCTCATTGGAAAGAGACTTTATGGTTCAGGTCAAGCTTTCAATATGGGCAGCTACTTTATTCTTGGCTTTTCTTAAGGAGACCTGAAACCTTTTACCAGTTCCTTTGGAGTCTTTTGATCGTTCATCATCAAAAATGACTTTGATTATGTGCAAGCCCTTTTCAACTGCAATATCGTCTATGTAATTTTCTTCCAGAATTTATTTCACAGTTCTCTTCACGAATTGTGTGATGCTTGTCGATAAGGAAAAAGTGTAGTAATAAATGGTGGTGGAGTCATGAGGTTTCATATTTATAGGAAATTTGTTCAATATGTGATTAAATCTCTAGTTAAAATCTTTCACTTTTTCTTTTTTCTCCATCTTCAGATTTCCCAACTCTTTCAATAACATGGCAGGAGTTTTGTCATTGGCAAACTTTTCAAGGAACAAATTTTTAAACCCCTTCCAATTCTGGATTGAGTTTGGAGGAATATTGTGGTACCATACAGTTTCTCTTCCATCTATGGTACAAGGGAAAAGGCTACATGAAATATCATCATAACGTACCTCAATCATTTGCATATGTAGGTAGAGGTTGTCCAAATGGTCCTTCGCTTTCACTACTTTGTTAGGGTCATACTTCATTAACATCTTCTCTGGATGCCTCGACATCTGATGTAAAACACCTAACAGATCAAGTAGGCCATGATACATCCAATCCAGATCTTAGCCCATCATATCTTCATCTTTGTGCTCCTCATATTTGTCATAATCTGATGAATCTTCTTCCTCCTCTTTGTAACCTCCTAACCCATGGAAAGTATCATCTGAGAGGACAACGTCGTCTCCGTCAACACCATTAAAAGATGGAGGTTGCTCTGATTTCTCTATGTTTTATGTAGTCTCTTCTAACTCTTCAAGGGTTGTGAGAACCAAATCTTCGACTATCGAAACCACTAACCCAATAGGAGTGGTTATGTTCTTCTTTGGAAAATAAGGAAGCTTATGTACTCCAGGAATCAATCTAATAGCCTTTGCAAAATTATGGGTTATAGGTTGGATAGCCTAGATGGCTCATAAGATATTTCATAAGTTTATTCAAGATCATCCTCAGAAGATTTGCCAACTTCAGGAATATTAGAAGGGGAGGTGCTAGGAATATTTTTTTCTTGACCGAAAGAAGTATGATGCAGGTGGGTGAGGTTATCATTCATAAAGGTTTGGCTTCTCTCCTTCTAGCGCCAGAAATAGCTACAGTATTGGACCTGCCAACATTCAAGGGGTCTCCCTAATATGTAGTCCCAATTAGACCTCACATTTCTTAGGATAGGAGTCCCATTCAGAATACGTCTCAATTGCCATTTTCTTAAAGGTTTGCCTTGGCTCTAACTGTCAGCAAGAGAGAGGAGTGCATATGTTCCTTCGAAAAGAAAATAAGTGTGTCTGGTGAGTGTTTGGTTGTAGGTGTGTCAAGGTTCTTGTACTGCGGAGGGAGAAAATAAAGTGAGCCTCTAAGAGAGTGGTAATAGTACCACCCTAGCAGATACACACGTGAATGAGAAAGATATGTATAACATCCAGCGGAATAGTCCAGAAAGATGCGACAATCATTGTAACCATTATAGCACATTCTCAATATGATAAGCACTAAAATAACTGAAATACTTCAACTACTTTTAGTACAGGTGAAAAAAAACATGAATCATAAACATTCATAAAACAATCTTACAACTAATCATAAACCATGCATGAAAAATGTGTTGTCCATCAGGCTTAGTATATTAAGTAAAAGTCCCAGGACATGTATACATCGAACACCACTAGCTCCAATAGTGGAGTGTTGGAGCCACTACTTTCTCCTCAAAATAACTTGCTTGTCTCTCTGATGCCTTGCGAGAGGAGCCAAAGTGAAAAGAAAAATTGCTCATACAATGAGGTGTATATATAACCAATGGGGTGACGTTTCACCTTCCTTATGACTCTATGACTCCCCTCATGACTATTTGACTTCCTATGACTTTTCAACTTTACATGACTCTACAAACTTTGTACATGTCCTTTGGACTTCCACTTTACAATACGTTTTCAAATAGGTATTTACATAATCCACAAAAATGATATTTGCACGATGGCTCATGACATGACATGACATGACATGGACTACATGATGACATGGAAATGTCAAGTCATTCGTGTTGCTTCTTGTTATGTGTCTTCTTGAGAATGTTCTTTTGTCCACCTCCATATGGCTTAGAGATAAGGATTCTTCAACGATATCAGGTCTTGAGCCATGGTCGTAAACTAGTGTTCCTTTTCTTTCTCTAGATTGATCAACTTGCATATTCATCTATAGAGGTGGCTTCTAGCCTATTCCCCTTCTCCATCTCCTTCTTCATCATCCTGTAATGGTATGATAGAGTACCTGCATATGAAATTCACCCCTAACATGATGACATTATTTTGATAAAGCCATGGTCTAATATATTGCATGATGATCCACTAATTGAGATGGAGTCTGGTGGTAGGCTAAGGGAGAGGCTCAGTGACTACATAATTGTGCAACTTAGGTAGTCAGGGGTGAGGTTGAGCCTTGACACTGGGTAATGTTCATTTCAGGTTGGATTGGGCATGAAAAATTGTAAAGTTGGGGAGCTTAGGGTGTCAAGCTGAGGGCTTGATGGCTGAAGTTTCCCATTGCACAACGCTGGAGGAAAATGAGGCTAGGTGACTCTGAAATTATGCAGTTCAGGAGCTTAAAGTTTGGGCTTGAGGATTGAGACTGGGTAATGTGAAATTCAGGCCTAAGTGGAGGATAGGATTGCGTAGTTTTAGAGCTCAAAGGTCAGGATTGAGCACTTAGACTGCGTAGTTCACATTCCTAGGAGGTAGGAACTAAGAATTACATAGTGTCAATAGGCAGGGTTGTTTCTTGAGGGTTGAGACTGCGCAATACGCAATTCACGAGGGTCGGATGGTGCCAAGTTGCTTGTTTAAAAAGTTTTCTGAATTTAGATAAGTGTGGGATAAATGAAGCTGATGTGGACAATGATAAGACTTGACTTTTTTCGGACAATTAGAACACTTGACGACATAACATAAATCATCTAGAACACATGAACAACATGCTTCCCTCAGTGAGACAACTTATGACAAGTGTGACACCACAAATACACTTTCTGACAACCGTGAGGAAAATTGTGTGACAATGCTTGAAACTTTGGAAATGAGTGTGGCAGATGTTTACATGGTAATATCAACTCATTTGCATAAATATAACCCCTTGAAAAAGCCAAAGCAATCTTATTTACATCGTGTGACACTTAACATAAGAAAATACAACAGTTTGATTTTCTTGCAAATGGAAACAAAACACTTAGAGAAAACATATGTGATAAGTCTTAATATTTGGGATGAAAGTATGCAAGACCAAAGTAGGCTCTGAAATTTGGGTGTAGGCCAAAATTTTGGAGGGTTTTGTAGTAGAGACAACAATTCTCAATAACTAAAACTTCTAGTTTAAGCATTGCTCCCCTTTCCTTAGATTTTTTCTACATAGTTGGGAATGGTGATATAACTTGATGTAGCTTCATCAGTTCTTGGTAGATCAAGTCCATGGCATATTCAAATATTGTTACTTCTTCTAGAGTGGATGCCTGAAACTCTTTGTTGTGTGAATGGGACATAAGTAAGGCCTGGTTCCCATTTTTCACTTGTGTAACTTTTTGTTAAGAGACAGAAAGCCCAAATTTTAGATTGGCGGCTTATTTATTCAATATATTTACATTTAACTTTGTGGTTGTCACAAAAGTGATTCCAACTGAGGCAATCATATCTTGGTTCATAGTAGTTTTAATGATAATTTCCTTCTTCATGACCATTGATATGGGCTTCTTTATATTCCTACCATAGCACTTGCACCTTTCTTACATAATTTTGTATTGGAACTAATCAAAGGTGAGCCCATAAATATCTAATACTTCTTCTTATTCTTCCTCTAGAATTCCCAATTACTGTAGTGGAAAATGTCCACCAGTGATGGGAGTAGATGGTGGAATACCCAAAGGAGGCATATCTATTTGCATCTATAATCCTTGTGCTTGTTTATCATTTGATACTTTGGTCTCTTGTTCTTTGAGAATATCTTGTTTGATTTATTTGTCCAAAGATTTGTGTTTCATTTTGGCCTTTGCTTCTTCCTTTTGTCTCCTTTCTTCTTCCACTCTCTTCCTTTGTTCTTCTTCTTCTAGTTTCTCCCTCATTTACTCCTCTTGTTGTTTTTTCATTAATTCCTCTTCAAAAAAAAATTGATCTTATTCTTCCTTCCTACACTTGTTTTCTTCTACTTCCCTTTTAACTCTTTCTTCCTCTCTTCTCCTCCTCTTCTCTTTTTTCTTTCGAGATATTTCTACATTCCTCTTCTTGAGATCCACTTTTCCCTTCTCTTATTCTTCTTTCTTCTTTAATGTTTCTTCTTCTTCCTATTTCTCTTGTTGGGTTTCTTCCTATTGGTCAGCCTTCTATTTCTTATGTTTTTCTTTATTGCTTTCTTGATCCATTTTTCCTTTAATAAATGCCCTCCTATCTTTGAGACTCATGCTTTCCTCAGTATCATTATCTAATTTCTCTCCCTCCTTCTCTTGCTCCTCAGTTGGTCGTAATTTATTGGAAGCGTTATATAAATTCTTGATCCTTTCTTCCTCATCCTCTTTAAAATGAGCATAATACCATCCAAAGACAATTGTCATACAATGTGCGGATGCAATACCTTTAGGGTCGTACTTTTGGAACCTCAAATCAATACAAAAGAAACCATTCAATTCTTTAGCTTCTGGTTTGGCCTCCTTAAAGTTATTGAGGGTATATTCTCCAATTGTTAAGGAGAACATAGGCCACGACCCCTCTTTACCTTTCGCTAATGTCCTGGACAACCTAGTGGTCAATTGTTAGGAGACTTCCTATAAAATCACTTTATTTTTCACTATTGTAGGGAGAGAATGAGGAGGTTTATAGGCACCTAAAACCATAATATATATTGCTTCCCTAATTGGGAACTAGTCTACAACCTCAATGAGTGTGTTCCAATCCCTTTTAGACATGCATGGAGGATCTTCTCCAAATATCTCTCTATACAAAGGGGCAATGAAATATTTTGTGATTGCCTCATACATGTCGTTGTAACCTCTTATCCAAAGGCTCTTATAATTAATATTCACATTCTCTTGTACTTTTGGGGTCCATCTTAAACCCAATCCTTCAAAGTCACACTTTGCAAAAACTGCATCAAGGATATAAGAAGCCATATAAAATTTTGATGGCTGACCTTTTGTTGGATTCTTGGCTACCTAAATGTTTGACTTCAGTGAGGATGCAAGAATTCTTTCCAAATTAAATAATTTTCCCTTTGTGGCCACTTTGTGCATCAGAGGAACCCATGATCCAAAAAATGTATCAATATTTTCTCCCTCATATGTTCAATTATTAATGGAATCAATTAACTTATGCACTTTTTGGAGGCCTTATATCTTATAAACGTAGCCTACTCTAAGCCTAAATTTGGTTGGCTCTTTCCACCATGACTTCAATATGTCTTTGGTAGATCCATCAAAGGATGCTAAACATCTAGTGTTGAAGGCCACTTCACGCTCGGGAAACTTTTAATAGGAATTAAAATCAGCGGTGGTGAAAGATGCTTTAATTTCTCCAGTATGCCCCCTGATTGCCCAGTGATCTTCATTTGCATGCTCCAATATCCCCTCAATGGTTTTGGCACATGGGAAAATTAGTGGATGTGTAGTCACTTCGTGCAGCTAAGACCTCTTGATGTTAATGGAAACCTTTAAATACTCTTGAGTCTTCAAGATGTTTGAATGGTGTATTTGGTTGTTTATGAGTCCCAAAAACGCCTTCCTTGCAGCTAGTTGCTTCCTATAAGAAGCGTACAAAAAAATGAGATATGTTAGTAAATGAGGATAAACCAACAAAGCATTAAAAGTAATGGGAACAATGCATGAACAAAATCAAACTAAAATTAAACTAAATAACACAAAACAAGTGTGTGAAGAAAAACAAAAAAACAAAGGTATAGGAAAAGTATCCTCTTTATCGATTATTGATAGTGGAAGAGTTACAATAAAAGTATCAAAAACACTTCAAGAGATTTGCTTGAGAAATGGCGCTCAATATATCTCAATAAGGATTTCCACTTTTCAGTCTCTTTTGCAAGCTCTTTCACTCTCAAAGAAGCGTAGAAAACTCTCTACAATGGTCAAATTTTCCTCACAATGGTATGATAGATTGCTTGGGAGAACTTTTGGCAGCATAACAATGCACAACTTCTTGTTTTTGGCTCTTGATGAGCTTGAATTTTATAGTTTTTTAACACTCCTTCCTTCCTTTGGCTCATCAATGTGGTTGTTTTCCTCATAAATGAGATGAGACCTACCATCCTCTTGTCATTAAGGCTTCTTGGGGCTCAAGGCTCGATCAATCAACCCATCATGTCAAGAGGTGAAATGTTTTTCAAGCAAGTTTGTGTCCTGAGGTGCTAACTAGACTTCTCACTACCCTCACGGGTATCAAAGGAAAATATGTGAGGTAGTAAATTTCCAGCTGTGGTGCACCCACGAGTGTTGATTTTTTTACCCAACCTTAGAAAATATGTTGATTTTTGGTTCTTCATGATGTTTGCAACTGAAAATGTAACCCCTGTACATGTTTTTCATTGACTCTTAATGTATTTTATATGTATAGGCGAGTGTACCATTTTTTCATAATAATAGTTTCCCCCTTATGTGTGAGGTTAGGAGAAAGTGTATAGCCAAAAGACATCATGTTGTGTTGATTTGATGGCCAGTCTCACTAACTTCTTGAGAGATGAAGAAACGTGATGCAGAGATTATTACGAAAGATACTTGACTTAGAAGTAAAATAAAACCATGCTCTAAAGAAATATTGATGTCTATATGTGTATAAATTCCCACTGTAGATCACCTGATAATGCAATGTACTAAAGAAAAACACTTGATCTACTTCTACAAACAATTTAGTGGAAGCTTAATCGAACATGAGCAACATCAATAAGAACACATATAACTGATATGGGGAAACCAATCACACATAACATAGAATAATTTACCCAGGGAAAGCCTCAGCCTAAAACCCCAACTCTATATTATCATACATAGGATTTATACAAAGCCTTAGCTCTCACACAGCTAGCCAGCTCTCAGTACAATCCTCACAGAAGAAGGTGGAAATACATCAGGATTACACAAAGCCTTAGCTCTCACAGCTAGCCAGTTGTCAGTGCAATCCTCCTGGATGCTCGCAGGCAATCAAGACTTCTCCTAAGCCTTCTCCTCTGCCCTCCAAGCCTCCTATTTCCTTGCGCAGTTTTTCCTGGGTGATCCTCCTGTTACCAAGTGTAACACTGATCTCACACCCTGTAAAACTGCACAATCCTCAAGGAACCTTAATCCTTCTGCTTGGATGATTTTCCTTTATAGGAAAAATCCATCCAACTGATAGTACACTATCCCTCCTTTGATCTCAAATAGGTCTTTCTCTGAACTGACATTCATGAGTTATTTATGGGAGAATATTTAGTTATCTGAAGTGCAGCAGTTACATGCATGCAAGCATTAACTAACTGAACTGACATTAATTTAAACAAATTGTTTAAATCAAATATAATTGAACTTGACTCAGTTAACTGAGCCAACTAATTACAACTCATCCTTATCTCTTTAACTGATGGATAAATTCCTCAATTAATAGATAAATTGTTGCATGTCCTCACATAGACTTCAAGTTTGTTTTTCCTTAACTAATTAACTCAAGATGAATTAATTAATTAATTTACAAACTACTATTAATATCAAATTCAAATTTTACTTCCTATTTTAGTCCAGGGACTGACTAAAAATAGGAATCCATCTTGAACTACTAAAAATAGAATGCTATTTTTAGCATTTCCATTTTTCATTCCATGTTGCCCAATCCAGCACTAGTACCCAAACTGCTATTTTTAACAGTGCTATTTTTAGCACTTCTATTTTTAACATTTCTTGTTGCCATTTTCAACACTCCCTCTCAACAAGAAAGGCTTCCTCTCAAACCTGATCATGTGCCTTCAGAATGTTCTGCATGCAACACTTCTACCAAGTGTGGTTGCTCCAACAACTCTCGAAACAAAAAAATCTCCCAACTGACCTCTCTGTTGGACTAGAAACATACTCTGATGCTGAAGCTCTACCTGTTGCTGAAAAGTGCTCCCTCTCTTACCTCTGTGCTACTGCAACATCTCCATGCATCTCGCACCATGTCACACCTCTCTGTGCCATCCTGCACTGGTGTAACACACTTGTGCCTCTTGCATTGCTGCAGCCTGCTAGCAGTGATAGCGGGAAGCGTTGCTTTCGCCAGCGTCCCTGCCCTGCCAGTGATGCATAGTTCTATAATTTTCTAGCGCCAGGTTCGTGGGTTCGTCATAGTTGGCAATAGCCTATTTCCAGGCAGGGTATTGGGTTCTGGCCATGGGTTCGGATGGCCCATTAGGTACTCGAGTTTGTCGAGCGAAGCGTTCTGCCAAGGTCGCTCTTCGTAGGTTGGGTATCGAGAAAGACGAGCCGATCATGCTGGGGTGAAGCGATGGGCTTGACCGACCCTCTTTGGTCTGTTAGGCCCCTCCCATATCTCGACTGTAGCTCTACCTGCCACTCCATCCGCATCTATCTCTACCCAATCAGTCAGTTTTACTACTCCTCATTGGGGCTCCTGTAGCAAATTTGAATCAAAAAGGTTGGGTACCTCAAGGATCCTACCCCTCCTCCTTGGGATGATCACTCCACATCGCCCCACCTCCTACTTGGAGGTATGGCTGCATGTGATCCCTCTACCCACCTGGCTCGAAGTTTCCCCCTACTGCAGATCTCTACATGAGTAGATGTCTCTACTCGATCTCCACTAAAGTTCCCCTGTTGTGGTTGCTCCACAACCTCCTGAAGTTGCTTCTCCAATTGTGGCTCCTCCACAATTGTTTGAGACTTCTTCTGGCACTGCATGTTGAGAGGTAATTTACCCTCCCTCTCAACCACCAAGTCTCTAACCTTTACCTTGCTCCTCAAGGCTTTGCATGCATCTTGTACCTCATGTGCATACAGGTTCTTGGCTAGCACACCAATCTGTTTCATATTTCCTGCCATCACGAAATTTTCTAGAAAAAGAGCTGATTTTAAATCAGTGATATCTCCCTCATCCAAACTCTGATTCAACCGATTTTTATTTTTTTATTTTTGGGTCTTTTTACGCAAGGAATCCAAATCTGCTATTTGTTTCTGAAAATTTTGTACAGAAATTTTCAGATCTGCTCTACAAACTCTCGGCCCAAAACTCAAAACATTGAAATCTCCTCTCAGTATATTGTTCTTCCTTGATCACCTTTGCTCTGATACCATGTAGAAATTCCCACTGTAGATCACCTGGTAATGCAATGTACTAAAGCAAAACACTTGATCTACTTCTACAAACAATTTAGCAGAAGCTTAATCGAACATGAGCAACATCAATAAGAACACATATAACTGATATGGAGAAATCAATCACATATAACACAGAAGAATTTACCCGGGGAAAGCCTCAGCCTAAAACCCCAACTCTGTATTATCATACATAGGATTTATACAAAGCCTTAGCTCTCACGTAGCTAGCCAACTCTTAGTACAATCCTCACAGATGAAGGTGGAAATACATCAGGATTACACAAAGCCTTAGCTCTCACGGCTAGCAAGCTCTCAGTGCAATCCTCCTGGATGCTCACAAGCAATCAAGACTTCTCTTAAGCCTTCTCCTCTGCCCTCCAAGCCTCCTATTTCCTTGCGCTTTTCTTGGGTGATACTCCTATTACCAAGTGTAACATTGATCTCACACCCTGTAAAACTGCACAATCCTCAAGGAACCTTAATCCTTTTGCTTGGATAATTTTCCTTTATAGGAAAAATCCATCCAACTGATAGTACACTATCCCTCCTTTGATCTCAAATAGGTCTTTCTCTGAACTGACATTCATGAGTTATTTATGGGAGAATATTTAGTTATCTGAAGTGCAGCAGTTACATGCATGCAAGCATTAACTAACTGAACTGACATTAATTTAAACAAATTGTTTAAATCAAATATAATTGAACTTGACTCAGTTAACTGAGCCAACTAATTACAACTCATCCTTATCTCTTTAAGTGATGGATAAATTCCTCAATTAATAGATAAACTGTTGCATGTCCTCACATAGACATCAAGTTTGTTTTTCCTTAACTAATTAACTCAAGATGAATTAATTAATTAATTTACAAACTGCTGTTAATATCAAATTCGAATTTACTTCCTATTTTAGTCCAGGGACTAACTAAAAATAGGAATCCATCCTGAACTGCTAAAAATAGAATGTTATTTTTAACACTTCCATTTTTCATTTCCTATTGCCTAATCTAGCACTAGTACCCAAACTGCTATTTTTAGCACTTCTATTTTTAACATTTCTTGTTGCCACTTTCAACAATATGAGGTGGGCATGTCCCATGCTCATTATGATGACTATGACTAAGTATTACAATCATACATGAAATATCTTGTCAAGTGAGTGCTGATGTGGCTGGCATGCTAGTGGTTGAAGAAGATAACTGCTTCACCCTCAAGGGTGTCTCTTACAAATAGGTTGAACTAGTTTCCCCCATGAATTAAATATAAATCATTGTTCAATGAGGTGTGATGGGATGCATGGGTCTTTAATGAATGTGAAGGAACTGTGGGGGTCATGAAGTACAATAATACCCTGGCATGAAAACTTATGTTGATGTTGAATGTCATGGAGAACGATGACATCAATAGGAAATAATGATTCCCATTGTGCCAACCGAGGTTGTCCCAAAAAGGGGGAAGTGACCAAGGTACTACTTCGATTCTAGAAGATGAGTGTTGAGGTCAACAAAAAAATAATAAATAAATAAATATAATTAAAATAATTAAAATTAAAATTAAAAATTAAATAAATAAATAAATAAAAATTAAATAAATAAATAAAATTAAATAATTAAAAATTAAAAAATTTAAAAAAATTAAATTAAATTAAAAATTAAAAATAATAATAATAATAATAATAATAAAATTAAATTTAAAAATTAAAAATTAAAATTAAAATTAAAAAAATGCATCTACCTGAAAAATGGTTCAGGGAAATCCATGTGAAACTAAGGCATATGTTTGTAATATGAGGGGTCAAAATGCATGATAGTGACAGCTGACATTATGGAAGGGAAACTGAAAACTTGTGTAACACCCTACTCCCACATTTACCCAAGATAATCGGTCCACTAGGTTAAACATCTGGAAAAGAGTTACTATGATGTTATTCAACTCCCCATGTAGAGTTAAGGAAGTGGAAGTGAAAATACAAAACCAATTTGACCTTTCTCAGAAGTTATAGAACCTTCAGGAGACAACCAACCCTTCCAGGTGCCCAACCCCTTAGACAACTTGTCACTTTGCTAAGCTATACCCCTAGTCGCTCCCATGACAAGCCATGCATGCAACTGATGCCCTCAAGTCACTCCCACGGCAAGGCATGCATGAAATTGTGGCATTTTTCAGGCATTCTAAGCTAGCAACCCTAGATTTTGTGCCACTTTTTCAGGGCTAGGTTGCAGGCATCTGCCCAAAACTTCATGAAACCTCCAGAAATAATAAGTAACAATGAATTAAAGCTAATAATGCAAACATTGGTACAAGGACTTTACCTAACCCCTACAAGCCATGACAGGAACTTTGTCAAACATATCACAAATATGCAATATATGGGTCATAACCACATATCTGAGCATAGGGGTCTCGTACTTATTTGAGAATCATCAAGGAGAAAAATTGATGCCTTATTTCTTGTACTAATCAAATCATGATGAAGGCCATAACCAAAGTTTGTCATGAACCATGCTTATAACAAGCATATAACCAACAGAATAACAAGAGTAGAACATCCATAAAAACCAAATATTAGCAAGTACATTTACACATGAAATACCAAAGGAAAAGGAGGTCTTATTAATGTATGCATAATCCAACTAAGTCAGGGACTTCCACAAACCACCCGACCATATATTGGGTTGAACCAAGTCTTTCTTTAGTAAATCACCCCCTATGTCATATTCCAAGCATGAATGTTAGACTCACGACAAAACCAATCAAGGCTTCCTCAGTCTTTACAGTATATCCATAAGGGGATTCCTAGGCTCGAAACTCTCATCAATACAACCAGGATTTACTACAATCCCACTGGATCACTAGGCCCTAAACAAACATGGATGCCTCCAGATCTCTCCACCTAAACCATGATGAATTTGTCTATCTCCACATCTATGATTTACTGTATATCCCGCTATTCACTAGTCAAGGATTCCTAGGCCCAACGAGGCTCCACCCTCTAGGCCTTACCGTATATCCTGCCATTCACTGGTCGAGGATTCTTAGGCCTAAGGAGGGCATACAAAATCAGGCTTTACTGCATTCTACCTTCACCAATCCATGGATTCTTAGGCCTTGTGTTTCTCCTCTGAGACCACCCCATTTAGTTTCGAAACCATCTAGAAATCAAGATCAACCAAGTAAGAGAAACCCCATCACACCATGGTTATCCAGAAATGGCAAGGGAAGGTTGAAAAACATTGTCACACCTAGAAATACCCATGCCAATGATATCAAGAGAACCAAAAACACACATGCATGTATCATGCATGCCAAACCTAGCAAGGAAACCATACATGCAACTTGATACCTGCAAGGAGTGTCATTGTAGTAGCTTGAATCTCACTCTCTCTTGCTTTATCCTTGCTTCATATTGATTTCTTGTCCTTCCTTTGCCTTCTTTTCCAAATGTTAGAATGCTCCAAGAATACTCTAAGTGTCCAAGAGTATGAGAGAGAGAGAGAGAATAGAGAAAGATCACCAAAACTGAACTGCCAAAATGGTTGTGAACTAATCCTCAGAAGCCTTTTTATCAATGAGGCCTCTATTTTCCTAAGTTTCCATTATTTTCCTTCATTTTCCTCCTCACATGAAACTTGCCACCTTTCACCTTCATTTTCTCCTAATTTCCATTATTTTCATAAATAAAACGTCAATTATTGCTTCTTTCCTTTCCAAATCCTTTCCCATTTCCTTTTCCAATTTCCTTAACCATAATAAACCAATTGAACACCCACATTAGGATGTTTTCCCAACATCCATCCTAGAATATGTGTCCCATGAACTTGGTTATTATTTTTCCTTTATTAACTTTATTACATGGAATTTTGACTAGGTTTGTTACAACTTGCTCGAGGTTGGAGTGTTAATTTTTTTAACGAGAGTCAAAACAATAATGTTGAGATATATGCCCCTAGAGTCGGTAGGACGTCCAGGGGAAGTAAATGCATGTTTTGATTGTTGTGGTAAGGTATGAGCAAATAGTGGTCTAGGGTATGTGTATGAGATGGGTATAAAAGCAAGCACCAACCAAGGGCGACTAAGGATTGCCACCAAGGAACTTACACAAAAATATGAGTGAGAATCTTTTTCCTCAAAAATTACTTGTACATTTTGCAAAATAATTTAAAAGTTCCTTTGGATGTACAAACATAGATACGGGTGTGCCAAGAAAATTATGGTCTGCATGATGATGTAGGTGGGTTATTTGCATAGGGTGGCGGGCCCATTGGTTGGTCTTGGTGTGAGATGTATAAAACGGATGTGATGACGCAAATGGTCTACTACAATATAGATGAATGGTAGGACATGTGTAGAACATGGTGGTGCATTCATTATGATCTGAAAAAGGAATAATGGCTCGAGAGGAAGGTGGTAAGAAAGAAGAGAAGAAGAGAAATATGAGGTTTCTCTTCAGGTCATGCGAATGAATTGGCTCTTGAGCCTTGGAAAGTGATCATGGATGCCAATAATCTTAAGGGGACTATAAAATGGGGTAATCCATGTAGGTAAAGCTCTATCAACCATGGGGTGTACATTTACCGTGTGTAGGTGAATGGTGATGGTAAACGTGGTCAAGATTGTGGACCTGTTGATGCCTCGAAAATCGCTGCAACAACATCGGGGATAACCACCCACTCCGGATCTTAGTACAGCTCCTTTTCCGTTTGGAATAGTGGCTCCGACTGGGGATAATGGGACCAGTTTCCCAAAAGTGGATACACGGGATGAATGGATGATTTATAGACTAAGCTAGCGGTGAGCGAATAACTAAATCTATTGACAAGAATAAAAAAAAAAAAAAAACTATGAACTATCCCGGGAATCTATTGAGCTTTAAAGTGTAGCGTTTGATGGTCTATGTCTAAAGACAGGCATATAGATGACTCCATCTAACAGACATAGATATTAATTCATTCAAGATTACTGTGCCTAAATAGTTAAGCAAAGCGATTGAAGCGATATTACCACACTCATCATTTATATTATCAACATATACATGATTAAAAGGAAAGCATATCATAAAACATCCAATAGTGGAAAGAATGTAGAATTGTTGTTAAAGCGCATGCATATAATCAACAATAGCAATGATAATCAAATAAAAATTCACATAACAGGAATGAATTCAGACATAGATAGAAATACCATATGAGCTGCTTTGACACTCCCGATATCAATCGCTACTTGTAATTCTTTCTTCAACGCAGAAACATTCTCAACAAAGACAATAGTGCACAATTGCATAAAAAAACCTCCTTGTTAAATTAAGAACAACTGGTCTAGTTTCATAAAAGAATATTGACTGAAGCACAATAGTGCAAACTTCAGTCTTTAAGTCTGGTACAAAACTTTACGACCCTTTCCAAAACAATGAAAGGGTCTATAAATACTAAATTAATCTAAATATCTATTAAACTGAAATACAACTAAATCGGTATCAATAAATTTTGATCCTATTTTCCTCAGCGATGTGGCAATCTACGGCATGATTCATCAGGTAGGCTGCTTGCCTTTAAATCTGAGCTAACTTATCGCAAGCATTGGCTCTACTTCAGGAGGTTTATTGAGGCGCGAACTGAGCTGGGCGGCATAGGTGGCATCCTGAATATTGGGAATTATATACCCGATTGCATCTGTTAGGCACTTAAGGGCGGCTCTCTGTGTATGCGGCTTTACCAGGAAGAGCCAATATGCTTCCATAGTTAAACTATTAATCCCAGCGATTAATCTCCCCTTTTCCTCTAAATCAGGATAGCATGATTGCTCCAATGTGTTTGTTGTTGTCAACTTTCCTGGAGTACATTGGGAAATCATATTTGATAAGTAGAGAGTGTTGTTGACTATTTCAACCAAATTGCTGGAAGTTGATTTACATCTTGAAGCTGCCCTTTCTTCTTTCATCATCTGAGAGTGCCATTCTGTGAAAAGTATATCTTTATGTGTTTCTGAAATCTTGGGCAAATTTGCTTCTCTCCCTTGATCAGAATCTTCCCAGTCAAGAAATGTCGTTATGATCTCTTCGGCTTGATCTAATTCATTTCTAGCCTTTTCTACCTGCTGATTTATGGATGTCGTTAATTCACAGAGTGGCTCTGCCTGAGCGATTTGTTGACACAGAAGCCTAATTTGAGATATTAATGCAGTGTTTATTTGTAATGCTTCTGCTCTGAACTCAGCCACTTGTGGAGTGCCCTTTATTATTTCGAGCTGCGATGACAATTGAGCGATTTGCTCATCCTTTGTTTTCATCATTTGCTCGTTTGTTGCCTTCAGTTGTGCCAGTGCCTCTGATAATTCCTTCTGTTTCTGGATCGTGTTTTGGTCGATCCTTTACTTTTCTTCCTGCAATTGCTAAGTTAGTTGACTGTTCATTTGCTGTTGTGTCAACAATTGCTGCTCCGCCTTCTGCTTTGTCTCAGCCAATTCTGCCTGTAATGCAAAAATTTCTTGATTCTTGGTTTTCAGTAGAAGACTTACCTCTGATGCCTTATCGATTGTCGCTGCCGAATAGGCTCCCGCATACTGCAACAGTTTTGTCAGGTCATCGGAGGGGTCGAATTCCTCCTTCCAAACCACGCTGCCCGTAACAGTTTGTTCTGGGAAAAGGGGAGGTTGATCAATCTTCCTTCTTTTCCTTTGTCGTTTTACCACTGCTTTATGCCTCGGGCTGTAGAAAACATCCAGGGGAGGAATATCTTCTACCTGGAGAATGATTTGGTTGGAGGGGTCTTTTGGTATTACCTCAACATCCTTAGAAATGGGTGGGCCGCTGGTTCCACTTAGAACCTGAGGAGAAGTGATGTCCTGTGTATCGTTTGTCTTGGAAGTGTCTGTATCCTTGGAACATTCCAACCCACTGATGATAGAGTCAAATTGCTTCCACTCCTGGAGCAATTTAGGGTCAAGATGAGTATCTATATTGACATCAATGGTGGTTTGTTTTTCCTTTTCAGCTTGGGACTCCTTCCACACTTTTTCCTACTCTCTCTTCTGTTGTTCCTCTTGTTCTTTCTTTTGCCTTTCCTCTCGCTCTTTCTTCTGCTGTTCCTCTTTCTCTTTCTTCCGTTTTTCTTCTTTTTCTTTTCTCTGCCTTTCCTCCTGTTCCTTCTTATGATCCTTTGTTACAACCGGAGGTTCCTTTGACTGTTGCCGACCAGGCTCGCTTGATGATGTCGCCGGGGTTGTTGCTAGTAAATCTAGAGGCAGAGTTTGCAACCTCTGTTCTCTAAGCTTATTAAACTCAGTCAACCCTTCATCATTATATTTCATTCTAGCAAATATTTAGCCTGACCTATTGATTCGGCTGAAACGAACAGGTCGTCAAACGTATCTTCTTTATGCTCAAATTTTGTCAATTTGGCCTGTTCTAGTGCATTATAGGCAACTTTCTTTGGATCATATGGCCTATTTGGGATAGTTGCTAGAGTTAAAGATTGAATCTTTGTGGCTTCCTTTTCTGCATGTTTGAGATCATGCAGAGTATAAACACCACACCTCAAGGGAAAAGAGGGCCAGCCCCTCTTCTTTTCTTTCTTGAGAGTCTGTGTAACACTCTCAGCCGTAATCTGATAAGCGATTTCTCTTGCTAGCAGTTTATCTGGTATGTACAAAGGGAGAACATGTGGGTTGGCTTGGCTACCGAAAACTCTTATGTAGGTAAATCTCTCCTCTCCAAACCAACTCCCTACCGTTGTTATATCAAACGAAGCTTGATAGGAAATCTTGGGAATGGGTTTATCAAAAATAGAATAATGAATAGGCACCATAAAGCCATTGCAGATTTGGTATAGATGGTGCTTGTAAGAGGACTTCCATAATTTCTGATGGTATATGTGGATAGCCGTGGGATCTTGTGGCGTCCACCTCCAGCCGAGCACGGGAAATTCAGAATTGAAACATAATGTATCTAAAATATATGCACTGTAATAGAATGGGGGAATTTTCCTTTCAGAGACGACAGTCTGATTTCTAAAATCAAGCACAGCTTGTGCTAATTTGTCAGAAAGGATGGTGGCCCAATCCATAATTATACTGTTGCATGCTGCTTCCATTAGAGGAACCATTTCTATGGTAAAATTAGCAGAATCATGCAATCCCCATAATCTACACATCATTATTCTAGCATAGCAATAAGGAGAAGCCAGAGAATCAACCGAGTACTTACTGGAAGATTCATGTTTATGCTTGGCCGGATTTTGTCTCCAATCCCGGATGGGTTCGGATTCAACTTCATTTTCATTTGCGAATTTCTCCAGGAACGCCTTATTATATATCTTCTCTGGCTCAGGAAAATGATACATTTGCCTTAGATCATCCGCCCTGAACGATCCGAAGATTCTTCCGTCTCTAGTGCTGAAAGTTCTATCCAAGATTGGGATTTCTTGAATCGCCCACCGTACTACGTCTGTGTATGGGAGAATTTGCTCCCTGGCCGCTATTCTGTGAAGGAAAGAATCGGCTAAATCCTTAAGAGTACATTCAGACTTCCGAGTAGGATCCACAGTAGCTTCGACTATTGTCCTCGTTGGTTCTTCGGCTTCAATCAGGTTGTAGGTTCCTTGCCAAGTAACTCTGACGAGACCCGTACATGTAGTATCAGATATCAAGCCCTTCTTTTTGTCCACGAGAGCTTGTCCTGCAGCTGGTGTAGCGGAAGCGCCTGTGGTCTTCTTGGATTTCTTCCCCATCTTGCTTGAGCCTTCTCCTTTGGATGAATTCTGCACAGAGGCGCAAATATACGTAACACAGAGAAATAGCAATGAAAACTTGCAAGTGATGAGAAATATTGAGAAATGCGTAATAAGGGATTAGCTTTAAAAATGGGCGCAGACACAATCCATGGGAGGATCTTACAATTACATTAAATGGTCGTTTAAGACCTGCCATCCCTTAAATGCTCATTATACCATTATTCGGCCGAATGGCCCGTTTAAGCGTGCTGTGGACGTTTTGGCGGTTGAGTGCGGGTGAATGATTGCTTAAAAGATCAAGCTTTAAATATGAATGAATCATAATATCCCTCCATTTAACGGCTTTTTTGAAATCCGCGCTATATCGTAATCGGGCGTCGGGAACACTTAAAACCTTACGTTGACAATTTTGAAATCCCGATCGCCGATAGCGAAATCGCATCGCATCGGGGTGAATGGGCATAATAATGTGCATGAATAGTGTATCGCCGATTGCCGATTGTGATATTCCATCACATCGGGGTGTTTTAAGATTGTGTAAAGATTACCGTCGATAGCCGATCGCCGATTGCGCATCGCGTCGGGGCTAATGGCATGGGGCGCTTTAAAATGTGCATGGAATATTGCTGATAGCCGATAGCGATATCGCATCGGCGGATACCAATGTGCCACTTATTTGTGTTTTCTATGCCATTGCGATATGCGATCTTGCGATCGCTTTATCGCAATGATAAAAGATTGTATTATTTGACCAAAAATGGGTTTTTAAAAGGTTTTATATAATGTCTTGATTTGGTTTGCAGACCTTTTTCAAATAATGAAGTATTGATACTGATTAACTTCTAAAGGGACCCATTTCATATGATGATTTAGTAAATAAATATGATATGAAATGGGGGGTTGTTGTAGGGCACAACAATTGGCGATTCACTGGAAGAACCAGTTATCTCTAGAAAGCATAAAAATACTTAAAATTTTTCATAATAGAGTTCTAATCAAAGGGGAAGATTCTAATATAACTAGGTATATATGCATTCCGAGTAAAATGAAACTATTTTGCTAACTTCCTTTCTTTTTTAAGAAAATAAATACATTCTAAGTTTTAAATAGGCCTTTATTGGTTTATAATGATAAAACAGAAAACCTTTCCAAATCAGCTTTTAAAGTGAACTCCTCCGTCATAGGTAGAGCCTCTGCTGCCAGCAAACGTTCATAGTTTCGACAGGGATACCTTTTAACCATGCTATTGTCCATTGTTCCATCCAATTAAGAGTGTGATTAACAGAATGAATTCAAAACATGTTTTCATATTTTGTATTTCATTTCCTTTTTCTGTTATTGATAAGATAAAAAGCCATTGTCCTGGTTTGGTGGCCAGCTATTGACAATGCCATTCACTGGTAGTAATCTAACCGAACAAGCTGGCTCTTGATGAGACCCCTTGTCTTATAATTTCAAGCCATTACCCTGTTTTGGTATGCAGTATTGGTAATGCCAGTTAAACTATTTCCCTATGAACATGGTAAGCAGGCTTGTAATAAGACCTCTTATCTTTAATATCAGATATTTTAGAATTACACTCTGAGTAATCATAAACTTTAGTGAATGGGATGAACAATCTTCTCCTTAAGAGTAAATGGATGACAGGGTAAGAGTTGAAGATGCTGAAATTGGATTGGCTTCTATCCTGATATTGATAACCTTTTGAGACCAATTTGAAAACAGAGAATGATTTACAATACTTTTAAACTTTGAAAGGAGTTCACAAAACTGGAACTATAGTTTCAGAATACAACGATACCTAATTTCCTAGAAGTTATCCCTTTTGGTTAAGAGTTCTATTATTTTAAAAGCAAATATCGCTGTACTCCTGTAGATCAAATTTTCAAACACAGCAAAGGTCAATAGTAGATACCTTACAACATTATTTTTTGCAAATCCTACAAACTACAAAAATCTATCAAACTAGAAGGAGAAGGGGTTACCTCCTCAATTAAAGAATTTCTTCAAGATAAGGCCATTAACAAGGAGAGAATCTCTCAACCCTGATAAGTCTTGCAATATAAAGGTCGAATGGCCTATCTTTTCACAGATCTGAAATGGTCCAAGCCACATCTTCTGGAACTTGGTATGTTTACCCTTGTCCTCATGGGCTTTGTCCCATTTCAGAACTAAATCACCGACTTGGAATTGTTTTGAACCGGATGAGACTGAATCAAAAGTTGCCTTGATGACTTGCTGATGTTTGGCATGAATACCCCTGGCTTTTTCTCTTTCCTCTTCTAATTTTAGAATTTGGTCATGTCTAAGCTGAATAGAAGAGGAAGGACTTTCCTCAATGAACTGCACTAGGGCTAAAGAAGGAAGAACAAGATTTGTGGGCAGCACTGCTTCTTTTCCATACACAAGATTGAACGGAGAAGATCCTATAGAAGCTTTTTGTGTTATCCTATCAGCCCATAATGCAAACATTAAGGATTTGTGCCATTTTTTATGATTCTGTTCGATAGTTCGCTTAATGATCTTGATCAGATTCTTATTAGTAGACTCTGCTAAACCATTACCCTGGGGATAGTAATTAGCAGAATATTTTAATTTAAATCCTCTTTTAATAGCGAAATCAAACATAGCATTGCCTGAAAAGTAAGATGCATTATAAAAAACAAGAGCATTTGGGACACCAAACCTGGTAATGATGAATTGATCTATGAATTCAATGATTGCTTCAGAATTTGTTGTCTTTAAAGGGATTGCCTCAACCTACTTAGTAAAATAATCGGTAGCGGTAAGGATATACTTATGCTGTTTGGAAGACGGTGGAGTAATCTCTCCAATGATATCCAATCCCCATTGCTCAAATGGTTGTTCAATGTTGACTGGTTGCAGAGGGAAAGCTGGTTTACGTTGTCTTCCACTCGAAGTTTGACAATTGATGCATTTCCTTACATACTCATGGGAATCTTTAAACAAAGTGGGCCAATAGTAACCAGCGCGAATAATTTTGTGAGCTGTTGCATCCGCTCCAAAATGTCCTCCTGCTGGTCCATCATGTAACTCCTGCAAAACCTTTTGTGCTTCAGTTTTCTCAAGGCATCTCAATAAGATGGAATCATAATTTTGCTTGAAAAGCACATCATTAATAATTGTAAAATTCTTTGATTTCAACCTAATGGCCCTTTTGTTTTTGTAAGATAGGTTTGGAGGTGCATAACCATTCTTTAAATAAAAGATTAAATCTGCATATTGAGATTCGGAATCAGTGATACTTATCTGATTGATTTCTTCAGTTTGATCTGTATCACTTGATTCTGGAATGTTGGATGCTCCTGCCAATATCCTGCCAAAACCTTGACCTCTAACAATCTTTGCTGGTTTAATTTCTAAGTCATACTCTTGAAGCGTTGTGACCCAATTTTCCCTTTTTTCACCCAGTTCTTTCTGGATTAAAAGTTGCCTAACTGCTGGGAAAGGAACTATAACTTTTATGTGAGTTTTCAAAAGGAATGGCCTATAATGCTTGACTGCTTTAAATACAGCAAAGGCTTGTTTTTCTACATCGTAATAATTCAATTCAGAACCCTGAAGATTTGAGCTAAAAAATGAAATGGGTGCTTCCAGATTGTGCTCATTTAGCTGTGTGAGTACTGCAGCATACGATGAGTTGGATGCGATGGTATACAATGTAAAATGATTAGAAAAATTTGGAGTACTTAAAGCTGGGGCGTTGATTATTGATTGCTTGATTAAATCAAAAGCTTCTTTTTCTGCTGATCCCCACTTAAAGATTGAATTCTTCTTAATCATTGTTTGAAGTGGTAAAATAATTTGAGAAAAATCGGGAACAAATCTTTTAACAAAATTGATATGGCCTAAAAACGACTGCATCGATTTTTTATTGTGTGGAAAAGGGATTTCAGAGATTTCTTTGATCCGATCAGGATCAATATAAATGCCATTTTTGGACACAATAAAACCCAAGAGCTTCCCTTGATCAAGAGCAAAGAAAGACTTTTTAGGGTTAAGAGAAATACCATATCTTTTGCAACGTTGAAAAATTTGATTTAGATCATGCAAATGATTATACCTCTCCTTAGAAAATACAGTAATATCATCTAGATAGACGACTACTGTTCTATTGATCAACCCTCTAAAAGCTATATCCATAGCTCTTTGGAATGTTGCCCTTGCATTTATAAGTCCGAAAGGCATTTTCTGATATGCATATGTTCCCCATTTTGTTCTGAATGTGGTTTTAAGCTGGTCATCAGGATGAACCAGAACTTGGTTATATCCTGAGAAACCATCAAGAAAGGACATCAATTCAGATCCTGCTACTGATTAGAGTATTTGTTCCATAGTAGGTAATGGGAAATTGTCTTTCAAGCTTGCTTTGTTCAAATTTCTGAAATCAATACAAATTCGGATGTCACCATTTTTCTTTCTAACTGGCACCATATTAGAGACCCAGTTTGAGTGACAGACAGGAAAAATAATTTTGGCTTTCGAGAGCTTGTTGAGTTCCGATTTTATCTGGCTCTCTAAGTTTGGATGTATTTTTCTTAACTTCTGCTGAATTGGTTTCTGATCAGGGAGCATAGGAATGGTATGTTGGATAATGGATGTATCATAAGTCTTTAAATCATCATATTTCCAAGAAAAAACCTGTTTATTTTTCCTTAACAGTCTTATGAATGCCTCCTTCTCTTCTAAGGAAAGTCCTAATCCTAAATTAATATTTTGAGGAGCATGCTCAGTACCTAGATTTATCAATTCAAACCTAAGGGTAGAACTTTGGAGCTTTGTATTAGTTACAGGTTTAAACCTGTCTTTGATATCATAAAGATATTCGAGCTTTACCACTGGCTTAGGAATTGAATTTTCCTGAGGTGTTTCTTTCATTTGTAGATCATGGTCATTTTCCTCAATAATTTGATCATCATAGGACTTTTCAGAAGTTAGAAATTGCAAAATATCCTCATCATGGTTAAATACTCTCCAATTAGTGATATTGTCAGGAATTGAAGGCCTAAAAAGCAATTCTACGGAAAATCTATCTAGGCTGTAGTCTTCAGAAGGTAGAAGCTTGGAAGCTACATTGGCTAGGAGATCGGCTGCCGAGTTTTGAGACCTGGGGATGGAGGAAATGTTGAATGCGGAAAAGTGCGAAGTAAGTTCTTGTACTAGCGATTGATAGTGCTTGAGGTGATTTGAAAGACAATGGATTGCATTCCTCACCTGTTTAACAATAATTTTAGAATCGTCGAATACTCTCAAATATTGCACTTTAAGACCGATCGCTTTATACAGTCCCTGGACTAAGGCTTCATATTCGGCCGTATTGTTAGTGCATTCAAATTCCAGCCTACAGGATAGCATTGTCTTTTCTCCTTGTGGACTAACCAAAATGCAACCTGCTCCTAAGCCCTCATTAGACTTAGAGCCATCAAAATATAAAGACCAAAATAAAGAGGTATTAACAAATGTATTTACAGTTTTCTCAGCATCATTGAAACATCTAGACCTATCAGTTTGTGAAAAATTCTCAATCTGAGATGTAAAATGATTGACTAAAAAAGGAGATGGTTGGGCAACAAAGTTGCCAAAGAATGACTCTGATGAATAATTCCCTAAAATGTTGTTGTTGAACGCTACGGGTTGGTTTTCTTGCTCAAATTCAGTCACTGTATGGGTCATATGTTTCTCTCGATCGATCCTTATTTGATTTGGCTTGCCCTTGTAGGGAAGCCACATATGTGACCAATCAGTGGAAATATACCCATGCAATTTTTCGGACAAATCCCTACTCAGAATTAAACCGTAAAATTCAGGTATATCAGCTATTAGGATATCAATCCTTTGTACTACTCTGGGATCAGCAGACAACCTAATAATTACGGAATTAATTTCTCCCACAACCTGCACTTTGGTCCTATCCAACTGTACAATATGGATAGCAGACTTCTGGGGTTCAATGTTCAGTTTTGAGCAAACTTAAGCTGGCATTATGTTAGATGATGCCCCTGAGTCAATTAAATAGTTGTGCAGGTTTCTGTTGTAAATCTCATAGGTTAGAAGGAAAGGTGGAGTATGAGAATTTGATCTATCCCCAATCAGAACTGAATCGGTAGCTTCAACCATACCGGGAGGAGGTTGGCCTGAATCATTAGCAGCTTTTGCACTGGGAAGAGGAGTAGAAGGAACAACATTCAATTCCTTAAGAAGTAATTTCTGCTGATGCTTTAATTTACTAAGCTCAAACATAGTAATGTTTGCTTTAGTTTTCTTCATGTCATCAACAATGTTATATTCCATTGAATCGGAAATCACTAATGTTTTAGATGTTGAAGGAGTATTAGAAGTTGAAGGCTGGTTTTGGGGAACTGCTGCAGGTGATTTCTTTGCAGGTGTTTTTTCTTTGGTTGTAGCAGCACCAGCACTCCTTTTCTTTGATGTTACCTGAACAGGTTCAGAAGTACTTTTGCTCCTAGTAGTGACCGGGAACGCTTCTTCTTCATTATCAGTATCGGAGCTGGGGAGTATAAAATCCCACATTCCATGACATTCTACTACTTCTTCTTCATCATCAGTGGGTGTGGTTGCTTCCTCTTCCTCTTCTTCTTCTTGCTCTGAATCTGCATTAGATATGACATTTGGGGGCTTTGACTCATTTCTCTTAAAAGTTCTAAAGGGCCTTTTGGTTGAGGTTTCTGCTACCTGCTTCTTTATTTCAACCATTTCATTTGATAAAGTTTTTAGGACTTTTTGCAAACCTTCCATGTCATATGGGTCTTTTGGGGTCTTCTTCCTTGAGTCATCTTTGAAAGAGACTTTTTTGGCTTTTCTGTCTTCCAGAGCAGCTTTCTTCTCTAGAGCATTGATGCGTTTTTCCATAGCAAGTGCTTCTCTCATGTTTTCAGCTAAGGTAGGTTTCCCAGCCCTGTCTACAAAAATGGCTATATTGGCAGGTAGGGCGGTGATATACCATTCGCTTCGAATTTGTTCACTTGGTTTGGAAGCTGTAGGGATTTTATTGAGGAGCTTACTGAAGCGAGCATTAAATTCCTTGATTGGTTCCCTATGCTCTATTCTCAGATTGGAGAGATCGTTTATTAGGGTAGCCAAAGACCTATCATCTCCATATTTGGTAAGAAACTGCTCCTGGCAAGTGTTCCAACTAGTAATGGAACCGGAGGGTAAAGAGAAATACCAGGATCCTGCTGATCCTTGCAAGGTGTAAGGGAAAAGTCTAACAACAACATCTTGTTCTGTTACCCCTTTCAAGTTGACTGTTAACATGAAATTATTGATGTGTTCCTCAGCCTGGGTTCCATCATCTGGATTAAACTTGGGTAGCCATTTTTCAGGATAATCTGGTAATGGATGCAATGGCGCAGGCATATTGACTGCACCAGGTCTAGTCCATGAATCTGCCATTGTAATAGCAACAGTGGTTGATACTACTGTTGGAATTCCATATGTATGGGAAGGAAATAATGCTGAGGAGTGAGCTGGTTGGGATGTTGAAGCTTCTAATCCCTGGTGAACAACAATATGTAATGGGGGAGTGGATGGTTGACTTTGCAGAGGGGAAGATGCAATGGAGGATATGGATGAAAGCTCTTCACTGTCAGATCCTTCAGTATTTTTCTTCGCCTTTTTCCTTTTGGGTAAAGGGAACTCAGTGGGTTCAATACCGAGCTTTCCGCTCTGAAGTCTAGTGAGAGGGTGAGGTAAATTGAACTGCGAAGTCGCACTGCTTTATGATACCTCAGATTTCTGTGGTGAAATCGAGAAGCTCTGAAGTTTTTGGATAAGAGACTGGACTTCAGGTGATTCAAGACTTAATTGTTTTGGAGTATGATGGGTTTGAGCAGTGGTAGTTGATTCCTCTTCTTCTTGTTTGGATACTGGAGAACCAGCATGCGAATGAGAAGTTCGAGGGGATTCGGAGGGAGAATTACTCTTAGAATGGCTTGCAGATTTGGGTTTGTTTGCCATTCACAGTCAGGCCCTCCTTCTAGCGCCAAAAATGTTGATGCCTCAAAAATCGATGCAACAACATCGGGGATAACCACCCAGTCCGGATCTTAGTACAGCTCCTTTTCCGTTTGGAATAGTGACTCCGACTGGGGATAATGGGACCAGTTTCCCAAAAGTGGATACACGGGATGAATGGATGATTTATAGACTAAGCTAGCGGTGAGCGAATAACTAAATCTATTGACAATAATAATAAAAAAAAAAACTATGAACTATCCCGGGAATCTATTGAGCTTTAAAGTGTAGCGTTTGATGGTCTATGTCTAAAGACAGGCATATAGATGACTCCATCTAACAGACATAGATATTAATTCATTCAAGATTAATGTGCCTAAATAGTTAAGCAAAGCGATTGAAGCGATATTACCACACTCATCATTTATATTATCGACATATACATGATTAAAAGGAAAGCATATCATAAAACATCCAATAGTGGAAAGAATGTAGAATTGCTGTTAAAGCGCATGCATATAATCAACAATAGCAACGATAATCAAACAACAATTCACATAACAGGAATGAATTCAGACATAGATAGAAATACCATATGAGCTGCTTTGACACTCCCGATATCAATCGCTACTTGTAATTCTTTCTTCAACGTAGAAACATTCACAATAAAGACAATAGTGCACAATTGCATAAAAAAGACTCCTTGTTAAATTAAGAACCACTGGTCCAGTTTCATAAAAGAATATTGACTGAAGCACAATAGTGCAAACTTCAGTCTTTAAGTCTGGTACAAAACTTTACGACCCTTTCCAAAACAATGAAAGGGTCTATAAATACTAAATTAATCTAAATATCTATTAAACTGAAATGCAACTAAATCGGTATCAATAAATTTTGATCCTATTTTCCTCAGCGATGTGGCAATCGGCGGCATGATTCATCAGGTAGGCTGCTTGCCTTTAAATCTGAGCTGACTTATCGCAAGCATTGGCTCTACTTCAGGAGGTTTGTTGAGGCGCGAACTGAGCTGGGCGGCATAGGTGGCATCCTGAATATCGGGAATTATATACCCGATTGCATCTGTTAGGCACTTAAGGGCGGCTCTCTGTGTATGCAGCTTTACCAGGAAGAGCCAATATGCTTCCATAGTTAAACTATTAATCCCAGCGATTAATCTCCCCTTTTCCTCTAAATCAGGATAGCATGATTGCTCCAATGTGTTTGTTGTTGTCAACTTTCCTGGAGTACATTGGGAAATCATATTTGATAAGTAGAGAGTGTTGTTGACTAGTTCAACCAAATTGCTGGAAGTTGATTTACATCTTGAAGCTGCCCTTTCTGCTTTCATCATCTGAGAGTGCCATTCTGTGAAAAGTATATCTTTATGTGTTTCTGAAATCTTGGGTAAATTTGCTTCTCTCCCTTGATCAGAATCTTGCCAGTCAAGAAATGTCGTTATGATCTCTTCAGCTTGATCTAATTCATTTCTGGCCTTTTCTACCTGCTGATTTATGGATGTCGTTAATTCACAGAGTGGCTCTGCCTGAGCGATTTGTTGACACAGAAGCCTAATTTGAGATATTAATGCAGTGTTTATTTGTAATGCTTCTGCTCTGAACTCAGCCACTTGTGGAGCGCCTTTTATTATTTCGAGCTGCGATGACAATTGAGCGATTTGTTCATCCTTTGTTTTCATCATTTGCTCGTTTGCTGCCTTCAGTTGTGCCAATGCCTCTGATAATTCCTTTTGTTTCTGGATCGCGTTTTGGTCGATCCTTTGCTTTTCTTCCTGCAATTGCTGAGTTAGTTGACTGTTCATTTGCTGTTGTGTCAACAATTGCTGCTCTGCCTGCTCCGCCTTCTGCTTTGTCTCAGCCAATTCTGCCTGTAATGCAAAAATTTCTTGATCCTTGGTTTTCAGTAGAAGACTTACCTCTGATGCCTTATCGATTGTCGCTGCCGAATAGGCTCCCGCATACTGCGACAGTTTTGTCAGGTCATTGGAGGGGTCGAATTCCTCCTTCCAAACCACGCTGCCCGTAACAGTTTGTTCTGGGAAAAGGGGAGGTTGATCAATCTTCCTTCTTTTCCTTTGTCGTTTTACCACTGCTTTATGCCTCGGGCTGTAGAAAACATCCAGGGGAGGAATATCTTCTACCTGGAGAATGATTTGGTCGGAGGGGTCTTTTGGTATTACCTCAACATCCTTAGAAATGGGTGGGCTGCTGGTTCCACTTAGAACCTGAGGAGAAGTGATGTCCTGTGTATCGTTTGTCTTGGAAGTGTCTGTATCCTTGGAACATTCCAACCCACTGATGATAGAGTCAAATTGCTTCCACTCCTGGAGAAATTTAGGGTCAAGATGAGTATCTATATTGACATCAATGGTGGTTTGTTTTTCCTTTTCAGCTTGGGACTCCTTCCGCACTTTTTCCTGCTCTCTCTTCTGCTGTTCCTCTTGTTCTTTCTTTTGCCTTTCCTCTCCCTCTTTCTTCTGCTATTCCTCTTTCTCTTTCTTCTGTTTTTCTTCTTTTTCTTTTCTCTGCCTTTCCTCCTGTTCCTTCTTATGATCCTTTGTTACAACCGGAGGTTCCTTTGACTGTTGCCGACCAGGCTCGCTTGATGATGTCGCCAGGGTTGTTGCTAGTAAATCTAGAGGCAGAGTTTGCAACCTCTGTTCTCTAAGCTTATTAAACTCAGTCAACCCTTCATCATTATATTTCATTCTAGCGAATTCTTTATCCTGACCTATTGATTCGGCTGAAACGAACAGGTCGTCAAACGTATCTTCTTTATGCTCAAATTTTGTCAATTTGGCCTGTTCTAGTGCATTATAGGCAACTTTCTTTGGATCATATGGCCTATTTGGGATAGTCGCCAGAGTTAAAGATTGAATCTTTGTGGCTTCCTTTTCTGCATGTTTGAGATCATGCAGAGTATAAACACCACACCTCAAGGGAAAAGAGGGCCAGCCCCTCTTCTTTTCTTTCTTGAGAGTCTGTGTAACACTCTCAGTCGTAATCTGATAAGCGATTTCTCTTGCTAGCAGTTTATCTGGTATGTACAAAGGGAGAACATGTGGGTTGGCTTGGCTGCCGAAAACTCTTATGTAGGTAAATCTCTCCTCTCCAAACCAACTCCCTACCGCTGTTATATCAAACGAAGCTTGATAGGAAATCTTGGGAATGGGTTTATCAAAAATAGAATAATGAATAGGCACCATAAAGCCATTGCAGATTTGGTACAGATGGTGCTTGTAAGAGGACTTCCATAATTTCTGATGGTATATGTGGATAGCCGTGGGATCTTGTGGCGTCCACCTCCAGCCGAGCACGGGAAATTCAAAATTTAAACATAATGTATCTAAAATATATGCACTGTAATAGAATGGGGGAATTTTCCTTTCAGAGACGACGGTCTGATTTCTAAAATCAAGCACAGCTTGTGCTAATTTGTCAGAAAGGATGGTGGCCCAATCCATAATTATACTGTTGCATGCTGCTTCCATTAGAGGAACCATTTCTATGGTAAAATTAGCAGAATCATGCAATCCCCATAATCTACACATCATTATTCCAGCATAGCAATAAGGAGAAGCCAGAGAATCAACTGAGTACTTACCGGAAGATTCGTGTTTATTCTTGGCCGGATTTTGTCTCCAATCCCGGATGGGTTCGGATTCAACTTCATTTTCATTTGCGAATTTCTCCAGGAACGCCTTATTATATATCTTCTCTGGCTCGGGCAAATGATACATTTGCCTTAGATCATCCACCCTGAACGATCCGAAGATTCTTCCGTCTCTAGTGCTGAAAGTTCTATCCAAGATTGGGATTTCTTGAATCGCCCACCGTACTACGTCTGTGTATGGGATAATTTGCTCCCTGGCCGCTATTCTGTGAAGGAAAGAATCGGCTAAATCCTTAAGAGTACATTCAGACTTCCGAGTAGGATCCACAGTAGCTTCGACTATTGTCCTCGTTGGTTCTTCGGCTTCAATCAGGTTGTAGGTGCCTTGCCAAGTAACTCTGACGAGACCCGTACATGTAGTATCAGATATCAAGCCCTTCTTTTTGTCCACGAGAGCTTGTCCTGCAGCTGGTGTAGCGGAAGCGCCTGTGGTCTTCTTGGATTTCTTCCCCATCTTTCTTGAGCCTTCTCCTTTGGATGAATTCTGCACAGAGGCGCAAATATACGTAACACAGAGAAATAGCAATGAAAACTTGCAAGTGATGAGAAATATTGAGAAATGCGTAATAAGGGATTAGCTTTAAAAATGGGCGCAGACACAATCCATGGGAGGATCTTACAATTACATTAAATGGCCGTTTAAGACCTGCCATCCCTTAAATGCTCATTATACCATTATTCGACCGAATGGCCTGTTTAAGCGTGCTGTGGACGTTTTGGCGGTTGAGCGCGGGTGAATGATTGCTTAAAAGATCAAGCTTTAAATATGGATGAATCATAATATCCCTCCATTTAACGGCTTTTTTGAAATCTGCGCTATATCGTAATCGGGCGTCGGGAACACTTAAAACCTTACGTTGACAATTTTGAAATCCTGATCGCCGATAGCGAAATCGCATCGCATCGGGGTGAATGGGCATAACAATGTGCATGAATAGTGTATCGCCGATTGCCGATTGCGATATTCCATTGCATCGGGGTGAAAGAGTTGGGGTGTTTTAAGACTGTGTAAATATTACCGCCGATTGCGCATCGCGTCGGGGCTAATGGCATGGGGCGCTTTAAAATGTGCATGGAATATTGCCGATAGCCGATAGCGATATCGCATCGGCGGAGACCAATGTGCCACTTATTTGTGTTTTCTATGCCATTGCGATATGCGATCTTGCGATCGCTTTATCGCAATGATAAAAGATTGTATTATTTGACCAAAAATGGGTTTTTAAAAGGTTTTATATAATGTCTTGATTTGGTTTGCGGACCTTTTTCAAATAATGAAGTATTGATACCGATTAACTTCTAAAGGGACCCATTTCATATGATGATTTAGTAAATAAATATGATATGAAATGGGGGGTTGTTGTAGGGCACAATAGGACCCTATGGTTAATTTCATAGAAATGATGTTAAGATATGCATAGTTCTTGGGGAAACCTATCATGTTGAGTGAAGAACGATGCCTTATCTATCAATTTTCATTGGGGGGATGAGTGTATGTTGAAGCTTCTAATAACTTGCAACTTCAAAATTTGATACCCCTTGTGAAAACATTCATATATAACAATATGCAAACTGGAAAGAAAGATGTAACGAAAATAGAAAAAAGGTGCACTTGAAGGGTTCGTTGAAAAACGAAATGGGGCCGAAAATGAAAAATTTGGTGAATTGGAGAGAGGGTACCATGAGGTAGATAAGGATGTCCTGATATCAATGCCTCTAATGGTTTTTTGAAAGGAGCTCGCAGGCTCCGGCATGTACCTCTAAAGAAATGGCAGAAATGGTGATATATAAGGGCCATGGGGCCCACATTGAAACCTCACTTTTGATTGTTGATGTGTACCCTAGTGTGGATTCTAGGATCATTTCTTAGCATTGCGTCTAGCTAGAGTACCTAGGTTATGTGTGAGGAGAGTCAGGTTAGTCATCATGAAACCCCCTTTGTAAATTTAGTAGTCTATGGTATATAGGTCGTACAGGGTGGTCTATATGGAATAGTGGGTGGCTTGTATGTTCCTTGTAAGAAAAGAAATAATGTATGGATGGTGGGCCACTTACTTCTTTCCTAATTACACTATGTGAGCAGATAGGGAGATGGAAACCTTAGTGCTTTGAGAAAGATTTAAGATGCAACCACAGGATCATCATAAGGATGCAAGCGAATTATGGGTTACTCTCTTTCTTTACTAAAACCAATTCCTCGTCCCAATAATAATTGAATTTAAATAAAATCTTTGGTTAGAAAAACAAGGCAAAAATATGTGTGGATTTAAGGCCAATTAATTTCCTCCTAATTAAGCTAAGTGTTGATGTGAGTTCGAAATGATAAAAACAAGTTGAAAAGATATGTGGATTAAGACCATTTAATTCCTCCTAATTAATCTATGTTTGATTCAAAAAATTTCAAAGTAAAATATAATAAATTACCATACTTATGATTAAAGCAAAGCAAATTGAAAGCCTATCTAAACTAGAAAAAATTAGAGTGTGGGAAAATCATTAAAGGTTACCACAACACTCTGGAAAAGGGAATTATAATTATGTTTTAACCTTTATGTGTGTGTCATGGATTATGTTCTACACAATCATGATACTCGTGTGACTGTCTCTGCAAAAATCGACCAGGCCAGCTCAAAAAAATTAACCAGAGGTCTTTTATGGCCACGCACGGGTCCAAGGGAGGCCTGCACAATTCCAGAAAGGTTGTGCGATAAAAGAAAGTGAAATTATAGAGAATAAAGAGCTACAAAATAACCAATTATACTAAAAAAGGCAAGCCAGTGCAGTCGCCATTTTGTATGGTGTATTTGGTTTCCTATGAGTCCCAAAAGCACCTTCCTTGAAGCTAGTTGCTTCCTACAAGGAGCATACAAACAAATGAGATATGTTAATAAGTGAGGATAGACCAAGTAAGCATTGTGATATTGCATCAAGGATGTTGCAACTCCCAAGGCTCTCAACTTAAATTATCAACCCGGGGTTCGTATAAACTTAGAGGTGATAGTGTTAGATGCACAACAGATTAAGTTCTATTCATGCCACCCTCTGCCATTAGCTAAAATAAAGGCATACAGAGACCACTCCTTCAGCTAAATACAAAGAGAATTTCTATAAAATCATATCATGTTTGCAAGGTAATGAACATTATTCTATCTACATAGATGAAAATACCATTCATTAAATGTAAAGACTATTTGTAACTTCATGAAAGGGATTAACTATACTAGTTGTAGAAGTAAACTTATGAAAATTATATTTTCACACTAATCAAATTAAATTTATACTTGCAAGAATCATTAATATAATTTAAAATTGCTTGAGAAGAAGGAATTCAATCTTCAACACAACTATGGAATTACAAAACTGAGTCTAATCTACTTGTTGTTTTGTGTTTGCAGAGTATGAAGGATATACTTGGAGTGGTCCTGGGATCTCCCTAATCATGGAATAAAATCATTAGGGATATTATTAAAATTCACAATGCAAGAGTAAGGGTCCTAGGTTGAATCTGGTAATATTTAGGTAGTGCTACATGACTTTTATCGGAAGTGTTACAGGAAGCCTTGTTTTGCTATAGGGCTGCTTTTTTTTCTAGGAGTAGGTCCGAAAGCTTTTTGAGGGAAAGGATGGTGTTATTAAGGTGGGTAAGGGGGGATTAAGGTGGATGAAAGTTTATGAAGGATGTATGAAGCATTTTTCTAATCCTATCACCCCTCGGAGGCCTATATTTCACAAAATTTCATGCCCACGGTGTCCCTCATTAGCCTTGAAGAGAGAGTTTCGGTGGCAAAGCTTGAGAATAGTACGAGGTGTCCAGGAGGAACATGGGACTATATAAGTGAATGTGGATGAGTGTACCAACCCTTACAAATCACTAGCAGCTCCTACAAATTAGAAATCAAGGACATACATCATTATTGCAGTGAAATTAATCAAAGTGGAAAGGATGAGTTGAATTTTATTTCTTCAAGATCTACTTTGTCCCACAACATGCACTTAATCTAATTTCCAAATAAATATTGTTAATTTCTAAGTTGCAGAAACCGAGCATGAAAACAAATCTTAATCGAAAACTTAGTAATTTCCAAGAAATCATAAACACATGTTTTTGGATTGTTGTTGTAGATTCTTCAACCACACTTCCCATAAGAGAGGTGGTGGTCCAGTCTGCAACTACAATTTTTGAAATATAATTCCTACCTAAACAAGGAAAGAAACACAATGACTTGAACAAGAACAAGGAAATAATACATGAGAGGTACTAATGCCTCTAGGTGTGGCCCAAACCCAAGGGTTTCAACCCTCCAAAGTTAACTTAGATGTAGGCTAACATTAATCTTTCCAATAACAATAAATAAGATTCACATAGATCGTATAAAATATGAAAAGGATAGTGTCAAGATATTGTCTCTCAATATTTATTTCTATCTCCAACAAAATTTTGAATCCTAATGACCCCTTAGGCTTTTTTATTTATACAAAAAGTGATTGAGGGGCAGCTCCCTTGAGAGGAGGATTGCTTCCCTCCAAAATCTCAAAATTGTGGGATATGTTTCCCTTGGATATTCACATGCACTCAAGTTCCTTAGTTGCCAATGGACTCCGAGCTATTGGTAAGGAATATTGGGACTCAAGCCAAGTTGGAGAGTTAATGTAGTGGGCAAGCTGCCTATATTCTCTCTATATTCCTCCAATATGCCCCTGCATATCAAATATCTCCAAAAATTCCTCTTTTGCCTACATATTAAGCACATTAGTCCATGAAATATGACAAGCACCCTTTCTTCTTCCTACTAGTCACATTATGGCTACAAAATGTAAATTAATATAAGAAAAAGAGATTTTAAGGGCTGGACGATAGCACAATGGGCCTCAAAATATACCTATTGATGGGACCCATGATCACCCCCTGTTGAAGGTGTTTCTCACCCTTTGGGAAAATCACGCATTGATGTGGAGTTTATTCATGGCCCTAGTGGCCTCTCTGACATCCCAAGTCACCTAAAATGATGTGCCTTCTTGTGGATAGAACCTTGCAATTGCTTATATCTATGCACATTCCTTTCTTTCTTATGCCTGGTCTCTTCTTCTCTCCTGTAGGCCCAACAATAAGGGAAGACTAAGTTTGATCCCTATCCAATTGATCTTTAATATTTGAATGATCCTATTTTAAAGTGGGGTTTTCTCCAGGGCATTCCTTAGTCTTTCAAGAGAGTGATATTCTCTTATTTTAAAAATGTGAGGTAGGGCATGCCATCTCCTTTGGCAAGCCTATAAGCTCTCAATTCTCCAATAACCCAAATGTGTCCTCAAAATGGAGGATAGCTTATTCTTATGTTTCCATGTATCGAGGGGCCAATTTTGGATCGTTAGAGATGATGTTGTGGTTACTAATGACAATCTTGGGGCTCACTGGCTCTGCTCTGGTGTACAAAGGCTAATTTTATATTTTGGTCATCACCCTCTTCACTTCCTCAGCCCTTGTTTCTTCATGGGTCAACCAAGAGGCTAGCGCCATTAGTTGCATGTCCCCCAATCTTGAGTTGGGGTCCCAAAAGTTCATGTCTATGAGGATCCTATTATGTATATAGAACTCATTTATTTTGGCTTTATCCTCGGTACATACCTTCTCACAAAATTCAATGAACTTCCTATAGTATTGGAATGGTAGAGAGCCATATTGTGCTAATCTTTTTATCTGGAATTGCAACCACTGATCCTTGAGGAATATGGCATAGTACTTGGATGGTGGTCTACATTGTATGGCTTCCATGTACAAAATTTCCATGGTTGAAAGTTGTACCTCCTTTTCCTATAATTTCTCCCTTAGTCTCTGATTTTCTAATTGGAGTTCTTCTCTCATTCTTGATTCCCTCAATCTTAGGTCAATCATTTCTGTTGTGTTTTGTTATATTCTTTCCACGACTAACCTATATTAGGTTGGGTGAACCTACCTATGGTTTTCGGTCCATGGTTTTGGACGCGATGGTTTTCGGTCCATGGTATTGGATGCTTCGGCATGTATAAATATGTATTGTAACATTGAAAGGAACATAATGAAAAATCAAGCTAGTAGTCCCTATTTTGGGATCCAGGGAAAAATTTCTGTGTATATGTATTTTATGTGTTATGCTCTTGCATTGTTTATTTTCTGTGTTTTAAAATTTGTATGCAGGTAATTTCTGTATGGGGTTCAAACCTATATTTGGTATCAGAGCTATTTTGGCTGCAAGGGGATGCCTTTATTGCTGAGGGGTTTTGCTCGGGCCTATGGTAGACCCTGTTCAGTGGGAGATCTGCGAGATAAATTCTGGTGGTGAAAGAAGATGGCGAGCAGTGGAAATAGAGAGATCGAGAAATTTAATGGTTAGAGTTTTGAGTTGTGGAAACTCAAGATGGAGGATCTATTGGTGGATAAAGATCAGTGAATCGCGATAGATCCAGGTACTAAACAATGGGAGTGTCCGATGAAGAATGGAAAAAGTTAGATCAAAAGGCAAAGAGCACAATACGATTGTGTGTCTCAGATTCAGTATTTTTGAATGTATCAGGGGAAGATACTACAAAGGCTTTGTGGGACAAGTTAGGGACTTTGTACCAATCTAAGTCTCTGGTGAATAAATTGTTCCTATGGAAAAAGCTGTATAACCTTAGGATGAAAGATGGAGACTCGGTGAAAGAGCATCTGAATGTGTTTAATATTGTGGTAAGTCAGTTATTGTCTATTGATATCAAAATTTCAGATGAAGATAAGTGCATTAGTTTGTTGTGTTCTCTACCAGATTTGTGGGATAGTCTGGTTATTGCAATAGGTAGCAATGCAACTGCCTTGCAGTGTGATTAAATAGTCTCATCCTTGCTAACGGAGGAGATGAGATGGAAAAATATGGAGAGCCAGAATGGTGAAGCCTTGTCTATACAAGAACAGTCCCAAAACAGAAACAAAAATAAGTCATCGAGTGGGAGATCTAATTCTAGAGGGAGATCTAAATCTCCAGTAAAACCTGTAAAGGTGGTGTGCTGGAAATGCAGAAAGGAAGGGCACTACAAAAGGGACTGTAAATCTAAATCTCCTGACAAAGGAAAGGAATCTATTGATTCTCCTTCTACAGAGGTGAAAACCACCTTAGATGAAGGTGGAGATGTGTACTTGGCTTCTTCAAGTACACATGTAGATCATGAGGCATGGTTGATTGACACAGGTGCATCCTTTCACTTCACTCCCCATAGAGAGTGGTTCTGCGAGTATGAGAAATACAATGGTGGTGATGTCTTCCTGGGGGATGAAAGGAAGGCTAGAATCATTGGTCGTGGAAAATTAAAGCTGAAGTTGCAAGTTGGAAGGGTTAGAACACTTCTGGGTGTTATGCATACTCCTACATTAGCCATAAATATGATTTTTGTAAGCAAGTTGGATGATGCAGGTGTAAAAATAGTGTTCGAGAAGGATACTTGCAAGATGGTTTGGGGAGCACTAGTATTGATGCAAGGAGTTCGGACTAGAACTTTGTATAAGCTGCAAGGTAGCACTATTGTTGATGGGTGCAACAGTTCTGTGGTTCTTGAAAGTGGAGCAAAAAATCTAGTGGTCTCTGGAGAGAAGACCATGTTGTGGCATCAAAGGCTTGGACATATTGGAGAGAAGGGCCTTCGAATACTTAATGGTAGAGGTATGGTAGAAGGCATGAGTAATAGCTCTCTGGATTTTGATTTCTATGAAAATTGTGTATATGGGAAGCAGAATCGGGTGAGTTTCCCCTCTGGTGGTAAGAGGGCGAAATAGATATTAGAGCTTGTGCACAGTGATGTGTTTGGACCTATGAAGGTTCCATCACTAGGTAAGTCTGTGTACTATGTATAATTTATAGATAACTTCTCAAGGAATACATGGATATATTTCCTTAAGAATAAATCTGAAGTCTTTGATAGGTTTAAAAAATTTAAGGCTTTGATGGAAAACCAAACAGAGAAGGAGATAAAGGTGCTAACGGCAGATAACGGTGGAGAGTTTTGCAGTAAGGAATTTGAAGAATCATGTAAGAAGTGTGGTATAGCATGACAGAAGACTACTCCATATACACCTCAGCAAAATGGAGTTTCAGAAAGAATGAACAAGACGTTGATGGAAAGGGCAAGAAGCATGCCTAGTGGTGTCGGGTTAGGACAGGAATTCTAGGCAGAGGCGGAGGAGACAGCATGTTACCTAGTCAACAGATCACCTTCATCAGCGTTGGAGGATAAGACTCCACAATAGGTATGGATTGGTAAGAAACCCTCTCTTTCAAATCTGAGGGTATTTTGATGTGATGCATATGTACATGTTCCAAAGGAGAAAAGAACCAAGTTGGATAGTAAATCTGAAAAGTGCATCTTTATTGGGTATAGGGATGGTTTAAAGGGTTATAAGCTTTGGAACCCAGTAACAAGGAAGGTTGTGTATAGCTGAGATGTGGTGTTCAGAGAGGTGAAAGATGTTATTAAACATGAAGTCCAACCAAAGGAACCTGAGAAGATAGAGTTTGAGCTAAAGGAGGAAGAATTAGACTCTACATCAGAGGAGGAATCAGAAGATCAAGAGCCACAGACTTCGGTTGTAAGAAGATTAGTTCGAGAAAGAAGGTAGCCAGAAAGGTATAGTCCATCTACTTTCTGTTCAAATTTTGCTTTATCTATTACTGATGATGATCCCAAAAATATGAAGGAAGCAGTAGGTTCAGAGGATGGAAAACTCTGGAAAGAGGCCATGGTTGATGAAATGGCGTCTTTGCATAAAAATGAGGCTTGCGATCTGGTGGAGTTGCCGGCTGGAAGGAAACCCATTGGCAACAATTGGGTGTTCAAGAAGAAGACAAATGGAGAAGGAAAGGTGGAGAAATGCAAAGCTCGGTTGGTAGAAAAAGGTTATTCCCAGGTGTTGAGAATTGATTTTAGTGATATTTTTTCTCTTGTTTCCAAGGTAACTTCTATTAGATTACTTTTATCTGTTGTTGTTGCTTTTTATTTTGAGGTAGAACAGATGGATGTGAAGACAACATTTCTTCACAGGGATCTAGAAGAGGAAATATACATGAAGAAACCTGAAGGCTTTGTGGTGAAGGGTAAGAAAGAACTGGTATGCAAGTTAAAGAGGTTTCGGTATGGGTTAAAACAGTCACCAAGGATGTGGTATCAGAAATTTGATACATTTATATGGGGACTTGGCTTCACCAGAAGCAAGGTAGATCACTATGTGTATTTTAAATTAATTGGTGACCATGTTATTTATCTAGTCTTGTGGTGAGCTCCATTATTGTAGCAATAATGCTGCAACTCCTGAGGCTTCCTTCTTTACTTTTATCAACCGGTAGTTCGTAACAAACTTGGAAGAAACGATGTTGTATGCACAAGTACTAGCTCTTACTGCAGGCTGTCACTTGGTCAGCTGGCGCAAGTTCACTAGGAGCTTAAGCCAACTTCTATGAATTCTCAGAAGAATCTTTTGACTCTGATGAAAGAAAGCTAACTCAACAAGGACTATTCTATTTGCAGAAAGAGAAGGAAAACTGAAATGTAACGCAAACCCTAGCTAACCCTAGCGAACCCTAATTTACCCACTAACCCTACTTTTGTAGGAAAAGAGATGAAAGTCGATGAAATGAGTGCCATTGACTACTGAAAAGGTAAATTCCATTTATTCAAGCTACTTCTGAAAAGAAATGAGAAGAAAACATCTTTTTGTGCTTTTGAGTTTTTTATGTGGAATTATTATGCTTGTGATTTATCTGGTTGTGATTTTGCAGAGGTTTGGTGGCAAAGGAAGATGGATTTTTCTTTGGCAGAGGGTGATGGAGGTGTGGAGAGTTCCTAAGAAGCCCCTAGTACCCTTCTGAAGACTTCCATAGCGATCAGACTTCGAAAAATCACTCACAAGAAATTCTACAGGAGGCTGCAGGGGATCTACAAGAGGATCTACGGGAGGATCTATAGGAGGAGGCCAAGAGCTATTTTTGGAGTTTTGAAGGTGGAAAAATGATGGGAAAGGGTAACTGAAGGCTAGATGAAGGTTTTGAGGTGTCTAGAACTTGTCAAGGAAGATCAAGAACAAATGTGATGGTTGGATTTGTTCAAATGGCAAGAAAGCATCTTTATGGAGAAAAACGCAGAAATTAGTGCAAACTGGAAAAATGTTGCGAATGACTTAGGAAATATATTAGAAGTGAGCTGGTGTTGGCTAGTTTATGGATGTATGGTGAGCTAAGGTGACCTGCAAGAGATTTTCACATCTACTTACAAAAACTGTTCAATGAAAGGACACAAAAAACTGAAATTTCTCTAGCTTGACCTAATTTCTGACCTACAAACAGAAAATGTTGAACAATAACCTATGAACAGAAAAGAATGTAGAGAGATACATGATAAAAGAATAGGAAATGGTCTAGGAAACTGAATCTGAACCAATATCAATCTTTCCAAATCAAATTATCACACTAGCAGTTGCATAGAAGAGCAAAAACTGTGTTTTTGGTGGCAGCAGTAGTGCCTTGACCTCAAATCATAGTCCCAGGAAGGGAGAAAGGAGATAAGGGCCTACTTTTTGCCTTTTTGAATCTTATTCTATCACTACAGTAACCTACTTGAGCAACTGAAACAAAAACAACTATGCTAACCATCCAAAGAAACCTAATCTAACAAAGTAAAATGAATCTATGCAACAGAAATTAACTCATGAACTGAAGCAAAAACATATAAGTACGGAGTAGGAGGTGTTGGGCAGCTTGGGTAGGCCCTAAACCAAGAGCTTCATCCCTCTGAAAGAGATCAATGTTGGCTCAAAAACTGGTTCATCTTCATTATCAAAAATAGCAGTCACATTACATAAACTGTTCTCAAAACGGAACTCGAAAATGAGCTGAACACAATGCTGCACAAAAGTGTGAAAATCTACCAATAACTGGCTAACCTACTGAGGCTCTAAGCCTCATTATTTATAAAAATGAAGTCCTCCAACAGTCCACCTAAAATCAAGGAACTCGGCTTCCTAAAACTGGAGATAAATGACAATCCTTCTTTACTTGCTCGGTTGCCCCTTGGAATCATCAATGTGGACCTTTGTGCTCTGAGTTGCTGATAGAAGATTCAAGGAAAGGGGTCATAATTGAAGGAGACACCCCCCCTACAAGTCCTCTTCCCTATTTTCCTCGAGTTTTGGCTGCCATTTGCTCATAAATCCCTTGACTTTGTCCAAAATTGACCAAAAAATCTGCATAAGGCACACATTAGACTACATGGCAAAATGACTAACCCAATTCACTCTATTAGCATAAATATATTCAGAAACATGCAATAAACTAATTAGAATGGTGGATTAAGTTGAAATAAGAGGCAGAATGAGCCCATATAATTACCCATTTTTGGGGCTCATCATCACCCCCCTACTGCATGGGTTGCTCATCCTCTGAGCAACTAATCTAACTCTTCATCCTTGATGGCTCTCACAGATTCCATGACATCCAAAGACTCTGATGTGATGTTTTCCTCTTTATCATGGAAACCTTCTTTCCTATCCACTTCTTCCCATTGTTTCTATTCTTCCTCCTCCTTTACTCCTTCCAGCAATCCTAGTAGCAGTGGAGGACTGACTTTAAGGCCAATCCAATTTGCCTTCAAGCTTTTCATTGAGTTCTTATACAGGGGCACTCTCTTCATGGCTTCCCTCATCCTATTTTGGGAGTGATACTCCCTGATCCTTAGGCTGTGTGGCAATGTATTCCACCTTCTCATGCAGGCATGGATGCAGTCTTCTCCAAACAATCTCTCCATGTCCTCGAAATGAGCAATAGACTGGGCTTGCTTGTCAACATAGTCAGGGTCAACTTGAGGATTAGCTGCAAGGTGTTGGTGGGCATAGATGAGAGCCAAGGGTTCTGTTGGTTCTGCTCTAATCATCAAAGGTTCATTCAGCTCTTTTGCCATCATTTTCTGGATTTCTACTGCCCTTTTCTCTTCATGGCTCATCCAAGATGCCATAGCCATTAGCTGCAAGTCTCCCAACACAGCATTTGGATCCCACAAGTTCATGTCAGTAAGTGCCATGTTGTGCAAGGAAATTTTTGCTAGCTTTGCTTTGTCCTCAGCTAAGCTGTGATCACATAAATGCATAAATTGGCCATAATCCTGAAAAAGTATTGTGCCCCTCTGGGCCCGTGTATTAATCTAAAATTAGAGCCACCGATCATTGAGGTACAATGCATATGATTTGGCTGGCTGCCTGCACTGTAATGCCTCCATAGCCCAGCTAGCCATGCAGGCTAACTGGGCTTCCTTCCTCATCATACCCATGAAATTTTTCAAAGAAAGGCATCCAATTTTCCCTGGTAAAGAGGGCCACCACTTCTGGATGTTCAAGCAATTTAGTTGAATTCAGAGGCTTCTTCCTCATAAAACCCCCTGTCATGATGTTTAGAGACTGCTGGAATGTTTTAGGTGAGGAGGAAGGCAGCAAATTTTCAAACCAGAAAACAGAGGAACAGCTGAGGTTTTATTTCTGAAACCAGAGAGAGAATTTTTCATGTTCTTCCTTTTTAACAAAAACAAATTACAACTTTCCTACCCCTCAAACTCTGTTCTCAACCTTAATTTACTTCTCGGGCTGTTTGAGGAAATCAATATCTTTTTTTTTTTTAAATAGAGAGTATACAAGACAGTGTTTTTTTTCTTTTCACAAAGTAAGCAAACCACCCAATGCAAATTCACTATTTTAAAGGCTCAATTTCCTATGGTTGAATCACTTCTTTACACAGGAGAATACCATGGAGGAGAGAGACAGAATTTCAGTGCAGAGAGTAAAATGGAGAGACTGTATATATTTCAAAAAACACAGGTAGACTTCTGTTCTCACTTTTTCTTTCTTTTCAACTCAATACTTCGCTTCAAATCCCACCACCTTTTGTAGATATATAAAATGCAGAGTGGGTTTTACTGAGCCTACCTTTTTCGAGCTCGAATTTGGCATAAAATCCTGAATTTTCCTTTTGCAAAGTTGCTCACTGGCCTTCATGTAGAAAGGCTCCTGTAGACTGTGTTTCCACTCCTGTAGAGTGTGATAATGCTCTTATAGAGCCCGATAAGCGGCAGGGTTTTGAAACTGACAGAGAGTGGCTGTTACGAGGTTTTGAAGGTGGTAGGTAGGTTGTTACAGTCGAGAGCATGACGATGCAAATGAAAACAAAGGTGATGAAGGCGTCGACTGCAGTGTACTTAAGCTTATGGGAAGCTTACAGGCATGTTCTGCAGTGACGAGGTGAGGTGGAAGGAAGGGTACGTTATCCCCATCTGGACCATTGGTCCCTACTCCAGTGCCATTATGATACTTCATGCCACCTGCCTGCAATCACTTCCATTATTCCCGTTATACGCCACCACCACTACCTGTTTTGAGTTTTCTTCTCGAGTTGACTGAACACACGTGCCGATTACACCCACTGAACACTCTTTGAATTGGACAAGGCGTTGTTTGAACTGGACAAGGGGTTCTGTTTGAAATGGATGAGGGTGGCCAGTTACCTAGCCACCAGTTTCGTTTAATCGCGACCATCTCAATGGTTCATGTAGTTTCTAAATTATACTCATGCAACAGAGGAACGAGTTTCATCACTTAGTTGTTAGTCGCTATCGTGCTTTGCATGCTCAAACTTTGGCATTTTCTTCATGGATTGCTGCTGCTGTTAGCACTCGTGGCTTCTAAACTTTTGGCTTGGCTACCTCATGCTGGTGTTTTATCATCTGTGGCTGCATTGACCCTGCCTCTCGAGCTCGATTTTTAAGGGGATCAAATGTTACAAGAATCCTGCAGGATCTCCTGTAACTGCTTCTCCCTCTAAAATTTATGGCTGAGGTTTGATCAGGGACTGAAGAGATAGTTGAGGAATGTTATGAAGGAAAAGGAAAAGCAGCTGGCATACACCAGGTAAGAAATAAGTTAAGGATGTTGCGGTTTATTCTTCATTTTTTTTCTCTTTTTTAAAAAAACAAAAGAAACAAGATTTCTATGTTTTTTGTGCAGGGAAGGAAGAAGCGAGTGGAAATGCAGTGGTGCAGGTATGGAATGTAGATTTGGGAGGATGAATGGTGGAAGGGAGGTCCATATTCCTTCTGGACAAGTCTCTAGCCCTCTAATCCTTTTTTGGACTTGATTTTCAGCTCTCTGTGGTTTCTATAGGAGCCTCCTGTAGAATTCACAAAGCTTCCTGTAGGATGCATAATTTCCAGAACAAGTGAGATCAGGGACTGGGAAAAGACAATGGTGATGGAGAAATGATCTAGCAGAGGTGTATTCAGCCTAGCCATGTCCCTTTTTCTTCTGTGGCCCTCCTGCAATCTGCAATGCATTCAAAAGAAGTTAGTTTTTCTGTTTTTTTCTTTTTTCTCTGTTTTTTTTCTCTTTTTTTTTTTTTTATGAGATAGTTGGGGTGCCTCCAGGAGGTTTTCACCCAGGGATCTTTTATTCTTCTTTTTTTTTAGGGTGTGGTTGGAATGGAGGCAGAGACCTGCTCCACTACCAACGTTGTTTTACTCAGATTCTCAATGAATTCTTTCTTGGAGAGGAGCTTCCTATAGATCTTCAACCTATGCCCATTAACAAGCATGGGGATGGCTTCTTCATCGATGGTCTAGATCAGAACTGAACCATTATCATTGCATTTTTCTACTATGTAAGGTCCTAGCCATCTTGTCCTTAATTTTCCCTTGAAATCTTTATATCTTGAATCATACATCAGCACCCAATCTCCTTCCTGGAATTGTTTCTCTTTGAGGTGTCTGTCATGCCATATTTTCCTTTGTAGCTGGACTACCTCTAAGCGGAGAAGGGCCTACAATCTCTGTTCATCCAATCCATTTAGCTGAAGTAACTTTTCCTTTTGTGCATGGCTGAGATCTAGGTCCAGCTGATCTTCCATCCTTAGTGTGTTATATTCAAATTCTTTTGACAGCAAAGCATTATTCCCATAGACCAGCTCATAGGGTGTTAACCCTGTGGTGGTTTTCTAGGTGGTGTTATAGGCCCAGGTGGCCTCAACCAATTGATCTTCCCAATCTTTTCTACTGCTGCTCACTGCCTTGGTCAAAATCCCTTCGAAAGCTCTGTTAGTGACTTCCACCTATCCATTTTCTTGCGAATGATAAGGGGTGGAAGTTCTGTGCTTAATTTTGTGATGTGTGAGTAGGTCTTCAATCAGATTGGAGGTAAACTAACTCCCTTGATCTGTGACTAATTCTCTTGGATAGCCAAACTTGTAGAAAATATTCTCTCTCAAAAACTCAGCTACTTTTTCTTCTGTTGTTGCCTTGATCGCCTTTGTTTCTGCCCATTTTGTCAGATAATCAGTGCACACAATGATGTAAGATTTCTATTTTGAAGGAGGGTTGAAAGGACCCACAAAGTCTATGCCCCACTTCTCAAATGGCTCGAAAGTCACTTGAGGTTGCAGGGGCATCTCATCCCTTGGATTAGGTTTCCCCATCCTTTGACATCGGTCACATTGGCTGATATATCTCCTTACATCTTAATGAAGAGTGGGCCAATAGTAACCTGCTTACCAAATTTTGAAGGCAGTCCTTTTTGCTGCAAAATGGCCCCCACAGGTCCCATCATGACAGGTTAGGAGAATGTCAAAAACTTCCTCCTCCCTGACACATATCCTCAAAATCTGATCTAGGCCAAGTTTGAAGATATTGCCCCCAATCCAAGTGAATGGGGCACTTTTCCTCACGATCTTTCTCTTCTCTTTTGACGATAGGTGTGGCGGGAACTATGCTGAAACCAAGTAATTTGCTATATTAGCAAACCATGGAGAGAGTATTGAGATAGAAAATAGGTGTTCATCTGACATTTGATCATCCACCATTTCTTCTTCACCTACAGGCAGATCTATTCTAGACAGAAAATCAGCAACAACATTTTCCTTACCCAGCTTATCAACAATGTTAAATCAAATTGTTGCAATAAAAGTAACCATCTAATAATACGAGCAATTACATCTGGTTTGTTCATTAAATACATAATTGCAACATGATCAGTGTGTACGAATGTTTGATAGCCGGTGATGTAGTGTCTGAACTTATTTAGGGAATGGACTACAGCTAGGAGCTCCTTTTCGGTTACAGTGTAGTTTAATTCTACCTTGGACAAGTTTTTACTTACAAAATATATGGCATAAGGCAGCTTCCCATCGACTTGCCCTAAGGCTGCTCCTATCACTTTGCTCAAGGCATCTGTATAAATGTGGGAAGGTAGGGCCCAGTTTGGACCTCTCAAAATTGGGGCAGTCACCATTTTACTTTTCAAAGTATCCAGAGCCTCTTGACAGTTGTCAGTCCATGTGAACTCAGCATCTTTTCCCAAAAGACCAAACAATGGAGAGGCTAGCTTACTGAAGTCCTTAATGAATTTTCTATAATACCCTACTAAACCTAGGAAACTTTGAACATCTCTTACCTTTTGAGGAGGTGGGACCCTTTGGATGATGGCAATTTTGTTGGGATCCACCTGTAATCCTTGCTGAGAAATTGTATGACCTAGCACGGTCCCTTCAGTCATCAGGAATTCACATTTTTCAGGACTGAGGGACAGGTTCATTTCAATTCACTTTTCTAAAACTTTTCCTAGGTTAGTCAAAGCTTCCTGGAAGTTAGAACCATAAGGGGTAAAGTCATCCATATATATTTCCACTGAATCATGAACCAGTTCAGCAAATATACTCAATACAGCTCTCTGGAAAGTGGCGGGAGCATTGCACAATCCGAAGGGAAGGACTCAGTATGCAAAGGTACCCCAAGGATAAGTGAAAGTGGTTTTATCTTGGTCTTACGGGCTGATTTGGATCTGGTTGTACCCACTAAACCCATCTAGGAAGGAGAAAAACTTTTTCCCTGCTAGGCCATCTAACACTTGATCTATGAAAGGCAAACGAAAAAGGTCCTTCTTGGTGGCCTTGTTTAGTTCCCGATAATCGTCACAGATTCTCCACTTCCCATTTTTCTTTGACACTAGCACCAAAGGAGAGACCCATTCGTTGTTAGATATGGGGTAGATGAATCCTGCATCCAGTAACTTTTTCAGTTCTTCTTTGACAATGTTCTTAAGGGCTAGATTCATCCTCCTTTGAGGCTGCCTAACTGGTTTGCAATCTTCCTTAATGTAAATGTGATGAGTGCAGACTAAAGGGTGCACACCCTCCATCTCCTTATAGCTCCAAGCAAAAGCATCGAAGTGGTTTTTCAATAAGCTACACAGTTCTTTCTCCTGAGAGGTGGATAGGGATGAGTTGATATTCAAGGGTCTTTCTGGGCTGAATTCCACATTCTTAACTCAGAGAGAGGTCAGATCAACCACACAAATATCAACTAAAGGATTGGCTTGGGTTCCTTCCACCAGCTCTTCTAATGGCAACACACTGGGGGGTGGATTCTAGATCAAGTTTTCAATAAGATCATCATCGATTTGTGGGCCCCCCATGGTAGCTTCCACTACACACAGTGGTTCGAAATAGACTTCATCCACATCTTCCTCCTCCAACCAGAGAGGTAGATCATGGTCTAACAAAGGTTGGGCAGGAGGATATAGGACTAGCTGCTTGGACATATGCCCATTCTTGATTATCATGTTCCCAGCTCGACAACTAATGTAGGCATCTACAGTAGCCAACCAAGGTCTTCCCAAGATGAGAGGATACCCAGTGAGCTTTGCCTTTGGTTGGAGAACCAGGAAATTAGCAGGGTACACCCAAGAATCGATGGAGACCATTACATCTTCCACAATCCCCTCAAGGGTCACAGTGGAGCAGTCTACTAATTGTAGTAATCTTGTGGTCTTACTCAGGGAGCCCTGAAGGTTGAGCTTGAGCATAGTGTCCTTGGTCATAGTGTCCTTGGTCATCACATTGATGGTATCCCCTAGATCAATCAGGGTATGAGGGATTATGGTGCCATTGATGTGGACATCGACTACAGGACTCCTAGGGTCTAGATATTTTGGACATATTACCTGCCCCAACATCAGGTTGGACAATTGTCTTATGATATTGATAGTTGGAGCATCTCTCTTGCGCCTGCCTGGGTGCTTGAAGCACTTCTCATTGATCATCTTGTTGTATATAGGCACATCCTTTATGGCTTGGAGAAGTGGTATTTTTACACATAATTGTTTCCATTCTCCCAGAAGTTCAGTTTCTTCTGGGGTAGGCTATGTTATTCCAGTTAATCTCTCAGGAAAGGGTGGAGTGGCTTTTGATTCACTTTCCTGTTCTTCTTCCTCATCCTCCTTAGGGGGAGGTTGGTTATCTGGGATAACATTCCCAAGTCACAGGTTAATCTCCTGAATCCCCACAGCGTAGGTCGGGCATGATGTTTCTCCACTATATACCTACTGGGCCTGTCTGTTATTGGGGTTCGGGTTCAGTTGAGCAGGTATTTGAGGTTGCCTTGGTGGAGCAGGAGGCAATGGTTGTGGTTGAGTAGGTGGTGGAGGCAAAAGAGTGGGAAGAGAATTGTACTGGGGCTTCCACTCCTGGTGAGGTGCATTCCACTGAGGCTGTGGTTGAGCATAAGAGTGAAACGAATGAGCAGCTGGTTGAGCATGGTATTGAGATGGATATGACCAAGGAGGGGGTGTGGACCAGGAAGGATGAGCAGGGGGACCCCAAGAAGGCATGGAGGTGGCTTGATTAGGGTTGTAATATGTCTGGGATGTCCCTTGCATTCCCTGTTGGTAAGGTCTGGGCCCATGTGGCCTCCTTTGGTTCATGAAATAGAGTGGTTCAGTGGCTCCTTCGGCCCCCTGGTATGTAGCTTTAAGTCCGGGCAATGAAGGGCACTGATTCGTAGAATGGTTTTCTTTACAGACTGAACACACTTCTATAGAGTTCAATGGACATTCATTCCTAGGATGCCTTTTGGTGCACCTAGGACAAAAGATGGCCAAAGCCCTCTCTTCTTCCTCTTGTTTTCTTTTGATATGCAAGGTATCCATTTGCATGGCAAGAGTCTGCCTCATCTCGCTCTTGAAATCTTCCAGCCGATTCTCAAATTCACTTCTAAGAGATGAACTAGATGAGGATGTAGTGGCTAAAGGTTGGCTTCCCCTACCTCTCTTTCTGGCTGCCCTAGAATGGTTTCTAAACACGGTCTTTATGTCATCATAAGGTAGTTGGTAGATGTCCCCCCCAGCTAGCATATGGAAGGTATGTAGAAGATCTTCTGGGACCCCTCTGAGCAAGACCAACTTCAGAGAATCGAGGTCAAGTGTGCATCTAGCCCTTTTATAACTGAGCTGAAACCTCTCTTCATAGTCTTCTAAGGATTTATCGCTTCCCATGGTCATTCGGAAAATCTCATTCTTGGTATCCTTTGACCTATAGTAGTCCCAGTATTTGTTGTTAAAGGCTTGCTGCATCTGAGCCCAAGTTGTGATGTTGTTTCCAGGTAACCCCATGACCCAGTGCAATGCTACATCCTTGAGGGTAGAAGGAAATAGTTTCAACTTCTACTCATCTTCTGCATAGTCATAGGTTCGACAAAGAAAAGAAAATTCAAACAAGAAGGTATCAGGATCTTTGGTAGTCAACCCATGGAAGTGAGGTAAGGTTGAAGGACTTATGTTTTTCATTTTAGTGTCCCCATTGGTCTCCCAGATAGGAAAGGTACCCTCTACTCTTTCCCCATTTTCTATAACATTTATGTTTTCAGCCATGGTCTCAGGAGGAATGGTTTATTGCTCTTCCTCTACTATAGGATCTTCGTATATCTCTGGAGGTTCACCTATAAGTTCTTCAGGATCATTGCCATTGAAGAAGAGAGAATGGTGACTTAGTGATATGGTGGGGGTGTTGAGTAGGAATTTTCCTGAATTGTCTCTGTTCCTACGAAGCATGAAAGGAAATCTCTTTTTGGGTGATTTTTGTTCTTTTTTCTGCTGGTACCTACAAAAAAAAAATGGATTAAACAACAAATTGCAACTAACTGAAATGAATTTGCAGAATTGAAATGAAAGCAAGGAAATAACTAATCTACTCTGCTGAAATGGAAATTGCAGAATTGAAATGAAAGCAGGAAATGACTAATCTACTTTTGCAGAATTGAAGTGAAAACAGGAAATGACTAATCTACTTTTGCAAAATTGAATTTGCTGAATTGAAATGAAAGCAGGAAATGCCTATTCTATTCTTGCAAAATTGAAATTGCAAAATTGAAATGAAACAACTACACTACTTTTGTTGAAATAAACTACTTAGCAGAATGTTGCAGTAGAAAATAGAAGAAAAGCAGTAATCAAAAAATATTCTGACGCTTCCTCGGCAACGTCGCCAAAAATAATGGTGAGCTCCATTATTGCAGCAATCCCTAGGGCTTCCTTCTTTACTTTTATCAACCCGGTAGTTCGTAACAAACTTGGAAGCGATGGTGCTGCATGCACAAGTACTAGCTCTTACTGCAGGTTGTCCCTTGGTCAGCTGGCACAAGTTCGCTAGGAGCTTAAGCCAACTTCTATGAATTCTCAGAAGAAGCTTTTGACTGTGATGAAAGAAAGCTAACTCGACAGTGACTATTCTATTTGTAGAAAGAGAAGGAAAACTGAAATGTAACGCAAACCCTAGCAAACCCTAATTTACCCACTAACCCTACTTTTGTAGGAAAAGAGATGAATGCCAATGAAATGAGTGCCATTGACTATTGAAAAGGTAAATTGCATTTATTCAAGCTACTTCTGAAAACAAATGAGAAGAAAACATCTTTTTGTGCTTTTGAGTGTTTTTATGTGGAATTATTATGCTTGTGATTTATCTAGTTGTGATTGTGCAGAGGTTTGGTGGCAAAGGAAGATGGAGTTGGCTTTGGAAGAGGGTGAGGGAGGTGTGGAGAGCTCCTAAGAAGCCCCTAGTACCCTTCTGAAGACTTCCATAGTGATCGGACTTCGAAAAATCACTCACAGGAAATTCTACAGGACGCTGTAGGGGATCTACAAGAGGAGGCCGAGAGCTATTTTTGGAGTTTAAATGATGGGAAAGGGTAACTAAAGGATAATTAAGGTTTTGATGTGTCTAGAACTTGTCAAGGAAGATCAAGAACGAACGTGATGGTTGGATTTGTTCAAATGGCAAGAAAGCAGCTTTATGCAGACAAACGCAAAAATTAGGGCAGATTAGCGAAATGTTGCGAATGACTTGGGAAATATATGAGAAGTGAGCTGGTGCTGGCTATTTTATGGATGTATGGTGAGCTGAGGTGACCTGCAAGAGATCTGCACATCTACTTACAAAAAGTGTTCAAAGAAAGGACACAAAAAAACTGAAATTTCTTTAGCTTGACCTAATTTATGACCTACAAACAGAAAATGTTGAACAGTAACCTGTGAATAGAAAAACATGCAGAGAGATCTATGGTAAAAGAACAGGAAATGGTCTAGGCAACTAAATCTGAACCAATATCAATCTTTCCAAATCAAAGTATCACACTAGCAATTGCATGGAAGAGCAAAAATTGTGTTTTTGGTGGCAGTAGTAGTGCCTTGACCTCAAATCATAGTCCCAGGAAGGGAGAAAGGAGATCAAGGCCTATTGTTGGCCTTTTTGAATCTTATTCTGTCACTGCAGTAACCTACTTGAGCAACTGAAACAAAAACAACTATGCTAACCATCAAAAGCAACCTAATCTAACAAAGTAAAATGAATCTATGCAACAGAAATTAACTCATGAACTGAAGCAAAAACATATAAGTACAGAGTAGGAGGTGCTGGGCAGCTTGGGTTGGGCCCTAACCCAATAGCTTCAGCCCTCTGGAAGAGATTAATGCTGGCTCAAAAACTGGTTCATCTTCATTATCAAAAATAGCAGTCACATTACATACACTGTTCTAAAAAAGGAACTCGAAAATGAGCTAAATACAATGCTGCACAAAAGTGCAAAAATCTAATAATAACTGGCTAACCTATTGAGGCTTTAAGCCTCCTTATTTATACAAATTTATTCCTCCAACAGTCCTCCTAAAATCAAGGAACTCGGCTTCCTAGAATTGGAGATAAACGACAGTCCTTCTTTACTTGCTCGACTGCCCCTTGGAATCATCAATGTGGACCTTTGTGCTCCGAGTTGCTAATGGAGGATTCAAGGAAAGGGGTCATAAATGAAGGAGACACCCCCCCTATAAGTCCTCTTCCCTGTTTTCCTCGCGTTTTGGCTGCCATTTGCTCATAAATCCCTTGACTTTGTCCAAATTTGACCAAAAAATCTGCATAAGGCACACATTAGACTACATGGAAAAATGACTAACCTAATTCACTCTATTAGCATAAATATATTCAAAAACATGCAATAAACTAATGAGAATGGTGGATTGAGTCAAAATAAGAGGTAGAATGAGCCCATATAATTACCCATTTTTGGGGCTCATGATCTTGTATGTGGATGATATGTCGCTGGTTGGAAATGACAAAAACCTAATTGTCATCCAAATTCGACATGAAAGCTCTTGGTGCTGCAAACTATATTTTGGGCATGGAAATTAAAAGAGATCGAGCAAAGAGAAAGCTCTGGTTAAACCAAAGGAAGTATGTCAAGACAATATTGCAGAGGTTTAATATGCAAGATAGTAAACCATTGAAGGTTCCTATTCTTGTAGGTGTAAAGTTATCTGCTGAATAGTGTCCCAGGGCACAAGAAGAGGAAGAGGATATGTCCCGTGTTCCATATGCAAGTGTAGTCAGTAGCCTAATGTATGCAATGGTCTGTACTAGACCAGACATGTCACATGCAGTGGGAGTATTGAGCAGGTTTATGTCAAAACCAGGGAAGGAGTATTGGATAGTAGTGAAGCGGGTTTTTAGGTATTTGCGTTGCACTAGTGATTATGGTTTGTGCTACCAAGGAAGACTAGGATTGGACAAAGTTTTGGATATCCATGGCTTTGTTGATGCAGACTAGGTTGGAGATCTGGATCAGAGAATATCTACAAGTGGGTATGTGTTTAACCTGTTTGGAGGTGCAGTCAGTTGGATGAGTAAGAAACAATCTATAGTGGCACTATCAACTACAAAGGCAGAATACATGGCAGCCACTCATGTAAGCAAGGAAGAAATCTGGTTGCAAAGATTGTGTTCAAGTATGAGGTTAGTACAAGGAGCTATAAGGATAGACTATGACAACCAAAGTGCAATTTTCTTGGCAAAGAAACCTACTTATCATTCAAAGACAAAGCACATTGATGTTTAGTATCACTTTGTGAGGGATACAATAGAAGACAAAAAGGTGTTGCTGGTAAAGGTTGACACTTTGAATAATACTACAGATGCATTGAAAAAATTTGTGAGCTCTAACCAGTTCTCTTAGTGTAGAGAAACAATGGGCATTTCAGGGCTGGATAAATGACTAAGATCTCTTGTGGCCCCCTGTGGAAAGAAAACAACAAGTGGGATAATGTTGGGTTGTGGTATATTCTTTCCACGACTAACCTATGTAGTGAAACAAGGGGTTAGAGGGGGGGCAGAGCCCCCCCTTCATTGCGTCAATTGTGCAGCAAGGGGGTCACAAGGGGGGTGGTAGCCCCCCTATCTAGGGGGTTTGAGGGGGGAAGGTAGCCCCCCTCTACGGGGTCCGAGGCAGTGCCCCGGGAAAATTTCATTTGGACCCTATATTAGGTTAGGTGAACCTACCTATGGTTTTCAGTCCATGGTTTCGAACGCGATGGTGTTCGGTCCATGGTTTTGGATGCGATGGTTTTCGGTCCATGGTATTGGATGCTTCGGCATGTAAAAATATGTATTGTAACATTGAAAGGAACATAATGAAAAATCAAGCTAGTAGTCTGGATTTTGGGATCTAGGGGAAAATCTCTGTGTATATGTGTTTTATGTGTTATTCTCTTGCATTGTTTATTTTCTTTGTTTTAGAATTTGTTGGGTGTGGAGCCTGATTATCTTCTGTATTCAAAGGTTTCAGCTGGATGTATACCCCAGGAAGGTTGTACACCCCTCCACACGGGGGGAAACCGCCCCCAGCTGGGGGGTCCGAGGGCTAGCGGTCCCCCAATGATGGTTTTGGGGGTAGTGCCCCCGAAGCTAAAAACAGATGTAAAATTGCCTTGTAAAAGTATAGTAATTTCTAGTCAATCTGGGCTGTTCATTGGGTTCCTTCCACCAGCTCTTCTAATGGCAACACACTGGGGGGTGGATTCTGGATCAAGTTTTCAATAAGATCATCCTCGATTTGTGGGCCCCCCATGGTAGCTTCCACTGCACACTGTGGTTCGAAATAGACTTCATCCACATCTTCCTCCTCCAACCAGAGAGGTAAATCATGGTCTAACAAAGGTTGGGCAGGAGGGTATAGGACTAGCTGCTTGGACATATGCCCATTCTTGATTGTCATGTTCCCAGCTCGACAACTAATGTAGGCATCTACAATAGCCAACCAAGGTCCTCCCAGGATGAGAGGATACCCAGTGAGCTTTGCCTTTGGTTGGAGAACCGGGAAATTAGCAGGGTACACCCAAGAATCGATGGAGACAATTACATCTTCCACAATCCCCTCAAGGGTCACGATGGAGTAGTCTGCTAATTGTAGTATTGTTGTGGTCTTTCTCAGGGAGCCCTGAAGGTTGAGCTTGAGCATAGTGTCCTTGGTCATCACATTAATGGTAGCCCCTAGATCAATCAGGGTATGGGGGATTATGGTGCCGTTGATGTGGACATCGACTACAGGACTTCCAGGGTCTAGATATTTTGGACATATAACCCGCCCCAACATCAGGTTGGACAATTTATTATGATATTGATAGTTGGAGCATCTCTCTTGCGCCTGCCTGGGTGCCTGAAGCACTTCTCATTGATCATCTTGTTGTATATAGGCACATCCTTTATGGCTTGGAGAAGTGGTATTTTTACACATAATTGTTTCAATTCTCCCAGAAGTTCAGTTTCTTCTGGGGTAGGCTATGTTATTCCAGTTAATCTCTCAGGAAAGGGTGGAGAGGCTTTTGGTTCACTTTCTTGTTTTTCTTCCTCATCCTCCTTAGGGGGAGGTTGGTTATCTGGGATAACCTTCCCAAGTCGCAGGTTAATCTCCTGAATCTCCACAGCGTAGGTCGGGCATGATGTTTCTCCACTATATACCTACTGGGCCTGTCTGTTATTGGGTTTCGGGTTCAGTTGAGCAGGTATTTGAGGTTGCCTTGGTGGAGCAGGAGGCAATGGTTGTGGTTGAGTAGGTGGTGGAGGCAAAAGAGCGAGAGGAGAGTTGTACTGGGGCTTCCACTCCTGATGAGGTGCATTCCACTGAGGCTATGGTTGAGCATAAGAGTAAAACGAATGAGCAGCTGGTTGAACATGGTATTGAGATGGATATGACCAAGGAGGGGGTGTGGACCAGGAAGGGTGAGCAGGGGGACCCCAAGAAGGCATGGAGGTGGCTTTATTAGGGTTGTAATATGTTTGGGATGTCCCTTGCATTCCCTGCTGGTAAGGTCTGGGCCCATGTGGCCTCCTTTGGTTCATGAAATAGAGTGGTTCAATGGCTCCTTCGGCCCCCTGGTATGTAGCTTTAAGTCCAGGAAATAAAGGGCACTGATTCGTAGAATGGTTTTCTTTACAGACTGAACACACTTCTATAGAGTTCAATGGACATTCGTTCCTATGATGCCTTCTAGTGCACCTAGGACAAAAGATGGCCAAAGCCCTCTCTTCTTCCTCTTGTTTTCTTTTGATATGCAAGGTATCCATTTGCATGGCAAGAGTCTGCCTCATCTCGCTCTTGAAATCTTCCAGCCGATTCTCAGATTCACTTCTAAGAGATGAACTAGATGAGGATGTACTAGCTAAAGGTTGGCTTCCCCTACCTCTCTTTCTGGCTGCCCTAGAATGGTTTCTAAACACGGTCTTTATGTCATCATAAGGCAGTTGGTAGATTTCCCCCCCAGCCAGCAAATGGAAGGTATCTAGAAGGTCTTCCGGGACCCCTCTGAGTAGGACCAACTTCAGAGATTCGAGGTCAAGTGTGCATCTGGCCCTTTTATAACTGCGCTGAAACCTCTCTTCATAGTCTTCTAAGGATTCATCGCTTTCCATGGTCATTCAGAAAATCTCATTCTTGGTATCCTTTGAACTATAGTAGTCCCAGTATTTGTTGTTAAAGGCTTGCTGCATCTGAGCCCAAGTTGTGATGTTGTTTCCATGTAACCCCATGACCCAGTGCAATGTTGCATCCTTGAGGGTAGAAGGAAATAGTTTCAACTTCTACTCATCTTCTGCATAGTCATAGGTTCGACAAAGAAAAGAAAATTCAAAAAAGAAGGTATCAGGATCTTCGGTAGTCAACCCATGGAAGTGAGGTAAGGTTGAAGGACTTATGTTTTTCATTTTAGTGTCCCCATTGGTCTCCCAGATAGGAAAGATACCCTCTACTCTTTCCCCATTTCATCTAACATTTATGTTTTCAGCCATGGTCTCAGGAGGAATGGTTTATTGCTCTTCTTCTACTATAGGATCTTCGTATATCTCTGGAGGTTCACCTATAAGTTCTTCAGGATCATTGCCACTGAAGAAGAGAGAACGGTGACTTAGTGATGTGGTGGGGGTGTTGGGTAGGAATTTTCCTGAATTGTCTTTGTTCCTACGAAGCATGAAAGGAAATCTCTTTTTGGGTGATTTTTGTTCTTTTTTCTGTTGGTACCTACAAAACAAAAATGGATTAAACAACAAATTACAACTAACTGAAATGAATTTGCAGAATTGAAATGAAAGCAAGGAAATGACTATTCTACTCTGCTGAAATGGAAATTGCAGAATTGAAATGAAAGCAGGAAATGACTAATCTACTTTTGCAGAATTGAAATTGCAGAATTGAAATGAAAGCAGGAAATGACTAATCTACTTTTGCAAAATTGAAATTGCTAAATTGAAATGAAAGCAGGAAATGCCTATTCTATTCTTGCAGAATTGAAATTGAAAAATTGAAATGAAACAACTACTCTACTTTTGCTAAAACAAGCTACTTAACAGAATGTTGCAGTAGAAAATAGAAGAAAAGCAGCAATCAAAAAATATTCTGACGCTTCCCCGGCGACGTCGCAAAAATAATGGTGAGCTCCATTATTGCAGCAATAATGCTGCAACTCCTGGGGATTCCTTCTTTACTTTTATCAACCTGGTAGTTCGTAACAAACTTGGAAGCGACGGTGCTGCATGCACAAGTACTAGCTCTTATTGCAGGCTGTCACTTGGTCAGCTGGCACAAGTTTGCTAGGAGCTTAAGCCAACTTCTATGAATTCTCAGAAGAAGCTTTTGACTGTGATGAAAGAAAGCTAACTCGACAGTGACTATTCTATTTGCAGAAAGAGAAGGAAAACTGAAATGTAACACAGACCCTAGCAAACCCTAATTTACCCACTAACCCTACTTTTGCAGGAAAAGAGATGAAAGCCAATGAAATGAGTGCCATTGACTATTGAAAAGGTAAATTTCATTTATTCAAGCTACTTCTGAAAACAAATGAGAAGAAAACATCTTTTTGTGCTTTTGAGTGTTTTTATGTGGAATTATTATGCTTGTGATTTATCTAGTTGTGATTGTGCAGAGTTTTGGTGGCAAAGGAAGATGGAGTTGGCTTCAGAAGAGGGTGAGGGAGGTGTGTAGAGGTCCTAAGAAGCCCCTAGTACCCTTCTGAAGACTTCCATAGTGATCGGACTTCAAAAAATCACTCACAGGAAATTCTACAGGACGTTGTAGGGGATCTACAGGAGGAGGCCGAGAGCTATTTTTGGAGTTTAAATGATGGGAAAGGGTAACTAAATGATAATTAAGGTGTTGATGTGTCTAGAACTTTTCAAGGAAGATCAAGAACGAACGTGATGGTTGGATTTGTTCAAATGGCAAGAAAGCAGCTTTATGGAGAAAAATGCAAAAATTAGGGCAGATTAGCGAAATGTTGCAAATGACTTGGGAAATATATGAGAAGTGAGCTGGTGCTGGCTGTTTTATGGATGTATGGTGAGCTGAGGTGAGCTGCAAGAGATCTGCACATCTACTTACAAAAATTGTTCAAAGAAAGGACACAAAAAACTGAAATTTCTTTAGCTTGACCTAATTTCTGACCTACAAACAGAAAATGTTGAACAGTAACCTGTGAATAGAAAAACATGCAGAGAGATCTATGGTAAAAGAACAGGAAATGATCTAGGCAACTAAATCTGAACCAATATCAATCTTTCCAAATCAAAGTATCACACTAGCAGTTGCATGGAAGAGCAAAAACTGTGTTTTTGGTGGCAGCAGTAGTGCCTTGACCTCAAATCATAGTCCCAGGAAGGGAGAAAGGAGATCAAGGCCTGTTGTTGGCCTTTTTGAATCTTATTCTGTCACTGCAGTAACCTACTTGAGCAACTGAAACAAAAACAACTATGCTAACCATCAAAAGCAACCTAATCTAACAAAGTAAAATGAATCTATGCAACAGAAATTAACTCATGAACTGAAGCAAAAACATATAAGTACACAGTAGGAGGTGCTGGGCAGCTTGGGTTGGGCCCTAACCAAATAGCTTCAGCCCTCTGGAAGAGATTAGTGCTGGCTCAAAAACTGGTTCATCTTCATTATCAAAAATAGCAGTCACATTACATAAACTGTTCTAAAAAAGGAACTCGAAAATGAGCTAAATAAAATGTTGCACAAAAGTGAAAAAATATATTAATAACTGGCTAACCTACTGAGGCTTTAAGCCTCCTTATTTATACAAATTTATTCCTCCAACAGTCCTCCTAAAAACAAGGAACTCGGCTTCCTAGAACTGGAGAAAAACGGCAGTCCTTCTTTACTTGCTCGACTGCCCCTTGGAATCATCAATGTGGACCTTTGTGCTCTGAGTTGCTAATGGAGGATTCAAGGAAAGGGGTCATAAATGAAGGATACACCCCCCCTATAAGTCCTCTTCCCTATTTTCCTCGAGTTTTGGCTGCCATTTGCTCATAAATCCCTTGACTTTGTCCAAATTTGACCAAAAAATCTGCATAAGGCACACATTAGACTACATGGCAAAATGACTAACCCAATTCACTCTATTAGCATAAATATATTCAAAAACATGCAATAAACTAATTATAATGGTGGATTAAGTCAAAATAAGAGGTAGAATGAGCCCATATAATTACCCATTTTTTGGGCTCATCATCTTGTATGTGGATGATATGTTGCTGGTTGGAAATGACAAAGACCCAATTGTCCTCCAAATTCGACATGAAAGATCTTGGTGATGTAAACTATACTTTTGGAATGGAAATTAAAAGAGATCGAGCAAAGAGAAAGCTCTGGTTAAACCAAAGGAAGTATGTCAAGACAATATTGCAGAGGTTTAATATGCAAGATAGTAAACCATTGAAGGTTCTTATTCTTATAGGTGTAAAGTTATCTGCTGAACAGTGTCCCAGGACACAAGAAGAGGAAGAGGATATGTCTTGTGTTCCATATGCAAGTGTAGTCAGTAGCCTAATGTATGCAATGTTCTGTACTAGACCAGACATGTCACATGCAGCGGGAGTATTGAGCAGGTTTATGTCAAAACCAGGGAAGGAGTATTGGATAGCAGTGAAGCGGGTTTTCAGGTATTTGCATGGCACTAGTGATTATGGTTTGTGCTACCAAGAAAGACTAGGATTGGACAGAGTTTTGGATATCCATGGCTTTGTTGATGCAAACTAGGCTGGAGATCTGGATCAGAGAAGATCTACAAGTGGGTATGTGTTTAACCTGTTTGGAGGTGCAGTCAGTTGGATGAGTAAGAAACAATTTATAGTGGCACTATCAACTACAGAGGTAGAATACATGGCAGCCACTCATGTAAGAAAGGAAGCAATTTGGTTGCAAAGATTGTGTTCAAGCATGGGGTTAGTACAAGGAGCTATAAGGATAGACTATGACAACCAGAGTGCAATTTTCTTGGCAGGAACCCTACTTATCATTCAAAGACAAAGAACATTGATGTTTAGTATCACTTTGTGAGGGATATGATAGAAGACAAAAAGGTGTTGCTGGTAAAGGTTGACACTTTGAATAATACTACAGATGCATTGACAAAATTTGTGAGCTCTAACTAGTTCTCTTAGTGTAGAGAAACAATGGGCATTTTAGGGCTGGATAAATGACTAAGCTCTCTTGTGGTCCCCTGTGGAAAGAAAACAACAAGCGGGATAATGTTGGGTTGTGGTATATTCTTTCCACGACTAACCTACATAGTGAACCAAGGGGTTAGAGGGGGGGCAGAGCCCCCCTTCGTTGCGTCGATTGTGCAGCAAGGGGGTCACAGGGGTGTGGCAGCCCCCCTATCTAGGGGGTTTGAGGGGGGCAGGTAGCCCCCATATACGGGGTCCGAGGCAGTGCCCCGGGAAAATTTCTTTTGGACCCTATATTAGGTTAGGCGAACCTACCTATGGTTTTCAGTCCATGGTTTTGGACACGATGGTTTTCGGTCCATGGTTTTGGACGCGATGGTTTTCGGTCCATGGTATTGGATGCTTCGTCATGTAAAAATATGTATTGTAACATTAAAAGGAACATAGTGAAAAATCAAGCTAGTAGTCCCGCTTTTGGGATCTAGGGGAAAATCTCTGTGTATATGTGTTTTATGTGTTATTCTCTTGCATTGTTTATTTTCTGTGTTTTAGAATTTGTTGGGTGTGGAGCCTGATTATCTTCTGTATTCAAAGGTTTCAGCTCGATGTATACCCCAGGAAGATTGTACACCCCTCCACACGGGGGGCAACCGCCCCCGGCTGGTGGGTCCGGGGGCTAGCTGTCCCCCAGCAATGGTTTTGGGGGCAGCCTCCCCGAAGCTAAAAACAGATGTAAAATTGCCTTGTAAAAGTATAGTAATTTCTAGTCAATCTAGGTCGTTCATTAGGCAGATGATTTGACGGTAGAAGTTATGTTTAATTTAGGGTTTTTTACCCTAGAAGGCAACCCCTCACTATATATGAGGGCATTGTATTGCGTTTATGTAGATCTTTATTTTGAGTGAGGAAGAGAGAGGAGATTGAGAGCGAAGAGGGAGTTACAGTGGATCTACTGTAGGTTGTATCTCTTTAGTTTGCTGGATAATATAATAAAATAAGGATTGGTTGTTTCTCCGTGGACATAGCCCAAACTGGGTGAACCACATATATCTGTGTCTCTCTTGTTTTATGTGTTTTCTGTGTTTATATTTCTGCAATATTTTATGTGTTCCATTGCTCTGTAATATATAATTTTCTAATGGAATTTGTATGCTGGTAATTTCTGTACGGGGTTCAAACCTACAATTTCTTTGCCCATTTGTTCCAATTTTTCCCTGATAAGATCCACATCCTCTACCTTATTTGATTTTTAAATTTTCATCCATCCATGAGTTATGCCCCTCTCTCTTTCCAATTGGGAGAAGAGGGGGATCTTGAATTTCTTGGGTATAAGCCTACCTCCCTCAAAACATTTTTCCTATAATACGAGGTTAGCTTGTGGTTCAAGCTCCTAGAGTTATTGGATACCTTATTCTTCTGTTTTTTATGCGGCTACCTTTTTGTTGGCTTAGTGGGGCCTGACCTAGGTTCAGAAATTATTTAGCCAAGCAAATCCTGGTACTACTGGCCCTTTCGGCTATAGTCCGCAGAGCACGGACTGAGGTCTCACCTGAAGTAGTATGGGAGGGTGCTAGAACCAGGTTTCTGTACCCTGGGGATGTATGATATGATGGAATTGGTATGCAGTCCAACCTTCGCACTTACTGTGCTACATGCACCAACGGCACCCTGCGCCCTGCGATACTGTATTCGCGCGGTTCTAGCCACAATGCAACCCATGTTATTTACCCAAGTCTTCCTTAATTATGCACTGTTAGCTTATTACTTAGATTATTTTCATATATAATCATTCATACAAGTACTTATTCAATTGCGCGCAGTAAATAGACAGAGTAAAAGTAATGCATAACCACAAACTATTGATTCAAGAATAGATGCACAAAGTAAACTTCTCTTTATTAGTTTTCAATCCCAATTATAGACTCACTCCCGCCCTGTGCACTCAGCTGCAGGGGTCCGCGCACTTAGTTGTGGACTCTACTAGGCCTCTGCGTACTCAGCTGCAAAGCCTCTTACTACTACTATGACCCAGTACACTTTAGATCCAACTCTAAGCTCGAACCATGCCTTCACTATTATCTCTCTCCTTCCTTCCCTTTACACTTAGAGCCTCACTCTATTTATACAATCCCATGGTCCACGAACCATGGGTAGGCCGACTTTACACTTATTTATAATACAATGTTTAGGGTGGACAACCTTATGACTCAATTGTACACTTTATGCTCCACACCCGCAATTCACGGAGTTTTGCAACATATTTGACCAAAACTTGGGTTTTCAGCCCCAAAAACCTACTGTGGGGGGATTCCATGCCCAACAGGCCCCCAACATAATCATCGTGACTCATCCCAAGTCACTCTGATAGTGCGGCGATCTTGGCACGGAGCCCCTCCAACCGTTCCTGCGCTTCTTAGAGGTCTGTGGCACACTGATATGCAGTCTACTGGACTTGTTGCATTCGTGCTTCCGAATCATCTGCATATGAATCTTATCCTTTCTTTGGTACCGGCTTCTGGGTCATGTGTTTATAGTCCCGTGCCTTTGTCTAGCTCCTTTGGTCACGAAGACTGTGCGTTGGCCAATTAGTCAAATAGCTGGCCCACCCGTGTAGGGCTTCAGGCGATTGCTGTTAACTTTTCCTAGGAAGGGTTCTCCATTGAGTTTGACTACCTGGACCACGCCTTCATCTATGACCTCTTTTACCACATATGGTCCCAACCAGTGCATCCTTAACTTTCTCAGGAATTTTTCGAACTTGCTATCATACGGTAGCACTAAGCCATTTACCTTGAAGGTGCGCAACTTGATATGGCAGTCGTGACAGGCCTTTTCACGCTACTTTTTTACCTGTTGATGAAATCCAGCCAAAAACCATTCTTCCTCGAGTTCTTCTAGTTGCGCGTGCCTTTCTTCCAGAGCTTCGCGGTCCGTCATGCCTGTGAGCACTACTATTCGCAGACTACGTACGATGTATTCCATCAGCATGAAAACTTTTGTACCATAGGCAAACCGAAAGGGTTTCTATCCCGTCAATTTCTTGCATGTTGTCTTGTACACCCATAACACCGCAGGTACGCGCAGGTCCCAATTGTTTCACTACACGTTACATACTTTGGTCAGCGCAGTCTCCAATATTTTGTTAAATGCCTCGACTATTCCATTAGCTTGCAGGTGGTACGGTGTACTTTGCTGATGATACACCTGGAACTCCTCTATGAGCACTTTGATGGTTTCATTTAGGAAATGCATTCTGCGGTCACTCATTAAGATTTTCAGACAACCAAATCATGTCAACACATTTTTGAACAAAAACTTCGCAATCGTAGCGGCCGTGCAATCCTTGATCGGTTGTGCTTCCACCCACCGTGTCAGGTACTCTATTGTGGTGATAATGTAGCGCGCCCTCGTCTTTCCCTGAGGTTTGGTTGGTCCCACAAAGTCGATTGCCCTTTTTTCGAATGGCTCCAATGTCATTTGTGGATTTAATGGCATCTCAACCCTTCGTGATGGTTCCCCTGTCCTTTTACATATATCGTAGGCCTTACATTATGCTTTCGAATCCTAGTGCAGGGTCAGCCACCATAACCCTGCTCAAAGAATCTTTTGCGCAGTCGCACATCCTACATAGTGTCCTCCTACAGTGTTCCCATGTGCTTCCATGAGGATCTGACCTCGTTCAAATTTGGGTACATATCTTTGTAATATCTCATCATTTCCCATTTTGTAGAGGTGCCCCGCGATGACAGAAAATTATGATGCACGCACCACCAATTCCTTCTTCTATTGGACTGATTATTCCTTCAGTGCAGTCCCTGTGGTTAAAAAATGGATTATATCTTCGAAATGGCCATCCGCAACGCACACTGCGAAGAGCTGTGCATCAGGTAGTCCCTCCTCCAAATTTGTTGGCTCCTCGCCTGTTTCAATTCGTGACAAGTGATCTGGTCCTACATTTAAGCGTCCCCGCTTGACTATGACCTCAAAATCATATTCTTGAAATAGTAAAAGCCATCTACATATGTGCCCCCAACACAGGCTTGTTCATCAAGTATCTCAATGCGAAATGGTCGGTATACATCTTGAAATGTCCTCCAAGTAAATAGTGTCGGTATTTTTGGAGCGTGTACACCATTGCCAACCCCTCGTGTTCGGTGGTAGAGTAGTTCTTTTCTGCTTTGGAAAATCATCAACTTGCAAATGCGATCAGGTGATCCACACCCTTTGCGCCCTCCTGTGTGAGTACGGCTCCCAACGCGACACACGACGCATCAACATGTACATGAAATTCCACGTCCCATTTTGGGAAGATCAAGATTGGCATGGAGGCCAGTTTCCCCTTTAGGACATCCAAACTCTTCATGAAATCATCATTCCAACAATATGTAACATATTTTTTTAATAGCTTTTCCACCGACGTGGTCATTTGGGCATAACTTTTGATGAAATTCCTAGAGTATCCAATGTGTCCCAAGGTAGCACGCACTTGTTTAACACTTCGTGGTGCTTCCAAATTTAGAATAACAATAATCTTCACAGGGTCCACCATCAGACCTTGTTTGTAGACCACATGTCCCAGCAAGTTCCCAAAGGGAATGAGGAAGGTGCACTTCTTAAGGTTTAGCGTGATTTGGTGTCGGCGATAAGTATACAACATCAAATGTAAGCTCGCTACATGGTGTTTAACTAATCCAAAGACAATCCAATAATCCAAATAGACCTCCAAGAACTTGTGGATGTATCCCTTGAACGCAGCCACCACAATGCGCGAAAATATAGCTGGCACGTTCTTCAGTCCAAAGGGCATAATGGTGTACTGAAATCAGCCCCATTCTATTATGAAGGTTGTTTTTCTCCTATCTTCCGGCGCGATCTTGATCTGATGGTACCCTGAGAAGCCATCCGTGAATGAGTAAGCTTCCTGACCGCCAACATTCTCCAATACTTCATCTGTGAATGGTGTCGGGAATGGATCATGTACACAGGCGTCGTTAAGCTTCCTGAGGTCCATGCATATTCTTATTTCACCCTTCTGTTTTTTCTCCTGTACTACCATAGGACTCACCCAGTCGGATTCTTCCACTAGTTCAATAATTCCCACTACGAGCATTTTGTCTAATTCGTCACAAACCTTTTCTTTGTACTTTGGGTTCAAGCGGTATGGTCACTGCTTGACTAGCTTTGTGTCGGGTTTCAGGGAGATCTTCATCATCCCTAAATCACCCACAATCCCTTTCAAGTCTATAATTTTTGTTGGGAACAAGTCTTGGTATTCGCGGAGTAACTCAGCTACTTTATCGATTGTGGCATTGTCCCAATAGTCCCCAAGCGTTGTGTAGTTCAGCTCTGCCTCCATTCTAATGTTGACCTGTTTTGTCTTTAGGGGCACAGTGATGTCGGGATCTTCAAGTGATGGTCCACAAACCTCGTGAGAGCCTTCTATTTCTGAAATGTTAATGTTTCATGGGTCCTCATCATCCTCTTCAACATTTACGTTATACCACTCTAGTGCGTTGCTTAACTGTGTCGCCCAGTCTGGTTGAAGTACTCCCATTGGCTCCTGTGGTATTTTGAAGATAGCAGCTTTTACTACTTGTAGCACATCGTCAATAGTATCCAACCACCAATCTTTGAATGTGAATGTTAGCAAAAATCCCTCACACAAGACATCCCATTCGCTCGTACCATGGTGTAGTTCTGTCTCAGTATACCAGTTCATGGGTATGATGTCCAAGATATGGTAAAATAAATGCACCCATTCATGTTGTGGCTCTTCCCCGTAGACCTTGGTCCATTTCACAAGGTGTGTACGTGGATCATCTCATTGTTGGGTTGTGTTATATTCTTTCCACATAGTTAACAAGGGGTTTGAGGGGCACCCGTAACCCCACTTTATGGGGTCCAGGGCAAAGCCCCGGAAAATTTTGGTTTTGGACCCTATGTTAGGTTGGGCGGACCCACCTATGGTTTTGTGCATGATTTTTGCACATGTTTTTTGGACGCAATGGTTTTCGGTCCATGGTATTGGACGCAATGGTTTTCAGTCCATGGTATTGGATGCTTCGGAATTTATAAATATGTATTATAACATTGAAAGGAACATAATGAAAAATCAAGTTGGTAGTCCCGGTTTTTGGATCCATTGGAAATCTCTGTGTATATGTGTTTTATGTGTTCTGCTGTCACAATATTTATTTTCTGTGTTTTAGAATTCATATGCAGGTAATTTCTATATGGGGTTAAAACCTACATTTGGTATCAGAGCAGATTTGGCTTCAAGGGGACACCTTTGTTGCTGAGGGGTTTTGCTTGGGCCTATGGTAGACCCTGTTCAGTGGGAGATCTGAAAGATCGATTCTGGTGGTGAAAGAAGATGGTGAGCAATGGAAAGATAGAGATCAAGAAATTTAATGGTCAGAGTTTTGAGTTGTGGAAACTCAAGATGGAGAATCTGTTGGTGGATAAAGATCAGTGGATCGTGGTAGATCCAGGTACTAAACCAACAGGAGTGTCCGATGAAGAATGGAAGAAGTTGGATCAGAAGGAAAAGAGCACAATACAATTGTGTGTCTCAGATTCAGTATTGTTGAATGTATCAGGGGAAGCTACAACAAAGGTTTTGTGGGACAATTTAAGGACTTTGTACCAATCTAAGTCTCTGGTGAATAAACTGTTCCTGCGGAAAAAAGTTGTATAACCTGAGGATGAAAGATGGAGACTTGGTGACAGAGCATATGAACGCATTTAATACTTTGGTAAGTTAGTTAGCATCTGTTGATATTAAAATTTTAGATGAAGATAAGTGCATCAATTTGTTGTGTTCTCTACCAAATTCCTGGGATAATCTGGCTATTGCAATAGGTAGCAATGCAACTTCCTTGCAATTTGATGAAATAGTCTTAGCCTTGCTGAGAGAGGAGATGAGACAGAAAAATATGGAGAGCCAAAATGGTGATGCCTTTTCTGTACGAGAACAGTCCCAGAACAAAAACAAAAATAAGTCATCAAGTGGGAGATCTAAATCTAGAGGGAGATCTAAATCTCCAGGAAAACCTGTAAAGGTGGTGTGCTGGAAATGCGGAAAGGAAGCCCACTTCAAAAGGGATTGTAAATCTAAAGCTCCTGACAAAGTAAAGGGATCTGATGAGGCTCCTTCTGCAAAGGCGAAAACCATCTTAGATGAAGGTGGGGATGTGTACTTGGCTTCTTCAAGTACACATGTAGATCATGAGGCATGGTTGATTAACTCAGGTGCATCCTTTCACTTCACTCCCCATAGAGAGTGGTTCTGTGAGTATGAGAAATATGATGGTAGTGATGTCTTCTTTGGGGATGAAAGGAAGGCTAGAATCATTGGTAGTGGAAAATTAAAGTTGAAGCTACAAGGTTGAAGGGTTAGAACACTTCCAGGTGTTCTGCATATTCCTGCATTAGCCAGAAATCTGATTTCTGTTAGTAAGTTGGATGATGCAGGTGTAAAAATAGTGTTCGAGAAGGATACCTGCAAGATGGTTCGGGGAGCACTGGTATTGATGCGGGGAGTTCAGATTGGAACTCTATACAAGCTACAAGGTAGCACTATTGTTGATGGGTGCAATAGTTCCGTGGTTCCTGAAAGTGGAGCAAAAAATCTAGTGGTCGCTAGAGAAAAGACCATGCTATGGCATCAAAGGCTTGGACATATTGGAGAGAAGGGCCTTCGAATACTTCATGGTAAAGGTATGAGTAATAGCTCTCTGGATTTTGATTTCTATGAAAATTGTGTATACAGGAAGCAGAATCAGGTGAGTTTCCCCTCTAGTGGTAAGAGGGCGAAACATATATTAGAGCTTGTGCATAGTGATGTGTTTGGACCTGTGAAGGATCCATCACTGGGTAAGTCTGTGTACTATGTACATGGATATATTTCCTTAAGAAAATATCTGAAGTCTTTGATAGGTTTAAAGAATTTAAGGCTCTAGTGGAAAACCAAATAGAGAAGAAGATAAAGGTGCTGAGGACAGATAATGGTGGAGAGTTTTGCAGTAAGTAATTTGAAGAATTCTGCAAGTGTGGTATAGCATGGCATAAGACTACTCCATATACACCTCAGCAAAATGGAGTTTCAGAAAGAATGAACAAGACATTGATGGAATGGGCAAGAAGCATGCTCAGTGGTGTCAGGTTAGGACTGTAATTCTGGGCAGAGGCGGTGGATACTGCATGTTACCTGGTCAACAGGTCACCTTCATCAGTGTTGGAGGATAAGACTCCACAAGAGGTATGGACTAGTAAGAAACCCTCTCTTTCACATCTGAGGGTATTTGGATGTGATGCATATGTACATGTTCCAAAAGAGAAAAGAACAAAGTTGGATAGTAAATCTGAAAAGTGCATCTTTATGGGGTATAAAGATGGTTTAAAGGGTTATAAGCTTTGGAACCCAGTAACAAGGAAGGTTATTTACAGCCGAGATGTGGTGTTCAAAGAGGTGAAATATGTTATTAAACATGAAGTCCAACCAAAGGAACCTGAGAAGATAGAGTTTGAGCTAAAGGAGGAAGAATCAGACTCTACAGCAGAGGAGGAATCAGAAGATGAAGAGCCACAAACTCCGGCTATGAGAAGATCAGTTCGAGAAAGAAGGCAGCCAGAAAGGTATAGTCCATCTGCTTTCTGTTCAAATTTTGCTTTGTCTGTTACTGATGATGATCCCAGAACTGCGAAGGAAGCAGTGGATTTAAAGGATGGAAAACTCTAGAAAGAGGCCATGGTTGATGAAATGGCATCTTTGCGCAAAAATGAGGCTTGGGATCTGGTGGAGTTGCCTTCTGGAAGGAAACCCATTTGCAGCAAATGGGTGTTCAAAAAGAAGACAAATGCAGAAGGAAAAGTGGAGAAATACAAAGCTTGGTTGGTAGCAAAAGGTTATTCCCAGGTGCCAGGAATTGATTTTGGTGATATTTTTTCTCTTGTTGCCAAGGTAACTTCTATTAGATTACTTTTATTTGTTGTTGCTGCTTTTGATTTTGAGGTAGAACAGATGGATGTGAAGACATCATTTCTTCACGGGGATCTAGAAGAGGAGATCTACATGAAGCAACCTAAAGGCTTTGTGGTGAAGGGTAAGAAAGAACTAGTATGTAAGTTAAAGAAGTCTCTATATGGGTTAAAACAGTCACTAAGGATGTGGTATCAGAAATTTGATACATTTATACAGGGACTTGGCTTCACTAGAAGAAAAGCAGATCACTGTGTGTATTTTAAATTAATTGGTGACCGTTTTATTTATCTGGTCTTATATGTGGATGATATGTTGTTGGTTGGAAATGACAAAGAAGTTATCCAAGATTTGAAGACCCAATTGTCCTCCAAATTCGGCATGAAAGATCTTGGTGCTGCAAACTATATTTTGGGCATGGAAATTAATAGAGATCAAGCAAAGAGGAAGCTCTGGTTAAACCAAAGGAAGTATGTCGAGACAATATTGCAAAGGTTTAATATGCACGATAGTAAATCGGTGAAGGTTCCTATTCCTGTAGGTGTGAGGTTATCTACTGAACAGTGTCCCAAGACACAAGAAGAGGAAGAGGATATGTCCCTTGTTCCATATGCAAGTGCAGTCGGTAGCCTGATGTATGCAATGGTCTATACTAGACCAGACATTGTACATGCAGTGGGAGTATTGAGCAGGTTTATGTCAAAACCAGGGAAGGAGCACTGGACAGCAGTGAAGCGGGTTTTCAAGTATTTGCATGGCACTAGTGATTATGGTTTGTGCTACCAAGGAAGACCAGGATTGGACAGAGTGTTGGATATTTATGGCTTTGTTGATGCAAACTAGGCTGGAGATCTGGATCAACGAAGATCTACAAGTGGGTATGTGTTTAACCTATTTGGAGGTGCAGTCAGTTGGATGAGTAAGAAACAATCTGTAGTGGCAAAATACATGGCAGCCACTCATGCAAGTAAGGAAGCAGTTTGGTTGCAGACATTTTGTTCAAGTATGGGGTTAGTATAGGAAGCTATAAGGATAGACTGTGACAGCCAAAGTGCAATTTTCTTGGCAAAGAACCCCGCATATCACTCAAAGACAAAGCACATTGATGTTCAGTATCACTTTGTGAAGGATATGATAGAAGAAAAAAAGGTGTTGTTAGTAAAGGTGGACACTTTGAAGAATATTGCAGATGCATTAACAAAATCTGTGAGCTCTGAGAAGTTCTCTTGGTGTAGAGAGACAATGGGCATTTCAGGGCTGGAAAAATGACTAAGCTCTCTTGTGGCCCTCTATGGAAAGAAAACAACAAGTGGGAGAATGTTGGGTTGTGTTATATTCTTTCCACATAGTTAACAGGGGGTTTGAGGGTCACCCATAACCCCACTTTATGGGGTCCAGGGCAGTGCCCCGGAAAATTTTGGTTTTGGACCCTATGTTAGGTTGGGTGGACCCACTTATGGTTTTGTGCATGATTTTCGCACATGTTTTTTGGACACGATGGTTTTCGGTCCATGGTATTGGATGCTTCGGCATGTATAAATATGTATTATAACATTGAAAGGAACATAATGAAAAATCAAGTTGGTAGTCCCAATTTTGGGATCCAGGGGAAAATCTCTGTGTATATGTGTTTTATGTGTTCTGCTCTCGCATTATTTATTTTCTATGTTTTAGAATTCATATGCAGGTAATTTCTATATAGGGTTAAAACCTACACTCATCTGTCATATTTGTCTACTAGTTGTGATTGTGGTTTTCTGAAACACGGGCTCATCATCCTTCTGCATCTATGCTAGTCTTCAAAAGTTCCTTGATGCGTACCCCACCATCGTGCAGGTGTTGTGCTTAGCGCCCACCTTAACGCATCGAACCGCTATTGTTCTGGTACTACGCTTTCAAATTTGCTCAGATATTCATCCACCGCTATCAATCCATCATATGTCAGCAGCTCTCTTGTCTCTATTGTTATGCAATGCAGTGATCTAACCATCATGTTGCAATTCAATGTCGTCACTTCGTGCAACTGATTCTTCCATCGCTCTACTTCTTCGTTTGAATCTGAAGTGTAGGAGCTTTCGCGCTCCCACAAGATTCTCCCATCTGTAGTCGGATTCACCCAATCCTGGTCTCGCACAGTTATCTTGTAAATACAATCAAGATCATCATCGCTATCATTGTCATGAACTAGTTCAGTGTAGCATGCTCCTTCGGCTGGGTCAAACGGGACTACTACGCGTACTGACTTTTTCTCGAAGATCATTTTGCGCTTCTTCAGATTGATGACTCCATGTTGCACTAAAAATTGTCACCTTGACATTCTGCTATCTGTGTGAGTTCATTACCACTCATACTTTCCTCCTCTGCAAGTCTAAAACATCAGTTCCTCATCAAGCCTGGAAAATGAGAGAAAAGCCCTCAAAGTTCTTTAAAACTCTGGTTCCGACAAAGAGAAAGTCTGGATAATATCTCATGTCTCCTGCGCACCTGACCGCATTATCTCTGTGTTAAAGGTGCGGAACCCTGTAAAAGTTAAAAAGGCGCGAGTATACTCTGAAAAACTCACTTTCAGTCATTTCTAGAAGCTTCTGGAAGGAATCTTGAGGTGGCAAGTTCGCTCTTTTAAGGTTCATGCACTCCATTCCTTAAGGAGCTAACCCCTTGATGTGAGGAGCTTATCCCTTTGAAAGAGGATTCTATCCCTTCATAGGTGGACCTATAACCTCCTCCTCTACACTATAAAAAGAAGCATTGGGATGGTTACTTGAGAGGTTAGAAGCTGAATATTTTTGAGGTGAAATGTTGTTGGAACTTAGTCTTCTTTAGTTGATTTTTAATGAGGAGAGATTACATACCTCTAAGATCTCATTTGGAAGAGTGCAAGGCTTGTCAAAGTAAAGGAAATTCCTGTTTTGGACCCCAGGAAGAGCTTGTTCAACATCAAGGTTGAAAAGGTTGTAAGGTTCCTCTACTTCAAAGTTAATACAAATAAATTTGTTTTTTATGGATTCCTTGATCACCATAATAGACATGATTTATGCTATTTGCTATGCAGGTGCTATTTAATGTTTGCTTGTTTGTGATTGCAGGTCTTCAAAGGTAACTCTTTCGCATGACTTGAGGATGACTACTATGAACAAGCATTGGATCTAAGGTAGGATCTTAACACCTTTGTAGTATTTACTTGTAAATCACATATGTCTAGAGAAAGATAGATTTGTTTGTCTGTTTGTTGCTAGACTATCTTTTGATACTAGGGAGATTGGCCTTGTCCGCAAGATCGATTTATCCGGCCAACACTCCATTCATATTGGTGGCCCAGTCTATTCCTAGCAGCGCGAGATAGGGATTGTTGTCATCGATAATCTCTATCACTTCAAAATCTGTTTGTGCACTTGCACCTTCAATATCAACTATCACCCCTTGCAACCTCCCCATGGGAAAAATCCTATGTTGGTTTGCCATTTGTAACTGAATAGGGGACCATTGTAACACAGGTTTTCCCATGCGTTCCCAGGTCTACTTTGTTAGTACATTCGCATTCGAACCCAGATCTAGGATTTCCTGATCCATTTCATACTCACCACTCTATGCAGCCAACCTCATTTCCCTTCCAGTGCACAAGGCATGCTTCCCCAATATCTGAACTACGCGCGGTTCCCCTAACCCCGCGCACTTAGTGATAAGTTCCTGTAGTCCTCTGACTGCCTTGTTGTCACACAAAAATTTCATGCATGTCTCCAGAAAGGTAGTGAGCATTGAAGGATCCATCCCTGGTTCTAGTTGATCCTTAGTACCTGAGGTGAAGGCCTCCGTGAAGCTCTTCTTAGCTTCCACGAATGTCTCCTTCGCGCATTCTAAATCAAACTCGGGTTCCTTTGTAGGAGCCTTTTGAACCCATGCGCTTTCTTCTGGCTACTTCCCCTATCATCTCCCGTTGTCATATCGCTCCTAAGCATCATGTTTACATTTCAGTCTTCTTCGTGCAGCTCAGACCTCATCATTTGTATATTCTAAGTGGGAGGGGGCTGGAGTACCCCCTTTTCGCGCATCTTCGCTATCAGCGCAGGGTAATATTCTGCCTCATGATCAAACTGAGTATAGTACCAACATGATATCCTAGTCGGGTTCGTGAAATTGTAGGCATAATGCCCTGGACCTCCACAATTATAATAGATTATCTCTCCATGACCCCTCCCATGTACCATTTCACCTCGACCCTAACCGCACCCCTGAAACCCAGTGCACTCCATCCCTGTATTTGGGTCGAGAGCTCACATTTCTGCCTGTACCCTGTATGCAAGGGTCTGATCCATCATTTGTTCATAGCTTCGGCAGGTGCGTTAGTCATGGCCTACCGACCTGCAGAAATTACAAAACAATTGTTGGGAATTCTGTGCATACTTTTGCAACAAATGACAATTATCTATGGTATGTTTTCCTCCTATCTGGCAGATTACGCACCATAACGTAGACACCTCACTCGGCCCCACCTGTGCCTCCGGTCTTAATGGCATTGGCCCTCCTCCTGCTAAGTAGTTCGCGAACACTGGACAGTGATCTTTGTCATGGCCCTAGCCTTTGCATTTTATGCACCATACTTCTTCGCATGCCTCTGACCAAGGTGCCCTATCCTGTTTCAAACTCTGCATTTCTAGACATAGATTCTGTAGCTGCGCGTGGATCTGTTGGACTCCCAATCCAAGGTCTTGTATAGGGGTCTCATGCAACCCCATTTCCATATCCAACGCTTCGCCCTGGGTGGAAAGTTTTTGTTGTGACAGCGTCGTCCTCAAGTGTAGCGTCAGAGATTCTACAAACCATGCACAATGTTGTCCATCCGTCAATGTCATATTGGCTTCATGGATCGTACTCTTCATCCAATGGTCTAGATCCTAGGGGATTGCACCCAGAAGCATCACGATTTCTTTAAACCTGATGATTGACTGCGTCTCTGATTTTGGCCTGCTCAATTCCTTGTTCAACGCATTCTGGATCTCTACAATTGTTGTGTTCAGGTGGTCATTAGAATGCTTGATAAACCACGTTAATGCGCGATCCTGTAGCGTGCTCACCAGCATAGCCTTTTTGATATTATCATCTATGATGCCCTGTGCTTCTTATACTGCTCTCACTACAAACTAGAATTGGTCTGGATCTTCATTCCCTACTCCTCCAAATACTGGTAGTTTGATCGCACTCGCCATACTGCACTATGGAGGTAGCGGAGCTGGAGTGGGTGGAGATGGAGGTGAGGGGGGTGAAGCGGGTGAAGCGGGTGGCGGTGTGGGTGGAGGTGGTAAACGTGGAATTCACTGCCTTATCAAACTGACCGCACTTCTTGGAGAAACCTTCGTGATCTCATCCTTGCTCTCCCACGAGGGTGAAATCAAGGGACTGTTTTCTAATTCTTCACTACTTCCGCTTCTGTAGATATTTCCGCTTCACGTAGTCCCAAACATTAATTTATTCGCATAATCCGCTTTTCACACAACAACATATTAATCCAAGTGTTCAAATATTTAATATACTTACCTCGTGGTCCCTTGAGAAAATGTCGCTCTGCCTCGTTGTAGTTGACGATCGTGTCTACGGCGAACTCCATGATAAATCCTCCTATTATCCGGTCGAGCTAGTGGTCCATAGCTCACACGACCTTATCTTCTGATGCTTTTAATTTGCACACTAATTCCGGATCCACGCTATTGGTTTGTCGAGCCTACACCTTTCTTGGTTGTCTGCTAACTTTGCGATCCACTCATACATCTTAGAAGGAAAGGATGCAAAGAAAATTTCATGGATTTCCGTATACACGTACCACTCTAACCATTGTTCCTTAGATACTTGTGGGGCTCTGTTTTCCTGCACCACAAACTCGTGAATCTTCCTGTTCAACCACTCTTCAATTTCTTTCTTTGTAGGGTTCCAGTGGCACGACATCAGACATCCCTTATGCATATCCCAGTCCCGACAACGAAACCACTTTTTGGCTTAGTGGGGCCTGACCCAGGTTCAAAAATGATTCAGCCAAGCAAATCCCGGTACTACTGGCCCTTTCAGAAACAACCCGCAGAGCACGAACTGAGGTCTCACTGGAAAATGGGAGGGTGCTAGAACTAGGTTTCCACACCCTGGGGATGTCTAATATGATGGAATTGGTATGCAGTCCAACCTTCACACTTACTGTGCTACATGCACCAATGGGCACCCCGCGCCTTGTGATACTATCTTCGCGCAGTTCTAGCCACAATGCAACCTGTGTTATTTACTTTATTCTTCCTTAATTATGAACTATTAGCTTATTACTTAGATTATTTTCATATATAAGCATTCATATAATTACTTATTCAATTGTGTGCAGTAAATAGACAGAGTAAAAGTAATGCATAACCACAAACTATTGATTTAAGAATAGATGCACAGAGTAAACTTCTCTTTATTAGCTTGCAATCCCAATTATAGACTCACTCCTGCCCTGCGCACTTAACTGTAGGGGTCTTCGCACTCAGCTGCAGACTCTACTAGGCCTCTACACACTCAGCTACAGAGCCTCTTACTACTACTACGACCCAGTACACTTCAGATCCAACTCTAGGCTTGAACCATGCCTTCACTATTCTCTCTCTCCTTCCTTCCCTTTACACTTAGAGCCTCGCTTTATTTATACAATTCCATGGTCCATGGACCATGGGTAGGCTGAATTTACACTAATTTACAATACAATGTTTAGGGCGGACAACCCTATGACTCAATTGTACACTTCGCGCTCCACACCCACAATTCGCGGAGTTTTACAACATCTTTGACCCAAACTTGGGCTTTGAGCCCCAAAAACCTGCTGCGGGGGGGATTCTATGCCCAACACTTTTCCTCTATCATTCCTTACTACTCTTGTAGCATATCTATCCCTTACTGTAGCAGCCTCATTTTTGCTTGTAGCTCCTTTGTTTTCTTTTATATCTCCTCTGCATATGCTTTGAGATTCTTAGATGTGACTGCTCTAGTGGTGGTCTTCTTATTGGTGGAAAATTATTTTTACCCTTGACTTTAGGGGAGGTTATCTCCTATATTTTCCCATCCCCAGGTCCCAATTCTCCTCCTTGCCTAGCTGACTCGTCACTTTTGGTTGGGACAATTCAAGGAGGTTGATGTTTCCCTTGTTTTATCCTGGTGCTCTTTCTCTTCTTAAAGTACAAGGGGCCTTGCTTTGGCTTCCTTCTCTTGGGCTTGACAGGGGTGCTAAGTGCGACCAAGGTAGTAGACACCTCTCTTTGTGTTCCATGGTCAGAGGCTTATTTGTTTCCCCTATTTTCCAATTTTGTGAGATTTGAAGGGCTCCCCAAGGGTCTCTACCTATACTTTTTGTTCCTCCCCTTTTTCTTCCTCTATTTTTGCTTCTTCCTTTTTCTCTTCCTACTTTGTATTTTCTTCCTCCTTTTCCTCTTCCTACTTTGTCTTTTCTTCCTCCTTTTCCTCTTCCTACTTTGTCTTTTCTTCCTCCTTTTTGTCTTCTTCCCTACCCCCAGTACTAGATGTTGGTGTCTCCTCTTGCTACGTGGAGGTAAGCACTTGTGTCTCAATGAAGGCATCCATATCCATGTCCATAAAGCCATCCCACAACACAGGAATTTTCAGATGGCTTAGGGAATCCATGTCAATGAGCTTGATGAGGCCATTATGGGAAATATGTTGTTTTTCCCCTTCCCTCACTCATTGGCTCATTTCAACAATGGAATAAAAGAGGAAATGTGGAACATTGAGCCTTCTTGGAATTGGTAACTCTTTTTGGAACCTTAGCTCATGGAGCAGCCTAAATTGATAGTTATACACAAAACTCAACCTCCCCTCACAATATATGTACTTGAGGATGTTATAGGCTACTTCATGCCAAGGGTAAGGGAGGTTCTCTCTTCTCACTCCATTTTTATCTTCAACGGGCTCCTTTTCGGGAAGGAAGAATTTTTTCTTGGTTGTGACATTTAGTGTCCTATCCTCTTTGCCCAATCAAAATCCTAAGGGTATGGAGGTCACTTTGTTGATGATTTTTGTGTTCATATGGATGGCAAGTCCCCTAACAATAGTGGTAGCTGGTGGTCCCCAGTATTGCAACAATAATGTTGCAACTCCTGGAACTCGCTTCTTTAATTTTATCAACCCGCTAGTTCATAACAAACTTGGAAGCAACGGTGCTGTATGCACAAGTACTAGCTCTTGCCGCAGCTATCACTTGGTCAGCTGGCACAAGTCTGCTAGGGTCTTAAGCCAACTTCTATGAGCTCTTAGAAGAAGCCTTTTAACTGATGGATGAAAGCTAACTCAAAGGAAGCTAATCTACTTGCGGAAAGAAACTGAAAGCCAAAAAGAAACGCAAACCCTAGCAAACCCTAATTCTACCAGCTAATCCTACTTATGCAAGGAAGAGGATGCAAGCTACTGAAAGGAATCCTATTGAATCTAGAAAGGTAAAATGCATGTGTCTAAGTTATCACTATCTGAAGAAAACATCTTTTTTTATTTTTGAATAAGTTGTTAGAATTATCATGCATGTGCTTTTAACTGTTTGTGACTGTCCAGAGGTGGATTGGTGAGAGGAAATGCTTGGAAGAGGTCGGGAAGGTTCAGAGAGGGCCTAAGGGGTCCCTAACACCCTTCCAAAGAGTTTCACAGAGTTTTGCTATCAAGAAACCTCATTCGTGAGCTTCTACAGGAAGTCTGCAGGGGTTCTACAGGATGTTAAGAAATTTCTACAGGATGTTTTAAAATTGGATTTTGGAGGATGGGTGAGTGAGGGAAGATGCATTAATGGATATGGAGGTAGGATAGGGGTCTGAAGTGGCCGAGGGACTGGTGGATGGAGTGGTGAGAAGGTGTAGATAGCTAAGTTGGCTTAAAGAAGGCTTAAACAATGATGTACAAAAACTAGGGTTATGTGAGAAAATGTGGCAAACGTGAGGTAAGGATTATAAGTAGAGGGTGGAGTGGATGGTGCTGATGGAGAATAAGCAGATGAAGGAGTGGTACAGATGCTCTACAAGTCGTTTTTCCAATCTGAACCAACAAAGACTTGTAAATTCAAAGACTTAGTTTCGTTGACCTAATTTGCTAGCTGTCAGTAAAGAGAATGAACAGAAGTGTGACCTGCAATGAAACCATGTATTTTAACTCATGCAACTAAGAAAATGAAAGTCTGAACTTGTAGCCAACTTCTACACATGAAGATCAAACACTAGTGATTGCATGGCAAATAAAAATCAATGTTTTTGTGGGCAGCAAAGTCATCCTAGTCACAGCTCCTGATCCCACTGAGGGAGAGGTGAAACCACAGATGTTTGTTGGCCCTTTTCTTGAAGCTTTTTCTGTTAACAACCTATCAACTAAATCTGAGCATGAAAAGCTATTTTACTCATCGAAAACAACCTAAATAATAAAACAAGGTTTAAATCTAAATAACAGATTTTATTCTAAGAATGCAGCAAAGACACATGAAAGTAAACAAAGGAGGTATTGGGCACTTGAGATGGGCCCAACCCCAAGAGCTACAATCTCCTAAAAGAGATTTAGAGCTGGTGCAAAGCTAGATTCATCTTTATTGATCAAAAGAAATGTTACATTCCAAAAACTGTCCACAAGGAGAACTTGAAAATGTGCTGAAAGCAAAGCTAATATACTGCCTAAAAATCGAACTACAAAATGACTACAAAATGAATACAAAATGACTAACTACTGGCTAAACAAAATGAGACCCTAAGCCTTCTTATTTATACAAATTTAGGACCCCAACAGTCCTCCTAAACTTTAGGGACTCGGCTGCCCAAAACTTGTAGTTAACAGCAGTCCTACTTGACTTGCTTGGCTGCCCTTGTGATAATTGATTTGGTGGCCCTTGAACTCCGAGCTGATGGTGGAGAATTCAAGGTAAGGGCCCATAAATGAAGGGAACACCTTCCTAAAAATCCTCTCCACGAATTTGGCTGCCAAGTGCTCATTTCAACCCTTGATTTTGTCTCCAAATTGACCAAAAAGACTACACAAAGCACACATTAGACTTGTTGGCATAATGACTAACCCAATTCACCTTATTAGCATAAATATAATCAAAAACATGCAATAAACTAATGAGAATGGTGGATTAAGTCGAATTAGGAGGTTGAATGAGCCCAAATAATTATCCATTTTTGGGGCTCATCATCACCCCCCTACTGAAAGTGTTGCTCATCCTCTGAGCAACCAATCTATCTCCTCGTCTTTGATGGCCCTGGTGGCCTCCCTGTCATGCCAAGCTTTTGAAGTGATGTCCTCTTCTCAGTCATGAAACCATGCTTTTCTCTCTGCTCCTTCCCACTGCCTGTGCTTCTTTTCCTAGAGAATTCTCAACTTCCTGTAGAACTGTCTCAACATCCTGTAGAACTGTCTTTGAGTCCATTATCTGAATTCTCTCTCTCCAAGTGAAGGTTTTTGGCTTCCTCATTCATAGGTGATGGACATCCTTGAAGGAGGCTCCTCCTTTTGTTTAGCTTTTGTGTCCTTAATGACAATTTTCTCCTTTTTCTGTGGTTTGGGTTTACCCACTTTGATCCGTGTGCTCCTTCTCGCCTTAAAATGCATGGAATGCTCCCTCTTTCACTTCTCCTTCTGCTTGGGGGATGTGCTTAGGGTGGCCAGCACAACGGCTACCTCCCTAGCTAAAATCTCGGCCAATTTCTCCTTCTGCTGCCCTTTCCCCAGACTTCCTGTAGAAAGTCCTGTAGTGGCTGTTTTCTGGCTTCCTGTAGAAGCAGTTTTCTGTCTTCCTGCAGAAACAGTTTTCCCTGATTTGGCTTGCATGTCTGGGGGTACCTTCTATTCGACTTGTGTTGTGGTTGCCTTGGGTGTGCCCTTACTTGTTTGGACCTTTTTTCAGTCCTCTCTGCTCTATTATGAAATCTTTTTTCTTGGGTGTTTATGCCATTGTTCCTCCCACAGTTTTAGGCTTCAGCAATATGGCCTTTGCCCCTTTTCCTCTCTGTTCTTGCCTTGCCTGAATGTCTTACGTTTCTTCATCATTGGTTTTCTCATATTTTTCAATGTGTTCTTCTTCCTTTCCATCCTTTATTTTTCTTTAGCACTTCCACTAACTCATCAACATTAGTTCTTTGAGTATCCAGCCTTGTCCTCCCCCTCTCGCTTTTATTTGGCTCCTTGTATTTCTCTTGATCATGTAAAAGATCCCACCTATTCATTGTATGACTGTACTATGACAAGACACAAACTTACTGTTCCTGGTTGGTTAATTACATGCCTTGAATGGTCCAACCTACGACTGATTTCCACCTTACACTTATTTCATCTCATTAGTCTTATGGTCAATTTTAAGTCGCACCAATGTTTGCTAAACCTTCATTTGTACAATTTTGGGCACCTTCAATTAATCCTTCTCGTTGTAGCCGGTTGTCAGCTGCCAAGCCTGATCCGTCACAGTAAATAAATTTTGCATTCCCAGCCTGATCGCTTTTATAAGCACTCTCAAAGTATTGTTCCCCTATTCTCGATTTAGACAACTCCAAACTAGCTTGGATCTGTGACATAATCTTCATGTCTCTCCTTTGATGTGAGACTCTAATTCCATTCTCCAAGTCCCCTACCGACTTTAAGATTTCCATCCCTTTACAATCCTGGATCACCTGCATCAAATTCTGATAGGATACCTTACTCTGTTTTAACAATTCTGTTCATGCATGCAAAATACCCTAACCAAGTTTTTTTCTTCGGTTCTCTTATTTTTTGGTAGAAAGAGATCTCAAGGACATTAAAAATTCTTCAGCTATCTGGTTATGAGAGGAAGAGTTTTGCTTCTACAGATAGAGGATAGAGACCATGTTTTCTTCTCAGGACAAATTCAGATATGCAAATTTTAAAAGTTACATCCATAGGCTGGCTCTCACAGCTGCATATGCCTTCCTTATAAGAGAATTTTAGACCGAAAAGGTGGAGAGATGCAGAAAAACTGAGAAATTCCATGCAACACACAATCACACTGCTATTTTTGACTTACAGGTAAACTGGTCTCTAATTCTCCTGCTCCAGACAGTTCAATTCACCACCTTTCAAAATATATATCATGCATGGAAGAGTGTTTTCGAGCCTACCCTTCTCGGAACTCCAAATCTGACGAGGGAAAGCTCAGGTTTCTTTGTTCCAGAACGTTGTGCCATACTTCCTGTAGAAGACCCCCCCGTTTCCTGTAGAACGCCCTTGCGTAGGTGGGTTTAAAAAAATGGCCGAGAAAGCTTGGTTTGCTGGTATGGAGCTTGTTGCAGCTGCAAGGACTATGATAAACTGGAAACAATAGCGGTGAGAGTTCGATTGGCTGTTTATGAAGATTTCCGTTGATGGAGGGTGAGCTGGCCAACTGCATGTTGGCCCCATGCAGACTGTTGGTCCCCACTGCAGTGTTTAACTGTTTGTTCTCTACCTGTAATCTCGTCCATCAATCACGCTAAAGTTTAACCGGTCATCACTACCTGTTTTCCGATTTCCTCTTGAGATGGTTGAGCGCACGTGTCTCATTCACCCACCGAGCGCTATTGAACTGGATGACGGTGGTCAGTTAGCTGGCCACCGATTTTTTTTAATCCCGACCATCTCATTGCTCATGCTGTTTCCGAATTACATTCATGCAATCAGAGGAATGAGTTTTAGTCACGTACCTGAAGTCAAATGGTTGTTGTGAGGTGCTTTTTGCTGCTGCATGCATCTGTTTCGGTGGTTGCATGATGGATCCTTTGTGCTATAAGCTCTTTGTTGTCTGATGTGTGGTTATTTTTCTTGTGCAGGTATCCTCTAGCCGGATCTAAGCTGCAGGAGTTCGTTTCCACGTTCAGATCTACACCCTCAAGTTGCTGCTGCTGAATTTTCACAGGACCAAAACTTGTTTTCGCCATTGCTCCCAAACGATAGATCGGATCGATCTGAAACTTGCTGAGCATGTTCCTATCATCATGATGCACCTCCCATAGAAAAATTGCGATCAATGGATGCATAGATTTCGAGAAAAATGGAAAATGGCTGAATATTTCAGAGATCAATTTCTCAGAAACCGTGCATTGGAATCGGCTGAAACTGCTTGGGTAGGCTACTATCACCCATGTGCATCTCCCCATGAAACAGGTTTTGAAACGGATGCACGGATATGGAGAAAATGCAAAAATGGCTGATGGTGATGGAGGCTTATTTCTTGGAAACCGTGCACCGGAATTGGCTGAAACTGCTCAGGCATGTTGCCATCACCCCTATACAATTCCCCATAAAACGGTTTTTCAAATGGATGCATGGTTTTCAAGTTAGGGCAAAAACAAATTCTGTTCTATGTATTTTTTTCTTCAAAGCATTCTGCAAGTTTTTGCATGGTGAAAAAGAATGAGCTTGGGCTGTGATGCAGGCATGGAGATGATGGAGGAGGAGTTTGAAAAGTGCAGGAGGACTTCTGAACCCTTGAGGAAGCTACCATGTTCGCCAAACTACTTTTTTTGCAATCCATTTTTAACTTCTTGTAATTTCTACAGGAAGTTCCTGTAGAAAACACAGTTTTCATAAAAGAAGCAAAATGAGGCAGAAAAAATGATGGAAAAGGGTGAGGGATGGAAGCATGGATGTGTGCAGGCCTCATGGACATATTCCCAGCCTTCAAATCATCTTCAGAGATCAATTTGGCTTTTTTTGTAAGCTTCTTGTAGAAGACACAGAACTTCCTGTAGAAAACAAAGTTTTCATAAAAGAAGCACAATGAGGTGGAAAAGATGATGGAGAAAGGCGAGGGATGGACACAGAGGTGCTTGCAAGCCTAACCAACAGATTCCCACCATCAGATTCCCTTGTAAAATTGAATTTGGTTCGTCCAAAGGTTCTACAGGATGTTTCCTGTAGAAATACAGAACTTCCTGTAGAAGGCACAAAAATTCCTTTGTCTTTGCTTTGAGTGATCCTCCTGACCTGCAATGTCCTTCTTACAACCTGCAATTATCCATGGGAAATTAGGTTTATTTTTATTTTTCTTTTTCTCTTTTTTTTTTAAAAACAACTAGGGCGCCTCATGGAGGTTTTCACCCTAATTGCCTGCCCTGGGCGCCTCCAAGGAAGGTTTTCACCCAGGGATCTTATTCCCTTTTTATTTTCTCTTCTTTCCAACCCATTTACCGCCTCATGGAGGTTTTCAATCAATGAGCCAATCTAAGGTGTCTCCGAGGAGGTTTTCACCTTAGATTTTTATTTTCTTCTTATTTTCATTTTTTCTCTTTTTTTTCTTTTTTCCTACCCTACCCTACTTGAAAAACAAAATCATTTTCAAGTATAAGAATACTTCCAATGGAGCCAGGTGCACATCGAGATTAGAGACAAGATGATGTGAAGGCTCGAAATGCATGCTTCGACAGCTATCCAGATCTCAGAGACCAAATGATTTGACTTTGAAGGGATCAAACATAGCTGAGGAAGAAAGTACTGCTGCAACTTAGTGACTGTCTGGAACCATGTCTCAATATAGCTTTGATATCCTTGGTCCTTTTGCTGATCTGGATCATTCTTCATGTCACCTTCTATCATTACTTTCTCATCTCCCTCTGTTTGATGATCTTTCTCTTGAATACATGGAAGATTTGATGGTAACCATGAGGGAGCTTTCTTGATCCCTGCTTCTGATGTCTTCTCTTCATCAAGTGCAGCCCAGGGTTCTTTGATCTCTTCTTTTGAATCTTCTTTTGCCTTTGGTCCTTCAATGTTGTCAATATAATCTCTGTTTTGCAATACTCTTCCTGAGCTATGGTGAAGATCGTTGAGCTCAAGAGGATTCATTTGGACATGTTGTGCCTCAGCTTTGCAATTGGGTTGAGCTACTCCATTGTATGGTTTTGGAAATGGTGGTACAGGTAGCTAAGTGGGGGTGTATATTTGAGATGGATGTGGATGGGGTTGTGGTTGGGTAGGCATTTGGAGTTGCCTTGGTGGAGCAGGAGGCGATGGTTGTGGGTGAGTAGGTGGTGGAGGCATTTGGAGTTGCCTTGGTGGAGCAGGAGGTGATGGTTGTGGATGAGTAGGTGGTGGAGGCAAAGGAGTGGGATGAGAGTTGTATTGGGGCCTTCACCCCTGATGAGGTGCATTCCACTGAGGCTGTGGTTGAGCATAAGAGTGAAACGAATGAGCAACTGGTTGGGCATAATATGGATCTGTGAAGGAACAAGGAGGAGGTGTGAACCAGGAAGGATGAGTAGGGGGACCCCAAGAAGGCATGAAAATGGCTTGATAGGGGTCATAATAGGTCTCGGGTGTCCCTTGCAGTTCCTGCTGGTAAGATCTAAGTCCATGCAGCCTCCTTTGGTTCATATAATAGAGTGATTCAGTGGCTCCTTTGGCTCTCTGATATGCAGCTTTGATTCTGGGTAAGGAAGGGCACTGATCTGTAGGATGGTATTCTTCACAGACAAAACACACTTCTATGGAGTACAATGGACATTCGTTCCTAGGATGCTTTCTAGTGCACCTGGGACAAAATATGGCCAAAGCCCTCATGGCTTCCTCTTGCTTCTTTTGGATCTGCAAGGTATCCAGTTGCATGGCAAGAAACTGCCTCATATCACTCTTGAAATCTTTGATCTGATTTGCAAATTCATTTTTGGATAAGGCACTGGTCCCAACATTTCTGCTTGTAGCCATTTGCTCCAGAGGAATGGTTTCTTCTTCTTCTTCCCTTGAGGTTCTTCAAATATGTCTTGCTGTCCACCTAAGGGTTCTTTAATCACATCCATCGAAGAAGAGAGAATGTTGGCTATGTGAAGCAGTAGGGGTGTTGTGCAATCATTTTTCTAACTTATCTCTACTCCTACAAGGCATGAAATGAAATCTTTTTGGTTGATTTTTGCTTTTTTCTACTTCTACCTACAAAACTGAAATAGATTGAACTGCAACTAACTATCTTGCTAAAACGAAAATGCGGAATTGAAATGAAAGCAGGAAAGGACTAATCTATTTTGCTCAAATGAAATTGCAGGAATGAAATGCTAGTCTACGCTTGCGGAATTGAAATGCTAATCTACGCTTGCAGAAATGAAATTGCGGAATTGAAATGCTAATCTATGAAAGCAGGAAATATCTACTTTACTTTTGTAGAAATGAAATTACAGAAATGGAAACGAAATAAACTATTTAGCAGAAGGCGAGAGTAGGAAAATAGAAGAAAAGCGGCAATCACCAATACTCTGACGCTTCCCCGGCAACAGCGCCAAAAAGATGGTGGACCCTAGTATTGCAGCAATAATGCTGCAACTCCTTGAACTCCCTTCTTTAATTTTATCAACCCGGTAGTTCGTAACAAACTTGGAAGCGACGGTGTTGTATGCACAAGTACTAGCTCTTGCCGCAGCTGCCACTTGGTCAGCTGGCACAAGTCTGCTAGGGCCTTAAGCCAACTTCTATGAGCTCTTAGAAGAAGCTTTTTAACTGATGGATGAAATCTAACTCAAAGGAAGCTAATCTACTTGCAGAAAGAAACTGAAAGCCAAAAAGAAACACAAACCCTAGCAAACCCTAATTCTACCAGCTAGTCCTACTGATGCAAGGAAGAGGATGCAAGCTACTGAAAGGAATGCTATTGACTCTAGAAAGGTCAAATGCATGTGTCTAAGTTATCACTATCTGAAGAAAACATCTTTTTGTATTTTTGAATAAGTTGTTAGAATTATCATGCATGTGCTTTTAACTGTTGTGACTGTGCAGAGGTGGATTGGCGAGAGGAAATGCTTGGAAGAGATCGGGAAGGTTCAGAGAGGGCCTAAGGGGTCCCTAACACCCTTCCAGAGAGTTTCACAGATTTTGGCTATCAAGAAACCTCATTCGTGAGCTTCTACAGGAAGTCTGCAGGGGTTCTACAGGATGTTTCAGGAATTTCTACAGGATGTTCAGAAATTTCTACAGGATGTTTTAAAATTGGATTTTGGAGGATGGGTGAGTGAGGGAAGATGCATGAATGGATATGGAGGTAGGATAGGGGTCTGAAGTGGCCCAGGGACTGGTGGATGGAGTGGTGAGAAGGTGTAGATAGCTAAGTTGGCTCAAAGAAGGCTTAAACAATGATGTACAAAAACTAGGGTTATGTGAGAAAATGTGGCAAACGTGAGGTAAGGATTCTAAGTAGAGGGTGGAGTGGATGGTGCTGATGGAGAATAAGCAGATGAAGGAGTGGTACAGGTGCTCTGCAAGTCGTTTTTCCAATCTGAACCAACAAATACTTGTAAATTCAAAGACCTAGTTTCGTTGACCTAATTTGCTAGTTGTCAGTAAAGAGACTGAACAGAAGTGTGACCTGAAATGAAACCATGTATTTTAACTCATGCAACTAAGCAAATGAAAGTCTGAACTTGTAACCAACTTCTACACATGAAGATCAAACACTAGTGATTGCATGGCAAAGCAAAATCAGTGTTTTTGTGGGCAGCAAAGTCATCCTAGTCACAGCTCCTGATCCCACTGAGGGAGAGGTGAAACCACAGATGTTTGTTGGCCCTTTTCTTGAAGCTTTTTCTGTTAACAACCTATCAACTAAATCTGAGCATGAAAAGCTATTTTACTCATCAAAAACAACCTAAATAATAAAACAAGGTTTAAATCTAAATAACAGATTTTATTCTAAGAATGCAGCAAAGACACATGAAAGTAAACAAAGGAGGTACTGGGAACTTGAGATGGGCCCAACCCCAAGAGATACAGCCTCCTAAAAGATATTTAGAGCTGGTGCAAAGCTGGATTCATCTTTATTGATCAAAAGAAATGTTACATTCCAAAAACTGTCCACAAGGAGAACTTGAAAATGTGCTGAAAGCAAAGCTAATCTACTGCCTAAAAATTGAACTACAAAATGACTACAAAATGAATACAAAATGACTAACTACTGGCTAACCAAAATGAGGCCCTAAGCCTTCTTATTTATACAAATTGAGGACCCCAACAGTCCTCCTAAACTTTAGGGACTCGGCTGCCCAAAACTTGTAGTTAACAGCAGTCCTACTTGACTTGCTTGGCTGCCCTTGTGATAATTGATTTGGTGGCCCTTGAACTTTGAGCTGATGGTGGAGAATTCAAGGTAAGGGCCCATAAATGAAGGGAACACCTTCCTAAAAATCCTCTCCACGAATTTGGCTGCCAAGTGCTCATTTCAACCCTTGATTTTGTCTCCAAATTGACCAAAAAGACTACACAAAGCACACATTAGACTTGTTGGCATAATGACTAACCCAATTCACTCTATTAGCATAAATATAATCAAAAACATGCAATAAACTAATGAGAATGGTGGATTAAGTCGAATTAGGAGGTTGAATGAGCCCAAATAATTATCCATTTTTGGGGCTCATCAGTAGCACAACCTTCTCCCTAAGAAATTAGGGTCATGGAAAACTCATGGGTTACCTCATCATCATACCCCTTTAAATGCTCAAAGAACCCCATCCACTAATGTCTCATAAAAATATCCCTAAAAGAGTATGTTGATGGATTATTTTGGTATATGTGGGTTCTCTTCTCTTTAAACCTCCCCCCATGGCTCCTACTATTGCTTCCTTAAGTTATCTTAGGGGAATTTTCAAGGTTTGCCTCTGAGCAGTCTCGGGTGCACAGGTAGGAATAGGGTGGATGATGATTTTTTCTTTTTGTGTGAGAGAGGAAGAAGGGTAATTCTCTTTACTGTAGTGAGAAAAAAAAATCATTTGCTCCTACCTTGCTTTTCTTATGCAATAACATAAATTTTCAAAGGAATTTACTTGCATAAGGGTTTTCTAAAGAATGTCTATAGCAAACAATTTTTTTGAAATTGTATGGGAAGTGAGGAGGAAGGAGACCACTTACCCTTTTTTAGGATTACTTATTTATATCATGGGGATTTGAGGAAAATTCCTGGTGATTTGGGTTCCTTTTCTCCTTTTAATACAACCCTCTAGCACCTCTTCTATGTTCCTATAGAAATTCAGGTGCTGCTATAGCAGTGGTATTCAGTCATGTAGCACCTCCCACAACACCTATAAATTTAACCTATAGCAGTTCAGTGGCACCCTAGGCACACTCTAGTAGCATCTAGATCATCCTTCGGTGCCTTGATGGGCCTCTCTAATCATTTGTTAGGAATGTTAAATTGCACAAGTATAATCGAACCTTGTACTTTTATTCCCTTATGTGGTAATGGGCTTGGAGCGCTTTGGTAACTTGGCCCTTGCATGAATTTCCTCTTTTATTCGTTGTCTCTAGTCCTCATGACTATCACTCCCCCTATTTTGACTTTTCCATGTTGCATGGGTGGTTGAGTAGAATTTCGTTTACTAATCGAAGGTGGACAAGTTCACTGGCCACCTCCAACCCATAAAAACTATAATATAGTTCATTAAATACATTTTTTACCATTATGAAGATATGGAAGAGGTGAGGGGTGTCATACCTGAGCCTACCTATGATGTTGAATTGATGGAGGTGCAGGTATATTTCTTCTAATCTGATGATTGATCAACTATTATCTGGAGGTGTTGGCTTACTTTGTTTTTCTTATGCACAGGTCTTCACAACATTATGATGTAATCTACTGTTGAAATCTTTCTTCCATGCAAGTCTCTTTCTAATGTTCGATATTCTACTGCTAGAGTGTATAAGTGATATAATAACTACTCCTCAGGTATGGTGTAACTACTCTAAACCTTAGGAATGGCCTCTTGATGCCTCAGGGTGGCCAAATCTTCATTCTGGAGCTACAAGAATCATTGGTTTATGGTCTTGTTGGATATATGCGGGTTGGTATAGGACTGGTCTCCTTCTTGTAGCAGTCACTTAGTTCCTTCTTAAAACCTCATACTACATTCAGGGACTTGGATAAGTCATAGTGGGTTTATGGATAGGAACAAAATCTTTAGAAGGTGGTGAAAGTTTGTGGGAAAAAAAATTGAAGGCAGTGTCCTTTTTCTATGTTTTTTTATATGGTGAGAGGTGGAATCTTGAGGATGGAATTAGATAAATTGAGTGGATGAGGGGTGGAGGAATTTGGGTGGAACTCTCATAACATTTCCCAAGGAAAAACATGACCTTTTGTCCCCTTTTTACAACTGGATCTCCATCCTATAGCATTTATGGTTGCTCCTGTAGCAGTTCAGGATAGTCTTGTAGCATTACGGGGTTAAGGGACAATTCGGTGTAGTTTCTTGTTGAGGGATGGAGAGAGGCAAGGAGGTGGATGAATGATGATGAAAATGCAATGGTTGAGCTAACAGAATGGAGAAAGGGATTGTGGACACTATGCCTTCAATTTCTACTTCCTTGACTTTCTGGAGCCCTATAAAAGAAAAATGTTAGCATAATTTATGTAAAGACTCCTCCTTGTGTTTTATCTCTCTCTCTCTCTCTCTCTCTCTCTCTCTCTCTCTCTCTCTCTCTCTTTTGAGAGACATGTAGACTCCCTCTAGAGAGGTTTTCAACCTGAATGCCTACCCTAGGCATCTTAGAGGAGGTTTTCACCTGGGATATTTTCCTATTATTTTTCTCTTTTTTGTTTTTTTTCTTATTTTCTCTTGGGTTGCCTCATAGAGGTTTTCAACCCTAGATTTGGCCTTAGATGCCTCATGGAGGTTTTCATCTAGGCCCTTTATTTTTTTTCTTTTCAGAATCTTGGTGGACTGAGGGTTGTGAGTCTCCTAATCACATTCAACTCATTACTAATTGAATTAATAAACTTCTATTTGGACATAGTTCTCTTGTACAACTTCATCATGTAACCATTAGCCAGTAAGGGGATACCTTTCTCATCAATTTTTCTAATTTGTACAAACCCATTCTCATGAAATTTTTCCACTACATAAGGGCCCAAACATCTAGTAAATAATTTTCCTTTGAAACCCTTGAATCTTGATTCATACGAAAGGGTCCAATCACCTTCTTGAAAATCTCTCTCCCTAATGTCTTTGTCATGCCAAATATTCCTCCATAGCTAGACTACCTCAGTGTACAGGAGAGCTTGCAACCTAAGTTCATCTAACCATTAAGTTGGAGTAGAATCTCTTATTGTGTTGCAGTGAGGTCCAATTATAACTGAGTTTCCATCCTTAAGGTATTGTATTCAAATTCAATGGATAGCAGGGCCTTCTTCCCATATACTGACTCGAATGGGGTAAATCCAGTGGTGGTCTTCCAAGTGGTGTTGTAGGCCCAAGTGGATTCTATAAGTTTGTCTGCCCAATCCTTTTTGTTGCCACTAATAGCCTTGGTCAGATTTTTCTCCAAGCCTTTGTTTGTGACCTCCACTTGACCATTTTCCTTAGGGTGATAGGTAGTGGATGTCTTGTGCTTCATGTGGTGCTTCTTTATGATGTCTTTGATCATATTCTAGTTGAATGGTGTCCCTTGATCAATGACCAACTCTCTTGGAAAACAGAAATTGTAGAAGATGTTCTTTCTCAAAAACTCAGACACCTTTTGCTCATTTTTTTCCTTGACTACCTTTTCTTTAGCCCATTTAGTCAAGTAATCAGTGCACACAATGATATACATCATCTATCCCGAAGGGGGATCAATGGGCCCAATGAATTCCATGCCCCATTTCTCAAATGGATCTAGAGTAACTTGAGGTTGTAATGGGATTTCATCCTTAGGTGTGGGCTTACCCATCCTTTGGCATTGATCACACCTAGTAGTGTACCTTCTTACATCTTGATGTAGAGTGGGCCAGTAATGACCATCTTTTAGAACTTTGAAGGTTATTTGCTTAGCAACAAAGTGTTCTCCACAAGGTCCATCATGGCATGCTAAGAGGATGCCAAATAATTCCTCTTCCCTCACACACCTTCACAAAATATTATCTAGCCCCAACTTGAAAAGATTTCCCCCAATCCAAGTGAATGAGGCACTTTTCCTAATAATATTTATCTTCTTCTTGGAGGATATATTATGAGGGAACCATCCTACAACCAAGTAATTTTCTATATTATCAAACAAATCAGATATCACTGAGATGGAAAAGAGGTGTTCATATGTGAGCTGATCATTTACCATCTCCTCATTCTCTGCAAGTAAGGTCAGTATTGAAAGGAAATTTGTAACCACATTGTCTTTCCCTAGTTTGTCAATAATAGTCAAATCAAACTGTTACAATAATCACAACCATCTAATTATCTTAGCATTGACATCATGCTTATTCACTAAATACTTTATGGTTGCATGATCAGTGTGGAAAAAATCTTGATATCAGTGATGTAGTGCTTAAACTTTTTCAAAGAGTATACCACAGCTAGGAGTTCTTTCTCAGTGACAGTATAGTTTAGCTCAACCTTAGAAAGGTTTTTACTAATGACATACATAGCATTGGGAAATTTATCTTCCACCTATCCTAAGGTTTCCCCTACAACTTTATCTCATGCATCAGTGTGTATATGGAAAGGTAATTCCCAATTGCTACCCCTAAGGATGGGTATAGTGGTCATCTTTTCTTTTAGCACCTCAAAGGATCTTGACATTCATCTGTCCAAAAAAGTCTAAATCTTTAGCCAATAGTCCAAATAATGGTGAAGCCAATTTACTAAAGCCTTTAATGAACCTTCTATAATACCCAACCAATACGGCGAAGATATTGACATCTCTTTGCTTTTTAGGGATATGGACCCTTTTAATGATGGAAATTTTGTTGGAGTCAACCTGTATCCCTTCCTTAGATATGGAATGGCCTAGAACATCCCCTGCATTCATCTAAAATTTATGATTTTTGGGACTGTTGTGGCCAGCAACAACCCCCCTTCTTATTTAGTGTTATTCCTAATACTAAATAAGTGGGGACCCTTAACAAAAAATCTAAAAAAAAATTAAAGTAGTGTTTAAATTTCCTTTTCAAATAAAACTTACCATCATAAGCTTAGGAAACCTTCCTTTGAAAACCTAAAAAATCCAAGCTTTATGATAAGGTAAGATAAAATCTTTCCTTAGGAAAATCGCATCGCAAAAAGATAACAGGACACCTCCTTACAAGCCGAAGTTCCAATATTGCAAGATCACGATACGCGATAATATCGCATCGCATCCAGCAAATACAACTTACATGAAACACTTTAAAATTTTCTGATATGCGATGACGCTGATCGCAAGATCACATTTCGCAGAAAATAGGTTAACAAAGATTGGCATACATAACATTCTTGCGATCTGCGATATTGCGATTTCACGATACAGCGATATTGCAATTTCGCGATACAGTGATACTGCGACAATGCGATAATGTGATGTCATGAACGATCAACCTTGCGATTTTGTGATTTTGCGATGTTGCGATCTGCGATGTTGCGAAGCAAATCGCAAAATTGCTTCATCACAGATCTTTCGGGCACGTTATTCAAGAAAAGTATTTTCCCTAAGCTGACACCTGGTTATGCGCTTTAATGCTAATAAATGAGGTAGTTGCCAGTTATAATGGAATATGGGTTCGTGCTTATCGAAAGAATCATTTCACGTAAGGTGGTATGCTTGATATGTCTGTGGCATTTAAAACTTTCCCATCACCCTTCCTTGTCATTCATTTTCGCTTCATTTGTGAATTGCAGGAACAGAGGACAGAGGCCAATACAAAGCAATACGCAGGTTGAAATGGGAAAGAAAAGCAAAGCTCCGAGCTCTGAAGAAAAGGAGATGGCGCCCTTGTATACAGACACGGCCTGTAACAGAGACACGGGAATTGCTACGTGGGAAGGCATGTATAATCTGCTCGAAGAGGAGAATCCCAGAGTAATGGAAGTTACTGCTACCGCGGGCTCAAATGGTTCTTCTGAAGCATCCCTCATAGAGCTAGCTTGCTCATTTCTACACCGGATAGCAGCAAGACCCAAAATTCTCCCATACACAGACATGGTGAAGTGGATACTGGACAATGCTGAAATCAGAAACAGACAGTTTAAAACTCAGGGTCAAGGACTTATTGGCTCATTCGCTGCACAAGATTTAAAGCTCATGTATCATTTTCTAGAGCCACAGGCAACTTATAACAAGCAGTTTATGGAGAAATTTGCGAAAGAAAATCAAGACCTGGCAGAAACCACCAAGGATTGGTCGAGGAGGGACGAACCGCTGAAGAAAGATAAACATGGTATGTACAGTACTAGTTCTCTCACCTCCCCATATTGCTTTGCTGCTGCCATGCTCTGTAGATTGTTTGGAATGCCAAATATCAACAAATTTTCATCAGAATGGCTACCATTATTAGATGCCGCCACAAATGCCACTATTGTAGATTGGGCTAAAATATTGTCTGATAACCTAGTCACAGCCATCGTAAGTTACAGATCTAAAAGAACTGTCTCTCAAAGAATCTATCCTCCTTTTTACCTATCTGCATATGTAATGGATGCGATATGTTATGTTTCTAAGTTTCCTGTTATGGGTTAGAAGTGGACAATTCAAGACCCCTTTCCCATCCATGTCTATCATAAAGAGTTGTGGGACTCTCAGTTCACTCCATACTTCTACCAGATTTTTCATGGAATTATGTTGCCCTTGTACAGAATGGTGTACGATAGAGATCCTCCGAGATGCTCACCTGAAGCAGAGGTAGACATCCTCCTTGTCGCGAGATGGTTCGGGGAGGAATTGTTTACTTATGTCAGGGTATTTGGAAGTTCTGCTCCCCCTCGTGTCCTACCTTTTTATATCCCTGATAAACTCTTGGCTCGAGAGATTGCCTATCAAACCTGTGCAGAAGGTGGTCTAACTAAATATTTAAAGGACAAAAAGAAGGCTATATGGCCATAGTTTCCTGTAGCATGTGCGGCCTTTTCGCTATTTGATGTAGGCCACGCATTCACAAAAGTAAATAATATGACATGTTTACAGTTATTCAAATTTTCAAGAAGACCATTTGACCCTAATGAGGTTGCTCAAAATTTCACCACTACAGTCAATATAAAGTTGTTCTCTGGAGAAAAGGATTTATTCGATGATATATTCCAACAGAAAAGCACACTTGAAGAAATTCTACATGCAGGGCAATTTCAATTCTCTCCAGAAGAATTTCAAAAGTTCAAAATATACAGGGAAAGAAGGTTAGCCAGTATTCCTTTAGAGAAACTACGCCTAAAACCCGCAAGAGAACCAACTCCAAGTGTTAGTCTCAGTGGAAGTTCAAGCACAAACGGATCTAAATCCAAGTCAGAAAAAGAAATGTCTGAACATTCTAAAAGATCCGGAAATGAACAGGATAAGAGCGAAGGGTCAGTAAAGGATACTGCCCAGTCAACGGAACTTCTACAGCAACAGGTTATTGCCTCCCCGCAAAGAGATCCTCCCCCTCTCGTCATTCAAACACTGCCAGTCACAACTGAACTAGATAAAGAATGGGAAACCTTCAATGACTTGATCAATCTTGAAGGAAAAACCATAAAAACACCTGTGAGAAATGCACAGGTAACAAAAGAAGTAGTCACAAGAACAGTCAGCAATGACTCAGATATGGAGCATATCCCTATTGCCCCATCCTCTGAGCTTATGCTCAAAATAGAAGAAATTCCTCCTCTGGATATATTTTATAGCCCACAGCACAAAGCAGTAGTAAGAAGACAGAGGAAGAAAAGGAAATTGGAGAACGTGCTCTCTCAAGACGCAGAACAATTAGATGTCCTGTGGCAAGATCCCACTAGCAATCCTACTGAGAATCTCACCAAACTATCTCAGATCACAGGAGCATATGCCTCTATGACTATTGATAAAGCATCTGAGGTACAGAAATTGCTAAAAGAAAGGGAAGACCAGATACAAGTATTGCAACAACAGTTGCAACAAGCTAACGCCAACAATGAAGCACAGAAACAACTTGAGAGGTTGCAGCAGGACTTCCAGCAAATGCAGATAGGATATCAGAAAAGTTTGGATGAGAAAGGAAAGCAGTTACAGGATTTACAGGAGATGCACAAGGACAATCCTAAACTTACAGAATTTATCACGGAGTCCATTTCCTTGAATGAACAATTACTACAGCAGCAAGAAGCGTTGGGCCAAAAGATATCACAGTGGAGCTATTATTGTGAAATTAGTGATAAAACCACTAATCAAGTGGTCAATTTACGAAGTGACTATGATCTAATTGATAAACGGGTGACTGAATATTTGTCTTGGCAAGAAAAAGACGAGGGAAAAAGAGCAGGTGCACCAAGGATCAATGAAAACCACAGAGAGATGCTCTTTAACAAATGGGACGAGCAAATCAGGAAGGCAGAACAAGTAGCAGAAGGAGCAGCCACGACAGCAAGCAGTATTATTGATTGTGTAAATGAAAATTTGCACAGGGAAAATTTGATCGCAGAGACCACTCAAGGATATTCACCTAACGCACAGCAACTATAGGCAGATTGGAAATAGAGAGCTCAAGAAAAGACGAAAGCAATCCAAGGGTTAACCAAGTTGAACTGGGATTATTACTGGGCATACTTGGTAAAGCCACATAGCCAGTGGATGACTGTTAAGTGTATCATCAATTCGGCCGAAAAAATGGCGCTAGCTCTTGTCGGTTCTGTTTTCTTAGCTCAGCTAAAAGCGGAAGTCAATCAGCCGACTCTTCTTAAACAGATGCTGCATGCGTGCGATTTCAAGGACCAGATACAGAAGTAGTTTAATTTTAGATACAATTTTAGCTTTAATTTTGTTTTATTTTCCTGAAAAGAGGATGGTCATTTAAACCGCATCCTAAATTTTTGTAATAATTTATTTTTAGATTTAGTTAGTAGTATTTAAACCCTTCTCATGCATTTAGAGAAGGGTCCTGAAATTTATCAAAAACTTATCCCCAGAACATGCACTTCTGTACCCTCTGAGGAGGTTTTGATGAATGAATGGAATAGGATTTATTGATGTTTGCATTTGATGTCTGCTGCTGATGTTGCACTTTTGTACTCTTAGTAGATATTTGATCAAGGAGAGATAAATCATTATCACTTGAAGCTCATGAGTAGGATTAGTTATAAATGGTATTTTTATCTCTTAACTATTTCTGCCTTGTGTTAAAGTGATTTCCAATTCAGTTATTTATATATTAATGTATGAATGCCTGAGTTATCATTTGGAACTTTTGTACGGTGATAGCTATTTATTTATGCTTAGTGTATGAATAGCTCATTATACAATATGTTTTGCACAACTATTTCGTCTAACTTTTTATACGAAGTGGTTCATCTTTATTGAATTCTTTTCTCATGGCAGCTGAATGATCTTTATTACCAGTTGTTGTTTGAAATCATTTTAGATCGCATAGAAGAAAGATTACACCCTGGGTTAGTGTAGATTTACATATTTTTGTCATTAGAATATAATTTCCTTATTATTAGATTAGAATTAGAGTAGAAGTATTACATTTAGAAACTGTTAGAAACAGAAATGTCCATCTTTCTCACACACACACTGAAATTGGGAAAATGGTCCCATATCCCCAGTCGGACCCGCTATACCAAACGGAAAAGGAGCTGCCAACCAAGGTCTGGACCGGGCGGGTATCCCCCTTGTTGTAGACCCAATTTTTGGGGCCTCAACAGGGACTTAATGAAATATTCATCTCAATGCATTTATTTAAGAATTTACACAGGTTAGACAAAGATTCCTGGAATTCACAACCATGAGGAGTGAATTCATCCATGTATATCTTAACAGTGTCATGAACAAGGTCAGCAGAGATACTCAAAACCTCCCTCTGGAAGGTGCCGGTGCATTACACAGATCGAATGGAAGAACCCTATAGGAAAACGTACCCCAAGGTCATGTGAATGTAGTCTTGTCTTCTTCCTCAATGTTTATTTGTATTTGGTTGTACCCATTAGACCCATCAAGGAAGGAAAAGAATCTCTTCCCTGCAAGGCCATTCAGGACTTGGTCAATGAAAGGCAAAGTGTATTTTTTTGTATCCTTGTTAAGTTCTCCATAATCAACACAGAACCTCCACTTCCAATTTTTATTGGGGACTATAACAATGGGGGACACCCACTCACTATCTGAAATGGGGAATATAAACCTTGTATCCAATAGCTTTTGTAATTCCTTTTTCACAATGTCCTTAAGAGCTAGCTTCATCCTTCCCTGGGGTTGGTGCATAGACTTGCATCCCTCTTTGACGTAGATATGATGAGTAAAAACTAAGGGATACACACATTTGATCTCCTTATAGTCCTAAGCAAAAGCATCCAGGTGTTGCCTCAGCACATTGCATAATTGTTCTTCCTGCTCAGCTGAGAGAGAGGGTTTGATCTTTAGAGTTCTAGATGGGCTAATCTCTACAAAATTGGCATTTTTTAGGTTAGGGTCAACATAGCACAAATCATTCCAAGGGTTACCCTCGGATTCCTACATCAGTTCATCAATTGGCATGGCAGTGGGAGGATGATTATGTAATATATGGCAATAAAGTAATATTCATCAAGCTACCTCCCCCTTATAATAGTGTCTAGTGTGCAGACTAGGTAGAGGGGTGCCTGATAAAATTATTCCTTTTCTTCATCCTCTAACCACAAGGGAAAGTAACGCTCAATAGAAGGTTAAGCAGGAGGATACAACAAAATTTGTTATCGTAGATGCCTATTATTGATGGTCATGTTCCTAGCCCTGCAACTAATGTAGGCATCAACAGTGGTCAACCAAGGTCTTCGTAGGATGAGAGGGTAGCCATTAAACTTGGTTTTGGGCTGGAGGACAAGGAAATTAGTGGGGTACTCCCAGGATTCAATGGAGACCATTACATCCTAAATAACTCCCTTAGGAACTACTATGGATATATCTGCAAGCTACAGTGTTGTAGTGGTATTCCTCAAGGCCCCTTGGAGGTTGAGATTGAGAATGGTTTCTTTGGTCATCATATCGATTATAGCCCCAAGGTCAATCAAGGTATTAGGGACCATAATGATATCTATGCGCACATCCACTATTGGGCTACCAGGGTCCAAGTACTTTGGGGAGATCACCCTCCCAAGCATTAGATCAGACAGCAACCCAACAACATCGATAGTGGGGGTATCTCTTCTTCTTCTCCTAGGTTGTTTGAAACACTCTTCCTTGATAGTTTTGTTGTAAATGGGGACATATTTGATGGGTTGGAGAAGGGGTATTTTGACACACAAATTCTTCAATTCTCCTAGAATTGTTTCCTCTTTCATGGTGTGTTGTTTAGGTTGGATCAACCTCTCAAGGTAAGGAGATGGATTGGCTTGAGGGGAACTTTCTTGCTTCTCTTCTTCAAGCTCTTTAGGTGGAGAAGGTGGGTGGGCGCCTGCAAGTACCTTCCCAGACCGAAGGTTGATCTCTTGGATTTACACAACATAAGCAGGATGGGATGTCTCCGCACGATACACCTGTTGTGTCTACTTATTGTTTAGGTTTGGATTGGGTTGAGAAGGATGTTGAGGTTTCTTAGGGGTTATGGTGAGGAAGTTTTGGTTGAGGTTATGGTGGAGGAATTAGAGCATGAGGTTGGGTTTTTTGAGGCCTCCACCCTTGTGAGGAGTTTCCCCTTTGAGGAGATTGAGGTGGATATGGATAGAAAGGAGGGTTGATAGGTTTAGGAGGATATTCAGGAGCATAAGGCCAAGGATAGGGGATAGGCCATTATGGATGAGAGGAATTGTACCAAGGATGGAAAGGTTCATTTTGATTTGGATTATAAAATGGATAATGTGCACCTTGCATGCCCTATTGTTATGGTTGAGGGCGTTGGTTCCTCCATCAGTTGATGAAGCAGAGTTGCTCTAAACCACCTTCTTCCCCTTGGTATATAACTTTTAGGCCTGGCAGAGATGGGCATTTTTTTGTTGCATGGTTTTCTTCAAATATAGAGTATACTTCTGTAACATTCAGTGGGCACTCATTTCTAGGATGTCTGTTAGTGTATCTAGGGAAAAATATAGATAACACTCTCTTTGCTTCCTCTTACTTCATTTTGATCTGCGTAGTATCCATCTGTAGGGAAAAGGTATGAAACATTTCACTTTTGAATTCCTCCAACATACTTCCTATGTGATGTTTTATGGTTAATGCAGAGGGATATGAACTAACTAAGACTTGGCTAGACCTGCCCTTTTTCCTAGTAGTCCTAGAGTGATTCTTGAATATTGTCTTGATGTCATCATAAGGAAATTGGTAGATATCTTCTCCAGATAGCATGTTGAGGGTCTCCATTACATCCTCCCTGATCCCTCAGAGAAGAACTAGCTTGAGTGACTTAGGGTCAAGGGTTGGGTGACTTAGGGTCAAGGGTATAGTTAGCCCTCCTATAATTGAGCTGAAATCTCTCCTCATATTTTTCTAAGGATTCATCGAGTCCTAAGGTCATCCTAATGATTTCTTCATGTGTTTCTTTGGACCTACAGTAATCCATGTACTTCTCATCAAATTCTTGCTACATTTAGGCATAGGTGGGGATTTTTCCTCTAGGTAAACCCATGAATGAGCGCAAGGCTACATCTTTGAGGGTAGATGGAAACAACTCTAGCTTCTTTTCATTGGAGGTATAGTCGTAGTTCCTACAAACAATAGAAAATTAAAACATGAAGGTGTAAGGGTCTTCAAAGATTAAGCAATTGAAATGTGGAAGGGCAATAGGACTTATATTCTTCATTTTGGCCTCCCCATTAGTTTCTTGGATATTATTTTATCTATTTTAAGCCATGGTGCAGGTAGGCAAGGTGGGCTCTTCATCTCCTATGGGTTTCTCAAAAATTTCAGGTTACTCACCTACACAGTTTTATAGATCCCCTGCAGTCAGAGAGGGAATTTCATAGATTCCAACGAAGAATTATGGTTGCCTACTTTAAGGGGTGGGGTATTTTTGTAGGAATTTCCCTTGACTATCCATACTCCTATGAGCCATGAAAGAACTAACTCTCTTTTTGAATTTTTTGAATTTTTTGAAGCTTTCAAACCAATGGTACTGATGCATTAAAAAAAAGAAAAATAGCTTTCTAAGTAGAAATAACACCTACTTGGACACATCCCTGGAAACAGTGCAAAAAAAGTGATGAGCCCTGGTGTTGAATCAAGTATGTTGTAACTCCCAAGGCTCTCAACTTAAATTATCAACTTGAGGTTTGTAAAAACTTAGAGGTGACAGTGTTATATGCACAGGAGGTTAAGTTCTACTCCTATCACCATCAGTCATTAGATCATATCAAGGCATACAAAGACAACTCCTTCAACTAACTACAAAGAGAATTTCTATGAAATCATATCATGGTTGCAACGGAATGAACATTATTCTATCTACAGAGATGAAAATACCATTCATTAAATGTAAAGACTATTTGTAACTTCATGAAAGGGACAGACTATACTAGTTGTAGAAGTAAACTTATGCTAATCTATTTGCACACTAGTCAAATAAATGTTTTACTTGCAGGAACCATTAATCTAATTCCAACTTGCTTGAGAAGAAGGAATTCAATCTTCAGCACAACAATGGAATTACAAAACTAAGTCTAATCTACTTGTTTTTTTGTATTTGCAAAGGATGAAGGATAGGTTTTGAGTGGTCTTGGGGGATATTATTCAACTTCACAATGAAAGAGTTAGGTTCCTAGGGCGAATATGGTTGAACTTAGGCAGTGCTACAGGACTGCTACAGGAAGCCTTGTTTTTCTACAGGACTGCCCTATTTTGCTACAGGAGTAGGTATGAAATATTTCTAAGGGAAAGGATGGTGTTATGAAGGTGGAGAAGGGTGGATGAAGTTTTATGAAGGATGTATGAGGCCTTTTTCCAAGCCTAGCACCCCTTGGAGGCCTATCTTGCACAAAAGCTCATTCCCACAGTGTCCCTTGTTAGCCTTGAAAAGATGATTTTGGTGGCAAAGCTTGAGAGAAGTATGAGGTGTCCAAGAGGAATATTGGATTGTCTAAGTGAATGTGGATGAGTGTACCAACCCTTGCAAATCACGGGCAACTCTTGCAGATTAGCAATCAAGGATACGCATCAATATTGTTGTGAAATTAATGAAAGTGGAAAGGATGATCTGAATTTTATTTCTTCAAGATCTACTTTGTCCTATAACATGCATATAATCTAATCGCCTAATCAATGCTACTAATCTTAAGTTTAAAAAACCAAGCATGCAAATGAATCCCAATCCAAAACTAGTAATTTCCAAGAAATCATAAACACATGTTTTTGGTTTATCATTGTAGATTCTTCAACCACGCTTCCCACAAGAGAGGTGGTGGTCCAACTTGCAATATAATTTTTGAAATATAATTCCTACCTAAACAAAGAAATAAACACAATGACTTGAACAAGAATAAGGAAAGAATACATGAGAGGGACTAAAGCCTCTGGGTTGGTCCCAAACCCAAGGGTTTCAGCCCTTCAAAGTTAACTTAGATGTAGGCCAACAGTAATATTTCCATTAACAACAAATAAGATTTGCATACATCATATCAAAGATGAAAATAAAAGTTCCAATCTCTTGGATCTCAATATTTATCTCTATCTCCAATAAAAGTTCGAATCCAAATGATCCCTTAGGTTTGTTTATTTATACAAAAATTGACTGAGGGGAATCTCCCTTGAGAGGGGCGCTGCTTCCCTCTAAAATCTTGAAATTGGTGGATTTGGTTCCCTTGGATATTCACATGCACTTGAGTTCCTCAACTGCCAGTGCACTTCAATTTGTTGGTGAGGAAAATTGGGATTGAATCTGAGTTGGAGAGTTAATGTAGTCGAAAATCCTCCTATATTCTCTCTAGATGCCTCCAACGCGCCCCTGCATAGTAAATATCTCATAAAATGTTTATTTTTCCTACATATTAACCACATTAGGCCATTAAATATGAAAATCACCCTTTAATATTTCTACTAATAAAATTATGGCTACAAAATGTAAATTAATGTGAGAAAAATAGATTTTAAGGGCTGGAGGATAGCACAATGGGTCTCAAAATATACCTATTTATGGGACCCATCACATTGAAAGTAATTGGAATAATGCATGAACAAAACTAAACTAAATAACACAAAACAAGCATGTGAAGCAAAAAAACTCAACAAAGGTATAGGAAATGGATCCTCTTTATTGATTGTTGTTGGTGGAAGAGTTACAATAAAAGTATCAAAGACACTTGAAGAGAGTTGCTTGAGAAATGGTACTCAATAGCTCTCAACAAGGATTTCCCCTTTTAAATCTCTTTTGCAAGTTCTTTCTCTCCCAAAGAATCATAAAAATCTCTCTACAATGGTGGAATTCTCCTCACAACGGTATGCTGGATTGCTTGGGAAAAAAATTTGCAGCATAAAAATGCACTACTTCTTCTTGTTTTTGTCTATCCATGAGATTGCATTTATAGATTTTTGAACATTCCTTCCCTCATTTGGCTCATCAATGTGGTTGTTTGCCTCATAAATGAGATGAGAGATGCCATCATCTTTCCATTAAGGTTTTTTGGAGCTTAAGGCTCAAATTTTCAGCCCATCATGTCAAGAGGTGAAGTTTTTTTCAAGAAAGTTTGTGTCTTGAGGTGCTGACTAAACTTCTCGTGACCCTTTCGACTGTCGAAGGAAAAGCTGTGAGATAGTTAATTTCTAGTTGTGGTGCACTCACAAGGGCTAAATTTTTTTCTCAACCTCAGGAAATATTTTTATTTTTGGGTCTTCATGATATTTCAAACTAAAAATTTAACCCTTGTACATGTTTTTTACTGCCTTTGAATGTCTTCTACTGCATACAAGTGAGTGTACCATTTTTTCATACTAACGATGTCTTTTTTGGAAAAATATGAGTAAATATCCCACCAAGAAAGTTTTGTCTTACTTTTAATATTCCAAGTAGTATCTCCATATATGGGCAAAGTTGGTAGAGTTTCCACAACTCATTCAATACTACTTTCAATGCTCACATAACTCTTGCCATATTGAGGATATAGTGATGCAATCCAAGTTGATGGTACCTAACATTTCAAAAATATGATCCCAAGACGTAGATGTTAGCATGAATAATTATAATCACCAACCAATTAGAAAATAGAGGTGTCACTTGTGGGGCCTCTCAGTGTGAAAGCAAAGGATTTTGTTAGGGTCATATATCTACAAGATAAGGCAGGTCACATTTTCTAGAGGAGGTTGCAGGTTTTATTTCTGAGCACCAAAGTCGTGAGTAACAATGAGAGTATGAACAGGTTTTATAAAAGGGGTGCACATGCGAGGTAGGGGATCACTAAAAGAAAACATGTGTAGGAATCATCACACGTGACCAACCTAAGGAGATGGGTCCCAAGGCAAAAACGTACGGAAATTTTGTCGCATTCAACTGGCCCAAGGGGAGATATCAAGGTCACAATCGTAGTGGGTGGTCATGTGAGGGATATGTTCTTGGAATTATGGTGTGCATGGTTCCATCTTGCTTATGTTGGCATTGATGGCAACTTTATGTAGTCCAGCTGATGATTGGATGCCTTCAGATATGTATGGTTGTAGCTAGTTGTGTTGACATTGAGATGGTTATGTTGGCATTGATGTCAACCCTTGATGTTAGCCTTGACAATGTAGCTTGTTGATAGCATGGCATGGAGGTTTTTCTTCTGATGGAATGTGTTGGAATTTCCATTGATTGAAGACATTGGAGTTGCTACTATAGGTATTGGAGATACTTTTACAAGAGTTGGAGGAATTCCAGATTTTGCTACATGTCATGGATATGTGCTTCATGTTGATGAGCTTGGTAGGATGCTTATGACTTGTTGTAGTAGTGTTATGATCTATTGATGATGTTGCAGAGGTACTACGGAGTGATTTTCAGAGGTGTTGCAGCTTAGGTAGGTGTTTGAGATGAGTGGAGAACTTGTTGGCACTCTTTCCAACCTTGTTTGTTGTCCTTTTATGTCAAATTGGCAGTGTCACTTGGGAGACATGTTTGGCATATTTGTAGAGATGTCACGAAACTTGGAAAATGTTTGGAGATGAGTTTAGATGTTGGAGAAGGTGATCCAATAGATGGCAGAGGTTCTAAATTGAAGTTTAATTGATTTTCCTTATGCTCTGCCCCATTTGATCCCATGCAGGCTTATGCATGCGATTGAAAGGCTCTAGCCAAATTTTCAAAGCCTTATCCATGCGAATGCAGTCGAAATCAGCTAGTGTTATGCCTACGACTATGGCTTAAAATGAAATTCTCTCCGCATTCCCCGCGCACTTCCGAAGTAATTCGACTTGGAAATTCCTAGAAGGTTCTATACTAACTGAAAAAGGTCAAAATGGGTTGAAATATTCCACCAGTGGGTGTGAACACCTTGAGTGCAAAACTAGTGAATATGATGGCTTAATTTCATCAACTTTGTGCACCTTTGATCCCAGTCGTAAGATGAATTTCAGCTAGCACATTTTATATACACCACTTTGGATTTATGTGGTGGTTGGTTCTGTGTGAGAATGAATAAGTGAAGGTTGAATAGAGAATAAATTCTTCATAATTAGTTGAGAGTGTAGAACCATCAGTGTATGAGTGTAGATGACAATTTTGTAGTAGAATTCTAAAGTAGAACATCAGTTTCCAGATCAGATTCATGGCTACTATAGCAGAGTTTATTTGGAGGATATGGAGTAGCATTTATGTTGTTGGTTAATTGTATTATTGATGGTTGTATGTGAGCCACTATTTTTATTTTGTTGAGCACATGTTTGTGGTGGTATTTTGTTTGATTTGTTGATGGTGTCTTGTTGTTGAAGAATGTATTGCAGAACTAAATGTAGTTGAGCAAAGTGTCTTGGATCAAGTTTGAAAATATATGAAATGAGATCTACATAGAGAATATTAGTGGCTTCATGATAGTGGAACAATGATTATGAAGCTTCAGTCAAAGGAACAATTTCTTCATCTAATCAAAGTTGGATAATCCAATTGTAGTTGGGCGAGGATCGTTGATCGTGGTGGCATTCAGCGGATGGTAGTCCGTAGAACCATGGGAGAACATAGTCTTCTAAGCTAATTAGTATAATAAAGTCACATGGTTGATCTGAGTCAGCTTATCATAGTTAGGTCGAGTCTCCAGAGTGATGGGAGTCAGTCATCTATGTAAAATATATCATTTTTCCTAATAAGAGATTCAGAGCAGCGCGGTAGTAGTGAGGGTGGCTTTTTTGCCTGGAGAAGGGTTTTCCACCAGATATCTTGTGTCTCATGTGTGATGATGGTTTTTGTGGTTCTGTTCTGATGATTTTTTTTAGTATATGTTGCATATGTGTTTACATGTTTATCATTTACATTCACATGGTATATGTTAAGATGCTAACAAGTGTGTGATTTAGTAAAAGTAAATTAAAGGCAAAAAAATTGTGAATAAGTCACACTATTAATTCACCCCCACCCCCCCTCTCACTAGTTCTCAAAGGTTTCCAACAGACGTGATGAAGGAGTGACCTTGTAAATTGAAGGGGTTGCAAGCTGCAAATCACTAGTTTAAGGTTGTGTGATGTCTAGGTCTTATGTGACCATCATAAGATGGGTTACAAAACACGATTTATGTTGATAGTGGAAGGACTCACATAAGTTGTGAATGCAACCTTGTGACCTTAGCAATAGAGCTATATGAAAGGTTGCAAGTCACAGTGTTAGCATTAAATCTACGATCTCCAAATGTGATTAGCGACTAATAGGAACAACTTAGGTTTTTTAGTCTTTTAGGGTAGAATTTTATAAGTTCCAAGGAAACCCTAAACAGGTAAGAGGGAGTAGACCACATGTAGAGGATGAAGGAGAATTTAGTAACGAGGTCTCCAAAATTTAGAAGAGTTGAAATTTTGGAGTTGTTGTAGCTGCTACAACAATTGGCGATACACTGGTAGAACCTCATAATCTCTGCTTGACATTTATTCAAGATGAAGTTTTACCTTTAGAAGTATTGTCCTAGACTTATGAGTCCCAACTATGCAGCACTTCGATATTGGTTGCAATATCTTCATTACATTAAATTGGCATTAGGGGAATTTTGAGGTCTAAAATGGGCCTCCTAAGGAAATTATAAAATAATAGTGGAAATAATAAAATAATATTAGATTACAACGTCAAATTTTAGAGGGAAAAAAAAATATATATATATATATATATATATATATATATATATATATATATATATATATATATATATATATATATATATATATATATATATATATATATATATATAGTATGTATATATATGTATATATATATATATGTATATATATATATATATATATATATACATATATATATATGTATGTATATATACATACATATACATACATATATATATATATATATATATATATATATATACATATATTTTCAACTCATATTTTCAACTTATCCTTCTATGGGTTTACTCAAATTTCGAGAAGAAACACTCGTTGGATGAAAAAAATTATTCCTCATCCAAGGAGTACCCATGTTGCATACTTTCTATGGACTTGATACATAAAAAGGAGAAATACATGAAAAACGTGATTGCAATCACGTTTTTTCATGTATTTCTCATTTTTGTGTAGCAGGGTCCATCGAAAGTATGGAATATGGGTACTCCTTGGATGAGGAATTAAATTGTTCATCCAACAAGTGTTCCCGCTCTAAATTTTAGTAAAACCTTAGGGAAATAAGTTGAAAATGTGAGTTGAAAAAGTAGTTTTATTATTTTATTATTTTTCAATATTTTTACTTTTTTACTCCAAAAATGGTGAATCATCCCCCATGGTTGACATCATCATCTTGAATCATATTGGTTCTTATAAAGTTTATTTTGGTTCTACATTTTTCTTAGGAGGCCCATTTCAGACCTCGAAACTCCCCTAATGCTTGCTTTGAAGCACTTCATCAATTTTGAGATGACACCAATGACTTTGATAGGGGATTTGGATAATATTACATGAAATAAAGTGAGTATTTGGTGTTTCTCTGCTACCAACAAGCTTTTTCAGTACCCTATTAGAGTCACTTCAAGAAATCATAAATGTTCGTCATTGTCAATAGGCCTATTCATTACCTTGACGAAGTCCTTTGCATCACCTCTTTGCGCAGGAATCATTTCTAAATCCTTTACCTTTTTATTTAATTATTTATTTGTATGTGCACATTGGCATCATTTATTAGGTGTTCATATCTCCAGGGTGGATGATGGATCCCAACTTATTTTATGAGCAATAGAGTTTGTTTTTCTTTTTACAGAGACTTTATTTATTCTTTTGAAAAGAGTTTTCTCATAGTAAGTTTCTCTTTATCCCTTCTCGAGTCACTAAGTCATGTCTTTGAACACACACTATTAAATTCTAAATACAACTCAAGAAAAAAATTTCTTGCTATGGATAGAGGGTATTCCGGCTAATTAGGGTTCCCCATATAATCCAATCCATATTTTTTTGTAAGGATTAACCTATAAAGTGTTCAAGATTATACAGATACAAGAGATCAATAGTTTACCAATGATGACACTGGTACTACAGCTCTTAAAATACATACAACTTATTGATGATGTCATATAACCCTTTATTTGTATGCAAGGCCTTTATTTATGGAAAATATACCTTTAAGAAGTTAAAACAAAATGAAATGCATGCAACTAAAGTGAGACAGGAAAGTAAAAGAAAAACAGAAAATGATAAGAAAGAAAAAGATAGGAAAGTAAATATGTGCAAGGATGGGAAGCACATAGAATAGTTGTTGAGTGAAATAAAATTTGAGATCTTGGCCATTTACAGGAAGAGATTTGATCCTTCCGTATAAGGTTTGGAGGTGATAGGTGTGTTGACAAAGTTTTTCTTTGACTTGAAAACATCCAATCCACAGTGCTTGAAATTTTGCATGTTTACCTTTATCCTCATGGGCTTTATCCCATTTCAAGCCAAGGTCACCTACCTTAAACTCTTTGCTTATTGAGGAATTCTTATCAAACCATCTCTTAATGTGGATTTGGTGTGAAGAAAACTTTTCATAGGCCTTATATATTTCTTCCTCAAGTTTAAGCAAGGTGCCAATCCTACTCTACATAGTGAGACATGGCCTACAACAAGATTCTTATGATAACTGCAAGGCAATTAGGTACAACTTTTGTGGTAGGATGGCTTCCTTCACATACACCAGGAAGTAAAGAGAGCTACCGAGATACAGTTTGGGGGTGACACGATCATCCCATAGGGCATTGTTCAAATCATTATTCCAATTTATATGTTGATGCAACAATGTTTTCTTGATAATGCAGATTAGGTTTTTATTGGTGGAATTAGCTAAACCGTTTCCTTGGGGGTAATAGTTAGAAAAATTCTTCACAACAATGCTTGTAGACTTATTCATAATGAAAGTAGACTTACTCTAGAAGTCTACGTATGACCAAAGATGAGAATAATGAGAGAAGTTAGGGACAAGATCACACAAAATCAGCTAAGATATTTGTGGAGATATTGTAGATAAATTTATGGAGAAGGTTCAACCAATTAGACAAATTGGTAATTGGTTATGAGAACCTCATTTCTATATTATGAATCCTCATATTGTGAATTATGTATCATTACTTGTAAATTAATGAATTAAGGCTTTAGTCTTTTCTCCCATTTTTTGTCTCATGGTTTTGATATATTGTTTTTATTAATTACTTCAATTGGTATTAGAGTTGGGATACAAGTATATGTTTATAAAAATTATGGAGTAACCGAGTTGATGGTTTGAAGAAGTATTTTAAAACCTGTGTTGAGCCAAGAAGACGGATGTTTGGAAAAATGAGCTACCAACGTCTATGCGGAGCAAGGGAAAAAATTGAAGCATCCAAATGCCTTCGACTATTATATCTCTGCTTTGATGAAGTTTGCAATGGATTTTGACAACAATATTTACTCAATGTGCTGGAGGGAAAATATATTGAAGGTGAGGTCTTGATCCTGGAATAAAAATGAGATTGAGAAGCTACCAGAGAACATAGACTATCACATCGAGTTGATTTGTGGAGATACTGCATGGAATAAAATCGTGCAGAGAAGAACGCGAGTCTCAAGTGAAAACATGATAAGAACTCATTATTCAAGCCAAGATACAGTTGTATTTCTATTACAGAAGTTGCATGGAAGAAGTTTTGACTAGAGGCGGAGCGCTACTTGCTAGCATTGAAGCGAACAAGAATTGTTGTTGGTGGCTTTGTGTGTCTTCCCATTGTCAATGGAGTGATATAAAGAATCTAAGTGCTTGTTCATAGAAGCGACAGGAAAAAAATGCAATCGGAAAATCCATGGAGACTACAATCACGAGTTCGAAAAAAAATCTTTGACCAAAGGAAGTAAATGGAAATCTTGTTATTAGGGGAGAAACTTGTACTTGTCAGTTAATGGATGTTGATATATCATTTCTACTGTGTTTGGATACGTTAAATAAATAAGAGATTCTTATAATTAATTACTTGTATGAAAGTATTTTTGGTTCATTTGAATGTTTTGAACAATATATAGGTTTTAGGGTTGCAAATAGAGTGTAAAGTATGACTCTTTGAGAGATATTATGAATGGAATAATAAGGTAATTTTGTAAGAGTGGGATAAATTTTTCCAGTGATAAGGTTGTAATTCTAGGAGGTTTGAAAAGACCTTTTACTAGTTGAGTCAAGTCCAAGCTATGAATATTTTCAAATGGAGTGGAGTCCACAATTTTTAAAATAAATGTAAATTTGAGTCCAAGTCAAGTTGAGAATCATTAGTGAAGATGAGTTGAAAGTCTAAGAAATGTTTGTGTTAAAACAAAGAGGGTGCATTATCGGTTGAGCCCAACACCCAAACTAGTCATTGATTCAAATTGATATGGGGTTGAGTTCTTTCAAAGTTAGATAATAAGTCATTTGAACTTGTCATCATTAAATTGTTAAAATCATTAACTTGGGTACATTTTTGGTAGTAGCCGACACCCTAAACTTGTCAAGTAAGCGTCAAATTGAAAGAAGAAAATTTTGAATCTAAGATCAAGAGAGCGTGAAAATCAAGAAAGTGATCGAGTACAAGAGAGTGTGTTAAAGACCAAAATTGGGTAAAGGAGGAAAACGTCTTCAAAGTGCAGAGCTAGAAATTAAAGAATTGGACTAGTGCAATCATGAATTGCACAACAAAATTTAAGTATTTGAGTGGAAGTTAAAGAAAAATAAAACCATAATTAATCAAATGACTAACACATAGAAGAAACAAAATATCTTCAAAATAAACTAGATATGAAAGAACAACTCATTAATTTACTCCAGTTAAAATTGAGGCAAAAACAAGATCTACTTGATGCAAGATGTACAAAAAAGATAGATTCACTCTGTGAAACAGAAGACCTCATCCAAGCAACAAATGAAATTTGTGAAATAGATGACCTCTTTCAGCTGCTTGATGAAATTTGTGACACAAATCATCTAATCCACCAGGTTGATGAAAGTTGTGACACAGATAATCTCATTTAGCAACATGTGCTACTAAATGAAAATGATGCAACTAGTTGTACTAAAGATCTATTTGAAAAAATTTATGCAACATGCGATATAGATGAATTGGTAATATAGATGATTGATGCTTAATGTGGTACAAATGGCTTAATGAACCTAGCACATAATTTCAACAGTAATAGCAAGTGTCAAGAAAAACAAGAAAATGGTCTTTCCAAGATGGTGATCAGACCTTGGCAAGAAATTTCTTTCAACAAAGATTGACATGGCTTAGGATACAACAAAGAAAACAATTTTTATGTTCCATATTTCTCAAAACCAATTCAATTTGTAAGTGCAAGTTTTCTAGAAAATAGCTAGAATCTGGTTACGTATAACCATTGTAAAATAAATGGTCATATGCCGAGTAAATGTTTTGACCTTCATCCTTGTCTTCATTGTGGGAAGACAAATCATTTGTCAGAGAATTGTCAAATGTAAAAGAAGATTAAAATGACAGTTAATTATGGATGGATAAACTCTTGGAGATGGAATCTAGAAGTAAATAAGTTGCATAAGTCCTACAATCTACTCAAGACAAGGGTAAAGATAAAGTTTCCTGGAGAATTGAAAAAGAGAAACTCTCGTACACCTTAAGGGGAGAGTTCAAAAATCCAATGATCAGTGGTCAAACAAAAACCACCTGTTGTCTCTCCTTTTAGCTGAAAAAGGGGGGAAATGATAATGGAATTGAAGATGATTGTCAAACTAAAATTTTTGACAAACTCAATAAATCTGCCAGTGGGCATCATCAAATTTTCCAAATGGGAAAGCAAAGTTTGATTTTTCAACATTCTGTTCTAATGGTTTTTCAGGCAATTCTTCAGTGGCTCCACACATGATTTTTTTCAACAAATCAACACATTAGTTCTTCAGTAGCTCAGCACATAATAATCATCACAAAAAAAGAAAAAAATCCCTAATAGTTCCATTATTCCTAGAATTTATGGTGCTCCTAAAGTCCATAAACCTAACATACCTCTCATACCTATAGTCAATACCATAGGTTCCATACTTATCTTCTAGCAAAACACCTAGACAAAAAACTTAGACCCCTGTCTAGTAATACCCCTTCTTATATTAAAGACTCATATTCTTTGTTCAATGGATTAACAACATAGAAATGAAGGATGATGATCTTATGGTTAGCTTTGATATTGTATCTCTTTATACTATGATTCCTATTGATGAAGCTATTAATATCATGAGAAACATCACAGATAAAGAAACTGTGGATCTTCTAGAGCTTTGCTTAAAATCCTCTTACTTCAGTTTCAAGAGTAAAATTTATGAACAAACCCATGGTGTGGCTATGGGCTCTCCTCTATCCCCCATAGTTGCCAACATCTTCATGGAGCACTTTGAACAGAAGGCTCTCAGGTCATTTCCATACACCCCTGAAGAATGGAGAAGGTTTGTCAATGACATATTTGCCAAATGGAGTCATGGAAAAGAAAAACTTGACCTATTCCTCAATCACTTAAATAGCCTTTCTGACCATATAAAATTTACTATTGAAATTGAAAATAACAACCAGCTTCCCTTCCTTGATATCCTTCTAACCAAAAAAGATGCGTCACTTGGTTTCCAAGTCTATAGAAAGAAAACCCATACAGAATGATATCTTCATGCAAATTCTCATCACCACCCTAAACAAAAGACTGGCATCATTAGGACCTTAACCACTAGGGTGGCCATAATATCTGATCCTGACCATTTAAATGATGAACTCAACCATCTTCACAAAGTGTTTGAATTAAATGGCTATAATAGGAACACAATTAAGAAAGTCATGCACCTGTCATTAAACAAGAATATTAACGATATCAAAGATCAAAATTCATCAACTCCTAAGGTCTCCCTTCCATATATAAAAGGCACCACTGATAAAATTACTAAAATTCTTAATAAACACAACATTAATGTAGCCTTCACCCCTACCAACACCATCAAACAATTATTCAACTCAATCAACGATCCCATAAACCATAACCTTCAAAAAGGTGTTTATGTTATTCCTTGCTCATGCAGAAAAGAATACATAGGTGAAACAGGTAGGTCTCTTAACATCAGAATTAAAGAACACACTGCTGACTTAAGAAGAGAAAGGACCTCAAAATCAGCCTTAGCAGAACATGTTCACTCTTCCTCTCATTACATCTGCATGGAAGAAGTCAAACTAATTAGAAAAGAAGACCACTATCTTAAAAAGAAAATCAAAGAAGCCATTGAGATAGAAAAAAGGAAGAACAAATTGAACCAAGACGATGGATTAAAACTACACAACACCTGGAAACCCTTACTTGAGATCTTAAAGAATCAATAATTAATTCATATCCTTTTTAATAATTTAATCCCTCCTCTCTCATTAAAAGATTAATTAAATATAAATCAATTCATCAAGGAAACATTATCTAACATCCTCCTTAAACAATAAAACATAAACATAAATAAACATATAAATCAAATAATTGATTATTTCATAACTAATCGTTTGATAACATTAAAATAAATTAAAATCATAACTTATTAATTACAATAGCATGTTAACACTTGTATTTAAATTAAGCATATAGTCGTCTCATATTAAAACAATTAGAAAATAAACAATAGGAATTATATATGAAATTATAGTGAATTAATTAAACAAGTTAGTTAATCAATTAAACAAATTAATTAATTAGTTAAACAAATTAATTAGTTAATTGGTTTAATTAATTAATTACACAAACTAATTAATTAAGGAATTAATTAAAACAAATTAATTAATTAACTTAACAAATTAATTAATTAATTAAACAATTAATTAATTAATTTAACTATTAATTAATTAATTAAACCAAATTAATTGATTAATTAAACATCTTAATTAATTAAGTAAACAAATTAATTAATTAGTTAAACAAAATAATTAGTTAATTTGTTTAATTAATTAATTAATTAGGGAATTAATTAAAACAAATTAATTAATTAATTTAACAAATTAATTAATTAATTAAACAAATTAATTAATTAACTAAACAACTTAATTAATTAAGTAAAAAAAAATCTGAATATTAAAAAATTGGAGATTGGCCGACCTAATTTCTTAGATTAACTTCTTACATAACCTATATATATAACCTTAAATATAGCTCATGGATACATCATTAATATCTCTAGAATATTTATTGTCGCAGCCCCTGATGATGGAGTCACTTGGTAGTCCGAAACGTTGGGTTCATAAAACTCTATAACAAGTCATTCCTCCTCTATTTAAAGCTATCCTCACTTGTATGGATTCATTATTTAACAACATAATAATCAGCATGAAGAATTTGTTGAAAAATGTGTAACTAGGTTCAATCTTCATAAGTATGAAATGTATTCTTGTAAATTATAAAATGAAAATAAATTATTATTATTGGAGCATGGGTTTCATGCTCAAGTTATTTTATTTTATAGGTCAAGCACCCATTGAGTTATTCTAGGGTTTTTCCTAGGTCTAAGAGTCATTGTCATATAATGAAGACCCCAATGGGCACATTGTATCTTGTAAATAAAAATTGTTTTTGTCTTTAAAGTGTTGAAATTCCCTCCAAGATCAAGTCGGCCTAGAAGTTGTCAAGTCGGTCTAATTGAAGAGCCATATTTACCCCTTGAAGAGGCTTATATAAAGAGAGAAAAGCATCTGCCAAAGGATCACTCACTCATCTCTCATTCAATGTGAAGAAGAAGGACAAAGAAGAGTTCGAAGAAAGTCAAAGTGTTTGGGCTAGTTCTCTCCCACGTGCTAGACGAAGCTAGGGTTTCTGCGCAAGGGTTGCTTCTAGCTTGATCTTGGAAGGAAGTGAGGAAAGAAGGAAATTGAAGGTCACTAAGGGTATCTATGTAGCCCTAAGTTGCAAGGAAATTCAAGTGAAGGGAAGAAGAGGCTCTAAGAAGAAGATGAAAGTCTTCAAGTGTGGCAGCAGCAGTTGTCAGGGAGACAAAATTTTGGATCTGCAGTAGGAGGTCGAAGTTCTTGCAGCAAGGGGTCAAGTTGGTGGTTGATATTGATCTTGGATGGTATTTTTCTAAATCACAAGGTCTTGGTATTCGTCAATTGGAGGATCTATAAGAAGAGAAGAGATTTAAGGGTTTTCCCCTCAAGAGGAGGGGTTTTGGCCTTGGCTTGCAGCCTATATATTGTGTCATTGTTCTTATTGTTTTGGTAGTTGTTTGATGCATCTCACATTATAATAATAAGGAACAAAGATAATAAGGAAAAATGTAACACAATTAGTTATCAAGGTAAATAGAATTAACATTTTCATTACCCTATTGAAATCTCAACATTGAATCATAGTTAAGGTTAGCTAAGGGCATCATGAAGATCTCCTCTACAGTGAAGAAGTTCATAAAGAAGATAGCAAGCCATCTCAATAAATGTATCAAGGAAGCATGGAATCTCTTATTTTCTTCAAAGATAGTATCAATCAAGGAAAAGGATGAAGGTCTCTTCTCGACTCTCTCTGGCACATTTCAAGATGAACACATTTGGGTAATTCATAATGGTGCATCAAGACACATGACTGGTCATTCCAAACAATTGAAGACCTTAGCAAAAGTAAAATCCACTTATTCAATGGAACTTGGAGATAACAAGAGATATCCAGTAAAGGGTATCAGATTGACCTCTATAAAGTTAGAGAATAGAACCAACATCCACCTCAAAAACATTCTATCTGTTCCAGGTTTGCATAAGAACTTGCTTTCCATTTCAAGCCTAGAAGATAAGGGAGATAGAGTAGCTTTCATTGATGGAAAGTTTCTTTTGTGGAGTAAATACTCAAGTATGGAACAAGCTAAAGTCATTGGCACTAGAGAAGGAAGACTTTACATACTGATATCTCCTTTGGCTTAAGCCCTAGTTCAGATTGAAATTAGCCCATGTGAACTCTGGCATAGAATATTTGGTCATCTAAATTTCAATATCCTTCCATATCTAAGTTCCATAGTAGATGGAATACCTGAACTGAAGGAATATCATGATGTAGTATGTAAGGGATGTGCATTGGGTAAGAATACCAACAGACCATTTGGAAGCAGTGCTTCATGGTCAAAATAAAACTTGGATCTCATCCACTCTCATGTATGTAGCCCTATGACTCCCAAATCACTTGGAGGTCATCTATATTATGTCACATTTATAGATGATCATTCAAGAAAGTCTTGGGCTTAGTTAATGAAAACCAAGGACGAAGTATTTACTAAATTTCAAGAATTCAAAGTTGAAGTGAGAACCTTACAGAAAGAAGAATCGAGATTCTAAGATATGATAATGGAGGAGAATATATACCCAAATATATTATAGAATTCTGTAAGGAGACTGGGATTAAGAGGACCCTCATAGTCCCATATAATCCTGAATAAAATGGAGTTGTAGAATGGAAGAATATATCCATTGAAGAAAGTGTAAAAGCAATGCTACATGATCAAGATCTACTTAATTTTCTGTGGGGAGAAGCTACAAAGATAGTTATTTACATTCAAATTCGAAGTCCCCACATGTACCTAGACAACAAAACTCTGGAGGAAGTGTTCACTCGAAAGAAGCCATCTGTAGATAATCTCTAGATCTTTTGGTTTCCAATATATATCCATATACCAAAGGACAAAAGAAAGGATTTGGATCCATTAGGCATGAAGGGAACATTTGTTGGGTACAGCAACTCATCAAAATCCTATAGGATCTACATAAAAGAAGGACATCACATAGAAGTTAGTCGAGATGTCATATTTGATGAAATCATAGCATTCAAGAAATCAAAGGAACTTTCCATAGACTCTGATGATGAAGAACTTATGGTATCTGAGGAACAAGTTGAAAAGGGAGAAAAAGAAACACACCATGAATAAGAAGGTCCTAGTGATCCTGTTCAACTTGTGGTCATCCTTGAAACAAGGAAAAGACCTAATTTATTGAAATCTACACTACTTGATGCAAAAATTTATGGGGTAGTGAAACTCTCATTTAGAGAAAGCAAGAAACCCAAGAGATATTATGGGTATGATGAATACATGACAAAACTAATAGAAGTAGAACCATCCACTTTTGAAGACGCTGTAAATAATCAGGAATGGAAAGATGCCATGAAAGAAGAGTATCAATCTATAATGAAGAATGGAATCTGGGAGATTGTACCTAGGCCTGAAGACAAATCTGTGGTAACTTCCAAGTGGATCTATAAGATCAAACATTTGACATATTGAATTATATACAAATAGAAGGCAATATCTGTGGCTAGGGGCTTCTCTCAACTAGAAGGCATCGACTACGAAGAGAAATTTTCTCCAACAGCAAGATATACAATGGTTCGTTCATTAGTCTCTCTAGCAGCATCGATGGGATGGAACATCCACCAAATGGATGTCAAGACTTCTTTTCTGAATGACATAATAGATTAAGAAGTTTATATAGAGAAACCCTTGGGATTCGAAGTTAAAGATAGGAAGGCATGTGTTTGCAGATTGAATAAAGCATTATATGGCCTCAAGAAATCACCAAGGGCATGGTATGCTAGAATGGATGCATACCTACAAAGAATAGGCTTCAAAAAACATTATTTTGATGTAAACCTTTATATCAAGGTTGTAGATAGATAACCTGTAATCATTATTTTCTATGTAGATGATCATCTCTTGATAGGTGTAGAAGGTTGAATTGAAGAATGTAAGAAGCAACTAGCAGCAGAAATTGACATGAAGGATCTTGGGCTAATGCATTACTATTTGGGACTAAAAGTCTGGTAGGGACCTGATGAAGTTTATTCTAGTCAAGGACAGTACGTGATCAAGATGCTGAAAATGTTTGAAATGATGGAATGTAAACCTATGACCACTCTGATGATCACAAACTTGAAGAGACTAAGGAGTTCTAAATCAATCCTTGTGGATCCTTCCAAGTATAAACAACGTATTGGCTCATTGATGTACTTGGTGAATACTCGACCAGACATATGCTTTGTAGTAAATGTTCTTGGTCAATTCCAAGTGGAGTCGAAGCATGATCATTGGATAGAAGCAAAACATAGTCTGAGATATCTACGAGGAACCATCCACTACTATATGAAGCATGATAGAAGGAATGATGTCCAACTGATTGTATATACAGATTCCGACCAGGGAGGCGATGAGCAAGATGGAAGGAGAAATACAGGAGGATGTTTCAGTTTTGGATCCTCCATGGTCTCATGGATGAGCAGCAAGCAAGAAAAATTTGCTTTGGTAGTGTTGAGGCTGAATATGTTGCAGCCTTTGAAGTAAGAAGAAAATTAGTATGGTTGAGGAAGCCGCTATCCAACCTATTGGAAGGACCGATGAACCCTATAGTGATATTTGTGATAACACCAATTGTATATGTTTGTCTAAAGATATAGTGTTTCATGGAAATACAAAGCATATAAACAACAAGTATCACTATATTAGAGAGCTAGTACAAAATGATGTGCTACAGCGACAATATATCTCCATTAATGAGCGAGTAGCTGAGATATTGACAAAATCACTTCTGAACAAGAATCTTGTGTACTTGAGAGACAATATTGGTTTAGTTTATGTATCATCCCTAATTGAGAGGGAGAGATAGACACTACATTCTTGTCTTCACTTGGGAAGAAAGAATGGAGGATTGGGTAACCATCTGGCATTTCATACTCATTGAGGATGTGGTAGGGAATTTAAGACAAGAGTAGTTGTGGACTGATATTCTTTGAGGACTAGCTATCCAATATAAAAATAGTCCAAAGAAGGTCATACTCGGTGAACACCCGAGTGGAGTATGTACCATGAGAGATAATGGTGATGGTTTATATAAATAATTGGTCCCGCCACCATTGTGCTATGATCTTGTGGAGAGATAGAGTTGTTAGTCAAGGGTTTTCTATGTGACAATGTTGGTTAATATGTTCTAGACATATGGGTTACCAATCTGACTGATTTTATGAGATCTCTTCAAATTGAGAATGACCATGTACCTCTTATGAATTCCTCCCTAGTTAAGAAGGAGTGTTGAAAAATGTGTAACTAGGTTTAGTCTTCATAAGTATGAAATGTGTTCTTGTAAATTATAAAATGAAAAGAAAATATTATTATTGGAGCATGGGTTTCATGCTCAAGTTATTTTAGTTTATGGCCAAGCACCTATTGAATGCTTCTATGGTTTTTCCTAGGTCTAAGATTCATTGTCATATATTGAATACCCCAATGGGCACATTGTATGTTGTAAATAAAATTTATTTTTGTCTTTAAAGTGTCGAAATTCCCTCTAATATCAAGTCTGCCTAGAATATGTCAAATCAGCCTAATTGAAGAGCCACATCTACCCCTTGAAGAGGCCTATATAAAGAGAGGAACTCATCCTCTAAAGGATCACTCACTCATCTCTCTTTATATGCGAAGAAGAGGTCAAATAAATTCAAAGTGTTTGGGCTAGTTCTCTCTCCCACGTGCAAGAAGAAGCTAGGTTTTTTGCACAAGGGTTTCTTCTAGTTTGATCTTGGAAGGAAGTGAGGAAAGAAGGCAAGAAAATGTCACTAAGGATATATATCTAGCCCTAAGTCATAAGGAAATGCAAGAAAAGGGGAGAAGAGGCTCTAAGAAGAATATCGGAGTCTTCAAGTGTAGAAGTCGTGGTTGCAGCACTTGTCAAGCAAACAAAACTTCGGATCTACAGTAGGAGGTTGATTTAGTGGTTGATCTTGGTCTTGGAGGGTATTTGTCTGATTCACAAGGTCTTGGTATTCTTCTATTGAAGGATCTATAAGAAGAGAAGATATTTAAGGGTTTTCCCCTTAAGAGGAGGGGTTTTGGCCCTGGCTTTCAACCTATATATTGTGTCAAATTTCTTATTGTTTTGGTAGTTGTTTGATGTATCTCACATTAATAATAAGGAAAAAATCTAATAAGGAAAAAGGTACCACAAACAGTTATCAAGTTAAGAGTATTAACATATTCATTTCCCTATTGAATTCTCAATAGACTTGGAGATGGTACCAGGATATTACATTGGACTTATGATTGAGGGGGGGAATGTTAGCCTCATACACATATTAACAATCATTAAGTCCAAATTAAATATTGATTAAGTATTTATTAAAGTGAGTGTGAATGAATAATTCATAAAAAAAATATGAAATTATTCATAATGAAAGAAGACTTACTCTAGAAGTATATGTATGACCAAAGATGAGAATAATGAGAGAAGTTAGGGATCAAATCACACAAAATTAGTTAAGATATTTGTGGAGATATTCATGGAGATATTGTGGAGAACGTTATGGAGAAGGTTCAACCAATTAGCCAAATTTGTAATTTCCTATGAGAACCTCATTTCTATAATACAAGGTCTCATATTGTGAATTAAGTATCATTATTTGTAAATTAATGAATTAAGGCTTAAACATTTTCTCCCAGTTTTTGTCTCATTTTTCTGATATATTGTTTTTATTAATTACTTCAATTAAGGAAACGAATTAAATTTGGTCATTGGTTTTTCTTAGCGACACAACTTCCACCCACCTCATGAAATAATCCACAGTTGTGAGGATGTACTTGTATTGTTTTGAGGAATATGGTGTGACCTCCCCAATCACATATCGCCCCCATTGTTGAAAGGGTTCCTCCACTACAATAGGATGGAGTGTTGTGGCTTATTGTGATTCTCTTATAACAAACTAGGCTAACAGATAGAGCATTTCTGGACATATGTGTGGTCATATGTAAATAGTTTAGGTCAATAATATCATGGCCTCATTATTACATGTGTTGTTGTGTCACTGGCATAATGTACTCCTGCCAGCCCATTATGTACTTCCTTTAAAACCTTATATGTCATCAAATTCCAAGCACATAAGAAACATGCGATTATGATGTTTATGGAACAGATTGCCATGGACCAATTGATAAGAAGAAGCTTTAATTCTAATGGCACTTTTTGTTTCGCGGACAAGGTAGGAGACCAAGTACCTTGCCCTGAATATTGCTTCAAATTGGCATACCAATGTGATGATGAGCTAGAAGTGGGGTTCGAATCATTTTGATACATATTAATTTCTTGTTCCCACCACAATATGTCTTCTTCTACTTGATCATAGGATTCGACAACAAGCTTGTATAAGTCATGTCCTTTAACTGTGTTAACAAGCTTAATTTCAAGGTCATACTCTTGTAGGAATGTCATCCAATTAGCCCTACGTTCACCCAACTCTTTTCGCACAAATAGTTATCTCACAGTCGGGTGAGGTACATGTTAGTGTCCTATAATATAGGAATCCCAGTCACTTTTGTCTTACTATTTCATTTGAGGTCATTTTTGTAAATATTAGTCCTAGTTTCATGAGTGTCATGGTCTAAAGGGGTTTTTGTACAAAGAGGCCAAATTTTTCAGTGTCATTGTAAATATGTTGAGTCAAAAAAGAGTCTTTTTGCCATAATTTGAACTATAAGGTCACAAGATTCACGATTATAAGGTCACAAGGATTCACGATTTGAATTGGTAATCATCAAACCTTGAGTATCATTTGTCATTATAGAAGAGTCTAGGGCTATATCATCAAACATTGAGTATCATATGAGGGTCACGTCAGTTTGAATGTCATTTCAATGACAGGTTATTATTTCAGTGGGAGGATAATAGTCAGAAGGACAGTCCTTTCCTTTTCTCCAGGCACTGCATTTTCGAAGAGGTGTTTCACATTCATAATTTCCATTTCCAATCACGATTATCATCATCATTTCTGCTCCAGGCCATTTTGCAAGATTATTTGAACTTTCCTCTTCATTACACACCACTCATGCCTTCTCCATTTTGTTTTCAAAATTTGTGGTATGTGTTGGGCCTGGAATCCCCCCATAGCATGTTTTGGAGCTCAAAGCCCAAGTTTTGAGTAATATTATTGTAAAGCCCCACAAATTGCGGGCACGGAATGTATGTTAGAGTCATAGGGCTGTCCGTCCTAAGTTTGAATGTAATCTCGGCCTACCCATGGTCTGCGGACCATAGGGATTGTATAAATAGAGTGAGGCTCTAAGTTGTAAAGAAGATAGAAGATGATGGAATCTAATGGATAGAATAAGATAGCGAAGCATAGAGGAATATTCTAAGTGCGTTTTGGGTCGTAGTAGTAGTACGAGGCTCTGCAGTTGAGTGCGCAGAGGCCTAGTAGAGTCCGCAGCTGAGTGTGCGGATCCCTGTAGCTGAGTGTGCAGGGTGGAATAGAGTCTGTAAACGAAGGAAGAGAATAATAAAGAGAATTTTTATCTGAATTCCTTGTATTTGTTCTTGTGTTATTACATGTTTCATCTCATTTGCAATTATACTATTTATTTACTATGCGCACTTGTATGAATTATGATTATTGTTAAGTATATTGAAAGAGAAAAAATAAGCTAATTTAATCAACTAATAATGGGCTACGAGTAAGGAATTCGGTAATAACATTGTTTGGTCCCTGAGTATGGCTACGCGAAGGCAGCATCTCAGGCTACGAGGTACGGGTAAGCGCGCATAGCGACGTGCACGCAAGATCGAACTGTGGACCATGAAACCATCAGACATCTTCAGGGTGCAGAAACCTAGTTCTAGCACCCTCCCATACTACTTCGGGTGAGACCTCATTCCTCGCTCCGTGGACTGTTGTCGAAAGGGCCAGTAGTACTGGGATTTGTTTGGCTAAATCACCTCTGAACCTGGGTCAGGCCCCATCAATCCAACAAAGATCTACCGGTAGAAGTGCGGATCGACAACTTGGCAAGTGGAGTTCACGACGCGAGAGAAGAAACGACAAGGGTGCAGCTGGAGCTAAATCTCTAGATCATCGAGCTGTAGTTGAAGGCGCATCCTTCCACTCCCCCAAAAATTAAAGAACAGCGCGCCAGCGCTATTGCAGCAGGATTGGAAGAGATTGGAGGTGTATTTCACGATTGTACCAACACATTGGAACAGGTGCTTGAGGTCCTCACAACATTGCAGAAGGACCCCAACATCCAGTGGTTGGAGACAGAGGCACGCGAACTCCAACAACAGTACGATAGCATCAGAGGGACTGCACAGATAGTAGTCCTCACTCAGCGGCTTGCGAGGATGCAACAATCCAAGGTATTAAAGGAGCAGGTGTACGCAGTGTGCCATAAGGAAGCAGTTCTCAAAGCGCGCATTCAACCATGGATTGACAAAGCCTTCACAATCACAGCCAATATTGAAGGGAAGCTTGCGTAGATTTAGGGGATGCATGTACAGATGCAAGATAGCATGCCGAAAACAGAGGTCTCTGAAGAATGGATGCAGTAGGTTCACCAAGCAGCAGCTCATTGTGCTACGGACATCAAGACCGTTCGAGACCAGCTAGAGGGACTCCGCACCAAGATCGTCGCGTTAACAGAGTGACTCGAGGGCGAGTCACGATGTTTGTGTTGGGGGCCTATTGGGCATGTAACCCCCCCACATCATGTTTTGGGGCTCAAATCCCAAGTTCTTAGTAATATTATTGTAAAGCCCTGCAAATTGCAGGCGCAGAATGTATGTTAGAGTCATAGGGTTGTCTGTCCTAAGTTTGAATGTAATGTTGGCCTATCCATTGTCTGCAGACCATAGGGATTGTATAAACAGAGCGAGGCTCTAAGTTGTAAATAAGATAGAAGATGATGGAATCTAATGGATAGAATAAGATCACGAAGCATAGAGGAAGAGACTAAGTGTGTCTTGGGTCATAGTAATAGGAAGAGGCTCTGCAGCTGAGTGCCCAGAGGCCTAGTAGAGTCCGCAGCTAAGTGCGTGGACCCCTGCAGCTGAGTGCGCAAGGCGGAATAGAGTTTGTAAATGAAGGAAGAGAATAATAAAGAGAAGTTTTATCTGAATTACGTGTATCTGTTCTTGTGTTATTACAGTTTGATCTCATTTGCAATTATAATGTTTATTTATTGCGCGCACTTGTATGAATTATGATTATTGTTAAGTATAACTGAAAGCGAACAAATAAGCTAAGTTAATTAACTAATATCGGGCTACAAGTAAGGACTTTAGTAACAACACTATTTTCTCCCCAAGTAGGGCTGCGCGAAGGTAGCATCTTAGGCTGCGAGGTACGGGTAAGCGCGCGTAATGACGTGCGCGCAAGATCGAATCGTGGACCACTTGAAACCATCAAACATCTCCACAGTGTGAAAACCTGGTTCTAGCACCCTCCCATACTACTTTGGGTGATACCTCAGTCCGCGCTCCGTGGACTATTGCCGAAAGGGCCAGTAGTACCGATATTTGTTTGGCTAAATCACTTATGAACCTGGGTCAGGCCCCATCAAGCCAACAGTATGCTTGTTTCAATTCGCTATGAAAGGGAGGCAAGGATTCTATGAATCCACACAGTGCTACAATTCTTGGTTACCGGTGGTTAATTCTCCTTCACAGGTGCAAATCCAAGCCTATACTTATCCCTTAATGCTGAATGAATCCTCAATTGCATGTATGAACCACCAAAAAATCATAGAAAGCCAGCAAGAGAAAAAACTCATCTTCGCTGCATTTTTGGGTGTGGAAATGAATGTTTGCTATTTTTTATGTCAACATCATGAAAAGGATGTGCATATTGTTCAAAGACATCATTGTTGATGAAAACTTATAGAGGACAAGTGGCATTGTGCTTTCTCATTCGCATTGCATTTTTTATGAAAGTGAAATTTAGAGAGTTGGCGGCACTGTGAGATAAATAAAAGTTTCTAAGGAGGAAGCTGAAGTTTTTCAGACCTTTTCACACTTGCTGAAGGAGTCAAGCAACTCAGGGAGTGACCAGAGGTATCTCAATCATGGAGTGTTGCGCTTTTGCGCTGCATTTTCACACAGTCACCATATTTTCACCATAACTCTTAGACCCTATACCAATTTTCCATGAAATTTGACAAAGAGATGTATGGGGGTGAGATTAATAAACTTAATTAATTTCAGCCCAAAATGCTTCACTTATTTCGAGAAACAAGCTACTATCACCTAAAGCCATTTTCTGATTTTCTCAAAATCCGTGAGTCGAATTTGGCTCAAATTTGGTGTGGAGAAGTATTATGATGATATTAACTTGCTTTATAAATTTTAGCTCAATATGATTCACCGTTTAGGATATATTAAATAAATATCAGTTGTGTTGCGAAAGTGGGGGATAGTCCAAAAGGAGGTCAGCAAGAACTTTGAATCTTATCTAAGAAGTTCAATACCATCACAGAGGTATTTTAAGCATACCCATTTGTTCCATTTTTACAGAGGAAGGTTGCAACCATACAGAAAATGGAGGGCTACTTCAATTTGCAACAAATACAGCTAATGTGTTGCAAGTCTGGATAGTCAACACCATTTCATTTCAATTTTTTAATTTTTGGCCTCTAGAAGTAATTTAGATCATGTAAATAGGTGGCTTATTATCTTAGGAGGTTTAGTTACTGTTTCAAATATTCAAAGTTGATGATGTATTAGGAAAGTTATAATAAATAGGTCACAGGTAGTTTCCTAGTACCTAGGAAAGTGGTTTTGTTTGCTATTTTTGTGTAATTAGTTTTATCTATTAGGGGAATAGGTGGATTTCGACCCCCGTAGGCTTAGGAGGAGAATATTGTAAATAATTCATGAACTTGAATGTAGAAAGTGTAGGTTGTTGGTTGGATTAGAGAAGAACAAAAATTTTCTGGACTGTATTTTTTGAAAACTTTTCTAGTGAATGAATGAAAGTTAGAAGGTGATTTGCAGGGATTCCTGTGTCATTCCTGTGTAAAAATCTTGGTGTTTTGTGCTCATATTGATATTGTAATTTGTCTCGTGTGTTTACATCTCTTAAATGGGTATCTTCTTGCTTGAAAAATAATATGTTTAATTAAGAATTCATCCTTCATGATGCTTTGATTTAGTTCTTCAAGTTATCACTTATTTCATCCTAAAGCAATAATTTAGAATTCATCTATGATATTGATGCTCTATGTGTTGTCTTTCAACTTTCTACACTCGACCTCTATAGAGATTTAACCTAAATTACACCACCAAGGCTTCCTACCTTGCCCATGTGGAGAAACCCTTTTCTCTTTTTATCTCACTGGACAAAAATAGATTTGACATGACTCCATGCCCAATGGATCTATCTCTTTTCTCATCAACACAACTTTATTTAACTTTATACCTAGCCTAATATCATATAGATTGAGTAATCTAAGTGAGAGAACCCTCTAAAAGGCCATAAGGGCTAGATTCTAACCTAGAAGGGGTTTGTGGTTACCTCTGCAATTTCTCTCCTCGTCCTAGCGAATTTACGGAGTACTAACATTCTGGATTCATTGTTGGGGATCGAAAGGTTTCATCTTCTCGGGGAAATATCATGAAAAGTTTCATATTTGACTATTGATGGTGGACAAAAGTTAGACACATATGAAGGTTTAACCGTTCACCTAGTGACTCTAATCAATTTTCAACCTGATCCAAAGACTCGACTGGAAGCAGGATCCAGAAATGAAGGTTTTACTTGTGACTCCACCATTCAAATAATTCAGAGCTTGAATTGATTAATCTATCAAAATGGTTGGCTATCTAGTAGACCCTATTTCTATTGAAGGTTTCAAAGAATACTGGGATAATTTTGATGGTCAAATTGATGAAGATTACTCTAATTTATTATCTATTTATTTAAAGTCATGAAAATGTATATCTAAATATAAAATTCACTTTTTAGAGGAGTTTGTTGACAAACTTGAGAAGGACATTCAGGTCTTAAATGTTTAAATTCAGTCTTACAGTTTTCAAGATCAAATTAGTTTGTTGAGGACATTCTCAAGCTACCTTTAGTTACTAAGATTAAAGGATGTTCTATTCTTAAACATGAAATTAAAAATATACAGTTGAACCAGGATCTGATCTAAATAACATATATGAGCAGTCTCATCATGGCAAGCAAATTATAGAAATTTTTGATGATCAACAAACAAAATATGTTTTCTTTGATCCTGTAGTTGAGTATATGGAAGGATTTTTTGGCTTAAATCTACAGCCATGTTTTCACTGTGAAAAAAAAAAAAGATATCATCGGATTCCTTTGTCGTTATAGGTTCTGTTATGTTCCTATACCAATAGGTGTCATAATTTACGATTGACTTAGTTTATCTCTGTAATATGTACATACCTTTGCTTTCTGCAAATGTTTTCCATATTTGTAAAAAATCAAAAAAAAATAAAAAATGTAAAGAGGGTATGTCCTAAAATAAAATCAAAGGACTAAAAAAGAATGCAAAAGGTCAAAAAAAAAAAAGATGAAAAATGAACCCCAAAAAGGAAGAAAAATACCATGAAAGTGTGCAAGTCAAAATGCCACTACCATTTGCTTTGATGTAGAATAAAAATATTGTGTGTAGCTTGTTACCTTTGCCACAATCCATGGATAGTCAAACAGTGTAAACTTGGCTATTTCATGTTTTGAATTTCTTGTTTATAGATAGAGAATAAAATATAATCAAACTGTTTAATCTTGGCAGATAAGTAGATAGGTAGAGAAATAAAAGGAGCTCAACAGTTTACTCTGAGCCCTTGGATGTAATAAGGATAGACATAGATAGATTTCCATTGTAAAAGAAAATTTTGATAAGGGTTTGTTAGTTCAAGTGCACCCTAATAAAGAGTAGAAAAAATGGTAGTATGTGTAGGTGGGTAAGTAGATGAATGGTTGCAGGATTATGTATCATGAATGTTTAGTTAAAACATTATATCATTTACTTTCATCATCATATTACTTTAAAAGTATGGATAACAAGGAGACATTTACAAAGTCAGGTGACTAATTTCCTCATTCATTTTACCCCTTATTTCACTAATTTCCCACAAATAACAATCAAAGTACCTAAAACCTTAAAGTTAAAGGGGCTCAGAGCATTTCTCTGACTTTTGGAGGGATCAGACCCTCGGCCCAATAACTTATAGGTTCTAAGTGCTAAATCACCTTATCAACATTCACCCCCTCCATAATTCATTCATTTTCCCTAAAAACCCCCTTTTTCTAAAGTGAAATCACTATTTGCTTGGGAAAAGTAATTACTTCCATATAAAAACCCACAAATGCACTTAAGCCTAAGTTATGATGTTCTGATGCAGAAATGTCAATATATTTCAAAAGCATTCTACTTAGCGCGTTTCCATTTCCATTGTCATATTAACATCTAATTTTATGTATTTAGATCCCTAAAATACACCCTTTCCCATATACATTATTAAAAATTCCATATGTTAATATCCCGCCCTGATGGTTTGAAAAATAAACCATAATAAAATAATTAGATGGATTGATTAATTGAACTGCGATTAATTAAGAGCCACAACCCTCCACCGCATTAAACTGGATTAATTAATCAAATTGTGATTAATTAATAACCATTCTCCAATCAAATCATCCCCGACGCCATTAAATCTCCCTAATCCATGATTATTATCCCGTCGGGCCCCTCCATTAATTCCCAATCAAGTCATTGCCCTGACCACCGTACGATCTGACCCCTTTAAATCTAACAGCTCACACTCATATCGGGCGGCCGACCACCGTACGATCTGACCCCTTTAAATCTAACAGCTCACACTCATATCGGGCGGCCCCCCGATGCCGATCTTTACCCACCCAATGTTAGTTGTTTTACTATTCATCTCGCTGTTACGTGTCACCTGATGAATGGCATCAGGTGGACGTCTCCCAATACCTCCAATCTCTCATAAGTGATGTGATAGATTCCGCTTACCACCTCTGTTTACCACTTCCACTAAATGACAAAACGTCACCTCCGCTAGTTTCCACCAACTTTCGATTTCCATTACACCCACCAAAACATTGACTTTGTAAATAAAACCAAAAATACTTATTATTTTTATTTCACCAAGAAAAGGACCTTTTGTTCTCCATGCACAGGCTGAGTACGTTCATGTCAGGCCAGGCAGTAACTCCGTTAGGCAGAAAAGATGATTCAATTTATTACATTAGGTAGCTATTTTTATATACAAGAATGTGACTGCTCAGTTCATCTTCTGATGACTGTTCACATTCCAGATTCATCCAACCGCAGAGGATTAGGTGTCAACATTCCCCCCCTTAATCTGAAGGGATGTTGGTGAGTCCAAGCATCATTCTGAATCTTTCAAGCTTTTCTCTTCCAAGCGCTTTGGTGAAGATGTCTGCAATTTTCTCATTTGTGGACCAATGACGGAGATGGATTGTTTTGGCCTCAACATGATGTCGGATCAGATGATATTTCATATTGATGTGCTTTGTACGATCATGGAACTTTGGGTTCTTGGCCAACTTTATTGCAGAGGTGTTGTCAATCATGAGTGGAGTTGATTGTACTTGTTTTACCTGCAAATCTTCAAGAATTTTCCTGAGCCACACAATTTCTTTCGTTGCTTCAGCTGCTGCCACGTATTCTGCTTTTGTTGTGGAATCTGCTGGAACTGATTGTTTGCGTGATATCCAAGAGACATCTCTTGATCCAAGACTCATAGCATATCCTGAAGTAGATACCCCAGTTTCTTTGTCTCCATCGAAGTCTGAATCAGAGTATCCAATCAAGCTGAAGTCGTCCACCTGTGTATACTTGATTCCAAGGTCTTGAGTTCCCTTCAAGTACCTTAGAACTCTTTTTGCAGCAGACCAATGTCCCTCACAAGGCTTTTGCATAAACCTGGAGAGGATTCCAACAGCAAATGAAATGTCTGGTCTGGTAGTAGTGAGGTAGATGAGACTTCCTACAAGCTGTCTATACTTTGTTGCATCCTCAAATTCCTTTCCTTCAATAGATGTGAGCTTTAAGTTTTGTTCCATTGGAGTAGAAAGAGGATTGCACTCTGTCATGCCAAATCTATTTAACAAATCTCTAATGTATTTCTTTTGAGAAAGAAATATGGACTTTGGATGTTGGGTTACTTCAATGCCAAGATAGTAATGAACATAGCCCAAATCAGTCATTTCAAAACTTTTCCCCAATTCCTTCTTTATGGATGCAATGTAGCTTTCATTGTTCCCTGTCATTAAAAGATCATCTACATATACCACAAGATATACAACTGTTTTGCCAACTTTCTTGACAAATAAAGTTGCATCATCAAGATCAAAATGATTGAAGTTGAGTTTCAGAAGATGCTCAGTTAGTTTTTCATACCAAGCTCGCGGTGCTTGTTTGAGGCCATACAAGGACTTCACAAGTTTGCATACTTTTTTTTCATGTCCTTTCACAGCAAATCCTTCAGGTTGGGACATCAAAACATTCTCTTTTAGGTCTCCATTCAAGAAGGCAGTTTTTACATCCATTTGATGGACTTTCCAACCGTTCTGAGCTGCTAGTGCAAAGAGTGTCCGGATGGTGGCCCATTTTGCTGTGGGGGCAAAAGTTTCCTCATAATCGACCCCTTCCTTTTGTGCAAAACCTTTTGCCACAAGCCTAGCTTTGTGCTTGTCAAGTGAGCCGTCAGCTTTGTACTTGTTCTTGTAGACCCACTTGCAGCCAATTGGTTTGGTTCCAAACGGAGGATCAACCAGCTTCCAAGTGTCGTTCTTTATGAGGGCATCATACTCCTTTTGCATTTCTTCTTTCCATTCATCATGAGAAGCTGCTTCTTTGAAGGAAGTTGGTTCAAAATCTGTAGACAAGTTCAATTCACAATCATAAGAAACATCCATATCAACTGGTGAATTAGAGTCATCTACATCACATCCATTTTGTCGGTTTGAATTTCTGGTTCCTGTTTTTCCAATTTCATCAGGATGAACACTTTCAAGTGTCTTTGTCACCACTTTGGGGGACCTTTCTGAGATGGTCCGGGCTGCTCTGTTGATTGAGGTGGGACTGAATCAAGATTGAGTCTCCCAATTCTATCAATTACATCACTTAAAGCATCATCCGTTGTTGGAATTTCATGCAAGGGAGATTGTTCTTCAGAAGAGGATTCCACATGTTGATCTAGTATAGGAATCCCCCCTTCAAGATGTGGAATCTGATTATCAAATTCTTGAAATGATTTCGTTTTTGCGAACCTATCCAAGCGATCAAGTTGCCGCTCAATAACATCGTCAGATTTGGATGATTCAAGAAAAATGACATCTCTAGATACAACAAACTTTTTATTTGCTTCATCATAGAGGCATTATAGGTGTTTGAATACCCCAGGAAGATACACTTACGACTTCTAGCACCAAGTTTGTTTCTATGTACCTTTGGTATCAAAGCATAACAGGTGGAACCAAAGATCCTGAGATGTTTTACCAAAGGAACATGTCCATACCACAATTCATAAGGAGTCTTGTTTCTTATAGCATTAGATGGACATCTATTCTTTATATATGCAGCACATAGCACAGCATCAGCCCAAAACATTATCTTTACATTTTTGAAGAAAAGCATGGATCGTACCATATTCAAGATTGTTCTATTCATTCTTTCAGCTACACCATTTTGTTGGGGATTATAAGGCACAGTTGTTTGATGTTTGATCCCATGTTGGCGAAGATAGTTTTCAAATTAATTTGATGTATATTCTTTTCCATTATCAGTGCGAATAGACCCAATATGAGATTGTGCATCATTTTCAATCCATTTATGAAAATTCTTGAATGTTTGAAAAGCATCAAATTTGTTCTTCAATAAATAAACCCAACACATTCTGGTGTAATCATCAATAAATGTCATGATATATTTATTTCCATTTGCAGAAGGAACAGGCATTGGACCACATAAATCTGAATGAATGAGTTCAAGCTTCCTATGTGCTCTTGAATGTGAATCATGAAAAGACTGTTTGCTATCACAATCATACATCCAAAAACAAGTACAACATTCCTTTTTCTCTCTTTATAATCTCAAATGCGAGGTCGTCAGTGTGTCAATAGAACCTCTCTGTTTCAACAGAGCATATGAAAGACTCTGGTAATGCAGTCTAACAGAAAATGTTAGGATTTGTGCTCTGAGTTTTTCTATAAGACTTGCCAACCAGCTTTCTTTCGTTAAGACCGCATGCTACTTTTTATTTATAACATAAATAAAGCTCCACACTCTATACACAATCTATAAACAGAGATAAATAAAGCTCCACGCTCTATACACAGAAAATCTGGATTCGTGGTTCTATTCCATAAATTTCCGAAAAAGCCACACTAAGTTATATAAATAAAGGCTAATGGAGAGTGCTTCTGCTGCGCCACAACAGCTGCAAAACTATACAAGGATTCCGAGTGTCTTCGCGCGGAGACGGAGGTCCGACAGGGTGAGATGGAGCTGAAGCAAATGGAGGTGGTTTGAGGGTACGCAGAGTGTGCAGAAGCTCGTATTCACCATTCAGACAGATGGAGGGTAAGACGAGATCACAACTATTGAGTGAGGACAAGGTATGACCCTGCTGATTCTACGACAGAACAAATCTGTTACAAACGGATGCACAATAGCAGAAAACATATATCATTCAGGCGTTAACCAAGCAATCAAGGAGGAGCGGTCAGTGATACACAAGACAGGCCATGATAGATGCGTTAATTATGGACAGAACCCAGTGGCGCAGGAATATGGAACGGTTTTGGATTCTGAGCACATTCAAATGAACAGGGCACAAAAATTCATAAATAGAATATGTCAAGGCAGCGCAGGTGTGGCAGACAGAACGTAGGTATGGCAGATAGAATTATAGAGAGAGAAATGGAGCAGATCAGGAGTTACAAAGACATAAAGGGTAAACAGGGAGCTGCCTCTGATACCATGTCAGGCCAGGTAGTAACTCCATTAGGCAGAAAAGATGATTCAATTTATTACATTAGGTAGCTATTGTTATATACAAGAATGTGACTGCTCAGTTCATCTTCTGATCACTGTTCACATTCCGGATTCACCCAACCGCAGAGGATTAGGTGTCAACAGTTCAAACTGTCACCCTGCTTCCGACCATCAACCTCTAGAAGCCGCTGAACTCCAAACTACCATTGCAGACCCGTGCACTCCCTGCAATAGTGCACCAGTGCCATTTTTTCCTTCATACAACCAAAACCAGGTATTTACCCCTTTTCAACTAAGAAACCTTGTTTTCATACTGAACCTGGGCTAAATTGCTATAAAAATAAAGTAATTCACTGAAATTAAGTTGTTTGACAGTCTTGATACTCTCTAAGATGACCCACTCTTCCATAGTTCCCTGAAATTCTCTGCCCTCTTCCTTGAATCCACAAGAACCAATTATGGATGCCCTAGTCTCCCTACATATCATGCCAGTTACCACTCCCCACAGGGATATAGACCATCTTCCCCTGGCTGACAAGGATTTTCAGATAAAAGACCTCACCTTTGACGAAACCTCTCAAAAATTGTATTGCAGATACCGAGACAATTATTTGAACCATGCAGATAAGATAGGCCTTTGGGAATCAAACTTGCCCAAATACCAATTCCTCAGTGTTCATGTTTTCCTAGAAATTATTCACTATTGTCATGCAAATTATGACCCTACCATGAGAGCTGTGATGTCCCCAGACCAAAAGTCTTGTTCACACTCACTCTTGAATCTATAAATGAAATGTTACAGTTAAAACCTGGTCAAGATCTAACCCCCCTTACCATTGCTAATTTGCTTGAAAGATTCTCTAAGCTATCAAGTTCCAGAAATACCCAAATCCTTCATACTTTCATTATTGAAGAAAGAACATGCCAAAAGATCCCCTCCTTATGTGTCAGTTGTCTTTTCTGAGCTAGGCAAAGATATTACAACAATGATATCATGCATTTTAGGTTTTGCCACCAATGAATATGTAGATGAGATTGTTTTTGCCTACATGTCCATTTTTACCCCTAGTCAACCTCCTGCAGTCAAGTTTGATTATGCAAAATTCATCGCAGATAAAATGCATGATCAGTTTATGAGATTACAAAATGAAAGAGTCTTCAAATATTCATCAGTCCTGTATCATTTGTTTCTCTACTACCAAACTGATAAGTTTCCCTTCTCTGCCAAAAAACTTGATACTAAAGGAAACCCTAGATATGTCATCTTCTGGACCTCTCTATTCCATAGGTAAAGTTCTTCTCACTATCCATATACAGATTTTATTGACCTATTTATACATCCAGTGACTACAATGTTGTTAGGAAGTCCCCCTCCCAGAATCAGTGTAGATATTAAGAGGGTTATTCAGTTGTCCAAACAATAAAAAGTAGGGGATTGGTACTTGTACCAAAACCATACTGAAATCAGAATTTATGGGTGTGAGCTGCCTCCTTACAAATTACCTAGATATCTCCCCATGCGATTATTTGCTCTGGAGTACTACAGGAAAATGATCAATTCTGATGAGATTCACTTTGTCAAAACCAAGAAGAAGGCCCAACTAAGAATAAAAGATCATCTAGGCCCATTTATTTGTAATAATAGAGAAGCAGGAAAGGAGGCAAATGAAATCCTCCAAAGATTGAGATTAAAACAGAGTTTTATCTGGGCCTATGACCCCCACAACTTCATTTGTAACAGAAGGCAGAAACATAAGCTATCTCCTTATATCCACCATAGGATCCCGGAAATTGAACAATATGCCAATCAAACTGAATGGGTGGAAGACACCCTGGTAGATCAAGATAGTACACAAGTTGCAGTTGACAATGTATTGTTGGATCTAGAAAGAAGGCTTGATGAAGATTCGTTTGTACAGGTGCCAGGAGAAAATTCATCACAAAGATAGTCACAGGAACCCAGTGGATAGACTTCAGAACAAGCAGGGCCATTAGGCCAACCAGAATCATCAAAACAACAAGAGCTATCAAAACAACAACAAGAATCTGAACAACCAGAAATATCAGAAGAGGTCGCTCAACCTGAACAAATCGTGAGCAATCCTCCTATCTTGCAGACTCCTCTCAATGAAGAATGAAACCTTAAAAGAGACAGAGAGGAGGCCAGTCCTTCTAGCAGGCCTATAGATCAAACTTTTTCTAAAAGGCAAAGGTTAAACCCATGTGCAAAACAAGAGTACACTGCGGAAACATCAGGCCACACAGCGGCAGAAAGGACAGGAAGTGGGCACACTATCCCTTCAGGAGGTTCACCATCTACCTCACAGTTCCAGGTGTTAGAAAGACAAAAAAGCAAAGAGGTGTCTTCATTCAGAGCTCCTTCATAACAGAGCCTAGATATTAAAGAAAAATATAAAGAAATCAAAGCATGGAATGAAATATTAAAACTGCAAAGCTATGCCCATTATTTGAAAATGGCCCCAACAAACCAAACAAGGTTGATGTCATCCTTTGATATAAAGGAAGGAAAGATGCAGATGAGCTTCCTAAAGCCAATTGTGCAATAGCCAAGATCCATGGTTGATTATTTAAAGACTGATTTTGAAGTTTTGGAAAAGGATATTCATCCTATTGACCAAATAGAACTACACAAACAAACTGGTGAGATGGTATATTCTACATTGACTAATAAGGTTATCATAGCACATCAATTGTAGACCTCATTGAACAATACCTCTGCACAGCTCCAACTGGAAAAATCCTCCTCTCAGGCTAAAGACACCAGGATAAAAACTTTAGAAGATTTGGTGATAGAGTTGGGACATGATCCTATGGATGTCAAAGCAACAGAACAATTGATTAAAAAGAAAAATGATGATATCGCTGCATTGAAGAACCATCTAAAGATCCCTCCTCTCCACCATCCTCAAACTGTAGAAGTTATAGAGAGGCAAAAATAGGAAGAACTTATGGACCTAGTCCTTAAGTTGAATGATCAGTTGAAAGAAACTGAGAAGGAATTGGAAAAAGCAATACAGTGTAAGCAGAATGAGCTAGACACCACTCCTCAGACTGTTATACCAAAAGTTTCTACAGCAGTACCCTCCACTCTGGAAACTTCCTTGGTGCCAACACTTCCACCAGTGACAGCATTACCAGTAGCAGAGATTATTTCAACCACAGATACATCAACCACTGCAAGGACATCAGCAAAAAAAACAAATGAAATGATTAAAGCCTTGGAAGAAATAAGTATCCAAGCCACAAAATTGAAAAAGATCAGAGAACAAATGGCAAGTTTGGAAACAGACTATGAGCTTGCACAAATTCAAAATAAAGAATAAGAACGAAAAAATAGAAGGATGGAGGAAAGAATTAGAGTCCTAGAGAAGGATTTAACATTATAAAAACCATTGGGAGACATGAAACATATATTGTGGGCCAATATCATTGATTCCATCAATGATATTTGGCCTTCTATCCAGGTAATCTTTGAACAGACTGAATTAATGAAAGTAGCTATAGAAGCTATACAGAAGACTAAAGAAGAACTTGGAGATAAACCTGAAGAGGCAAACCAGTTGATTGATTTTTTAAATAGCAGAAACAAGTACCAATTGGACGAGTTAGAGATTGAGGATAGAATAGCTACTATTATTGAAATAGAGAAAGTTCTTACTAAAAGGAACTTAATGCTTAATTTAGAGAAAAGGTGTCAGAGTATTCAGGCAGACATAGATAGCTTCATGTTGAAATATGGCATTTTAAGAGAGAAAGGCCTTCCTAGCCCAATGGTTATACATGACAAGTTAATGACATAAGATGACTATATCGAGAAATTAGAGAAACAGGCCAAGAGTCAAGCAAGTTATTCAACAGTAAAAGCATTACCTACAGGAAAGGTACTTTATGATGGTCTGGAGAATCTATTCTACATAGAGCATGAAATACAACATCTATTCACCAGCAAACCCAATTTTGCTAAGTACATAGAAGCTGATGAAGTTTACAAGAAGATGATTAGGGTGAAATTGCCAGATAACGAATGGTGGACCAGTTTGACTGACTTACTGGAGTAAAAAATGTTTACTATGGTAAAATCTGGTAATACAGGATAAAAGGATGAAACAACACAAGTAAGGAGTATCAATAGGTAAAGAGTATCAATAGGTGAAGATAAGAGTGAATCCAGCACATGACTACTAAGGCAACTGCAAGAGCCAAATCCGAATTCCAGTAGCCAACACATTCACAAATAAAGGGATAGCAAACAATTTGTTTTCCATCTGTCTCTATCTTCGTGTTGAAGATATTTTTTGTTTCCTAGATTAATTCTCATGTAGTTATGAGATATTTTGTATCAAATTTTGTTTAAATACTTCACAATTTGAAGTAATTAGGGTGGATTAAAAAAGCATTTCTGTAGACTTTCGTTTTGAGCTAAAGGAGCAATTGTAATCAAGGCTAGACTGGTTTATTGGATTAAATAAAGTTGAGTACATTTCACTCGATTCATGTGCACTATGCGAAACAAATAAGTATCATTTTTTTGAGTTTGATTATTGTTTCCCTTTATGTTATGAAATATCACATGTGTTTCTTATAATTCTCAAAAGCAAACTAGGAATAATATCATCAAAACTAGCTTAAATGCTCTCTGTTTTAACTGTTTGCTTCTTTAATGTTTTCTACTAAATTGCTTAAGTCTGGGAATTCTTAGTTGCTCCCTTACTTTTGTAATTCATTTCCCCTATTGGCCCCTAGTACAAGATTCTTAATTTCCCTTGCTATTTGCCAACCCTCCCTTCTTCATCTTAATCCCTATCAAGGATTCTTCATTGCCCTTGGCCCTAGTTAAGATTTTCATCCATTTACACCTTGAGATTTGTTCTTGCTGTGCTATCTTGCCTTGTGAAAAATTACCTCAGTGATTAAATCAATCCTGTTAAACCTTTCCTACTTGACTCCATAGCCCAACGGCCTGAATACCTACTCTTCCCATCTATTTCCTTAATTCCACCAAACAAATCAAAACAAATTCCTTAAGCATTAATAACTAGCCTAATATCATATCAAAACAAAGTTAAATCTTAAAGACAGAGCCCTCTCTAGGTTTAGGTTGGCTAGAACCTAGGTCTAAAAGATTGTTCGTGGTTACCTCGGACTATTCCTTCTTTAATAACTTCTAAGGAAAAAACCTGAGTGACAACATAGTGGCGACTCCACTGGGGATTCAAAACCCTCAGTTTTAATAAACCTTTGAGGAATTCACATTTTTATTCATAAGCATCTTAAAGGGTTATTAGAATTTATTTCCTAAAACAAATATCAAAAGCTCGAAATTTGGCTTCAGGGAGAACTCACTATACCAGGGCTAACCCTGATCCAAATCCTCCCCTTGTATTTGAAAATCCCAACCTTATTCTAAGAATAATCAGAAGACAAGAAAGTTCATTAAGCCCTAGACCTGTTTTTAGATCCCATTCATGCCCTGTTGAGTGGTTGTTCCTTGAAGACATCCCTTTTGACGAGTATTTTGGCCTCTCTCTATTTAGAACCACATCTGATAGTGAATTGTTGGACCTAGTCCCAGATCAGAATTCCTCAGAGAACTTGAAATCCGAAGAGCCAACTTGTTAATCGATCGAATTCTACTGAACTCCCCTCAAACACCCCTTACCACTAATAGACACCCTGAACTTTCTGAAACAGCTTCAACATCTTTTAGCTCACCATCTTTTCCCCATACCACTGAAGATCATCCCTCAACCTCATCTCCATTCTTCACTCCCTCATCAGCCCATCACTACCCCTCAAACACCAGTTACCCCTATTACATCAACTCCCCTTGTTGTTCCAAATCCCCCAGTTACCCCAACACCTGTTCTCAATCCTTTACAGCTTAGAGCTATGGCACTCAGATATGCCCCCCTTGTAATGCCTACTCCTCAAGGTGCCTTACGAGTAGATTATCAAAGTAAAATCACTTCATTTGATGGCACTAGAACTTACACAGCTCAACAGCACACCAAGAAAATGACAGATTATTTTGAACTGCATGAGATTGACATAGTAGATGTCCAAATGAGAATATTTGTCCAAAGTCTAGCTGGAGAAGTGAGAACATGGTTTAGAGCTTTGCCCCCTCAGAGCATAGATAGTTTAGAAGTCCTTTACCAACAATTCTTAAATAGGTGGGAGAAGAAGAAGAACCCCCTTCAAATTCTATTTGAATATGAAAACCTTAAAAGAGGACCAAACGAAACTATTCAAGACTATTGTACCAGGTTTAACAATGTGTATAATGCAATCCCTCTTTACCTTAGGCCTCCACCTGGTTTAGCCCTGATTAAATTTCTAGACGAATTTGATACAAACATGGCTTTTCAACTTAGAGAAAGGAATCCCCCCACACTTGAAGATATGCAAAGTGTAGCCGTTAGCGTAGAAGCTAATCTGATGTCCAAAAGGGCTAGAGTTAGAAATGAGAGAAGAACACCATTGAAAGATGAATCTTCACCCTTTGATCTGAAAATGGATGCTTTAGCTAAAGGAATGGAGAGGTTGATGGATAGGATAGAAGTCATTGAAAGGAAACCTAACTGGGATAACCAGCAAGCTAATCCAGTGAGGAATCCAAACTTTAGGAAAAACTAGAACCAAAACACTGGTAAAAATGGTCCTGATCAGAACATTAGGCCACCTTTCCAAGAAAATTATGCTAAGACTTCCCACCAAGAAGACCCTGAGATAGACACTTAAATCAACCTAATGGGTTTAGATAATGAAGAAACCGTTTTTCTAACTCAAGATGATCAAGAACTATATATGATTCAACAATTACAAACCCAAACAGGGGAATCCTTTGACTATAAGCAAGGGTAGTACTCTGCTATTTTTGAAGTTCATAAATAGTACAACTTAAAAAGCAAGAAAAACATTGATGTTCCTGATCAGAATAAACAATCAATACCTAACCAGCCTAAGAAAACTACAAAACAGAATCCTCAAGTTACAAAAACTTTACAAATCCTTTCTAGACCACATCAAAATCGTCCTAATCCCATTATTGAAGATGTAACAGATAACCAGCCTTCTAATGAGCAACCTTGCACTTCAGTACCCCTTAAAGGAATAGTGGAACATCCCCCAGAAATAATATCAAAAAATCCATTGAAAATAGTCCTAACAATGAAAAAGAAAAACATACTACTCAGAACCTTGGCTCTATAAATCCAAATATTCAAACAGATAAAACCTCTTTGCCTTTCAATTTGGGAGCAGAGGTGGCCAAACTCAAAATTTCAGTACCTTTGACAGAATTGGTTAAACATGAAACTTATAGATCTCAAATTAGTAAATCTCTGAATTTTGTTGAAAATGAAGATTCTGTGAATTTATTTGATAACCAGCCTAAGTTAATTTTTGAACCAGATGTTAATGGAAAGCCAGCTGAAGGAGGGGTACCACCCTTTTACATCAACCTTAACATCCATGATAAAATCCTACACAATGCCATGCTTGACTCTAGAGCCTCACATAATCTCATGCCCAAATAGTAATGGAAAAGCTTAACTTGGATATCACTAGGCATTATAAGGATCTTTTTCCTTTGATTCAAGCCAAGTTAAATGCTTAGGTCTCATAAAAGATTTATGTGTCTCCCTAGTTCAATACCCTACCAAGACCATACTTATGGACATAATCGTCGCTGACATACCACCCAAGTATGGCATGTTGTTGTCTAGATCTTGGGGTGCCAAACTCCAGGGATCTCTACAACTGGACATGTCCTATGCTACCATATCAGTCTTTGGACACCCCAAGAAGCTCTATAGAGAAACTTTGATGAAGTATGTAGTGAGTACCCAGGAGAGACCTCAGAATTTTCCCATTTATTCAGTACATTCTGATATAGATTCCTTCATACTTTACAATGATGAGAACAATCAAGAAGATACTTCAAGTATTATAACAGTAGAACCAAAAGAAATTGAAATAATAAAGGAAAATCAAAATGTCCAAATTCATGAAACATCAGATAAAAAAGATGATCTAGATACCTCAATCAAGAATGACTCCACTACCCCAGATGAGAATTATGAGCTTAAAATCTTGTGGCATCTTGAATTTGATGGGTCAGTCAACAAATTAGGTGCAGGAGCTAGTATATGGATTTATAACTTAGAAAATGATCATGCAGAGGGCCATGCCTACAGACTAAACTTTAAATGTACAAACAATATGGCTGAATATGAAGCACTTCTGTTAGGACTGAAACTGGTTAAAAGGTTAGGAGCCATCATATTCTCTATCATGCGAGATTCTGAGTTAGTGATCAAACAAATTAAAGCTATTTACATGACCAAGGATCCTTGGCTAGTATTTTATAGAGGAACAGTCATAGAAATACTAAAAACATTTTTAGAAACCAAACTTGTTATTATCCCCAGAAAACACAACATGCAAGCTCACAGCTTAGCCATGTTTTCTAGTACTTCTAAGTTTCCTTTCGAGCTTAACCATTAGCACACTATTGAGGTTAGGCATAGACCTGCAATTCCTGACAATTTAAAGAACTAGCAAGTATTTGATAATGATTAGAAAATCAATATTTTTTTAACTTTAGATAATGAATTTGTAAATACTAACATATACATATACGTAGCATTAGATTTTGATTGCTTTGATGAAGTAGAAATTAACAAACTAGAAGAAGATCAGATAGATAGATTGCACCCCACAAAGTTTACAAAATCTGATATTCACAACCTAAAATAGATTGAAATTGATGAAGTCATTGATGATGAAACTGAAGTCATAAACCTTAAAGATATTTTTTTACCCAAGGGATTAACTCCTTTGGAGGACTTATTTGATTCAAACGATATTCCCAAAAAGCCTAAAATGGAACCTTTGAAGTCAGACATTGAGGAATGTAATATAGGATCTGAAGAGAATCCCAAACTAATAAAGCTATCAAAATCATTACCTCCCAATGAAAAAATGAAATATGTGGAACTACTGAAAGAATTTTAGGATGTTTTTGCCTGGAGTTATGAAGACCTGAAATCTTATGATACTAGCATAATACAACACACTATTTCATTAAAAGAAGATCAAAAGCCCTTTAGACAGAAGCTTAGAAGAATTAACCCTGTTCTATTGCCTTCTATTGAAAAGAAGATTAAAAGAATGTATGAAGCTGGGATTATTGCACCCATTAGGTTCTCAGACTAGGTTTCCAATTTGGTACCCACTAGAAATAAAATGGGTGGAATTAGGTTGTGTGTTGATCTTAGAAATTTGAATAAAGTTAGACTTAAAGATAACTATCCTCTTCCAAAAATGTATCACATATTATAGAGGGTATTGGGTACCTCCAGAATCTCACTGCTAGATGGTTTCTTCGGTTATAACCAAATCCTAGTCCACCCAGATGACCAAGAAAACACTGCATTCACGACTCCATGGGGCACTTTCATGTATGTGAAAATTCCTTTTGGGTTAAGAAATGTAGGGGCCACCTTTCAAAGAGCAATGTACATAGCCTTTGCCAAAGAAATCCATGACTTCCTGTTAATTTACCTAGATTACCTCACAGTATTCTCTAAATCAGATCAACAACACCTGGATCATCTTAGGAAGGTCTTTATTAAATGCAGGAAATATGGAATTTCTCTCAATCCTAAAAAATATTTATTTGGGTTGGAAGAAGGGAAATTGTTAGGCCACATTATCTCCAAATATGGTATCAGGATTGACCCAACAAGAATTGAAGCTATTTTGCAGATACCCCATCCCAGGAATATCAAAGAACTTCAAGCATTTCTAGGGAAGATAAAATTTTTGAGGAGATTTATCTCCAATTTAGTTGAGTCAATTAGATTACTAAAAAACATGTTAAAGAAAGATTCGGCTATTAAATGGACCGTAGAGGCTAAAAAATCATTCGAAGATATAAATTTAGCCTTGACACAAACACCAGTCCTCATAAGTCCAAAGTTTGACAAAGAATTTATCATTTTTTCTTTTGCATCTGAACATAGTATTGTTGCATTTTTACTACAAAAGAATGATCAGGGATTTGAACAACCAATAGCCTTCTTTAGTAAAGCTCTAAGGGATGCATATTTAAAGTATAATATAATGGAAAAACAAGCTTTTTCTTTGGTGAAAGCTATCAAAGATTTCAGAGTCTATATCTTGTACTCTCACATAGTAGCTTATGTTCCCAATGTTGTAGTCAAAGACATTCTGACACAGAATGGAGTTGATGGAAAAAGGGGAAAGTGGATAGCTACCATACTAGAGTATGATATAGAGATTAAACCTACAAAATTAATTAAAGGCCAAGGGTTGGCCAAACTTATGGCTGAAACCAATTCCCAAGCCCTGGGTATAAACTTCATTGCAGAATTGGATAACGAAGAGGAGATGGCGACTCCACCGATCAGCCAGGCCTTTTTAGATTGATTCTGGTATGCTGACATAATATACATTCTACAAAATTTAAAAGCTCCTCCAGGGTTGTCCAGAACTAAAAGTAGGTTTTTGAAAATGAAATCTTTGAAATTTTGCATAATTGATAATACTTCATTTTGGAAAAATCATGAAGGCATTCTGTTAAATTGTTTATTAAATGAAGAATATGACAAAGTACTCCAAGAATTTCATGCAAGTGATTGTGGAGGACATTTCTACTGGAAGACAACAGCTGATAAAATCCTAAGAGCCAGATTTTACTGGCCGACCCTGTTCTCTGATGTAAAAAATTTTGTAACCTCCTGCCACAAGTGTCAGATCTTTGAAGGGAAAAGAAAACTTCTGCCTTTACCTTTGAAACCCATTTCTACTGAAAAACCTTTTCAACAATGGGGTCTAGACTTCATTGGTGAAATTCACCCCCCTTCTTCTGCTCAACATAGGTGGATCTTGACTGCCACAGATTACTTTACAAAGTGGATAGAAGCTATTCCCTCTAGACAAGCCACTGATACTGTCATAATAGGTTTTCTGGAGGCCAATATTCTGTCCAGATTTGGTTGTCCCAACAAAATTATCACAGACAATGCTGCAGCCTTTAAATCAAAGAGGATGATTGATTTCTGCCATAAATACCATATAACCCTTGGTCACTCTACAACCTACTATCCCCAAGGAAATGGACTTGCAGAATCCTCCAACAAAAGCCTGATGAACATTATTAAAAAATTGTTGGAAGATAATAAGAAAACATGGAACAAGAAATTAATAAATGCTTTGTGGGCAGACAGGCTGACCACTAAGAAATCTATTGGAACCAGTCCCTATCAGCTAGTCTATGGGATGGAAGCAGTTTTCCCTTCATCATTGGGAATTCCAGTAATGAAACTACTCCAGGAATCCCAAGTTGAGCCAAATGATATTCAGAGGAGAATCAATCAAACCATCCATTTGCAGCAAACTAGAGAGGAAGTATACATCAGAGCCCAAGCACTGCAGAAAAAACTCAAGAAATTTTTTTATAAAAGAACCAAGGCAGAAGACTTCTATCTTGGTGATAAAGTTTTGAAGTGGGACTCCAGAAGAGAAGATAAAGGGAAACATGGGAAGTTTGACTTCCTGTGGAAAGGTCCATACATTATATATGCTTTCAGGGGTAATAATGCTTACTTTCTTAAAGAATTGAATGGTGCAGAGGTAGAAGGAGGACCAGTCAATGGTCGAATGTTGAAGAACTATGTTGAGCCAAGTTACTAATATCACCAGTTTCAGTTGTACATATTATATCCTTCACAATGTTTAGAGCAGATTGGATGGTAAAGTTTTGGAGTTGAAGCTCGAAGAGAAGGCCCTAAGCTTCAAAAGTGTCACTGTCATAAATATCAATAAAATAGTAGAATAAAGGAAAATTTGCAAAATAAAATCACAGTCTTTCAGAAGGCCATTGATCTACAGTTCTTGACTTTCCACCAGGGAAAGCCATCCCCAAGTGGAGCCACTGTTATGTTCCTATACCAGTAGGTGTCATAATTTATGAATGACTTAGTTTATCTCTGTAATATGTACATACCTTTACTTTCTACAAATGTTCTCCATATTTGTAAAAAATCAAAAAAAAATTAAAAAATTGTAAAAAGGGTATGTCCTAAAAGAAAATCAAAGGACTAAAAAAGAATGCAAAAAGGTCAAAAAAAAAAAGATGAAAAATGAACCCCAAAAAGGAAGAAAAAGACCATGAAAGTGTGCAAGTCAAAATGCCACTACCATTTGCTTTGATGTAGAATAAAAAGATTATGTGCAGCTTGTTACCTTTGCCACAATCCATGGATAGTCAAACAGTGTAAACTTGGCTATTTCATGTTTTGAATTTCTTGTATATAGATAGAGAATAAAATCTGACCAAACTGTTTAATCCTGGTAGATAAGTAGATAGGTAGAGAAATAAAAGGAGCTCAACAGTTTAATCTGAGCCCTTGGATGTAATAAGGATAGACTTAGATAGATTTCCATTGTAAAAGAAAAGAAAAGTTTGATAAGGGTTTGCCAGTTCAAGTGCACCCTAATAAAGAGTAGAAAAAATGGTAGGATGTGTAGGTAGCTAAGTAGATGAATGGTTGCAGAATTATGTATTATGAATGTTTAGTTAAAAAATTATATCATTTACTTTCATCATCATATTACTTTAAAAGTATGGATAACAAGGAGACATTTACAAAGTCAAGTGACTAATTTCCTCATTCATTTTACCCCTTATTTCACTAATTTCCCACCAATAACAATCAAAGTACCTAAAACCTTAAAGTTAAAGGGGCTCAGAGCATTTCTCTGACTTTTGGAGGGACCATACACTCGGCCCAATAACTTATAGGTTCTAAGTGCTAAATCCCCTTATCAACATTCACCCCCTCCATAATTCATTCATTTTCCCTAAAAACCCCCTTTTTCTAAGGTGAATCACTATTTGCTTGGGAAAAGTAATTACCTCCATATAAAAACCCACAAATGCACTTAAGCCTAAGTTATGATGTTCTGATGCGGAAATGTCAATATATTTCAAAATCATTCTACTTAGCACATTTCCATTTCCATTATCATATTAACATCTAATTTTATGTATTTAAATCCCGAAAATACACCCCTTTCCCATATACATTATTAAAAATTCCATATGTTAATATCCCGCCCCCATGGTTTGAAAAATAAACCATAATAAAATAATTAGATGGGTTGATGTTATAGACATATTTGGGCACTGCAACCCCAATCACATATGTCCATAAACCAAGGGCTTCTAAACCCCTAAAAGTGTTTTTTCATACCCTAAAGGAACAAGGTCAGTTGATTACATCATCTCCCAGAAGTTCTCCCTGAAAAACTACTCAGAAGTGGTCAAAACTGGACCATACAGACTACTCAGTGCTAAGGGTGCAATGCATCTCACCTGCTACACACAAAGGGTGCGATCCATACTGAAAAGCCCTTTTGTAGGGTGCGATGAGTGAGAGCAAACAAATGGCAGAGGTAATTTGCTAGGTGGAAACCCAGAGAATCTTCTAGAAGCTGCTCATTTGACACTTGTCTCTCTGAATTCGCCCAAGGATGAGTAAGAGATCATGAAATATCCAAGTGGAACCAAGAACTATCAGTGAAATGACACTAATCAAAATCCCAGAAGCTGACTCACCCACCTGCAAATATCTATATATGGATCCCTCATCCCAGAGATCCAAAGGCTAGAATTTTATATTTTGTAAGGAACTGTTGTTGGTTTCTCTGTGCAACATTGTATGTTGGGTGATCTAGCTTTTCATGAGGTGAAGAGGGCTTTCATGCTGGGAGGATAGCGCTGGATCAGATAGCTTGGTTGTAATCCTCTCTTCTACTATTTCTATCAATAAATCTATTTGAGTTTTCCTCCATATACCTATATATTTCTGAATCTTGTATTGGTGTATGCATTTGTATGGTCAATATACATCTGATCCTATATTGTTTATGGTTATATATCTCTATGCTTTGATGGTATTATGCTGCTTTGACTCTACAGGTTTTCTTTGAAGTGGGACAAGTGAGAAAAGAGTGGCACAAGTTCTGTCAAAGGAGGGAGGAAACAAGCAAGGAGACTAGCGAAAGATTGAGGTTGGTACTCTCTGCTCCTCTCTCATCTATCTCTCATAAAAGAAAACACAAGTAACTTTGGTTTTTTTGTTTCTAAGATAGCTACCCATCATAGTGGGACTAGCAACTATGAATGGACACTAGTTTTCCCTATAACAAAATTGTGACTCCACTAGGGAATGAATAGTTTGTTTGTTTGTTTCTATTTGTTTACTTTATAAACTACAGACGTAGCCTGAAGTTAAGCCAGCTAGCCTTCGAACTGCATTTGCTATGCAAGTGCAAAGTAGATCAACGCTGCTTCAGTCAATCTCCTGGTTGGTTTATGAACTAAACATGTGACTTGCAAACATTCTAAGTGCCCTGGTGGTATCTCAAATAACCTCATTAGATCAGCCCCTGTACTTTGTGTTTACTATCTATCATTAGCTCAGCCTAAATCCCTGAACTTAGTTGTAAACTGTGAATGAAAACTGAGCTCAATCTCATCCCTGGACCATCACATTGTCTCTCATTGGCAGTTTGGATGCATCGCACCTCTCGTGTGCTGCAAGTGAGATGCATCCCTGTTTCCCTGTGTTACAGGTGCAATGATTGAGTGAGATTGTTTCTGCCTCCAGATTTTGGTTTTTTCTTCATTGTCTTCAGCTTTATTCAGTAGTTTTGCTGTCTATGATCAGTATATCATTGTTGAAACTCTCTTCCTTTGCATTATTCAACCTCCATTGATAAAGAATTGTGAATGTTTTTTATGTATTTTTCATCATTTACAGTTCTCCTTTGCAAACAGTAGCTTCATCAAACTGTCATTTTTTTATTTGAAAGTGTCACAAGTGTCGTTTTCAGTCAAAGAAAAGAGTGTCATAAATTCTTCCTCTTTTAGATAGTTGATTACACTTTTCCATTGTATTTTATTTGAATCATCAATTCTTTGAAGTGTCGAAAGCAGTTTTCAAGTCGAAATTGAAAGTGTCATCATAATCTTCCTTTCGTTTTTGAAAAGAAATTGCTAAAGTGTCGCTTTGAGGAAAGATAGTTCAGATCTGTACTTAGTTTTCTTTTTTTCATTCACACATTAATGAAACTGAAAAACAAATACATGCATGTGCATCTGCATTTAGATTGCATGTGGAAATTGATTTAGGACAGTGCATTTTAGTGTGTGCTCTCTGCTCTATGTTGAAATAATTTTACTTCTCTTTCCTTAGAAGGTAGGATTTTCATTGCTAAAAGAAAGTAAACGACTGTTTATCATCTTAGATTGCATATTTAGGAATTGTATATCTACATCACACAGTCAACCTTAAAGGCAAACTTCTTAAGAAAGATCAACTGTAAAATAAACCTCAATGAACATAAAAACACTTTGGAACCTAACGCACAACATTTAGAAGTCTAGGCTAGAGACGTATTCTGGCGTCGTAAAACCTGGTAACTATCATTTTCATCGTAGGTTGGGTGATTCCTCCTCTTTGATACGAAAAGTGTCGGTACGGACTTGTGCTCCCACCACCGTCGAGTATATATTGGGAGACCACAATAGGCTATATCCCTTATCCTTAGGAAGCTGTGTCTGTCGCCCTATCAATCGCAATTCACTGAACACAGCATTCGGGAAGATTGACTGCCGTACGTAAAAAGTATTATGCAGTTTTGTGATTGGTTTGGTAATCCCTCTGTCTATATTTCCAGAGTAGTCACTTTCGTTCCTTTTCAGACTGATTAAAAGAAAAGGTCCATCTGAGCACTTGTCACTTCAGGATCATTAAAAATCAAAGGCAACTAGAGTCATCTTTAGCTTTTTCTCGACTCTTAAAAATTGAAAAAGCAAGTTGTGTCAAAGCGTCATAAAATTTATTTTAATCGGAAGAATATCATTGTTCCCTCGTTGGTATTAGGTTGAAAAAATGGAATCCACCAATCAAGGATTTCCCCTTGGGGGAAATCCTAGTCCTTTCTCTTCTTGGGGAGATGTTGGTGCTCCACATATGGCTACATTGTCCCTTCTAGGACTCACAATTGGCCTGCCAGTATGGCTTTTCTTGACCTCTGTCGTTCAAAACACCGTAATTCCTCAGCAATCAAATCAGCACCAGATGATATTGAAATCGCTCCCCCACCTTCTACTTCGTTTGTTTCTCCCTCTCCTTCTTCCTCTTCACTTGGTGAAGCTAGTAACACTAAAAAACAAGTAACTGAGAAGAAGAAGAAAGGGAAGGAGAAGAAGAAGAAGAAGCCAATGGCGAAAGGGGGCAACCATGCATCGTCTGGTGAAAATCCACACACTACATCGTCCAAACCTAAATCTCCATGTGCCATTTGCAAGGGAGACCACTATCATCGAGATTGTCCCTATATCCCACGGATCTTAAGGGACTGGTCTCCTTGTTTGCACAATCCGGTGTCTTCAACCTCTGACGATCATGTTGAGAGTACACCATCAACTAGTGAAAATGAAGTCAATGGATAGAAAGGAAGATCTAAATTTCCTTGTAGATTGTGTGAAGGCGATCATGCCCTCCACCATTGTCCTTTCCTAAATGAAGCTAAAAGAGTCTTGGATAACCGTCCTGCTTCACCGCAGCGACTTCCTTCTGGATACAAGAAACTCTTGCCGAGTCCATCACTAGTTGAAAATCTAACTGACACACCTTTGTTGTCGGTCGAAGCACCTATCATTGAAGATAAACCCTCTGAGTCCACACTAGACCAAAGTCAATAGGTTGAGATGGCAGTCGACCCAGTCTTGTCTTCAGAAAGTCCATCTTCGGATGATACAGTCACCAAAGAGAATGAGAATGACATCATTCAAATTATTTTTGCTAACACAGAGTCCGGTGAACCTGGGGGCAATCTACTCGTTCCTTTACCGTAGGAAGGAAGTTCATTAGAGATTCATTCGGTCGTTTATTCGGTCCCTCCTCCAAGCAATCTAGTCGTTTCCTTCGTTTGGAATCTACTAGGGAGACCCCGCCTACCATCTAATGTACCATTCTGAATCATAGTACAAGCTTACAGAATGGTCATGGCTGGCACTATCATAGATGAAGGGGCTTCCATGAGTATCCTTTCCTCAACTGCTTGGAAAGCGCTTGGTTCGCCGTCGCTTTTTCCTGAGATTCGAAATCTGTTAGGCTTCAACAAAGGAACCAGTTAACCGTTAGGGATCCTTCCAAATTTTCCTATAACTTTGAGAAGGAAAATCATTTATCTGAACGTGATGGTATTCCAAGGGCCATTAGATTAAAATCTACTCCTTGGGCGTGACTACATTTATAGCATGGGAGCTATTGTTTCCTCACTCTTTCGAGTGATGTGTTTCCCGCATGAAGGTAGAGTGGTCCAGCTCATAGACCAGCTTTCATTCCCCGGTTCAAACACAGCTACTAGTCAAATGCCATCCCTAAATGGTCTTTTTTCACAAGGAATGTCTCATCAACCTCCAGTCAATCCACCTGATGAGCGCGAGTGATTCGGTGAATGTGACTAAACCCAGGGGGCATGCGCCCTGGTCTGCTTCGGCAGGAAAACCCCAGATATAAGGTAGGTTTCCGCGTAGGATATATGACTAGTCTGACACACCCGTCCGTTTAGGAAAATGGGATTAGACTGGAATAGGATTCCCTCATCAAAGGTTATGTGATTGGAAGTGGATTCAGCCCTTTCACCTTTGTCTATTTCGATGGACAGAGCCAAGGAAGTGTTTTGTCTGCAAATGCGGACAAAACAATCTTGCAAATGCAAGAACTTCCATATGGTAACCTGGAAACTCTACTTTATACCTGGGGGCATGCAAACCTTTTGCTTGCAAGTGAAAATCGACCTTTTATTTTCTTAGTTTGTAGGCTCTCAACCCTTTAAACTCATAGGTTGGTCGTTCCTAGCTTGCATACAAAAGGCTCCGGAGCAAAGTTGCGCATGGGGCAAGCTCCCTAAAAAATGAACCTACTGATGAGAAACATCCTTATTATACGACTGGCACGAGCAGGTTTACGTGAAGTTCAAGCTCGTTAAATAATAAACCTAGCGATGAGCATATGTTCCCCCAGAGTTTAAGCTCATTAAAAAATGAACCCACCTTTCGGTAAATAACCTTTGTGATCGCATCGTTATCAGCTTTTGAGCCTTGGTCGTGTTCTTACCATCACCTCCACCTTTTAGCCGATCATACGCCTCCACTTGATTGTTTACCCTTTTGAGGAACAGCTGCGATGAGTGATTATGTTAGCCACCTTCTTTACACTGCCATTATGGAAAAGTTCCAAACCTTACTTGGAACCAACTGCTACCCGAAAATATCACTCTTTCCTCAAATACGATTCTCTTTTAAGCTCTTTTTAGACTCGTAAAATATAAAAAGATTTCTGAGCAATTGGCCTCTCCAGCTCATTAAAGTGATTGGAAGTGCCATCCCTCCTCTATATTTTAATCTTTTTGGACCTGAGGGATCATTACACAAAAATATTGAGTGCTTGTCTTTTTCGGCTCGTTAAAGTGATCGGAAAAGTCATCCCTTTCGTATTATTTTATACTTTTTCAGACTTAAGGGATTATACTATGAAAAAGGACTACTAGAGTTTCCTTTCCGCCTCTTTTCAGACTCTCTAAAATTGAAAAGGACCGAGTTATCTTTGTCGTTAAACTCGTTAAAACAATAGCGATAAACTTGTCCATGCAGACGAGAACGAGTTTCACTGTCGCTAGGCTCGCTAAAACATAGTGATAGGTTTGCCTGAAGGGAAAATTATAGAACAAGCATATGTTATCCTCCTCAAGCTTGACAAAAATAAAGAGGTACTGGTCAGCAATGATTGGGAAAAAATTGGGAAGAAAACTTGAAGAGCTTCATTGGTAGCAGGTCGCTCTTGAACATGACACTTTCACTCCATCACCATGATTGAGTCGGGTTGGGTTATTTCGTTCATCGTTCATATCACCATTGGTCCTCTGTACCATCCATTTTTGGGGTTTACGCTACCAATCCATTTCAGTGTTGCCGATATGTTCAAGAGAAGTCGCTCAGAGAATTCATCAACCTAGCTAACATCTCATCCGCTGCAATACCTTCATGCTTCATTCTTTCATGACCACCATCTTGAACCTTGTATCATCAGATCGTTTTCACCTCCAGAAAATCATTTGCTCGGTTTCATGTCGTAGATGTGGGATTCCTTAAGGCCCTCCTATGATGGGTCACTTCTTGTCGACATCAGCTCATTATCCAAGACGCTGACCTAGGAACAACCCTTTCAGTACTTTGAAGCTTGCATGCCTCAATGGAAAGTTTCTCACTTCCGGTGACAGGTTTACATCTATGGCCTTCGACCGAAAGACTTTGCATGGTGTTCGACATCGACTCATGTATTCACACCACATGAATTGAACTGCAGTACCTTGAGGGTCATCATCATTATCGATGATTCCTCTCGCGCCCGTTAACAGCTCACATTATTGGTTGGTAATCAGTCGATGTCTTTCCGTGTTCGACATCAGAACATGTTTTCAAATGGATCAACTTGTACTTCAAGCGAATATTGAACGAGTTTGAAGACCCTAGATCTAGTTTCATCCATCAGGGCTGCGATATATTTAGGAAAATAAAGACATCAAATGTACATCATAGCTGCACAGATAATCATCCAAGCCAAGGGATGATGGCTCTACCAGAATCATCAGTCTGCCACACAAACGGTTGTCTGTCATATGTACATGAAAATGAATTTATAAATATGAGCATGGGACTTCCCGCCTCAGCTAGATCATGAAAATATTATGAAGATAATTTATTTTATTGTATCTTATTACAGGTCACCTTCCAATTCGAAAAACCTTGGATCCTCATGATAAAGCATTTCACCCGACATCAGAAGATTTACGACCTCATGCTTTAGGGGGCAACTGTTATAGACATATTTGGGCACTGCAACCCCAATCACATATGTCCATAAACCAAGGGCTTCTAAACCCCTAAAAGTGTTGTTTCATACCCTAAAGGAACAAGGTAAGCTGATTACATCATCTCCCAGAAGTTCTCCCTGAAAAACTACTCAGAACTTGTCAAAACTGGACCATACAGACTACTCAGCGCTAAGGGTGCAATGAATTTCACCTGCTACACACAAAGGGTGCGATCTATACTAAAAATCCCTTTTGTAGGGTGCGATGAGTGAGAGCAAAAAAATGGTAGAGGCAATTTGCTAGGTGGAAACCCAGAGAATCTTCTAGAAGCTGCTCATTTGACACTTGTCTCTCTGAATTCGCCCAAGGATGAGTAAGAGATCATGAAATCTCCAAGTGGAACCAAGAACTATCAGTGAAATGACACTAATCAAAATCCCAGAAGCTGACTCACCCACCTGCAAATATCTATATATGGATCCCTCATCCCAGAGATCCAGAGGCTGGAATTTTGTATTTTGTAAGGAAGTGTTGTTGGTTTCTCTGTACAACATTGTATGTTGGGTGATCTAGCTTTTCATGAGGTGAAGAGGGCTTTCATGCTAGGAGGATGGTGCTGGATCAGACAGCTTGGTTGTAATCCTCTCTTCTACTACTTCTATCAATAAAGCTATTTGAGTTTTCCTCCATATACTTGTATATTTCTGAATCTTGTATTGGTGTATACATTTGTATGGTCAATATACATCTGATCCTCTATTGTTTATGGTTATAGATCTCTATGCTTTGATGGTATTATGCTTCTTTGACTCTACAGGTGTTCTTTGAAGCGGGACAAGTGAGAAAAGAGTGGCGCAAGTTCTGTCAAAGGAGGGAGGAAACAAGCAAGGAGACTAGCGAAAGACTGAGGTTGGTACTCTCTGCTTCTGTCTCATCTATCTCTCATAAAGGAAAACACAAGTAACTTTGGTTTGTTTGTTTCTAAGATAGCTACCTATCTTAGTGGGACTAGCAGCTCTGAATGGACACTAGTTTTCCCGATAACAATTGATTAATCGATCTGCAATTAATTAAGAGCCATAACCCTCCGCCGCATTAAAAGGGATTAATTAATCAAATTGTTATTAATTAATAACCATCCTCCAATCAAATCATCCCCAATTCCATTAAATCTCCCTAATCCATGATTATTATCCTGTCGGGCCCCTCCATTAATTCCCGATCAAGTCATTGGCCCGACCACCGTACGATCTGACCCCTTCATATCTAATGGCTCACACTCATATCAGGCAGCCCCCCGATGTCGATCTTTACTTGCCCGATGTAAATTGTTTTACTATTCATCCCGCTGCTACGTGTCACCCGATGAATGGCATCAGGCGAACCTCTTCCAATACCGCCAAGCTCTCATAAGTGGTTCGATAGATTCCGCTTACCGCCTCCGTTTACCACTTCCACTAAATAACAAAACGTCACCTCCGCTAGTTGCCGCCAACTGTTGATTTCCATTATACCCGCCAAAACATTGACTTTGCAAATAAAACCAAAAATACTTATTATTTTTATTTCACCAAGAAAATAACCTTCTGTTCTCCATGCACACGCAGAGTACATTCAAATTGTCACCTTGCTTCCGACCATCAACCTCTAGAAGCTGTTAAACTCTAGACTACCATTGCAGACCCGTGCGCTCCCTACAATAGTGCACCAGTGCCATTTTTTCTTTCATACAACCAAAACCAGGTATTTACTCCTTTTCAACTAAGAAACCCTGTTTTCATACTGAACCTGGGCTAAATTGCTGTAAAAATCAAGTAATTCAGTGAAATTAAGCTATTTGACAGTCTTGATACTCTCTGAGATGACCCACTCTTCCATATTTCCCTTAAATTCTCTGCCCTCATCCTTGAATCCACACAAACCAAGGATGGATGCCATAGTCTCCTTACATATCATGCCAGTTACCACTCCCCACAGAGATATAGACCATCTTCTCCTGGCTGACAAATATTTTCAGATAAAAGACCTCACCTTCGACGAAACCCCTCTGAAATTGTATTGAAGATATTGAGACAATTATTTGAACCATGCAGATAAGATAGGCCTATGGGAATCAAACCTGCCCAAATACCAATTCCCCTGTGTTCATGTTTTCCTGGAAATTATTCACTACTGTCATGCAAATTATGACCCTACCATGAGAGTTGTGATGTCCCTGGACCAGAAAGTCCTGTTACACTAAAAAATGTCACCATGACTATTTGCAGTTAGTATGGCTCCATCCACTGTCATACTATCCTCCTTGGCAAGTCTCATGCCTTTGCTCTTCATGTCAAACTTCAAGAAAGAAGAGAAAAGTCATTTAAAGTCAATTATCTCTGGTACGCAGTTTCTCTTAGCCTTACCTGCGTGTACGCAACCCAAGTTCACAATACCTGCGTACTTGTACGCTCTGTATGTAAAGGGGTGGGTGCGTACTCCTGTAAAGGTCAAAAGGCGCAAGTTTCACTCTAAAAAAGTTACTTGTGGTCATTTCTAGAGTCTTCTAGAAGCTTGTTTGACGTGTATGAAGCGCCTCCAGATGGTTCATGTATCCCTACCAAAGAGGAACTTATCCCATCAAGAAGGGAGCTATCCCATCCAAAGAGGGGCTTATCCCATTGATGGTGGACCTGAATAACTTCCTCTAGAGCACTATAAATACAGGCATTGGGCCAAAGGGAGGGGAGGTTGAAAGCTGAACATTCCTAAGGGTAGATGCTGCTGGAATTAGGACTTCCTTGTAGAAGCTTGTGAGGAGAGATTACCATCTTTGCTTGTTCTATTTGGAAGTGGGTGAGCTGATCAGAGTAAAGGAGAACTCTTGTGGACCCTGGGAGGGACTTGCACAATACCAAGGCTCAGGTTGTAATGGTTCCTTTTGTTACCTTTTAATACAAATTAGTCCATTCTTCTCAACAATTTGTTATTTATGAGTTGTTTCATATACTCCTTGGTCTATATGTTAAATATGTTTTATTTTATGTGATATTCAGGTGCTATTTAATCGTTTGATTGTTAGTGAATGCAAGTTTCGAAGGGAAGGAGGAGCTCATCCGGATCAATGAAGCTGGACTACTACAACAGCGTTGGGTTACAGGTAGGATCTAAACACTTGATTTCTCATATTGTAAAAGCATATTTAGAGAAGGATTGCTCTTATTTGTCTTGTTTGTCACTAGAAAGTCTTAGGCTTCTAGGGAGGTCGGTTGTGTCCACACTAACGACTCATTCCGTGTGACAAAATGGCGACTCCACTGGGGACTCCATGAATGTGTTTGAGTTCTTTTTGATTTGATATTTTGGTCTGAGAAAAATCGCTTGTTTTCTGATTTTTGGCTGTTTAGCTGTGTATTTGGGTGGGTTAGCTTAGAGTCAATTTAGATTTTTATTTTTCTTAGCTTTGCCAGCAGTACGCAGTCTCTGAGTTAGGCACAGTGCGTACTTGTACACACTGCGTCTTTGTGCACAGGGCATACCCGCGCCTGTGTCAACAGATCACCTGCGTACCCCTGTCAAATTTGATAAAATTTCATTTTTCCTCTTTTTGCTCTTTAGATTTTGTTTTTACTTTGTTTTTACTACCCAGATCCATTAGTTTACTGTCAGAGATCTTCACCTGAACTTGTCCCGTTAGTGTCGAGGGTTTTGGTGGAATTCATAGGGATTTTGCCTTAGGGTTTGATTTTTAACTGGTCCTGTAGTGACTTTGGTGTTAGAGGTTGTCAAACTTTGGATCTCCCTGGTTTTGATCAGTCTTCTTAGGAGTCGGGCCTGTCATAGAAGTCACCCTTGTGAGAGACCTATCTTTGTGTCTTCTCTTTGCGAATCTCGAAAAGTTTGTTTGTTAAAACCTTGAATTTCATTCTTGAGAAAAAAGAACAAAAAGATTTCGATTTTATTTTTTGTTTAGTTTATGATTCTGCATGAACTGATCCTTAGTTGCATTTTGACTGAGTAAAACATCCGGGAATTATCCTTGTAGGCTTTTGTCCTCATTATTTTTTGCTTTTAGGTAAATTTCCTTTTAATTTGCTTTTGAGTGAATTTGATTTGATTGTCTTAGATTTGTTAAATTTGATTTGATAAATAGTTTTTATATGCTTTATTAATATAGAAAAAACACAAAAAATTCTTTTGGAAAAAGTTTTCTTTGGTAGCATTTGTAGACTTTTGGGAGAAAAAGGAAATTTCGTAGAGTAATTAGTGGTCATGAGTTGTATGTTTTGAAAAGATAAAGAGATTGTTTCTTTGATTGTCTTTACTAAGAAAGTTGTTTTCTATAAAATTTGCATTTTCCAACTCTCTTAGTTAGGAGATTCATTGAAAAAGAAAAGTAGTGTAAATCATCTTAGGTGCATCTTTGTAGTGGTTGCGAGTCGAGTCTACACACCACCAGTTTCATCTCCACTACCTTTTTGTCTTTAAGAAAAACCATAAAATTAACGCTTAAAGTAAAATTAACTTAGTAACTTTTATTTACCAGGGCTCTGAAACACCAATTTAGATCAGGCTAGTGTCTTGGAGTAGGAGAGTAATTAACTCTCCAAGACAACAAAACCAAACAAGTAGCTTATCTTGTGATAGAATAAATCCAATTGTTTCATTTGTACTCTGGGAAAGCTCCTCTTAAAGGAGAAGCACGAGCTCGTGTCCGAACCAGTGAGGGGATCAATCCTCCCTCGTTGGGAACGACGCCAGACACGCACGTATTACAAACAGTAAACCTCGGATTAACCATTGTCGAGGAGCCAGGGGTCACTTGTCGGTAAACCTTGGATTATTGTCAAGGAGCCGGCAAGGGGATTGAGCTTGATACTCTGCCCTTGCGTGCTGTCGGAGTGTAGACTGTTCCCCCAGGTGCATTTGTTGCTATTGGTAACCTTAGTGACCATTATCTTTAGGATTCTACCGAGGTGACGGTGGAGGGAAGATCCCACTGTACCTGGAGCAGACGTCGGCTAGACTCACTTGGATTTTCCGGGGGGTTCACTTCACTCGAGACGGTTAAAGTGGAGGAACTTGTGCCGGTCTATTCATTAAGCAGGTTGCCGAGGTAACTGTTCCACCCGCCACTTCTGTACTGAATACGGCAATGTTGGGTTTCATCTCCAACTAGAGTTTTTGGTCCGGAAGGCTACTGTTTGTGTTTGGTTTGATGCCCTAGATTCTTTAAGCGTGTGATTCAAATTTGTTTGGTTCTTTAGAGACTTTAGGTGGTTTGCTTTGAGATTTTACTTTGTTTGCGTGTGCAGTAGTTAAAAGTTTTTAACTGTGGCGGAATTACCGAGACAGTCCCGTCGACTTTGGGGCAAGTCTCCTGAGGTTGTTTCTGTGGCCGAATTGTTGAGGAAATCCCGTAGACTTCGGGGTGAACCTCCTCAAGACGTCCCAAGTCATTATGAAGGTTTAAAGGTCCTTGTAACTCCTAGCGGCAGTAAAGTAGGTTCACCTGAAGAAGGAGAATCGTCATTGGTAGTCCATCCAGATTACCAAGGTCTAGAAACAGGTTATAATCCTCAAGCAGTTGCAGTTTCCGAGCTTGCTGGTAGTTTTTCATCTACTAGTGATATAGGCGAAGAACCTGAAGTATCTGAACCTGTTACTCCAACTTCTAATGCACCAGATTCACCTAGGGTAGAAAGAGTCATCACCGAAAATCTTCCTGCTGGTTTGGTAGCTATTGAAGAACTTGCTCCAGAGGAAGAATTAGGCGTATCTATCCTTGAAGATCAACCTACTATTGATCTAAGGGAGCGTGAATCTATGTTTTACAGTCCTCCTAGAAGTACTACTTGGTACCTTTCGTTAACCAATTATTTAGACAACTCAGGGATAAGTTTTTCTCCACCTCGTACTCCTTTTCCACCTGGAGGTATTTATACTCCTGTAAATATGTCTGGTCATTCGTCCGTGTTCACTCAATTTCCACGATAGACCAGCTGGCTTACTTTTCATCCGACCCAGCCTCTTCAGAGAGTATCCAGCATGTTGGTAAAATGACTATCCCTTACAAGGATGTTGGTGTGATTAGTTAAAGATTTCGGTTTACTGGGAACTTTTCCTTTCCCTCCAATCAACGCAGACCCTTCATTCGCAACCATTCATATGATTACTTCAGACACTATTATCTGTAATGATCCTTGGATTGTCCCATCTGAATCTGAGATAGACTCATTCGGTAATGCAATGCCTTTGAGTCCATATGAAATTGCTTATGAGGCCGTGCAGTCTTTTTCCGACTCAAGTTCAACCCAAATCGACCAAATGAATGTGGTCCGTGCGGAATCACTTTTCACATCAACCTCAGAACGGATAACGTTTCCTGAAGTTGTGTCATCTGACGAACAACAATCCTAAGTGTAGATGATCTACCATGGGAAGATCTTCATCATCGATCTTCGTTTTTACCTGAGGGTGATGACTTTGAAAATGATTTTTCATCAATTTTTACAGCTGAATATGTCAAGGACGCTCAGAATCCCCTGAAACATCCTGATTCAGAGTTGAATTTGGGAAACATTTACCAAACCATTGCCATTGACATTTCAGTCAAAATCGGAATTATTGAGAACATTCATATAGGTGCCTCGTGTACAGATGACGAAATTCAAACATACAAGGTCCTATTTCAAGAATTTCGCGACGTGTTTGCCTGGTCCTATGAGGAAATGCCAGGAATTGATCCCTCCATTGTTGTTCATGAAATCAAGACCTACCCGGAAGCTAAACCCGTTCGGCAACGTCTTCATCAAATACACCCTAGGAAAGCGGCTGCGATTAAAGCAGATGTCGAGAAGCTATTGAAAGCAGGTTTCATTTATCCGATCCCGTTAACGGATTGGGTATCGAATATTGTTCCGGTTAACAAGAAACAAGGAACAATAAGAATATGCATCGACTATAGGGATATAAATCGTGCTTGTACAAAATACAACTATCCTACGCCCTATATCGATCAAATAATTGATGATTGTGCCGGCAGCGAAATATTTTCCTTTATGGACGGTTTTCCCGGTTACAACCAAATCAATATTCTACCTGCCGATCAACCAAAAACAGCTTTCATTTGTACTTAGGGGACATTTTCTTACTGCAAATTACCTTTTGGACTTAAGAATGCCGGAGCCACTTTCCAACGGGCAATGTCTTATGCATTTCACGACATCAAGCACATTGTGCAACCGTATCTCGATGATTTGCCTGCTCATTCTTTACATCGAGTTGATCACCTTGTCCACTTACGTGCTATTTTTATGAGGTGTCGGCATTATCGAATTCGGTTGAACCCACACAAATGTGTCTTCTGCATAGAAGTGGGACGATTGCTAGGATTTGACATTTCAAAAGCCGGTATCCGCGTCGATCCCTCGAAGGTCGAAGCTATCATCAAATTGCCTCCTCCTTCGAGTTTGCGCCAACTCCAAAGTTTGCAGGGGAAAGCAAACTTTTTACGTCGATTCATTCCTAACTACGCCAAGATTACAAAGGGTTTCACCCGGTTGTTGAAACAAAATGCATAATTCTCTTGGGATGAGATAGCTCAGAAGTCTTTTGATGCACTAAAGCACGCGTTGACCCATGCACCGTTGCTGCATCCTCCCAACTACAACCAAGACTACTTTTTGTATCTCGCCGCCTCCCACTCCACCATTGGAATGGTCTTAGTTCAGGAAGATGAATTCGGAATGGAACATGTGATATATTATCTTAGTAGGACGTTAAATCCCACTGAGCTAAAATATTCGCATGTGGAGAAATTGGCCCTGGCAGCTGTTCAGGCTGTCCAGCGTTTTCGTCATTACATTCTTCTCCGTAAAACTACAGTGATTTCGGATTGCAACCCTATGATCTATATTCTGACTAAACAATCGCTAGGGGGCAAGTACTCCAAATGGATCGTTATCCTGCAGGAGTTCGATTTGGAGTTTGAGAAGTCTAAGTCTAAGAAATCCTTAGTTTTTGCGGAATTGATGTGTGACTTCCCGCGTGCTGACACGAAAATTATGGTAGAGGAACCCATTGCGGACGAATATTTGTTTCTCATCAGCACTTTAGATCCGTGGTATGGGGATATAATCATCTATCTCCAAACCCAATCCTTTCGGCCCGAAGCTTCAAAGTTGGAACGTCGGAAAATTCGATTCCAGTCCCAACAGTACCAAATTATTGGAGATACTCTTTATCGTCGTGGGGCGGATTTAGTTTTTCGTCGTTGTTTAACTCATGAAGAGGCAGAAAGGGTTATGAATGACTACCATTCTGGAGCATGTGGCGGTCATATGTCTGGGTATGCCACAGCTCAGAAGGTGTTGCGTGCTGGCTATTTCTGGTCGTTCATGTTTAAAGATTGTATCATTGCAGTCCGAAAATGCCACAACTGTCAAGTGTTTGATCGCAAGATGCGCGCACCACCTGCTCCTCTCCACCCTATAATTGCCGTTGGTCCTTTTGCTAAATGGGGTATCGATTTTATTACATGTAACCCTCACTCGGCCGGGGGGCATGCGTATATCATCCTTGCGGTTGATTATTTTACTAAGTGGGCCGAGGCGATGCCTACATTCGAGGCAGATGGCAAGACAGCGGCAATTTTCGTATTCAATCATATTATTGCTAGGTTTGGTGTCCCACAAGCGATAATCACTGACCATGGGTGCCATTTTCGAAACATTATGATGACAGAACTCACAAGCCAGCTTGGTTTACGCCATGATAGTTCTACTCCTTATTATCCTCAAGCAAACGGTTTGGTTGAATCCATCAACAAAGTTCTAGTTATCATGATCCGACGAATCATTGGTATTCATCGGTCGAATTGGCATAACATGTTATTTTCAGCGCTTTGGGCGTACTGAACCTCAGTGAAAACATCAACAGGGTTCACTCCTTTCCAACTAGTTTATGGTTTGGAAGCAGTGTTGCCCATTGAATGCGAAATCCCATCACTTCAAATGGCTATCAAATTACTCCCAGCTACTTCCGAAGAGGAGAAGCATCTGTTATACTTAGCTAAATTAGATGAGACTCGACGTGATGCTGCTTTGGCAATCGAGACTCACGCGAAAAGAATGAAAGCCCAGTATGATCGTAACGTGACTCCTCGTAATTTTTCGGAAGGAGACCTAGTGCTATTATATGATCAAGCTAACGATAAGTTAGGTGCTGGAAAATTCGTTCCCATGTGGCATGGGCCCTACATTGTCAAGCAAAAGCTAGCAAAAGGGGCCTATGAGCTGGTAGATTTTGATGGGGACTCTTTGGGTAAGCCCAGAAACGGACTTTACCTAAAGAGGTATTATGCTTAAATGGTGGGTATGGAGATTCAGTTAGTTTAGTTAGGTTAATTTTTCTTTCTATCTGGTGTGTTTTGTTAGTTTAGACAGTGTGCTTAGCTTAGAGAGTGTGTTTTTCGTCGTTATTCTGGCTTATCTTGGTTTTACTCTTGATATTGCAGATGTCGACGCCTCTCCAAACTTACATTGGATTTGATGATGGTGCTTGTCGTAGTACACGGAATATCTCTTCCGCAGCTTGGGTTATCTATTCACCCTCTGACGAGTTAATTTCTATGCATGGGGTGAGCCTCGGTCAAACAACAAACAACATTGCAGAATACAGTGCAGTGATTGAATTATTATCTGAATCTATTTCATTTGGGATTCGGAGTTTGATAGTGAGGTTAGATTCTGAACTCGTTGTATTACAGCTTAATAGAGTCTATGCCATTAGAAATCCAGTGTTATTAAGATTGTTTTTGAGGGTGCATCTCTTGGAACGTGAATTTGATTACATTGAATATCAGCATATTCCAAGGTCTTTAAATACATTAGCAAATGCAATGGCGTCTCGAATGTTAAATAGACATTTGTAACAATCATAAATGTAAATTTATAAACATTTCATCACACATGTTTAACAAAATAAGCCGGTAATAATGATATATATAGATAGGAGTGTGTCAAAAATATACATCGTCTTCGATCATAGGTTGAAAAACACCTTATGATCGACAAAAATGATAAGTACAAAAAACCAAAAATTTCGCATGTGTCTACAAAAGTGACTAGCCAATCACTGGTGGTGCTCTCTATATGAGACCACTGCCCACACTACCCTACACAGGAACCTCCTGAAAGGTCCTGGGACTGCGACCACATAGCGCTGAAGTCGGATAAGAATATCGTCTATAGTCGTCTCTGGTATGCCTGCCGTGAGACGCTCTAAGTCCTGTTCCAGCTCGGCTAAGGTCTCTGCGGCCGCATCCTATGGGGCTGGTGCTGGTACAATTGGTACTCTTCTCTCAAAAGCCCGGAGATTGGCCAGACACCGTGGGCCTACATCTGCATTTTGAAAATTTTTGCTGTCAGTTTTGAGACGATATATAAAAAACAAAAAATAGATAATTTAAAAACTTGTGAAAAATGAAGTACCTCTGTCGTCCCATTGTTCTCCTTGTGGAAGAACCATGTCCGGATCATTGCGAAAATCTACTCCGGCATAAGGAAAATCCTGAATCGCAAAGACCTGGCTCTCCAACCAGTGAAAGTAACCCGCAGGAAATCGGACAACCCCTGCTCCCTCATCAGAATGCCGGGCCATTACCGAAACCCACCGCATCAACTTAGGCTCCCGAGGAGGCCCAACTGGAACAGTAAGATGCTGGGGGATCAGCATTGGAACTCTCTCTAGGGAAAAGCTCACAACTAAAGGCCCATATCCAAAGGTCTTCAATTGTCCGTTCTTTGCCCTAGTCAGTTGGCCTTTCATATTGGCCAGCACAGCATCGCACCAGTTGAAAATGGTGCCTCGGAAGCAATCTATAGCCATCCGCATTTGGGAACCAGTAGCTATGTGCAAAGCGGCAGCACCGCAAAGTCTGGTAACTGTAAAGGCAATTACCATAAGTTCAGGTCGGGATATGTATCTGATTTCTATCCCCTTATCCTGGTTTTGATTGTTGCACCACTCTAGCCGGAGACTAGCAAAGGATTGGCTACCCGGCCTAGTCCCGAATAGAGAGAGTTGCTCGCCCCTGTTAGGCAAGCCAGTGACAAAATATATGTCGGAGGACTCTATCTCGAGCTGGTGTTCTCCGATGTAAAAGCATTGATCCCGAATGTTCCACCTTTCAACCAGCCACTCTAAGAATGGCACCTGGGCCCTCATGCCAGGTATGGCCCAGTACTTGTAGAGACCGCATGCCTTTAAAGCATCAATGGAAGGTTGATGACCTATTGCGGCCAAATCGACATCTTCGTGTTCTCTTTCACGCCAATCTAGCATGGTGGGCAATCTACACACCAATAAACATTGATTAGAATTCATTAAATCAAATTTTTATGGTTAGGTTTTGAGTTTGGGTTTTGAAAATCCGCTTTGCGCGAAGTACGCACCCCGCGTTTAGAAAACAGAGCATGGGTATGCAGTTGTTCTGAAGGTGGGCTGCGTACTCCGACCAATTTCCCATATAGGAAAATGTCGGGGTACGCAGGTCACCCATGGGGCACCTGCGTCCCCCGAAAAGCGGACTCTAAAACCCCAAACCCTCCAAAAAATCAAACTAAAACTTAAAATGGAATTCTAAACGGATGAAATTGAAGAGGAGGATGTTGTGAAATACCTGAAAGAGACGGCGCTCGATTCCGACGGTCGGATTCTCCGCAAAGTCCACGGGAAGTTTCTTGCCAAAAGCCCTTTTCTCACCCTCAACAGTAAAATGGTAAAAATGACATGGTAAAAAGTCTTTTTATAGGTTTTTTGGATAAATGAATGCTAAGTTTGTTTATTTTTCACCATGAAGGGATATTTTTTCAATGTATTTTTGCCATCTTAAACAGGTATGAATAATGTGTTGTTTTTGTGTAGGACAAAAGGACTTTAGGGTAAAATCATCATTTTTCACGAACCAAGACATCAGAGTCATCTTTTAAGCCCTTTTCTGACTCCTAAAACATGAAAAGATTGCCGAGCGTTTCTTTTACACTCGTTAAAACGGAATTAAAAGACGGTCCTCTTACAGCCCTTTTCTGACCGTAAAAACAAGAAAAGATTGCCGTATTTTTGTCGTTTCAAATTCAATACTGGAAATAAAATGACATGCCTCTGATCGCTTTTTACTTTTCAGGTCAAAGGCATTAATCATGAAAGTACTCCTTGGTTGCAAGATCAAGCGGTTCTCTCAGGTATTATTTTATACTTTTTCGGGCTTGGGAGACACAAATTTACGAAAAAGTTCACCTTGGAGTCTTCTTTAGTTTTTTCAGACTCTCTAAAATTGAAAAACGCCGAGTTTCTCCTATACTAGACTCGTTAAAATCTCACAGTAAAGGACCTGTTCGATTACAAACAGGAACGGACCACTCCTTCTTAGGGTCTGAATCTAAACTAAGTTGGACTCATCCGAAGGATGAGCTTATAATCAAGCATATGTTATCCTCCTCAAGCTTGTAAAAAATAAAGAGGTACTTGCCAGAAATGGTGGGGGAAAAGAGAGAAGAATCAACCTATTTGTTATCCTTTGTTACAGAAGAACCTTATCACCGCTCTTGAACATGACACTTTTTATTCACCTGGGTTGGGAAATCCTTTGCCTTAAAGCTGATAAAACCACTCTGAAAGTCTTCAATCATTTCTGGGTATTAACTTTGGGTCAATCATCACCAAGCCATCTGTCTTGTCGTTATGTGTTCAAGAGGTCTCTGCAAATAAACCATTCATACGCAAAATACTTGTCATCCATTTGACCATCCCTGAGTCAGTCCTTACAGCAACATTTCTTCAACTTGAACAATGATTTTGTGTTGTGGGCTTGCCTGCGACGGGTCGCTTTCTATCGACATCGGCACATTATCTAGAAATATGACTTAGAAATCGTCAGTGCCTTGAAGTCTGCATGCATCAATGGCAGGTTTCTCGCCTTTGACGACAGTTTACATCATTGACTTTCGATCAAAGGATTCCGTGACGTGTTCGACATGAACCCATTCATTCAGATTTCATGGATTGTACTGGGTACTTTGAGAACCATTGACATCACTGGTGGTCTCTCTCACACTTGTTAACGGTTTACATCATCGACTGGTAATCAAGTGGTTTCTACCATGTTCGACATCAACTCATTTATTCGCATGGATAGAATCGTATCAATTCAGGAAGTAGAGATGAAGACCCTGGATCTAGTTTCCACCATCCAGGTTGCGAGGAGTTTTGTATTCATTATATAGTAGGCTAACCATAAACATATGGTTGCGTCCATACTGTGTCTACAAAAGTCTACGATTGTGATGTACTGCAAAATCATTCTTGTATCAGAGCAGTAGTTAGATTGTCAGTTAAAGTTTTCAATCTGAGTATGGGAATGCCTACCTCAGCGATGATATCATCTTATATATGTATTTTGTGTTGAATATTTGTAGGTTCTAACCGGGCTCTCCGCAAGATACTCCTTGAAATGATAAAGTACTTCACCCTTCCTAGATCATAAAAAACCCTAATCTACTACAGGCTTCGCACTTTAGGGGGCAATCTGTTACACTAAAAAATGTCACCATGACTATTTGCAGTTAGTATGGCTCCATCCACTGTCATACTATCCTCCTTGGCAAGTCTCATGCCTCTGCTCTTCATGTCAAACTTCAAGAAAGAAGAGAAAAGTCATTTAAAGTCAATTATCTCTGGTACACAGTTTCTCTTAGCCTTACCTGCGTGTACGCAACCCAAGTTCACAATACCTGCGTACTTGTACGCTCTGTATGTAAAGGGGTGGGTGCGTACTCCTGTAAAGGTCAAAAGGCGCAAGTTTCACTCTAAAAAAGTTACTTGTGGTCATTTCTAGAGTCTTCTAGAAGCTTGTTTGACGTGTATGAAGCGCCTCCAGATGGTTCATGTATCCCTACCAAAGATAAACTTATCCCATCAAGAGGGGAGCTATCCCATCCAAAGAGGGGCTTATCCCATTGATGGTGGACCTGAATAACTTCCTCTAGAGCACTATAAATACAGGCATTGGGCCAAAGGGAGGGGAGGTTGAAAGCTGAACATTCCTAAGGGTAGATGCTGCTGGAATTAGGACTTCCTTGTAGAAGCTTGTGAGGAGAGATTACCATCTTTTCTTGTTCTATTTGGAAGTGGGTGAGCTGATCAGAGTAAAGGAGAACTCTTGTGGACCCTGGGAGGGACTTGCACAACACCAAGGCTCGGGTTGTAATGGTTCCTTTTGTTACCTTTTAATACAAATTAGTCCATTCTTCTCATCAATTTGTTATTTATGAGTTGTTTCATATACTCCTTGGTCTATATGTTAAATATGTTTTATTTTATGTGATATTCAGGTGCTATTTAATCGTTTGATTGTTAGTGAATGCAGGTTTCGAAGGGAAGGAGGAGCTCATCCGGATCAACGAAGCTGGACTACTACAACAGCGTTGGGTTACAGGTAGGATCTAAACACTTGATTTCTCATATTGTAAAAGCATATTTAGAGAAGGATTGCTCTTATTTGTCTTGTTTGTCACTAGAAAGTCTTAGGCTTCTAGGGAGGTCGGTTGTGTCCGCACTAACGACTCATTCCGTTTGACAAGTCCTGTTCACCATCACTCCTGAATCTATAAATGAAATGTTGTCGTTACAACCTAAACAAGATCTCACCACCCTTACCATTTCTGATTTGCTTGAAAGATTCTCTAAGCTATCAAGTTCCAGAAATACCAAAATCCTTCAGACTTTCGTTATTGAAGAAAAGAACATGCCAAAAGATCCCCCTCCTTATGTGTCAGTTGTATTTTCTGAGCTGGGTAAAGATATTACAACAATGATATCATGCATTTTAGGTTTTACCACCAATGAATATGTAGATGAGATTGTTTTTGCCTACATGTCCATTTTTACCCCTGGTCAACCTCCTGCAGTCAAGTTTGATTATTCAAAATTCATCACAGATAAAATGCATGATCAGTTTATGAGATTACAAAATGAAAGAGTCTTCAAATATTCATCAGTCCTGTATCATTTGTTTCTCTACTACCAAACTGATAAGTTTCCCTTCTCTGTCAAAAAACTTGATACTAAAGGAAACCCTAGATCTGTCATCTTCTGGACCTCTCTATTCCATAGATCAAGTTCTTCTCACTATCCATATACAGATTTTATTGACCTATTTATACATCCAGTGACTACAATGTTGTTAGGAAGTCCCCCTCCCAGAATCAGTGCAGATATTAAGAGGGTTTTCCAGCCGTCCAAACAATACAAAGTAGGGGATTGGTACTTGTACCAAAACCATACTGGCATCAGAATTTATGGGTGTGAGCTGCCTCCTTACAAATTATCTAGATATCGCCCCATGCGATTATTTTCTCTGGAGTACTATAGGCAAATGATCAATTCTGATGAGATTCACTTTGTCAAAGCCAAGAAGAAGGCCAGCTAAGAATAAAACATCATCTAGGCCCATTTAGTTGTAATAATAGAGAAGCAGGGAAGGAGGCAAATGAAATCCTCCAAAGATTGAGATTAAAACAAAGTTTTATCTAAACCTATGACCCCCACAGCTTCATTTGTAACAGAAGGTAGAAACATAAGCTATCTCCTTATATCCACCATAGGATCCCAAATATTGAACAATATGCCAATCAACCTGAATGGGTGGAAGGCACCCTGGTAGATCAAGATAGAACACAAGTTGCAGTTGACAATGTATTGGTGGATTTAGAAAGAAGGCTTGATGAAGATTCATTTATATAGGTGCCAGGAGAAACTTCATCACAAAGACAATCACAGGAACACAGTGGACAGACTTCAAAACATGCAGGGCCATCAGGCCAACCAGAATCATCAAAACAACAAGAGTTGTCAGAACAACAAGAAGAATCTGAACAACCAGAAATCTCAGAAGAGCTCGCTCAACCTGAACAAATCATGAGCAATCCTCTTGTCTTGCAGACTCATCTCAATGTAGAAAGAAACCTTAAAAGAGACAGAGAGGAGGCCACTCCTTCTAGCAGGCCTATAGATCAAACTTTTTCTAAAAGGCAAAGGTTAAACCCATATGCAGAACAAGAGTACACTGAGGAAACAGCGGGCCACACAGAAGCAGAAAGGATAGGAAGTGGGCACACTATCCCTTCAAGAGGTTCACCATCTACTTCACAGTTACAGGTGTTAGAAAGACAACAGAGCATAGAGGTGTCTTCGTTCAGAGCTTCTTCATAACAGAGCCTGGATATTAAAGAAAAGTATAAAGAAATCAAAGCAAGGAATGAAAGATTAAAATTGCAAAGCTATGCCCATTATTTTAAAATGGCCCCAAAAAACCAGACAAAGTTGATGTCAGCCTTTGATATAAAGGAAGGAAAGATGCAGATGAGCTTCCTAAAGCCAACTGTGCAACAGCGAAGATCCATGGTTGATTATTTAAAGATTGATTTTGAAGTTTTGGCAAAGGATATTCATCCTATTGACCAAATAGAACTACACAAACAAACTGGTGAGATGGTATATTCTACATTGACTAATAAGGCTATCATAGCACATCAATTGCAGAACTCATTGAACAATACCTTTGCACAACTCCAACTGGAAAAGGCCTCCTCTCAGGCTAAAGACACCAGGATAAAAACTTTAGAAGATTTGGTGATAGAGTTGGGACATGATCCCAAGGATGTCAAAGCAGTTGAACAGTTGACTAAAAAGAAAAATGATGATACTACTGCATTGAAGAAGTAGCTTAAGATCCCTCCTCTCCACCATCCTCAAACTGTAGAAGTTATAGAGAGGCAAAAAGAGGAAGAACTTATGGACCTAGTCCTTAAGTTAAATGATCAGTTGAAAGAAACTGAGAAGGAATTGGAAAAAGCAATACAGTCTAAGAAGAGTGAGCTAGCCACTGCTCCTCACACTGTTATACCAACAGTTTCTACAGTAGTACCCTCCACTCTGCAACTTCCTTAGCGCAAACACTTCCACTAGTGACAACATTACCAATAGCAGGGACTATTTCAACCATAGATACATCAACCAGTGTAGGGACATCAGCAGAAAAAAATAGATGAAATGATTAAAGCCATGGAACAAATGAGTATCCAGGCCACAGAATTGAAAAATATTAGAGAACAAATGGAAAGTTTGGAAACAGACTACGAGCTTGCACAAATTCAGAATAAATTAGAAGAACAAAAAAACAAAAGGATGGAGGAAAGAATCAAAATCCTGGAGAAGGATTTAACATTAGAAATACCATTGGGAGACATGAAATATATATTGTGGGCCAATATCATTGATTCCATCAATGATATTTGGCCTTCTATCCAGGTAATCTTTTAACAGACTGAATTAATGAAAGTAGCTATGGAAGCTATACAGAAGACTAAAGAAGAACTTGGAGATAAACCTAAATATGCAAACCATTTGATTGATTTTTTAAACAACAGAAACAGGTACCAGTTGGACGAGTTAGAGATTGAGGATAGAACAGCTACTATTATTGAAATAAAGAAAGTTCTTACTAAAAGGAACTTAATGCTTAATTTAGAGAAAAGGTGTCAGAGTATTCAGGTAGACATAGATAGCTTCATGTTGAAATATGGCATTTTAAGAGAGAAAGGCCTTCCTAGCCCAATGGTTATACATGACAAGTTAATGACACAGGATGACTATATTGAGAAATTAGAGAAACAGGCCAAGAGTCAAGAAAGTTCTTCAGCAGTAAAAGAATTACCTACAGGAAAGGTACTTTATGATGGTCTGGAGAATCTATTCTACATATAGCATGAAATAAAACATCTATTCACTAGCAAACCCAATTTTGCTAAGTACACAGAAGCTGATGAAGTTTACAGGAAGATGATCAGGGTGAAATTGCCAGATAATGAATGGTGGACCAGTTTGACTGACTTACTGGAGTAAAAAATGTTTACTATGGTAAAGTCTGGTAATACAAGATGAAAGGATGAAACAACACAGATAAAGAGTATCAGTAGGTGAAGATAAGAGTGAATCCATCACATAACTACTAAGGCAACTGCAAGAGCCAAATCTGAATTCCAGCAGCCAACACATTCACAAATAAAGGGACATCAAAAAATTTGTTTTCCATCTGTCTCTATCTTCATGTTGAAGATATTTTTTGTTTCCTAGATTAATTCTCATGTAGTTATGAGATATTTTGTATCAAATTTTGTATAAATACTTCACAATTTGAATTAATTAGGGTGGGTTAAAAAATAATTTCTGTAGACTTTCGACACATAGAGGCGCAGAAACGGCAACCAACAAGCCGTCGATAGCCCCTAGCCACAACAAACACAGCCACAGCAGCACACACAGCATCTCAGACAGCCAGCCACACAGCGGTAACAATCTCCGCTCACACGCATTCCACGCACCTTCAATTGTAATCAAGGTGGACTGGTTTACTGGATTAAATAAATTTGAGGACATTTCACTCGATTCATGTGCACTATGGGAAACAACTAAGTATCATTTTTCTGAGTTTGATTATTGTTTTCCTTTATGTTATGAAATATCACATGTGTTTCTTATAATTCTCAAAAGCAAACAAGGAATAATATCATCAGAACTAGCTTAAATTCTCTCTGTTTTAACTGTTTTCTTCTTTAATGTTTTCTACTAAATTGCTGAAGTTTGGGAATTCTTAGTTGCTCCCTTACTTCTGTAATTCATTTCCCCTACTAGCCCCTAGTACAGGATTCTTAATTTCCCTTGCTATTTGCCAACCCTCCCTTCTTCATCTTAATCCCTGTCAAGGATTCTTCATTGCCCTTGGCCCTGGTTAAGATTTTCATCCATTGAGACCTTCAGATTTGTTCTTGTTGTGCTATCTTGCCTTGTGAACTCTTACCTCAGTGATTAAACCAATCCTATTAAACCTTTCCTACTTGACTCCATAGCCCAATGGCCTGAATACCTACTCTATCCATATGTTTCCTTATTTCCACCAAAAAAATCAAAAAAAATTCCTTAAGCATTAATAACTAGCCTAATATCATATCAAAACAAAGTTAAATCTTAAAGAGAGAGCCCTCTCTAGGCTTAGGTTGGTTAGAACCTAGGTCTAAAAGATTGTTTTGCGGTTATCTCAGACTATTCCTTCTTTAATAACTTCTAAGGAAAAATCCTGAGCAATAACAGGTTCCAATTTTGATCTTGTTGAAGCACAATCAGGTATCCATGTCAATTGAGTAGCTACTTAACTAGTTATGTTGGAATTTCAATGTTATTTGATTGAGCAGTTGGTTTCAGCTATTAGAGTAGGAGTCTGCAGGTAGGATTGATATTCAAGCATTTGCGTTTTCATTTTCAGTTGGTTTGTAGTACATTTTTCAGTTTGTGTGTTTGTGGTTTTCAATAAGGATCAACAGTGCTCTCAGCGAAATATGAACAAGGACACGGGGTGTTAGTTTGAGTTTCAGTTTGCTTCAATTGAACATTAGAGCAACAATCGATTGCAGGTTTTCAAGATTGGGAACAACCAAATGGATAAGGATACTAGTCTACGGTGTCCTTGGCACCTCACAAGGAGGATTTCATCCCCATTGGAGCCAATGTTAGGGTCCTATAATATGGGATCCCAGTCACTTTTGTCTTACTATTTCATTTGAGGTCATTTTAGTAAATAATAGTCATGGTTTCATGAGTGTCATGGTCTAAAGGGATTTTTTGTACAAAGAGGTCAAATTTGTCAAAGTATCATTGTAAATATGTTGAGTGAAAAAAGAGTTTTTTTTGCCATAATTTGAACTATAATGTCACAAGGAGTCATGATTTGAATTGGAAATCATGAGGGGTCATTTCTCATCATAGAGGAGTATAGGGCTCATATTATCAAACCTTGAGTATCGTAAGTGGGTCACCTAAGTTTAGAGGTTAAGTCTACTTCAAAACAATCATGAGATGGATTAGGAATAGATTTGGAGGTTGTGGTGAGTTAGTTTGAATGCCATTTTAATGATAGGTTATGATTTATGTGGGAAGATAATGGTCAGAAGGATAGTCCTTTCCTTTTCCCCAGGCGCTACATTTTCCAAAAGGTGTTACACATTCATAATTTCCATTTCCAATCACTATTATCATCATCATTTCCGCTCCAGGACATTTTGCAATATTATCTGAACTTTCCTCTTCATTCCACATCACTCAAGCCTTCTCCATTTTTTTTGGAAGTTGTGGTATGCTCATTTTCATTCCCTGCAAAAGGGAGGTGGGGGCGTTATGAATCCACACAGCACTGCAATTATTCCATGCCGATGGTTAATTCTCGTTCATAGGTGCAAATCCAATTTTATCCTTCTCCCTTGATGTTGAATGAATCCTCAATTGCATGTATGAACCAGCAAAAAATCATAGAAAGCCTACAAGAGAAAAAAAAAAAAACAAAAACAAAAAACAAAAAACAAAAACAAAAACAAAAAAAATCATCTTCATTGCTTTTTTGGGTGTGGAAATGAATGTTTAGTATTTTTTATGAAGAAAGGTTAGAAAGGGATCTCCAACATGATTAGAATTATGTCAGCGTCATGAAAAGTATGTGCATATTGTTCAAAGACATCATTGTTCATCAAAACCTATAGAAGATAGGTGGCGATGCACTTTCTCACTAGCGTTGCATTTTTATGAAAGTGAAATTTAGATAGTTGGGGGATTTGTGAGATAAAATAAAGTTTATGAGGAATTTGATGTTTTTTAGGCCTTTTCACACCTGCTGAATTCATCAAGAAACTCAAGGAGTGACCGGAGGTATCTCAACCATGGAGCATTGTGCTTTTACGCTACGTTTTCACACAGTCACCATAATTTCACAATATCTCTTAGACCCTATACCCATTTTCCCTTAAATTTGTACAGTAGATGTATGGGGTTGAGATGAATAAACACAAATAATTTCAGCCCAAAATGATTCACGGTTTTCAAAAAATAAGCTACTGTCACCTACAACCATTTTCGAATTTTCTCTATATTTGTGGGTCATATTTGGCTCAAATTGGGTGTGGAGAAGAATTATGATGATATTAACTTTCTATCCAAATTTAAGCTCAATATTGTTCACCATTTCGGAGATAGTAAATAAATATTAGTCACGCTGTGAAAGTTGATAGTTTTCCTACGAAAGTGGGGATAGTCCAAAACGAGGTCTACAAGCACTTTGAATATAAGAGGTTAATTACCAATACAAAGGTAATTGAAGCATACCCATTTTTTCCATTTGGACAGAGGAAGGCTGCAACCATATAGAACATGGAGGGCTACTTCAATTTGCTGTGAATCTGGCTAATGCGCTGCAAGTCTGCACAGTGAGCACCATTTCATTTCAAATTTTGAATGTTTGGCTTCTAAAAGTAGTTTACATCATGTGAATATGTGGCTTATTGTCTTAGGTGGTTTATTTAATGTTTATTTTCCAATATTCCAAGTTGATGATGTATTAGGAAAGTTATAATAAATAGGGCAAAGGTAGTTTCCTAGTACCTAGGAAAGTGGTTTTGTTTGCTATTTTCATGTAATTAGTTTTATCTATTAGGGGAATACGTGGATTTCGACCCCCTTAGACTTAGGAAGAGAATATTGTATATAATTCATGAATTTGAATGTAGAAAGTGTTTGTTTCTGGTTGGATTAGAGAAGAACAATTTTTTTGTGGATTGTATTTTTTGAAAACTTTGCCAGTGAATGAATGGAAGTTAGAAGGTGATTTGCAGGGATTCCTGTGTCAGAGTCTTGTTGTTTTGTGCTAATTTTGATATTGTAATTTGCCTCATGTGTTTACATCTCTTAAATGGGTATATTCTTGCTTCAAAACCCAGATGTTTAATTCATAATTCATCTTTCATGATCCTGTGATTTAGTTCTTCAAGTTATCAATTATTTCATCCTAAAGCAGCAGTTTAGAATTCATCTATGGTATTGATGCTCTATGTGTTGTCTTTAACCTTTCTACACTCACCCTCTACAGTGATTTAACCTAAATTACACCACGAAGGTTTCCTACCTTGCCCCTATGGAGAAACCCTTTTCTCTTTCTATCATCTCACTGGACAAAAATAGATTTGACATGACTCCATGCCCAATGGATTTGTCTCCTTTCTCATCAACAAACCTTTGAAAACACACCTTTATTTAACTTTATACCTAGGGTAATATCAGACAGATTGAGTAATCTAAGTGAGATAGCCCTCTCCAAGGCCAGAAGGGATAGATTGTAACCTTGAAGTGGTTTGTGGTCACCTTTACAATTTCTCTCCTCAACCTAGGGAATTTACGGAGTTCTAACATTTTTGCATTGTTTCCAGGGAACGAAAGGTTTCATCTTCTTCGAGAAAGATCATCAAAATTTTCAGACACATTTGAAGGTTGAACCATTTACCTGGCGACTCCAATCAATTTTCCACCTAATCCAAAGACTCCACTGGCAGCAGGATACAGAAATGAGGGTTTTACTTACCGACTCCACATTCCAAGAATTCGGAGCTTGAATTGCCTAATCTATCAAAATGGTTGGGTATCTCACAAACCCTATTTCTATTGAAGGTTTCAAAGAATGTTGAGATAATTTTGATGATAAAATTGATGAATATTTCTCTAATTTATTAGCTATTTATTTAAAAACATGCAAATGTATATCTGAATTTAAAATTCACTTTTTAGAGTTTGCTAACAAACTTGAGAAGTACATTTAGGTCTTAAATGTTCAAATTCAATCTTACAATTTTCAAGATCAAAATCAGTTTGTTAAGGACCTTCTCCAGTTGCCTTTAGTTACTAACATTGAGGGATGTTTTGTTTTTAAACATGATATTAAGAATATACAGTTGAAACCATGGTCTGATTTAAAAAATACATATAAGCAGTCTCATTATGGCAATCAAATTATAGAACTTCTTGATGATCGGTAAAAGAAATATGTTTTCTTTGATCATGTAGTTGATTATATGGAAGGATTACTCGGCTTAAATCTATAGCCATGTTTTCACTATGAAAAACAAAGATATCATCATATGCCTTTGTTATTATAGGTTCCAATGTTGATCTTGTTGAAGCACAATCAGGTATCCATGTCAGCTCAGAAACTACTTAACTGGATATATTGGAATTTCAGTGTTATTTCATTGAGCAGTTGGTTTCAGCTATTAGAGTAAGAGAGTGTAAGTATGATTGATATTCAAGCATTTGGTTTTTCACTTTCAGTTGGTTTGTAGTATATCTTTCAATTTGTGTGTTCATGGTTTTCAATAAGGATCAAGAGTGATCTTAGGGAAATATGGACAAGGACACAGACTATCAGTTTGAGTTTCAGTTTGCTTCAATTGAAAATTAGCGCGGGAATCAATTTGCACGTTTTCAAGATTGGGAAGGCCTTTAGTCTACGGTGTTCTTGGCACCTCACAGGGAGGATGCCATCCCCATTAGATCCAATGTTAGGGTCCTATAATATAGGAATCCCATTCACTATTGTCTTAATATTTCATTTGAGGTCATTTTTGTAAATATTAATCCGAGTTTCATGAGTGTGAAGGTCTAAAGGGGTTTTTTGTACAAAGAGGCCAAATTTTTCAAAGTGTCATTGTAAATATGTTGAGTCAAAAAGAGTCTTTTTTCCATAATTCAAACTATAATATCACAAGGATTCATGATTTGAATTGGAAATCATGAGGGATTATTTTTCATTATAGAGGAGTCTAGGGCTCATATCATCAAAGCTTGAGTATCATAAGTGGGTCACCTAACTTTAGAGGTTAAGTCGACATCAAAGCAATCATGAGATGGATTAGGCACAGATTTGGAGGTTGTGGTGAGTTAGTTTGAATGTCGTTTCAATGACAGATTATTGTTGGGCATCGGATCCCCCCACAGCATGTTTTGGGACTCAAAGCCCAAGTTTTGGTCAAGTGTATTGTCACACTCCACGAATTGCGGGCGCGGAGCGTGAAGTATAGGTTGAGTCATAAGGTTGTCGGCCCTAAGTGTTGTAATGTAATGTAATGTAATTTAATATAATTTCATGTCAGCCTACCCATGGTCCGTGGACCATGGGATTGTATAAATAGAGCGAGGCTCTAAGTTGTAAAGATAGTGAATAGAAGAAATGAATATGAATGATTCGAGTATAGAGTAAGAGTCTAAGTGCTTTGGGTTGTAATAGTAGGAAGAGGTTCTACAACTGAGTACGCAGAGGCCTAGTAGAGTCTGCAGTTGAGTGCGCAGACCCCTACAGCTGAGTTCATGAGGCGGTATTGAGTCTGTAACCTTAAACAAAGAATAATAAAGAGAAGTTGATTCCAATTTCTATGCATCTGCTTGTATATTGCATTATATACATTTATACTATTTTTTTTATCGCACACACTTATATGAATGCTGGATATATTGTTAATTATCACTAGACTTACACATATAAGCTAAGTAATCGGATAATAACAGGTTAATAGTAAGGAAGTTGGGTAATAATATGGATTGCGCCCCAAGTAGGGTTGCGTGAAGGCAGCATCACAGGTTGCAAGGGACTAATAGATGCATGTAACGAAGTGTGCAAACTGCCAAGAGCTCATCAAACATCCCCAGGGTGCGGAAGCCTAGTTCTAGCAGCCCCCCATACTACTTCTAGTGAGACCTCAATCTGCGCTCCACGGACTATTGCCGAAAGGGCCAGTAGTACTAGGATTTGTTTGGCTAAAGCACCTCTGAACCTAGGTCGGGCCCATACAAGCCAACAAATGGTTCCGTTGTCAAGACCGGCATCTGCATAAGGGATGTCTGATGTTGTGCCACTAGAATCCAACAAATAAAGAAATTGAAGGGTGGTTGGACAAGAAGATTCACGAGTTCGCGGCGTAGAAAACAGAAATCTGCGAGTATCTAAGGAATAGTGGTTGGAGCGCTACTTGTATATGGAAATCCACGAAATTTTCTTTGTATCCTTTCCTTCTGAGCTGTATGAGTGGATTGTGAAGCTCGCAGACAGTCAGGGAAGGTGTAGGCTTGACAAACCAATCACGTGGACTTCATAATTAGTGCACAGATTAGAAGCGTCAGGAGATAATATCGCGCAAGCTGTGGACCATTGGCTAGACCAAATTATAGGAGGATTTATCACTGAGTTCACGGTAGATACGAACATCAGCTACAGCGAGGCAGAGCAGTGTTTCCTCAAGGGACGGAGAGGTAAGTATATTTAATCTTTGAACACTTGGATTAAGATGTTATTGTGTGAAAAGCGGGTTATGCGAATAAATTAATGTTTAGGACTACGCAAAGTGGGAAGATCTATAGAAGCGGAAATAATGAAGAATTAGAAACCAAACCCTTAATTTCCCCCTCGCAAGAAAGCGAGGAAGAGATCGTGAAAGTTTCTCCTAGAAGCATGGTCAGTCTGATAAGGCATCAAATTCTGCGCTTACCACTTCCACCTACACCGCCACCCGTCTCACCCTCCTCACCTCCATCTGTTGGAAATAATGCTGAGAGGGCGGTGAATCAGTATTATCAGATCTATAATTTTATTTTCCAAACATATTTATATACACTACTTCAACGAAGTGAAGTAGCGTGTACACGCGACTGTACTTAAAGAAACTAGCGTATATGCAGAGAACTTTTGATTTAGACAATTTATCATGTATTGAGCTTAAACCATTATATCAGAGATTTATTATACAATGCAGTAAAATCATAATAAAGCATCACACATAAGCAACACACATGAACACCAAGACAGAAGGTGGAAACCCAATGTGGGTAAAAACCACCTACTGTTGTCGTCTCTGTCTTCTTTTAATAATAATAAAATTTGTTTACAATCTTGTACTAGTGCAGACTCATACCAGTACGTAGGCATCCACCTATAGAAGGCTACAACCTTCTCTCATTCTCCAGTTGCTACTAGAAGGGAGCTACAACCCCCTAGCTCTTGTACTATCCAATATGTTTACTAGTACGTAGGTTCCAGCCTACAGAAAACTCCACTCTTCCACCCGGGACCACGTTTTATGAATTTTCAGATTGGATATTCCTGGAACACAGCACCACAATCTGAAGGCCATGTTTCATTCAATTTTCATACTGGACCCATCAACAACATTGAAACTCATAAAATCATAACTGCAATACAACCATCAAATACATTTGCATCAACCACTCATTGAAACTTAATCGTCACTTTCTGAATCAACCACAACTGAATCAATCAATCACTGACAACCCATCATCATTGAAGCAAATCACAATTAATCAACCTAATCATTCAGAACACTGTTACCAGAATACAGTCACCAGAACACAAAGCAGAACCCATAACTTTGCAGCAGCAAATAGAAACTACTGAAACTTTAAACATCATGCTTTATAAGGTATACGCTACTTCCATGTGTCGAACCAGCATGTATACGCACTTTTACCAAAGGAAACTAGCGTACAAATATGCAAATTCTAATTTATGATGTATATGCTACTTTGATATGCTGAACTAGTGTGTATACGCTCTTTTACTAAAGTGAACCTGCATACAAATCTGCAAATTCTACCTTAAAACATCACAATTATTCCAAACTTCAGTCATACCCAGATCATCATATTTATAGAATAAAACATGTGTCAGTATTCAGATCTAGATTGTTCAAGATCAAACCACATAATCATAATTGTTTTAAGCCTTTATGATCTCGATCCATCAACCTTCATCAGCCATATAGGTGCCTCCTTAGATCAAATCAAGCAAACCATTAGAAGCTCATGAACCTACATATATGATCCAAAACCTCATAAGATATTCAAAATACTTTCACTTATGGCCTAATGATCTTCTCCTCCTTATATAGTTTTAAGCCTTTCTCAATACCATGGACAAAAACTACTTAGGACCAATACCTTGGACCAAATACCTCGGACCAATTACCTTGGGTCAAATACCTTGGACCAAAAACTTTGTTTGTCTAAGATATATGCGCTTTTCCTTCTGTGAAAGTGTGTGTGTACGTATACGCTCCTTTTTTTCAGTAAACCTATGTGAATACGCAGCTTGGACAAGGTGAACCTACGTATACCTCTCTTTCTTCATTCTTTGTAGTCTAATATGTAATTCTTTGACCTGTTGCACTGTGAGCTTTCATCTGAGTGAGTTTCCATCAAGGACAACACCTGTATCATAATGCCAACAATCTCCCCCTTTGGACTTGATGGCAACAACAACACCAAGACACTCTCCCCCTTTGACATCAAGGGCAAAGGGTAGACCAATATATTCTCTCCTTTTGACATACATTATGTTGTTCATGCTCCCCCTGAGTACATGCTAAATTCTTTGATTGAGCTCCCCTTTTGTACGTGCTGAGATGCACTGAAACCGTCCATGCTCTCCCTAAGCACAAGCAGAGTCTAAAAAAAAAATTCAAAAGAATAACATGACTCTATAACTCAACTATGTGAGTATGACCTTCCTATCACCAATGACTCATACATACATCCATTCTCCCAACCAAGTGGGGATATACCAAACTTGACTCATCCACCCAACCAAGTGGGGATATACCAATTGTTTATACATGACAGAAACAATAAATATTACATCATCCATCTCATGCAAAGTGGGGATACAAATTACATCATTTGTCCAATAGGACTCATTCAAATGTATGAGAAGACATATCACATCCTAGACTTTTACATGGCTTAAGCAACAAAAGGTATAAATATCTGAATCCATAGCTGGACGTAGCAACCATAATGCCAAAAATGCAGAATGCGAGTGAAGTTTAATGCTCCCCTTGAACCTATGCTACCTGTGCATTGTTAACAAGTCGATGATCAAGGCATCTTTGTCAGTTAGATAGAAATTAATGAACAAAGCATATCAATAGACTGTGATCATCAACATCAGATAGAGCACCCATATCAGAGCTTTGCTTACCCCCATATTGTTATTTCTGTGCCCCATAGAATCCCTCTATTGTTATTTTTGTGGCTTTATATTATTATTGTTAGGTCGGCTGGATTATATTGTGACTCCTTAGACTCCTATATATAGAAAGGAGGTTTTGTCATTTGTATCATCCAAGAATTGTTCATTTATGTAATGTAAAGGAGGTTGCCCCCTCGAAGAGGCTGAATTCTAAGGCGTGGATCTCTCTTTTCTATCTTTTTGTGAGCTGGTTTCATAACATTTGGTATCAGAGCTTTGGATTCTAGGGTTTCGCTGCTCCAAACAGGTCATCGTGGCATTTTCGCTATAACTTTTTTTCTGTGACGTTTCAGAAGTCGCAAAAAAAACCCATTTGAGAAGAATTGGCGCTGAACTTTGGTCCGAATTTCAGAGCTTTTCGCGCCATATTTTCGGAGATATGATCTGAGGAAGTTGGCCTTTTTGCAGACTCCTGAATTACATTCAAAACAGGTGACCTGGGGAAAATCGTCATAACTCTCTCTCTGAGGATCGGATTGAAATTTCGTAAAAGGTACAGAAAGAGGACGGACTGTAGTTTCTTGTGGGTGAGTTTCAGATTCAAAGGTTGAAACAGTGACTCGTGGCACGTCGTACAAGTTCGCTCTACTGAACCAGTCTAAAAGCAAGTCACTGTGGGAGATTTCACATAACTCTTCCTTGGAGAATCCAATTTGGCTCAGACTTGTGGCATTGGAAAGAGGACATAGAAGGCTACTACAGGTAGCAATTTCAGAACTGGATGATCCGAAATTACAGAGATACATCAGATTCAATATCAGGCTTCTATAAAGTGAAAAAAGGTGTGTAGTTTTTTTTAAATTTTTGTGTAAGCTTGGTTTAACGGAATTCAAAGGGCATAGTAAAGCATTATTATCGGTAACTGATGCCCCGAGGAAAGAAAATGCAAACACCTAGTAAGGAACCTGAAAGCTCTAGCATGACTCATGAAGAAGAGGAAGAAATGCTACATGATATATCAAAATTACAAGAACAAGTGCAACAAATGTCACGCTCACAAAAGCTAACAGAAGCTAAGATAAGTGGCGTGGAATCTAAGATAAATGGCGTGGAATCTAAGGTAAATGGCGTGGAATCTAAGATAAAGGGCATGGAAGCTAAGATGGGTGGCATGGAAGCTAAGATGGATGGCATGAAAGCTAAGATGGATGGCATGGAAGCTAAGGTGAATGGCATGGACGCTAAAATTGATGGCATGGATGATAAGATGGATGAATTGAAGAAGTTGCTACAAGAAAGGGTCACTAATGGTGAAAAGGTAGTAAAGGAAACTCATGATGAGAACAAAAGAAATGTTAATCATGATTCCATAGACTCTAATGTTGGATCGAAGACTCACCATGTTCCAAAAATCGATATGAGGAAGTTTGATGGCAAGGATCCCGCCACATGGATATTACAGATGGAGCAATTCTTCGATCTCAATAATGTGCAAAACACACAAAAGGTACGTATGGCAACTTTATATTTGGAACCAAATCAGTTTGTATGGTATCAATGGCTTTGTTCTCGTAAACAATTTATCACTTGGGCAATTTTTACGGAAGAATTGATAGCACATTATGAGGATACAAAAAGCAACACTTTTTTTAGCCAATTGATAAGTCTCAAACAAAAGGGTTCAATAATGGAGCACATTGAGGAGTTCCAAAAATTGAACATAAGGGTAAAAGATATTCCAGAGGAGCATAGGATTGATGTGTTCATAGGGTCTTTAAAGGATAATATCCAACATGATGTGCGCCTTTGGGAACCTGATTCATTAGAGAAGGCATTCAGGTTAGCAAGAAAAATGGAAAGCAAAATTATGGCAACTAGGAAGCATACCATTCACAACTATAAAGACGGAAGTGTTGTTGCCCATAGTCTTCCACAACCTACAAGGTTGACACCACAACAATTGGAAGAAAAAAGAGCAAAAGGGCTTTGTTACAATTGTGATAGCAAATACACAAAAGGTCATAAGTGTGCTGAGAAGAAATTATTCTACATAGATTGTGAAGAGGAAGAAGAAAAGGAGCAAGAAAGGTCAAAAGAAGAGGATATATTCCAGGAACAAAGCCTAGATGAAGAACAAATAAATCCGACCATATCTTGTAATGCATTGGCGGGAATTACCACTCCTCAAACCATCAAGATAGAAGGACAAATCAAGAAGAAAAAGGTAATAGTGTTGATTGATTCAGGAAGCACCCACAATTTTATTCATTGTAGGGTAGCAAAAGAATTGAATTGCTTCCTATATCCAGCACCAGAGTGTCAAGTGATGATTGCAAATGGAGGAACAATAAATTGCTCTGGAAAGTGCCATAATATCAAGCTATCCATGGGAGAATATGTATTGACTAGCCCAATGCTTTCCATTCCAATGGGAGGTGCTGATGTTGTACTAGGAGTCCAATGGCTACAATCCTTGGGTACAATAGCTTTTAATTTTCAAGAACTTTTCATCAAATTTTCTTCGGAAGGAAAGGAAGTTGAATTAAGGGGTATTGCAGGGAAACCAGGAAAGATAATCAGCTCTAATGGTATGACAAAGCTTCTAAAAAAGGAGCAAAGAGGTGTAATTGCACAATTATGTTCGCTAGATGTTTCCACATTGGAATCATCTATTTCTCCAGATCTCCAAAAAGTCTTGGACAATCATTCCAAGGTATTTGAGACTCCCAAAGGTCTCCCACCTATGCGTGATCATGATCATGCTATTCATCTGATTCCAGGAAGTGTTCCTCCAAACATCAGGCCGTACAGATATCCCTATGTCCAAAAAAGTGAAATTGAACGTATGGTTGCAGAAATGCTAGAGGCTGGTATAATTCAACCGAGTCAAAGTTCTTTCTCAGCTCCAGTAGTATTGGTGCACAAGAAGGATGGATCATGGCGCATGTGTCCAGATTATAGGGAGCTCAACAAGCTCACTATTAAAGATAAGTTCCCCATTCCTGTTATTGATGAATTACTGGATGAATTGCATGGATCAATTTACTTCACCAAGTTGGATCTTCGTTCGGGATATCATCAAATCAGAATGAAGATTGAAGACATTCCAAAAACGGCATTTAGAACTCATGAGGGTCATTATGAATTTTTGGTCATGCCTTTTGGCCTTACCAATGCACCTTCAACATTTCAAGGTTTGATGAATTCAATTTTCAAACCATTCCTTAGAAAATTTGTGTTAGTATTTTTTGATGATATACTAATCTACAGCAAGTCTTGGAAGGATCATGTTGAACATGTTGACAGGGTGCTACAACTATTGGAGGAGAAACAATTATATGCAAAAAGATCCAAATGTTTCTTTGGAGTCCAGGAGGTGGAATATTTGGGTCATATTGTATCTCATGAAGGAGTTAAGGTAGACCCTAGCAAAATTAAAGCCATTAAGGAATGGAAAATCCCCACATCCATAAAGCATCTGCGAGGATTTCTTGGGTTGACAGGGTATTATCGCAAGTTTGTTAAGAATTATGGGAGAATAGCAGCACCTCTAACAACATTATTGAAGAAAGATTCATTTTCATGGACTCCGGAAGCAACAAAGGCCTTTGAACATCTTAAAGAGGCAATGTGCCAAGCACCGGTCTTAGCTACACCGGACTTCACAAAAACCTTTATTGTGGAATGTGATGCTTCAGGAAATGGAATTGGTGCTGTTCTAATGCAAGATGAAAGACCCATTGCTTTTGAAAGTCGTCCAATCAAGGGAAAGTTTTTAAGCAAAGCTATTTATGAGAAGGAAATGTTGGCAATACTCCATGCACTTAAGAAATGGCGACCCTACCTAATGGGAAGACACTTCAAGGTAAAAACGGATCATGATAGCCTTAAATACTTTTTAGAACAAAGATTATCCTCTGAAGAGCAACAAAAGTGGGTCACAAAGATGTTGGGTTATGACTTTGAAATCATCTACAAAAAAGGGAAGCAAAATGTGGTGGCAGATGCACTCTCAAGAAAGGATGAGGATGTGGAAGCATTGTTGTGTGCCATTTCTATTATCCAACCAGATTGGATAAACGAAGCAAGGGAGGAATGGAAGAATGACGAAGAAGTGTGGGCACTTATTCGAAAGCTACAACAAGATTCCAGTACTTCTGATACATTTAGCTGGAAAAATGATTCGTTATGGTACAAAGATCGCTTATACCTCTGTAAGAATTCCCAGCTAAAACAAAAGATTCTTATGGAATTGCACACTTCTCCCTTAGGAGGGCACTCAGGATTTTTAAAAACTTACCACAGGGTTAAGAAGGAATTTTTTTGGGATGGCCTTAAATCAGATATTCAAAAGTTTGTGGCAGAATGTTTGGTTTGCCAACAAAATAAAGTTGAAACAATTAAGACACCGGGTCTATTACAACCTTTATCCATTCCAAGCCAACGTTGGGAGGAGGTTTCAATGGATTTTATCACAGGTTTACCCAAGTCTGAGGGAAAGAGTGTCATCATGGTGGTAGTTGACAGACTTACCAAGTATGCACACTTTTGTGCATTATCACATCCATTTAAAGCCAGTACAGTTTCTACTGCATTTATGGAAACAGTTCAAAAGCTACATGGAAACCCAAAGATTATTGTAAGTGACAGAGATCCCATTTTCACTGGAAATTTTTGGACAAAATTATTTTCTTGTCTTGGTACTCAGTTAGCTCATAGCTCATCTTATCATCCTCAATCTGATGGGCAAACTGAGATAGTAAACAAATGTTTGGAAGGATATCTTCGTTGCTTTGTATCTGATAAACAGACACAATGGGTCAAATGGTTGCCTCTGGCTGAATGGTGGTATAACACTTCCTTCCATACAGCAACAAAAATGACCCCATTTATGGCACTTTATGGGTATCAACCACCATCCATCACATCATATTTAAGAGAAAATTCTAAGGTTCAGGCAGTGGAACATCACATCGAACATCAACAACAAGTCCTCCAACTCTTAAAGGATAACCTCGTGTTGGCACAAAATAGAATGAAACAACAGGCAGATCAACATCGCAGTGAAAGAAGTTTTGATGTAGGTGATTGGGTATTCCTACGGCTACAACCATATAAGCAAATGTCCCTAAAGCAAGCTAAGAAGGATAATAAATTATCACCAAAGTATTATGGTCCGTACAAGGTGTTGCAAAAGATTGGTACTATGGCATACAAATTGGAGCTTCCTGCAGCTTCTCGATTGCACCCAGTTTTCCATGTTTCATGTTTAAAGAAGGTTATAGGTGACAAGCTCCCAATTCAAACAATATTGCCAGAACTTGATGAGGAAGGAAAAATTATATTGGAACCGGAAGCAGTCACAGAAACAAGAACTCGACAGCTACGAAATCGATCAATTTCAGAGTATCTTATCAAGTGGAAGAACTTATCCGCTGAAGATTCCACATGGGAGGATGAGAATTTTATGCAGAAGTATCCAAAACTACTCAAGCGTTGAGGACAACACTTTTTTGAAGGAGAGGGGCATGTTGGGTCCCTATAATACTAGTGATTACCCCATTACTATTGTAGTTATACCCCTTATTTATATTGTTGTGCCCCTATTACCCCCATATTGTTATTTCTGTGCCCCATAGAATCCCTCTATTGTTATTTTTGTGGCTTTATATTATTATTGTTAGGTCGGCTGGATTATATTGTGACTCCTTAGACTCCTATATATAGAAAGGAGGTTTTGTCATTTGTATCATCCAAGAATTGTTCATTTATGTAATGTAAAGGAGGTTGCCCCCTCGAAGAGGCTGAATTCTAAGTCGTGGATCTCTCTTTTCTATCTTTTTGTGAGCTGGTTTCATAACAGGTAAGTTCACCAAGCAAGGACATTTCAAATTCTTACTGCATTACTGAAGCAAAATTCTGACTCATGAATTCTTCATTGCTACCAAAAATGATATCATCAACATAAATAATAATAACTAGCAATCTATCAGTTTAAATCTTTGTATATAGATTGCTATCTGTTGAACCTTTTGTAAAACCTTTTTGGTGTAGATATTTGTCAAGGTGGTAATACCAGGCCCTTGGAGCCTGTTTCAGACCATAGAGGGCCTTTTTGAGTCTACATACAAGTTTTGAATCATTTCCAAGAATGAATCCTTCTGGTTGTTCAATATAAACTTCTTCTTCTAAATCTCCATTCAAGAAGGCTAATTTTACATCCATTTGGTATACTTTGAATTTATGAAAGCTAGAAAGAGCAAGAAACATCCTTATGGCTTCAATTCTGGCAACAGGAGCAAAAGTTTCTTCAAAATCTATTCCTTCTAGTTGAGCATACCCTTTATAAACAAGTCTGGCCTTATTTCTAATGACTTCTTCATATCAATTTAGCTTGTTTTTGAATATCCATTTAGTTCCTATAATATTTTTATCATGAGGTCTAGGAACTAATTCCCAGGTATCATTTTTTTCAATTTGCTCAAGTTCTTCATCCATGGCCTTGACCCAACATTCATCTTTGCATGCTTCTTTTACATTTTGAGGTTCGGTGGAGGATACTAATGCTAGATAGCTTGAGGTACCTGTAATAGTTCTTCTTTTTTGTACACCTGCCTCTTTTTCCCCTAAAATTTGAGTTTCTGGATGATTTTTCTGAACATACCTGGACAGAGTCTTTTCTTCTACCATTATCTCTTCTTTTGGTGCTTCATTGGTTTCTTCTTCAATATGATTTTGATTTGATGTGGTAAAGTAATCCCCAATTTCTTCATTGTCATAATCTTTTGTTGATTTTATCTATTTTGGATTTTTGCAAGCTTCATCAACTAATACATCAATGATTTCAACAATTTTTCTAAGTCTTTTATTATAACATTTATATCATTTACTTCTGGAAGAATAACCAAGAAGAATACCTTCATCTGCTCTGGGTTCAAAATTACCAAGTTTTTCATTAGTCCTTTTGATATAACATTTGCTTCCAAAAACTTTAAAGTATTTTATAGTAGGAGTCTTACCATACCAAAGTTCATGTGGAGTTTTAGTGTTGTTTACCCGAACATTTGCTTGGTTGAGAATAGTTACGGCATCGAATGCAGCTTCGGCCCAGAAGGTTGCAGGAGTTCCAGATTCATCTAGCATAGCTCGAGCCATTTGTTGAACAGTTCTATTCATTCTTTCTACTACTCCATTTTGCTGAGGAGTCCTTGCAATGGAGAATTGCCTTTTTATTCCATGTTGTTCACAAAAGTCAAATAATTCATCTAAGGTAAATTCCCCTCCTCGATTAGATCTGAGGCATTTGATTTTTTGATTTGATTAATTTTCAACCAAAGCTTTGAAGGCTTGGAACTTTTCAAATACTTCATCTTTATGCTTTAGAAGACCTATCCAACACATTCTGGAAAAATCATCAATGGACAAAATAAAGTATTATTCTCCACGAGGTGAATTTTTCCTTGATGGTCCACATAAATCAGTATGGACAAGTTCAAGAGGCTTACTAGCTGATCCTTCCTTTTCCATGAAGTGAACTCTGGTTTTCTTACCGATTTGACATGGTTTGTATATTGTATTTTATGGGATGCTGATATCTGGAAGATCACGAACAGCCTTGAATTTGCATGCTTTTCTTATTTGAGAAAAGCTTAGATGTCCCAATCTTCTATGCCACAGCCATTTTTCATCATTTTTGCTTAGATAGCATTTTTGTTGTCCTCCCTTGAGTATGTATAAGTTGTTTGGAGTTCTTGTACCTTTGATCATGGTCTCTCCTGTATCAAGCTCATGAACAACACATCTGTTTGATCGAAACACCACTTCATTTCCTTGATCACACATTTGACTGACACTCAACAGGTTATGTTTTAAACCATCTATGTACATAACATTTCCAGCTTTAACCTTTCCTTTCAAGAAAACAGAGCCTTTACCTTTTATGACAGCAAGAGTGTCATTTCCAAATGAGACATTCTTTTCCTTTTCTAAGGCATTATGTGAGTGAAGTTTTTTTTTGTCACCTGTCATGTGCTTTGAGCATCCACTGTCGATGTACCACTGATTTTCTTGTCCTTCTGCATACAAGGCTATACCACATCTTTCTATTTGAGATTCTTTCCTTCTCCATTTCTTGGGATTTAATGGAGTTTTCCCCTTTTAAGATGTTTGCCGAAATTTGCTCCTACATTCAGATTCTTCATGACCAAAGTTGTTACAGATTGAGCATTCTATTTCATTTTCAAGAAGAGAAAAGTTATTATAGGAACTTTTCTTGATCCCTGTTACATTCCTTTGATTTCATGCTTCTCTAGTCATGATGGTTTTGTAGGCAACACATTGAGTAGCTTTGTGTCCAAAATTATGACATGAAAACATTGCCCATTAAAGAAGTTCCTCCGACTATCGAATCTATTGACCTGGTCATTGTAGTTTCTATTGATATTCATCTTTGGAGAAAATTTAGTATGATTTACCTGAGGTTGGTTGTGGCTTCTATTCATCCTTGAAGTAAATTGAGTCTAATTTACCTGGTGATCTGCTTTATGCCTTTGCTGACAATTGTCATATTGTTCACTGGTCTTTGTTGCATCAAGATAGCTTTTGGTGGAGATTGATGGCTTCTATGATTGAGACGCTTCTTTAGTATATCCAAGACCTGTATTTATCGGAGGAGAACGTTGAAATTTGATAATTTCATTTAAAGTTTCTAATCCTTTAGCAAATCTAAGATTGAAAGATTTCGTTTTCTCAAGATCCTTTCTTAGACCCACAATTTCACATTCTAGTTTTTCATTGTGTTTTTCTTTTTCAGCAAGTTGGTATGTTAAGGTATCTATAATCATATTCTTTTCTTCTAAATAGATTTTGAGTTTAGATATTTCTTCATGAAGGTCTTCCTCTTCTAAATCATCCCAAAAATTATCATCGTCATAAGCCATGAGAAGTCTATAATCTTGTCCAGTTTCATCTTCATCATTATTAGATAAACCATCACTATCTTCATGAGTATAGTAACTCCTTTTATTCACAACTTGTTTTTTATTCCCTTTTGCATATTCCTTTAGTTTTCCAAATTTATCTTTATGAGGACATCTGGTAGCATAATGACCGACTCTGCCACAAGAAAAGAATTTGAAGGGTAACTTACCTCTAAACCTTCCAGAACCCCATTGAAGCTTTTTGACAAAGTTTACCTCATCTTCTTCTTCTGAAATATGTCTTAATTCATTGTGTTCTTCCTTTCCTTTTGCTGAAGCTTTGAATGTGGCTTCTCTCATATCTGATGGTCCTCCTTTTCTCATCTCAAAGGAAGTTAAGATTTCGTGAATCTGCGTCATAGTGATATTCTGCAGATCCAATTTTTCTTCTATGGCAGACACTTTGGATTCAAATTTAGTAGACAAGGATCTCAATACTTTCTCAACTAAGGTAACTTTCTTAATTTCTTCACCCAAATTCTTCATACAATTAATAACTTCATCTATACGTAGGAAGTAACTAGCTATGCTTTCATCACTATGCATCTTAAGAGTTTCATATTGAATTCTGAGAGTTTGAAGCTTAGCATGTTTTACTTAAGAGTCTCCTTCGTAGCTCAGAATGATTTTGTCCCATATTTCTTTGGTTGTTTTGAGCTGTGTTAGGCCCCTATAATACTACTGTAACCCCTTATTGCTATTAGTACAACCCCCTTATTATATTGATGTACCCATGTAGTGCCAATATTGTTACTATTGTGCACCATAGAAGCCCACTATTGTTATTATTGTGCCCTTACATTATTATTGTTATGTCGACTCTGATTATATTATGACCCCTTAGACTCCTATATATAGAAAGGTCTTTTCATTTTTATCATCCAAGAATTATTAACTTATGTAATGTAAAGGAGATTGTCCCCTCGAAGAGGCTGAATTCCAAGGCGTTGATCTATCTTTTCTATCTTTTGGTGAGCTTGTTTCATAACATTTGGTATTAGAGCTTTGGATTCTAGGGTTTCGCTGCTCCAAATAGGTCATCATCGCATTTTCGCTATAACTTTTTTTCTGCGACGTTTTAGAAGCGAAAAAAAAAACCCATTTGAGACAAAATCGCACTGAACCTCGGAGCTGAATTTTAGAGATTTTCACACTATATTTGCAGAGATATGATCTGCAGAAGTTGGTCTTTTTGCAAACTTCTGAATTACATTCCAAACAAGTGACCTAAGGAAAATCGTCATAACTTTCTCTCTGAGCATTGGATTGAAATTTCGTAAGAAGGTACAGAAAGAGGATAGGTTGTAGTTTCTTGTATATATTTTTTAGAGCTAAAGGTTGAAACAGTGACACGTGGTATATCGTACAAGTTTTCTCTACTGAACTAGTCTATAATCAGGTCACTATGGGAGATTTGGCATAACTCTTCCTTGGAGAATCCAATTTGGATCAGACTGGTGGCATTGGAAAGAGGACACATAGGACTACTGCAGGTCGCAATTTCAGAACTGGAAGAACCGAAATTACAGAGTTATAGTCATTTCAAGATTGAGCTCCTAAAATCAAGAAAAGGCGATATGAGGAAGTTTGATGGCAAGGATTCGGTAAATTGGATACTTTAGATGGAGCAATATTTTGATCTGCATGGTGTACCACTATTACAAAAGGTATGTATTGCATCTTCATATTTAGAACCAGATCATTTTTTATGGTATAAAGGGCTTTGTTCTCGTAAACAACTTGTTACGTGATCAATTTTCATGGAGGAAATGATAGCACATTATGAGGATACAAAGAGCAACACCTTCTTTAGAGCAACACCACAACAATTGGAAAGAGTAAAAGGGCTTTGTTACATAGTGGAAAGTAAAATTATGTCAACAAGAAAGTCTACCCCTCACAACTATAAAGATGGAAGTGTTGCTTCTCCTAGCCTTCCACAACCTACAAGGGTTACACCACAACAATTGGAAGAAAAAAGAGAAAAAGGGCTTTGTTACAATTGTGATGGCAAATGCACTAAAGGTCATAAGTGTGCTGAGAAAAAATTATTTTACATAGAGTATGAATAGGAGGAAGAAAAGGATCAAGAAACATCAAAAGAAGAGGATATACGCCAAGACCCAACCCCAGAGAAAGAAGAAATGAATCAGACCATATCTTGTAAAGCATTGGCAAGAATTACCACTCCTTAAACTCTAAAGATAGAAGGACATATAAAGAAGAAAAATGTGCAAGAAGTGAAAGATCACATCGAGAAAGAAGAAATGAATCCAACCATATCTTGTAATTCATTGGTCGGAATTACCACTCCTCAAACTATCAATATAGAAGGACATATCAAGAAGAAAAATGTTCAAGTGAAAGATCACATCGAGCATCAAGAAATGAATCCAACCATATCTTGTAAAGGATTGGAATAAATTCCCACTCCTCAAACTCTAAAGATAGAAGGACATATCAAGAAGAAAGTTCAAGCAGTGAAAGATCACATCGAGCATCAAAAACAAGTTCTCCAACTTTTAAAGGATAACACCACTTTGGTGCAAAATCGAATGAAACAACAGGTAGATAAACATCGTAGTGAAAAATGTTTTGATGTAGGTGATTGGGTATTTTTACTGCTACATCTCAAGCAAGCTATTTATGAGAAGGAAATGTTGGCAATACTACATGCACTTAAGAAATGGCGACCTTACCGAATGGGAAGACACTTCAAGGTAAAAATGGATCATGATAGTCTTAAATACTTTTTAGAACAAGTATTATCTTTAGAAGAACAGAAAAAATGTGTCACAAATATGATGGGTTATGACTTTGACATCATCTATAGAAAATGGAAGCAAAATTTTGTTGTAGATGCACTCTCAAGAAAGGATGAGGATGTGGGAGCATTGTTTTGTGCTATTTCTATTATCCAACCAGATTGGATAAACGAAGCAAGGGATGAATGGAAGAAGGACGAAGAAATATGGCCACTTATTCAAAAGTTGTAAAAGATCCCAATTCAAACAATATTGCCAGAAATTGAAGAGGAAGGAAAAATCATATTGGAACCTGGAGCAGTCACAGAAACAAGAACTAGACAGCTACAAAATCAATCAACCTTAGACTATCTCATCAAGTAGAAGAACTTACCCGCTGAAGATTCCACATGGGAGGACAAGAATTTTATACAGAAGCATCAGGAACTACTCAAGCATTGAGGACAACACTTTTTGAAGGAGAGGGGCATGTTAGGCCCCTATACTACTAGTGTAACCCCTTATTGTTATTAGTACAACCCCCTTATTATATTGATGTACCCATGTAGTGCCCATATTGTTACTATTGTGCCCCATAGAAGCCCATTATTATTATTATTGTGCCCTTACATTATTATTTTTATGGCGGCTCTGATTATATTATGACCCCTTAGACTCTTATATATAGAAAGGAGGTCTTTTCATTTGTATCATCCAAGAATTGTTAATTTATGTAATGTAAAGGAGGTTGCCCCCTCGAAGAGGCTGAATTCCAAGGCGTTGATCTATCTTTTCTATCTTTTGGTGAGCTAGTTTCATAACAAGCTGCATGACTTTAACAAACTCTGATTGTGACAGACTTCCCACTAAATTATTGATAGCTTTGGCATTGGTTTCATATTGCTTTTTACCTGTCGTATCTGAAGGAATTGTTGTTGGAAATGTATATCCTCCTTCCACAATTTCCCAGACATCCATTCCAAGCAATTGCAGATAGGTTGTGGTTCTTATTTTCCAATAGACAAAGTTGCTCCCATCGAAGATTGGTGGTCTGATGGATCCCATGCTTTCTTGATTAGTCATGTTGATGGATCTCACTTCAAGCGATCAAGCTTCTTCTGAAGGACCTACTATGATACCAATTGTTGGAAATAATACTAAGAGGGGGGTGAATCAGTATTATCAGATCTATAATTTTATTTTCCAAACAGATTTATATACGCTACTTCAGCAAAGTGAACTAGTGTGTACACGCGACTGTACTTAAATAAACCAGCGTATATGCAAAGAAATTTTGCTTTAGACAATTTATCATGTATTGAGCTTAAACCAGTATATCATAGATTTATTAGACAGTGCAGTAAAATCATAATAAAGCATCACACATAAGCAACACACATGAACACCAAGATAGAAGGTGGAAACCCAATGTGGGAAAAAACCACCTGTTGTTGTCATCTCTGTCTTCTTTTAATAATAAGAAAATCTGTTTACAATCTTGTACTGGTACAGACTCATACCATTATGCAAGCATCCACCTACAGAAGGCTACAGCCTTCTCTCGTTCTCCATCTACTACTGGAAGGGAGCTACAACACCCTAGCTCTTGTACTACCCAATATGTTTACTAGTACGCAGGTGCCAACCTACAGAAAACTCCACTCTTCCACCAAGGACCATGTTTCATGAATTTTCAGACTGGATATTCCTGGAACAAAACACCACAATCTAAAGACCACCTTTCATTCAATTTTCATATTGGACCCATCAAAACATTGAAACTCAGAAAATCATAACGCAATACAACCATCAAATAGATATGCATCAACCAATCACTAAAACTCAATCATCACTTTTTGAATCAACCACAATTGAATCAATCAATCACTGACAACCCATCATCACTGAAGAAAATCACAATCAATCAATTTGATCATTCAGAACACTGTTACCAAAATACAGTCACTAGAACACAAAGCAGAACCCATAACTCTGCAACAGCAAACAGAAACTACTAAAACTTTAAACATCATGCTTCATAAGGTATACACTACTTCCATGTGTCGAACCAGCGTGTATACGCACTTTTACCAAAGGAAACCAGTGTACAGATATTAAAATTCTAATTTATGATGTATACACTACTTTGATATTCTAAACTAGCATGTATACGCTCTTTTACTAAAGTGAACCTGCGTAGAGATCTGTAAATGCTACCTTAAAACATCAAAACTATTCCAGACTTCAGTCATACCCATATCATCATATTTACAGAATAAAACATGTGTCAGTATTCATATCTAGATTTTTCAAGATCAAACCACATAATAATAACGCTTTTAAGCCTTTATGATCCTGGTCCATCAACCTTCATCAGCCATATAGGTGCCTCCTTAGATCAGATCAAGCAAACCATCAGAAGCTCATTAACCTGCATATATGATCCAACACCTCATAAGATATTCAAAATACTTGCACTTATGGCCTAATGATCTTCTCCTCCTTATATAGTTTTAGGCCTTTCTCAATACCATGGACCAAAACTACTTAGGACCAATACCTTGGACCAAATACCTCAGACCAATTACCTTGGGTCAAATACCTTGGACCAAAAAATTTGTTTTTCCAAGATATACATGCTTTTCCTTCTGTGAAAGTGCGTGTGTACATATACGCTTCTTTTGTTCAGTGAACCTGCATGTATACGTAGCTTGGACAAAGATGAACCTGCGTATACCTCTCTTTCTTCATTCTTTGTAGTCTGATCTGTAATTCTTTGACCTATTGCACTATGAGCTTTCATCCGAGTGAGTTGCCATCAAGGAAAATACCTGTATTATAATGCCAACACCATCTCCACCCACCCCACCTCCGCCCCCACCACAGTTCAGTATGGGGAGTGTGATCAAACTACCGGTATTCAGAGGAATAGGGAATGAAGATTCAAACCAATTCTGGTTCATGGCAAGGGCAGTATGGGAAGCACAAGGCTTCGTGGATGACAATATCAAGAAGGCTATGTTGTTCAGCACGTTACAGGATTGCACATTAACATGGTACATCAAGCATTCTAATTACCATCCGAATGTAGGAATCACAGAAATCCAAACCGCGCTAAACAGGGAATTTAGCAGGCCAAAGTCGGAAACACAATCAATCATCAGGTTTAAAGAAATCACGATGCTCCTGGGTGAGACCCCCCAGGATCTGGACCAAAGATTGAAGGGTATGATTTGCGAAGCCAACATGACGTTGACGGATGGACAGAACTGCGCATGGTTTGTAGCGTCACTAACACGCAGTTAAGGACGACTTGTCACAGCAAAAACTTTCCACCCAGGCTGAAGCTTTGGAGATGGCAATGAGATTGCATGAGACCCCTATACAAGACCCTAGTCTGGGAGTCCAACAAATCCACGCGCAACTGAAAAATATGTGTCTGGAGATGCAGAGTTTGAAACAGGACAGGACACCTCGGCCGGAGGCGCACGAGGAGGTATGGTGCATAAAATGCAAAGGCCAGGGGCATGACAAGGACCATTGTCGAGTGTTCACAAATTACTTAGTAGGAGGAGGGTCAATGCTGTTAAGACCTGAGGCACAGGTAAGACCAAGTGTGGCACCTGCATTATGGTGCGCGATCTGTTAGATATGAGGAAAACACACTACGAATAATTGTCATCTATTGCAGAAGTATACGCAGACATCCTAGAAATTGTTTTGTAATTTATACAGGTCGATAGGCCATGATGAATGCACCTTCAGGAGCTACAAACTAATGATGGATCAGACTCCTTCCTACAGGGTGTAGACTGAAACACGAGCCCTCGACCCAAATGCAGGAATGGCGTGCGCTGGATTTCAGGGGCGCGGTAGAGGTCGAGGTGGAATGGGACCAGGAAGGGGTCGCAGAAAGCTAATTTGTTACAATTACGGAGGGCCAGGACACTATGCCCGCGATTGTACAAACCCGACAATGAAATCATGTTTGTACTATACTCAGTTTGATCATGAGGCATAAGACCACCCTACATTGATAGCGAGATTGTGCGAAAAAGGGGTACTTCAGCCCCCTCCGACTCAGAATTTGCAGATGATGAGGTCTGAGCCACGTGAATAAGACCCAAATGTAAACATGATGCTCAGGAGTGGTATGACCACTAGCAATGATAAAGGTAAGCAGTCATAAGAGAGTGTGTGGGTTCGCAAGGATCCTACAAAGGAACCCGAATTTGATTTAGAACACGCGAAGGAGACATTCATGGAAGCTAAGAAGAGCTTCACGGAGGCCTCCACTTCATGTAGTAAGGATCAACTAGAACCAGAGATGGATCCTTCAATGCTCACTACCTTTTTGGAGACATGCATGAAACTGCTACGCAACAGCAAGGCAGTAAAAGGACTACAGGAACTTATCACTAGGTGTGCAGGGTTAGGAGAATCGTGCGTGGTCTGGAAACTTGGAAAGCATGCATTGCACATAGGAAGGGAAATGAGGTTGACTGCGCAAATCGGCAAGTATGAAATGGATCAGGTAATCCTGGATCTCAGATCGGACACGAATGTACTGCCAAAACAAACATGGGAATGCATGGGCAGACCCATGCTACAGTGGTCTCCTATTCAGTTACAAATGGCGAACCAACAAAATATCTTTCCCATGGGAAGATTGCAAGGGGTAATAGTAGATATTGAAGGTGCAAGCATGCAGGAGGATTTTGAAGTGATAGAGATTGTCGATGATAGTAATACCTATCCCGCGCTACTAGGAATAGATTGGGTCACCGATATGAACGGAGTCATAAATCTGAAGAAGCGCAAAATGATCATTGAAAAAAAGTCACTACGCGTAGTAGTACCACTAGATCCAGCCAAAGGAGCATGATACACTGAACCGGTGCACAACGATGATAGTGAGGGCAATCTCAATTGTATTTACAAGATAACTGCGTGAGAAGAGGATTTGGTGAATTCAACTACAGATGTAAGGATTTCATGGGAGCATGAAAGCTACTGCACTTCGGATTCAGATGAAGAGATAGAGAGATGGCAGAATCAGTTGAATGAAGTAACAACGCTTAATTACAACATGATGGTTAGATCACTATGTTGTGTGACAACAGAGGCAAGGGATCTGCCTACATATGATGGGTTGACAGTGGTGGATGAATTCCTAAACAAATTGAAAGCGCAGTACCAGAACAACAGCGGTTCTATGCTCTAAAGTGGGCACTACGTGCAATGCCTGCGTGATGGTGGGGTATGCATCAAGGAAGTTTTGACGACTAGCGCGGATGTACAAGGATGATGCACCTACGATTTGGAAAACCCCAGCTCAGGATAAGAGCTAGTCACCAGGGGCAGAACAACTTTTGCGCCCACCTTCCCTAATGGGTACGGACATATGTCGTATAGCCCACATAAGCGCACACAACTCCCAGAATAGAGAATCGGAACAAAATGTAGTAGCAGGAAAGGCAACGCGCACTACCAATTATCCAAGGAGAAGCATTGAATAGGGTGTGCAGAGTACTGAACATGGTTCACCAGGCGAGACACACTGATAGGGACCTACGCGTACAAGCAGTTCGATGGGCCTATAAAACCATGTGCAAAACCCTGACCGTGGAAACAATTCCAAAGGTGCGAAACAGAGTAGGGACCGTAATTTCTGAAGATAATTCAAAGGGGAATCCACATGTAATTGTGCCCTCAGATGTAACAGTGCGCAAAGCCCAGGATGAAGACATCACACAGTTGTGTGAGGTTGGACACATAAGGCTTCAGGAAGCCATTCAACGAAGGAACCTTAGACTTCGCAAACTCAAAAATATCGGGTACGACTGAGGAAGAAAAGTATTTTGATGGTTGCAAAGGTCAAGAGGCTGGAAAACGAGATCAAGCAAGCATGTCTCGTCAATAAACCAAGGATGACAAGGCAAGGTGCGAATGATCATACCACTGAATTAGAAGGCTATCACTGAGAATTTATGACTCTGCTACCATGGCTACAAACGCAGCTCACCAAACGCAATAACCAGGGGAGCGCACTACATGTGATAGAACATGCGGTGCCAGCTATCGTGAGGGCAATTTAGGATTCGGACTATAATGGAAGGCAAGTTGAAGCTTCACACAGGTGGTGCACCCACCTGACTAGCCATAGGAAGCACAGTCTCAGCGCTCCAGGTAGTTGAAAGAGAGTGCGGGACTATAAAAGAGTCTGTTTGGGAGTTGCACGATAAGGGAGGTACGCGCAGAATCAGCATGTCACAAGGTTTGTGCACATGCACGGGGGGCTGCGTTGCCGCGCGGGTAGGCTGGGAAGTGACCGTTGGTGTCACTGTTCATGACGAGATGTCCAGTTTGAGGCAAAATGGAGTGGGTGGAAAAAATTTAAGATTTTGGAAAATCTGTCGCCAAGAAAGCATTGATGGCCCAGAATTGGGGGGAACAGTCGAATTTGGATTCAAAAGGCGCTATAAAACTCCAGGGGTTAGCCATGAGACAACACTTGTTCACTTAAGACTTGAGCGGTTGAATAGAGCACAAAGTGTTGAGTGCCGAGCGATATTTGAGCCCCTAGGTTCGCGAAACACCGCATACAGTACAGACAAGATGACGAATACTAGGGCAGGTTTGGGCTTTGAAGAAGGAACTGTCAGCGAGGCCATGTCGAGCCACACGGTACACAATGTTCCCAAAGATACTGGGGTCGCGCCAAAAATCTTGAAATCACCTCGGACACTGGGACCAAAAAAAGATAAGTAGGTAGCGGGACCAGCTCGCATGTCCCTAAGGAATCCGCGATTTGGTAAGCTCTCAATGGAAGAAAAGGGCAAGGTTGTCACCATTGAGATAGATGAAGAGGAGGAGGACCTACAGGCTCTAATTACTGAGGTAGAGGAAGCAAAGGACATGGAAAATGATATTCAATCGGTGCGCTCTACAGCGAACTTTCCCGAGTACGTCCCTCCACAAAAAGGGAAAACTAAGATACCAAAGGATCTAGATGCCACAAGAGCACACTCCAGACCTTGCTCCTCCCTAATGGAATTGTGTTTGAGGGCTTGCACCTAGGCTGCGTGCCCATAATGAAGTTTGAAGATTGGTACCTCATGGACAGGGAGAAGTTCCCAAACTTAGAGACAGAGAGCCTCATGAAGCAGAGCACGGAGGGGCTAGTAATAACATTAGACCCGCAAAAATGGCTGTGTGGTGTGGAGAAGGCCGGTTTGCTTCATCTATTGTGGATACCACACTTTCACCGTGCACCCATCACCATTTTCTTCATCAGGCAGTTGCTTTGCCTAATGCATGATGGGTATTTATGGTGGGAGGAGCCTATTCCCATCACAGCGGCTCTCATCCATAGAATTTCTTGGCTTCCCTGTAAGGGAAAGGACCTTGTGATGATAGCAGGAAAAAGCGGTGATTCATCTCTCGCAGAAGCCATGAAGAAAAAATATAAGCTCGAGAAGAAAAAGAGGGTTTACACCATCAGCGGTATCAAGGATAAAGGGGTGTGCATAGCCACCCAACTCCTGGCTGGGAAGGTAATAAGAAAATGTTGTGGCAATGAAGTACCAGCGCCAGTAGTTGCATTGACCAAACAATGCACAGAGGGGGTCCAATTCAACCGGGCCAAGTTCCTCTGTGAGGAATTCTTAATCAACTGCAAAGAATCCTAGGAGTAGGGTAAGAACTTCCACTACGTGTGGTTGCTCTTCTCCATTTTGCTGGTAGCAGGAGAAATGTCGAAGGACAGTCAATACCTGATCATTGAGCGTGACTTACGAGAGGCCGCGAAGTACGCGTTTCTCTAGGCTACCAAGGGCGTGAAGTAGATTCACAATACAAAGATCTTCTGGGTGCTCATGGAGGCGAGCATCTGCATGTGGATCAATAGGAGGCTTCACCTGTCCCCCACAATGCACAATAGTCTGCAGAGTTGCGCATCATTCAAAGCGGACATGCACAATATCTACATCAGGGCACAAAAAGATCTGGCGTAGCAATGGACCAAGCTCCCATTCATCGCCACTGATGATGCAATTTTTACAGTGTTAGAGACATGGCCTCCCGAGTGGTGGACCCTGAATTTAGTAGAATTGGAAAAGGATGCAACACAGAAAAGAAAGGAGGAGGCCAAGCTATGCATCACATAGCTGGTCGAGAAGAGGCGCAACGAAAAAGTGGCAGCATGTTGGGATGTGTTATATTCTTTCCACGACTAGCCCACGTAGTTAATCAGGGGGTTAGAGGGGAGGTCATAGGTGGTTTGAGGGGTACCCGTAACCCCACTTTATGGGGTCTTAGGTTGGGCGAACCCACCTATGGTTTTGTGCATGATTTTTGCACATGTTTTTTTTGGACGCGATGGTTTTCGGTCCATGGTATTGGATGCTTCGGCATGTATAAATATGTATTGTAACATTAAAGAAAATAATGAAAAACGAAGCTGGTAGTCCTGGTTTTGGGTTCCAGGGGAGAATCTCTGTGTATATGTGTTTTATGTGTTATGCTCTCACATTGTTTATTTTATGTGTTTTAGAATTTGTATGCAGGTAATTTCTGTACGGGGTTAAAACCTACATTTGGTATCGGAGCCAGGTTTTGGCTTCAAGGAGACGCCTTTGTTGCTAAGGGGTTTCGCTCGGGCCTCTGGTAGACCCTATTTAGTGGGAGATCTACAAGATCAATTCTGGTGGTGAAAGAAGATGGCGAGCAGTGGAAAGATAGAGATCGAGAAATTTAATGGTCAGAGTTTTGAGTTGTGGAAACTCAAGATGGAGGATCTATTGGTGGATAAAGATTAGTGGATTGCGGTAGATACGGGTACTAAACCAACGAGAGTGTGTGATGAAGAATGGAAGAAGTTGGATCGGAAGGCAAAGAGCACAATACGATTGTGTGTCTCAGATTCAGTATTGCTGAATGTATCAAGGGAAGCTATAGTGAAGGCTTTGTGGGACAAGTTAGGGACTTTGTACCAATCTAAGTCTCTAGTGAATAAACTGTTCCTGCGGAAAAATCTATATAACCTGAGGATGAAAGATGGAGACTCAATGACAGAGCATCTAAATGCATTTAATACTGTGGTAAGTTAGTTAGCATCTGTTGATATTAAAAATTAGATGAAGATAAGTGCATATGTTTGTTGTGTTCTCTACCAGATTCGTGGGATAGTCTGGTTATTGCAATAGGTAGCAATGCAACTGCCTTGCAGTTTGATGAAATAGTCTCAGCCTTGCTCACGAAGGAGATGAGATGGAAAAATATGGAGAGCTAGAATGGTGATGCCTTGTCTGTACGAGGACGGTCCCAGAACAAAAACAAAAATAAGTCATCGAGTGGGAGATCTAAATCTAGAAGGAGATCTAAATCTCTAGGAAAACTTGTAAAGGTGGTGTGTTGGAAATGCGGAAAGCTCCTGACAAAGGAAATGGATCTGATGAGGCTCCTTCTGCAGAGGTGAAAACCACCTCAGATGAAGGTGGGGATGTGTACTTGGCTTCTTCAAGTACACATGTAGATCATGAGGCGTGGTTGATTGACTCAGGTGCATCCTTTCACTTCACTCCCCATAGAGAGTGGTTCTGCGAGTATGAGAAATATGATGGTGGTGATGTCTTCTTAGGGGATGACAGGAAGGCTAAAATCATTGGTCGTGGAAAGGTAAAGTTGAAGTTCCAAGGTGGAAGATTTAGAACACTTCCGGGTGTTCTACATATTCCTACATTGGCCAGAAATCTAATTTTTGTAAGCAAGTTGGATGATGCAGGTGTAAAAATAGTGTTCAAGAAGGATACCTGCAAAATGGTTTGAGGAGCACTGTATTGATGTGGGGAGTTTGGATTGGAACTTTGTACAAGCTGCAAGGTAGCACTTTTATTGATGGGTGCAATAGTTCTATGGTTCCTGAAAGTGGAGCAAAAAATCTAGTGGTCTCTGGAGAGAATACCATGCTGTGGATCCAAATGGCTTGGACATATTGGAGATAAGGGCCTTCGAATACTTCATGGAAAAGGTATGGTAGAAGGTATGAGTAATATCTCTCTGGATTTTGATTTCTGTGAAAATTGTGTATATGGGAAGCAGAATCGGGTGAGTTTCCCCTCTGGTGGTAAGAGGGTGAAACAGATATTAGAGCTTGTGCACAATGATGTTTTTGGACCTATGAAGGTTCCATCACTGGGTAAGTTTGTATACTATGTATCATTTATAGATAGATTCTCAAGGAATACATGGATATATTTCCTTAAGAAGAAATCTGAAGTCTTTGACAGGTTTAAAGAATTTAAGGCTCTGGTGGAAAACCAGACAGAGAAGAAGATAAAGGAGCTGAGGACAGATAATGGTGGAGAGTTTTGCAGCAAGGAATTTGAAGAATTCTGTAAGAAGTGTGGTATATCACGGTAGAAGACTAATCCATATACACCTCAGCAAAATGGAGTTGCAGAAAGAATGAACAAGACGTTGATGGAAAGGGTAAGAAGCATGCTCAATGGTGTCGGGTTAGGACGGGAATTCTGGGCAAAGGCGGTAGATACTACATGTTACCTGATCAATAGGTCACTTTCATCAGTATTGAAGGATAAGACTCCACAAGAGGTATGGACTGGTAAGAAACCCTCTCTTTCACATCTAAGGGTATTTGGATGTGATGCATATGTACATGTTCCAAAGGAGAAACGAACCAAGTTGGATAGTAAATTTGAAAAGTGCATCTTTATTGGGTATAAGGATGGTTTAAAGGGTTATAAGCTTTGGAACCCAGTAACAAGGAAGGTTGTGTACAGCCGAGATGTGGTGTTCAAAGAGGTGAAAGATGTTATTAAACATGAAGTCCAACCAAAGGAACTTGAGAAGATAGAGTTTGAGCTAAAGGAGGAAGAATTAGACTCTACAGCAGAGGAGGAATCAAAATATGAAGAGCCACAAACTCTGGCTGTGAGAAGATCAGTTCGAGAAAGAAGGTAGCTAGAAAGGTATAGTCCATCTGCTTTCTGTTCAAATTTTGCTTTGTTTGTTACTGATGATGATCCCAGAACTGTGAAGGAAGTAGTAGATTCAGAGGATGGAAAACTCTGGAAAGAGGCCATGGCTGATGAAATGGCATCTTTGCACAAAAATGAGGCTTGGGATCTGGTGGAGTTGCCGGCTGGAAGGAAATCCATTGGCAGCAAATGGGTGTTCAAGAAGAAGACAAATGTAGAAGGAAAAATGGAGAAATACAAAGCTCAGTTGGTAGCAAAAGGTTATTCCCAGGTGCTGAGAATTGATTTTGGTGATATTTTTTCTCTTGTTGCGAAGGTAACTTCTATTAGATTACTTTTATCTATTGTTGTTGCTTTTGATTTTGAGGTAGAACAGATGGATGTGAAAACAGCATTTCTTCATGGGGATCTGGAAGAGGAAATATATATGAAGCAACCTGAAGGCTTTGCGGTGAAGGGTAAGAAAGAACTGGTATGCAAGTTAAGGAATTCTATGTATGGGTTAAAACAGTCACCAAGGATGTGGTATCAGAAATTTGATACATTTATACGGGGACTTGGCTTCACCAGAAGCAAAGTAGATCACTGTGTGCATTTTAAATTAATTGGTGACTGTGTTATTTATCTGGTCTTGTATGTGGATGATATGTTTCTGGTTGGAAATGACAAAGAAATTATCCAGGATTTGAAGACCCAATTGTCCTTCAAATTCGACATGAAAGATCTTGGTGTTGCAAACTATATTTTCGGCATGGAAATTAAAAGAGATTGGGCAAAGAGGAAGCTCTGGTTAAACCAGAGGAAGTATGTCGAGACAATACTGCAGAGGTTTAATATGCAGGATAGTAAACCAGTGAAGGTTCCTATAATTGTAGGTGTGAGGTTATCTTCTGAACAGTGTCCCAAGACACAAGAAGAGGAAGAGGACATGTCCCGTGTTCCATATGCAAGTGCAGTCGGTAGCCTGATGTATGCAATGGTCTGTACTAGACCAGAAATTGCACATGCAGTGGGAGTATTGAGCAGGTTTATGTCAGAACCAGGGAAGGAGCATTGGACAACAGTGAAGCAGGTTTTCGGGTATTTTCGTGGCACTAGTGATTATTGTTTGTGCTACCAAGGAAGACCAGGATTGGATAGAGTGTTGGATATTCATGGCTTTGTTGATGTAGACTGGGCTGGAGATCTAGATCAGATAAGATCTACAAGTGGGTATGTTTTTAACCTATTTGGAGGTGCAGTCAGTTGGATGAGTAAGAAACAATCTGTAGTGGCACTATCAACTACAAAGGCAGAATACATGGCAACTACTAATGCAAGCAAGGAAGCAGTTTGGTTGCAAAGATTGTGTTCAAGTATGGGGTTAGTACAGGAAGCTATAAGTATAGATTGTGACAGCCAAAGTGCAATTTTCTTGGCAAAGAACCCCGTATATAATTCAAAGACAAAGCACATTGATGTTCAGTATCACTTTGTGAGGGATATGATAGAAGACAAAAAGGTGTTGCTAGTAAAGGTGGACACTTTGAAGAATACTGCAAATGCATTGACAAAATCTGTGAGCTCTGAGAAGTTCTCTTGGTGTAGAGAGACAATGGGCATTTCAGGGCTGGAAAAATGACTAAGCTCTCTTGTGGCCCCTTGTGGAAAGAAAAAAACAAGTGGGAGAATGTTGGGTTGTGTTATATTCTTTCCACAACTAGCCCACGTAGTTAATCGGGGGGTTAGAGGGGAGGTCACAGGGGGTTTGAGGGGTACCCGTAACCCCACTTTATGGGGTCCGGGGCAGCACCCCAGAAATTTTTGGTTTTGGACCCTATGTTAGGTTGGGCGGACCCACCAATGGTTTTGTGCATGATTTTCGCACATGTTTTTTCTGGACACGATGGTTTTCGATCCATGGTTTTGGACGCGATGGTTTTCGGTCCATGGTATTGGCAGCTTCAACATGTATAAATATGTGTTGTAACATTGAAAGGAAAATAATTAAAAATCAAGTTGGTAGTCTCGGTTTTGGGATCCAAGGGAAAATCTCTGTGTATATGTGTTTTATGTGTTATTCTCTCGCATTGTTTATTTTATGTGTTTTAGAATTCGTATGCAGGTAATTTCTGTACGGGGTTAAAACCTACACAGCAGAGGTAAGGGCAGTCCATGAGGCAGCACAGGCAGTTTTGGAGCAGACAAAGGTCGTTGAAGCAGCTGCAGCAGTGCAGACAACAGGGACCACAACAACACATGCAAAGGAGGGCCAGGAATTGTCTACAGGACAGGAGGCATAGGACACAGACCTCACAGAAGAGGGCACGGACCCAAGCATAACTTCTAGCGAACTCAAAAGGTCGCGCGTCACCGAGAGATCGGGTCCACGAAAAAAGGTCAAGGCCTCGAAGCTGGCCTTCGACCTGATCACATTAACAGAAGGTGACCTCTACGACATCAGCGAGACGGTTCATGACGTCATCAAGGAAGCACTCCAAGAAGTCATGGCGAAGTAGCAGGCTGTGTTGGGGGCCCTAAGGGTGCAGCTACAGGAACTACAGGTGCTTCCCCCACAGGAAGGAACCGTATCCACATACGTCACAGTAGGCACATCAGCAGCAGATCAGATGCTACGCGCCAGGATGGCCAATACCTTAGTGCTACTGGAAGGGGCGCTCACAGCAGAGAATGAGGTCAACAGAGCTGCGGTTAGCACAATCAAGGGACTTGGCCTTAACTTAGCTTCCCTTCCACGAGACACACTATACCAACTACAGGATGGAATAACGACAGAGCTCCGCGCCAGGGAGGGCCGCGCGATACAGGTGCTAAGTGAGTAAAAGATCAACATCGAACAACTCAGCCTGCAATGTGACGAACTGGTGTCACAGAACTAGCAGTTAGTGCGGACAGTTGATGAAGCGTGCCGGCGCATCCCAGAGTTGTCCATCGCCATGGACCTGCCAACAAAAGTACAGATCCACTGTTTGGCAAGTGGATTCTGAAACGCGTGCGAGGAAACAACGAGCGTGCAGCTGGGGATGAATCTCCAGATTGCTAAGCTACGGCTGAAGGTGCAGCCTTCCACTCCCCCATAAGTTAGAGAGTAGCGCGTTAGCGCTATCCAAATAGGGTTCAAAGAAATTGGACAGGAAGTGCAGGACTTTACCGGTATGTTGGACCAAGCCTTTAGCGTCCTCACATCCTTGCAGGAGGACCCCAACATATAGCACCTGGAAACAAAGGCACACGAACTTCAGGAGCAGTACAATAGTCTCTGAGGAACTATGCAGACAGTCCTCCTCACGCAACGGCTTGCAAAGATGTAGAAAGCAAGGGCATTGAAAGAGCAAGTGGATGCCGCAAGACAGAAAGAGGCACTTCTCAAAGCACGCGTCTAGCCATGGATAGATGAGGCCTTCACCATTACGGCAGATATCGAGGGCAAGCTCACACAGATGCAGGGGCTCTACACGTTAAGGTAGGGATTTGATCCTCATAAAGAAGCAACGAAAGAGCACATCCAGTAGGTCCAGCAAACAGCAAAGCAGTGCGCTGCGGACCTCCAAGCAGCGTGGGACCAGTTGGAGGGACTCCGCGCCAAGATTTCCGCGCCGACAGAGTGACTCGAGGGTGAGTCACAATGTTTGTGTTGGGGGGCTGTTGGGCATCGGATCCCCCCACAGCATGTTTTGGGGCTCAAATCCCAAGTTTTGGTCAAGTGTATTGTAAGACTCCGTGAATTGCGGGCGCGGAGCGTGAAGTATAGGTTGAGTCGTAGGGTTGCCCACCCTAAGTGTTGTAATGTAATGTAATGTAATGTAATGTAATGTAATGTAATGTAATGTAATGTAATGTAATTAATAATTTAATTTAATGTAATTTCATGTCGGCCTACCCATGGTTTACGGACCATGGGATTGTATAGATAGAACAAGGCTCTAAGTTGTAAAGATAGTGAATAGAAGAAATGAATACGAATAGTTAAAGTATAGGGTAAGAGTCTAAGTGCTTTGGGTTGTAATAGTAGGAAGAGGCTCTGGAACTGAGTGTGCAGAGACCTAGTAGAGTCCGCAGTTGAGTGTGCAGACCCCTGCAACTGAGTGTGCGGGGCAGTGTTGAGTCAGTAACCTTGAACAAAGAATAATAAAGATAAGTTGATTCCAATTTCTGTGCATCTGCTTGTATATTGCATTCTATACATTTATACTATTTTTTTATCGCACGCACTTATATGAATGCTGGATATACTGTTAATTATCACTAGACTTACACATATAAGCTAAGTAATCGGATAATAACAGGTTAATAGTAAGGAACTTGCGTAATAATATGGATCGCGCTCCGAGTAGGGCTGCGTGAAGGTAGCATCACAAGTTGCGAGGGACTAATAGATGTGCGTAGCAAAGTGCACGGACCACCAAGAGCTCATCAGACATCCCCAAGGTGCGGAAACCTGGTTCTAGCACCCTCCCATACTACTTCGGGTGAGACCTCAGTTCGCGCTTTGTGGACTGTTGCCGAAAGGGCCAGTAGTACCAGGATTTGTTTGGCTAAATCACCTTTGAACCTGGGTCAGGCCCATACAAGCCAACAATTATGATTTCAGTGGGAAGAGAATGGTAAGAAGGATAGTCCTTTCCTTTGCCCCAAGTGCTGCATTTTCCCGGAGGTGTTGCACATTCATAATTTCCATTCCCAATCACGATTATCATCATCATGTCTACTCCATGACATTTTGGAAGATTATTTGAACTTTCATCTTCATTCCACATTGCTCAGGCCTTCTCCATTTTTTGTGGAAGTTGTGGTATGCTCATTTTGATTCGCTGCGAAAGGGAGGCAGGGGCACTATGAATCCACACAGCGTTGTAATTATCACATACTGGTGGTTAATTATCTTTCACAGGTGAAAATCCAAGTTTATCCTTGTCCCATAATGTTGAATGAATCCTCAATTGCATGTATGAACCAACGAAATATCATAGAATACCAGCAAGAGAAAGAAAAAAAACTCATCTTCACTACATTTTTGGATGTGGAAATGAATGTTTGGTATTTTTGATGAGGAAAGATTTGAAACAGTTCTCCATCATGGTTAGAATTATGTTAGCATCGTGAAAAGGATGTGCATCTTGTTCAAATACATCATTGTTGGTTAAAACCTATAGAGGATAGGTAGCGTTGCGCTTTCTCACTGGCACTACATCTTTTATGAAAGTGAAATTTAGAGAGTTGGGGGATTTTTGAGATAAATGGAAGTTTCTAAGGAGGAATCTGACGTTTTTCAGGCCTTTTCACACCTGTTGAATTCATCAAGCAAACTCAGGAGTGACGGGAGGTATCTCAACCATGGCGCATTGTGTTTTCACATAGTCTCCATATTTTCACCATATCTCTTAGACCCTGTACCCATTTACCTTGAAATTTTTTCAATAAATTTTTATAGTAAATGTATAGGGGTGAGATGAATAAACTCAGTTAATTTTAGCCCAAAATGCTTCACGTTTTTTAGAAACAAGCTACTATCACCTACATCCATTGTCGGATTTTCTTAAAATCCATGATTCTGATTTGGCTCAATTTTTTTTTGGAGAAGAATTATGATGATATTAACTTTCTATCCAAATTTCAGCTCAATCTTATTCATTGTTTAGGAGATATTAAAGAAATATCAATCACGCTGCGAAAGTTGATAGTTTTTCTATTAAAGTGGAGGATAGTCAAAAAGGAGGTTTGCAAGCACTTTGAATCTTATGTAAGAGGTTTAGTACCATCATAGAGGTATTTGAAGCATACCCATCTGCTCCATTTTGATAGAGGAAGGCTGCAACCATACAAAACATGGAGGTTTACTTCAATTTGTTATGAATCTAGCTAATGTGCTACAAGTTTGGACAGTCAGCACCATTTCATTTCAAATTTCAAATTTTTGACTTCTAGAAGTAGTTTAGATCATGTGAATAGGTGGCTTATTGTCTTAGGAAGTGTAGTTAATGTTTATTTGCAAATCTTCCAAGTTGATGTTGTATTAGGAAATTTATAATAAATAGGTCAAAGGTAGTTTCCTAGTACCTAGGAAGGTGGTTTTGTTTGCTATTTTCATGTAATTAGTTTTATCTATTAGGGGAATAGGTGGATTTCGACCCCGTTAGACTTAGGAAGAGCATATTGTGTATACATGAATTTGAATGTAGAAAGGTTTGGTTGTTGGTTGGATTAAATAAGAACATACTTTTTGTGGATTGTATCTTTTGAAAACTTTTCCAGTGAATGAATGAAAGTTAGAAGGTTATTTTTAATCCAACCAGATGTTTACTTCAGAATTCATCCTTCATGATGATCTGATTTAGTTCTTCGATTTATCAATGTTTTCATCCTAAAGAAATAGTTTAGAATTCATCTATGGTATTGATGCTCTATGTGTTGTCTTTCACCTTTATACACTCACCCTCTAAAGAGATTTAACCTAAATTACACCACCAAGGTTTCCTACCTTGCCCCTGTGGAGAAACCCTTTTCTCTTTGTATCATCTCACTGGACAAAAATAGATTTGACATGACTCCATGCCCAATGGATCTGTCTTTTTTCTCATCAATAGACCTATCAAAACAAACCTTTATTTAACTTTATACCTAGCTTAATATTAGATATATTGAGCAATCTAAGTGAGAGAGCCCTCTCCAAGTCCAGAAGGGATGGATTCTGACCTAGAAGTGGTTTGTGGTTACCTCTGTAATTTCTCTCCTCGGCCTACAGAATTTATGGAGTGCTAACAGTACAAACACTATCACATGATTTTTCAAAATGTAAGTTATAAAGTGTTTGACAACTTTATAGACAGCATATGCTTGCTTATCCATATCGAGATAATTGAGCTCTAATCCTTGCAATCCGATACTCATGAAAGATATAGGTTGATCATTACCTTGATCATACTTATGTTTCAATACAGCCACAAATGATGAATCTTAAGCAAATGTGTACAGCATAAAATCCTTATTGAAGTTAGGGTTGTAGAGAGCGAGGGATTTGATGATAGATTTCTTGATACAGTTGAAATCCTCCTTCTCTTCTTGATTCTGTTTGAATAATGCATCTTTTTTATCATATTCTGCAGTGGCTTTACAATTTGGGCATAATCAGAAATAAACTTACGAAGGAAGTTAATCTTACCCAAAAACAATTGCATGGCTTTCTTTCCATTGGGATGCGGAATCTACACAATAGTATTTATGCACTCTAGGTCCACTATGATCCCACTCTTTTATATTATGTGCCTTAACATATTTCCCTCAAATACACAAAAATATTTTTCTTGGGATTAAGTGATATTCCAGACTTCCTACAGCACTAAAATATTTTCTTCAGATGATGTAAATGGTCTGATCTTTTCTTTGAAAACATCATTACATCATCTAGGTAGCACACCACACTTTATTCAGTCAACCCTCTAAAATAAATATCCATTTCCATTTGGAAAGACTCTCCATCATTTATAATGCCATAGGGAATGCATCTAAAAGTGAAAAATCACCATTTCGTTCTGAAATTTATCTTCAACCTATCTAGTTCAGCAACCAAGACTTGTTAGACTTTAAGCTTCTGTGGTTGTTATTTGGTGTAGTATGATCCGGATTATCCACAGTGTTATATTCATCATGTCGACGTTTCGAACACCAAAGGCGGTCCATCATTAGGGCCAAAAAATGGTAGATTATGAATGATTGTTCTTTGAGAGAAGAATCCTCTGACCAGTGTATATATAAACCTAAATAATCCTAAATAGTGAAAGCCGACTTAACCTACATATATTAGTTTAATTTTTATTCTTATTTTATTTATTTATTTCGGTTTTAATTTATTTTTGTTTTAATTATTTATTTTTAATTTAATGATTATAATTATTTTAAATAAATTAATTATTGATTAGTTTAGTTAATTAATTATTAATTTAATTTTAATTAATTAATTAATTTAATTGATTGATTAATTAATTAATTTAATTGATTAATTTATTTATTTATTTATTTATATAATTTTATAATTTTTTGTTTTGATGATTTTATATTTCTTTTGATTTAATTAATTAATTAATTTAATCAACTTATAATTTATTTTAATTTAATTCTTATAATTAATTTAATTATTAATTAATTAATTTAATTGATTGATTAATTAATTTAATTTATTGATTGATTAATTAATTAATTAATTAATTAATCAATCAATTAATTAATCAATCAATCAATCAATCAATTAAATTAATTAATTGATTGATTAATTTAATTAATTAATTAATTGATTGATTGATTAATTAATCAATTAATTAATTGATTAATTAATCAATTAATTAATTGATTAATTAATTAATTAATTAATTGATTGATTAATTTATTTATTTATTTATTTAGTTATAATTTGTTTTGATGATTTTATATTTCTTTTTCCTTTTATGTTAATTTTATTTTTAATTAATTAAACCCTAAGTATCTAATTTATAAACCATAAACCTATTTACTTATTTAATTAATAGATGAATTAATTTAATTAATTAATTAATTTAATTGATTTATAATTTTTATAATTTTTTCAAACGTTAATTTATAAAACTAATTGTTACTATAATCTATGGTCATTAGAATAAATTTATTTTGTTATATTGGTTATTATTAATTAATTTTAATTATTAATTAATTTTTTTATTTTATTTTATTTTTATTTTGGGGAGAAACCAGTGATACTAAGCTACAAAATATTTGCAGGGATTTATTTGTCTAATGAGGGGAAGCCAATTTCCACTAATCTCTCTCCCATTGTCCCTGTTGAGGTTTTGAGGAAATTTAATGATTTTGATGGCCTCTCTTTGATAATGATACTCTCTTGCAATGATTTTGGTGTCTTCTAAACATACATGATGTTTGGTTTTGGATGAGTGTTCTGCAAGGGCTGATGTACGGGATCTCCCATTCTTAATATCAGCTCCATGCTCTTTAAGTCTTGTTTTCAGAGATCGTCATGTTTCCTCGATATAACTCTTGCCACATGAACAATCAATCTTGTACACACCCTTTCATGAGAGATCACATACTTTCCTTGACCTAGATAAATCTCATCAGGTCCTTTCCAAACTTCCATCCCAAAATAATAGTGCATTAGCGTTAGATCCTTCATGTCTAATTTTGCTGCCAGTTGCTTCTTGCACTCTTGAATAGGACCTTCCACACCTGTCATGAGAAGATCATCCACATATAGAAGAATGATTACAAGCTCATCCTTCACAACCTTGATATAAATATTTCGATCAACATAACTCTTCGAGAAGCCCAATCTCTGGGGTATCCACCCATCCTTGCATACCATACCCTTAGTGCTTGCTTGAGGCCATACAATTCCTTCTTCGACCTACAAACATAAGACTCTTTATATTTTACTTCGAAACCCAAGTTTCTCTATGTAGAATTCTTCATCAATAGTTCCATTTAGGAATGTTGTCTTGACATCCATTTGATGGATGTTCCATCCCATCGGTGCTACCGAAGAGACCATTGAACATATAGTTGTATACCTTGTTGTGGGTGCAAATGTCTCTTCATAATCGATGCATTCTTGTTGAGAGAAGCTCCTATCCAAAAAAAATTCCTTATATTTATAAATACGTCCATCTGCTGCATCTTTAATCTTGTAGAGCCACTTGGAAGTTTCCACAGATTTGTCTTTAGGCCTAGGTACGATCTCCCAAACTCCATTTTTCATTATAGGTTGATATTCTTCATTCATGGCATCTTTCCATTCTTGATGTTTGACATCCTCTTCAAAGGTGGATGGTTCTGCTTCTATTTCTATTTGTAGGTTTTAACCCTGTACAGAAATTACCTGCATACGAATTCTAAAACACAGAAAATAAACAATGTGAGAGCATAACACATAAAACACATATACACAGAGATTTTCCCCTGGATCCCAAAACCAGGACTACCAGCTTGATTTTTCATTATGTTCCTTTCAATGTTACAATACACATTTATACGTGCCGAAGCATCCAATACCATGGACCAAAAAACCATCGCGTCCAAAACCATGGACCAAAAACCATCACGTCCAAAAACATGTGCAAAAATCATGCACAAAACCATAGGTGGGTCCGCCCAACCTAACATAGGGTCCAAAACCAAAATTTTCCGGGGCGCTGCCCTGGACCCCATAAAGTGGGGTTACGGGTGCCCCTCAAACCCCCTGTGACCTCCCCCCCTCTAACCCCCAATTAACTATGTGGGCTAGTCATGGAAAGAATATAACACAACCCAACATTCTCTCACTTGTTTTCTTTCCACAGGGGGCCACAAGAGAGCTTAGTCATTTATCCAGCCCTGCAATGCCCATTGTTTCTCTACACCAAGAGAACTTCTCAGAGCTCATAGATTTTTTCAATTCATCTGCAGTATTCTTCAAAGTGTCCACCTTTACCAGTAACACCTTTTTGTCTTCTATCATATCCCTCACAAAGTGATACTGAACATCAATGTGCTTTGTCTTTGAATGATATGCAAGTTTTTTTGCCAAGAAAATTGCACTTTGGCTGTCACAGTCTATCCTTATAGCTTCCTATACTAACCCCATACTTGAACACAATCTCTGCAACCAAACTGCTTCCTTGCTTGCATGAGTGGCTGCCATGTATTTTACCTCTGTAGTTGATAGTGCCACTACAGATTGTTTCTTACTCATCCAACTGACTACACCTCCAAATAGGTTAAACACATACCCACTTGTAGATCTTCTTTGAACCAGATCTCTAGCCCATTCTGCATCAACAAAGCAACAAATATCCAACACTTTGTCCAATCCTGGTCTTCCTTGGTAGCACAAACCATAATCACTAGTGCCACGCAAATACCTTAAAACCCGCTTCATTGCTGTCCAATGCTCCTTTCCTAGTTTTGACATAAACCTGCTCAATAATTCCACTGCATGTGCAATGTCTGGTCTAGTACAGACCATTGCATACATCAGGCTACTTACTGCACTTGCATATGGAACACGGGACATGTCCTCTTCCTCTTCTTGTATCTTGGGACACTGTTTAGCAGATAACCTCACACCTATAGGAATAGGAACCTTCACCGGTTTACTATCCTGCATATTAAACCTCTGCAATATTGTCTCGACATACTTCCTTTGGTTTAACCAGAGCTTCCTCTTTGCCCGATCTCTTCTAATTTCCATGCCCAAAATATAGTTTGCAGCACCAAGATATTTCATGTCAAATTTGGAGGACAATTGGGTCTTCAAATCCTGGATAATTTCTTTGTCATTTCCAACCAGAAAAATATCATCCACATACAAGACCAGATAAATAACACAGTCTCCAATTAATTTAAAATACACACAGTGATCTGCTTTGCTTCTGGTGAAGCCAAGTCCCCGTATAAATGTATCAAATTTCTGATACCACATCCTTGGTGACTGTTTTAACCCATACAGAGACTTCTTTAACTTGCATACCAGTTCTTTCTTACCCTTCATTGCAAAGCCTTCAGGTTGCTTCATGTATATTTCCTCTTCCAGATCCCCGTGAAGAAATGTTGTCTTCACATCCATCTGCTCCACCTCAAAATCAAAAGCAACAGCAACAAATAAAAGTAATCTAATAGAAGTTACCTTGGAAACAGGAGAAAAAATATCACCAAAATCAATTCCCAACACCTGGGAATAACCTTTTGCTACCAACCAAGCTTTGTATTTCTCCACCTTTCCTTCTGCATTTGTCTTCTTCTTGAACACCCATTTGTTGCGAATGGGTTTCCTTCCAGCCAGCAACTCCACCAGATCCCAAGCCTCATTTCTGTGCAAAGATGCCATTTCATCAACCATGGCATCTTACCAGAGTTTGTCATCCTCTGAATCTACTGCTTCCTTCACAGTTCTGGGATCATTGTCAGTAATAGAAAAAGAAAATTTTGAACAAAAATCAGATGGACTATACCTTTCTAGTTGCCTTCTTTCTCGAACTGATCTTCTCACACCCAGAGTTTGTGGCTCTTCATCTTCTGATTCCTCCTCTGTTGTAGAGTCTGATTCTTCCTCCTTAAACTCAAACTCTATCTTCTCAGGTTCCTTTGGTTTGACTTCATGTTTAATAACATCTTTTACCTCTCTGAACACCACATCTTGGTTGTACACAACCTTCCTTGTGACTGGGTTCTAAATCTTATAACCCTTTAAACCATCCTTATACCTAATAAAGATGCACTTTTCAGATTTACTATCCAACTTGGTTCGTTTCTCCTTTGGAACATGTACATATGCATCACATCCAAATACCCTCAGATGTGAAAGATAGGGTTTCTTACTAGTCCATACCTCTTGTGGAGTCTTATCCTCCAACGCTAATGAAGGTGACCTATTGACCAGGTAACATGCAGTATCCATCGCCTTTGCCCAGAATTCTTGTCCTAACCCGGCACCAATTGAGCATGCTTCTTGCCCTTTCCATCAACGTCTTGTTCATTCTTTCTGCAACTCCATTTTGCTGAGGTGTATATGGAGTAGTCTTCTGTCGTGCTATACCACACATAATTCTTCAAATTCCTTACTACAAAACTCTCCACCGTTATCTGTCCTCAACACCTTTATCTTCTTCTCTGTCTGGTTTTCCACCAGAGCCTTAAAGTCTTTAAACCTGTCAAAGACTTCAAATTTCTTCTTAAGGAAATATATCCATGTATTCCTTGAGAAGTCATCTATAATTGATACATAGTACACAGACTTACCTAGTGATGGAACCTTCATAGGTCCAAACACATCACTGTGCACAAGCTCTAATATTTGTTTCACCCTCTTACTACTAGAGGGGAAACTCACCCGATTTTGCTTCCCATATATACAATTTTCACAGAATTCAAAATCCAAAGAACTATTACTCATACCTTTACCATGAAGTATTCGAAGGCCCTTCTCTCCAATATGTCCAAGCCTTTCATGCCACAGCATGGTCTTTTCTCTAGAGACCACTAGATTTTCTGCTCCACTTTCAGGAACCACAGAACTGTTGCAGCCATCAATAACAGTGCTACCTTGCAGCTTGTACAGAGTTCCAATCCGAACTCCCCACATCAATACCAGTGCTCCCCGAACCATTTTGCAGGTATCCTTCTCGAACACTGTTTTTACACCTGCATCATCCAACTTGCTTACAGAAATCAAATTTCTGGCTAATGCAGGAATATGCAGAACACCCGGAAGTGTTCTAACGCTTCCACCTTGCAACTTCAACTTTACTTTTCCGCGACCAACGATTCTAGCCTTCCTATCATCCCCTAAGAAGACATCACCACCATCGTATTTATCATACTCGCAGAACCACTCTCTATGGTGAGTGAAGTGAAAGGATGCACCTGAGTCAATCAACCATGCCTCATGATCCACATGTGTACTTGAAGAAGCCAAGTACACATCCCCACCTTCATCTGAGGCGGTTTTCGCCTCTGCAGAAGGAGCATCATCAGATCCCTTTCCTTTATCAAGAGCTTTATATTTACAGTCCCTTTTGTAGTGCCCTTCCTTTCCGCATTTCCAGCACACCACCTTTACAGGTTTTCCTAGAGATTTAGATCTCCCACTCGATGACTTATTTTTGTTTTTGTTTTGGGACCGTCCTTGTAAAAACAAGGCATCACCATTCTGGCTCTCCATATTTTTCCGTCTCATCTCCTCCGTCAGCAAGGATGAGACTATTTCATCAAACTACAAGGTAGTTGCATTGCTACCTATTGCAATAACCAGACTGTCCCACGAATCTGGTAGAGAACATAACAAACTGATGCACTTATATTCATCTAAAATTTTAATATCAACAAATGCTAACTGACTTACCACAGTATTAAATGTGTTCATATGCTCTGTCACTGAGTCTCCATCTTTCATCGTCAGGTTAAACTACTTTTTCCGCAGGAACAGTTTATTCACCAGAGACTTAGATTGGTACAAAGTCCCTAACTTGTCCCACAAAGCCTTCATTGTAGCTTCCCCTGATACCTTCAGCAATATTGAATCTAAGACACACAATTGTATTGTGCTCTTTGCCGTCTGATCCAACTTCTTCCATTCTTCATGGGACACTCTCGTTGGTTTAGTACCTAGATCTACTGCGATCCACTGATCTTTATCCACCAACAGATCCTCCATATTGATTTTCCACAACTCAAAAATATAACCATTAAATTTCTCGATCTCTATCTTTCCACTGCTCGCCATCTTCTTCACCACCAGAATCGATCTCATAGATCTCCCACTGAACAGGGTCTACCACGGGCCCGAGCGAAACCCCTCAGCAACAAAGGCACCCCCTTGAAGCCAAAGCTGCTTTGATACCAAATGTAGGTTTTAACCCCGTACATAAATTACTTGCATACGAATTCTAAAACACATAAAATAAACAATGTGAGAGCATAACACATAAAACACATATACACAGAGATTTTCCCCTGGATCCCAAAACCAGGACTACCAGCTTGATTTTCCATTATGTTCCTTTCAATATTACAATACATATTTATAAATGTCAAAGCATCCAATACCATGGACCAAAAAACCATCACATCCAAAACCATGGACCGAAAAACATCGTGTCCAAAAACATGTGTGAAAATCATGCACAAAACCATAGGTGGGTCTGCCCAACCTAACATATGGTCCAAAACCAAAAATTTTCGGGGTACTGCCCCCGACCCCATAAATTGGGGTTATTAGTGCCCCTCAAACCCCCTATGACCTCCCCCCCTCTAACCCCTGGTTAACTACATGGGCTAGTCGTGGAAAGAATATAACACAACCCAACACTATTAACTTCATCATATAGGTTTCATACCCTGAATATTTTTTGGGCTTCTTATTAACCCTGAATGTGTCATTGGTTTTTCCATGTCCTTTTGCATCTAGAAGAGTATATTTCAACTAATTAGTTATTTTTATGCTTTCATGGATGATCACAAGTTGCATACGTTCACTGGGACCTTCATCTTCATGATTTTAGTTTTCTTCCTACCTTGTGCATTCTTCCTCAACTATTAGAATTTCTTCATCATCAGAGTCCATCGAGAGGTCCTTTGATTTCTGTAATGCGATACTTTCATTAAATATTACATCTTGGCTTTGAAGTACTACTTTATCAAAATAATCCCTCCAAAATTTGGAGGGATTTATTTTTATTTTGGGGAGAAACCAGTGATACTAAGCTACAAAAGATTTGGAGGGATTTATTTTTAGTTTGGGGAGAAACTAGTGATACTAAGATACAAAAGATTTGGAGGGATTTATTTGTAGAAAAATTAGGCAAATGATGAGATCAGCCAAGGATAACATAGATCATCAACAACTCAAGGGTGTGTACAAGATTGATTGCTCATGTGGCAAGACTTATATCGGGGAAATAGGACGATCTCTGAAAACAAGACTTAAAGAGCACGGAGTTGATATTAAGAATGGGAGATCCCGTACATCAGCCCTTGCGGAACACTCATCCAAAACCAAACATCATGTATGTTTAGAAGATGCAAAATCATTGCAAGAGAGGATCATTATCAAAAGAGGAAAATCAGAGAGGCCATCGAAATCATGAAATTTCCTCAAAACCTCAACAGGGACAATGGGAGCGAGATTCCTGGAAACTGGCTTCCCCTCATTAGACAAATAAATCCCTCCAAATCTTTTGTAGCTTAGTATCAGTGGTTTCTCCCCAAAATAAAAATAAAATAAAATTAATTAATTAATAATAACCAATATAAAAAAACAAATTTATTCTGATGACCATAGATTATAGTAACAATTAGTTTTATAAATTAACATTTGGAAAAATTATAAATCAATTAAATTATTAATTAAATAGGTTTCTTGTTTATAAATTAGATACTTAGGGTTTAATTAATTAATAAGAAAAATAACTCATCAAAACAAATTATAAATTAATTAATTCATTAATTAATTAATTAATTAATCAATTAAATTAATTAATTAATCAATTAAATTAATTAATTAATCAATTAAATTAATTAATTAATTGATTAACTAAACTAATTAATAATTAATTTAATTATAATAATTAAATTAAAATAAATTATAAGTTGATTAAATTAATTAATTAATTAAATCAAAAGAAATATAAAATCATCAAAACAAAAAATTATAAAATAAATAAATTAAATTAGTTAATTAATTAACTAAACTAATCAATAATTTATTTATTTAAAATAATTATAATAATTAAATTAAAAATAAATAATTAAAACAAAAATAAATTATAACTGAAATAAATAAATAAAATAAGAATAAAAATTAAACTAATATATGTAGGTTAAGTCAGCTTTCACTATTTAGGATTAATTAGGTTTATATATACGCTGGTCGGAGGATTCTTATCTCAAAGAGAAATCATTCATAATCTACCATTTTTTGGTCATGATGATGGACCCCTTTGGGGTTCGAAACATTAACATGATGAATATAATACTATGGATAATCTGGATCATACTACACCAACCAAGACTTGATTGTAAATAGAAAACCCATCGAGTAGTGAGAACATTTCAGCTCTAGAAACTGTTTAAAAGATCTATCCCAAGGAGGGGATAGGATATTTGTCTTTATCTAAAACCTAGTTAATGTATCAGAAATAAACACACAAAAGAATCTCGCCAAACTTCTTCTTATGTTAATAAATTTAGAGGGCTATAGTTAGTATGATTTCTCATAGACTTGATAACTGCTTGTGATGCATTTTTACTTTTTCTTACTTATTATATTATTCTCTTATTATTAGCATATTCTTATCATCACAACAACTACCAAAACAATAAAATCAATAGTACACAGGATATAGGCTGCAAGTGAGGGCCAAACCCTCTCCATTTGAGAGGAAAACCCACAAATATCTTCTATTCTTCTAGATTCTTCAATTGAAGAATTGCAAGACCTCTAGCCCAAGACCAATACCCTTCCAATAACAAGTTATACTTCTTTATTATGTGCTTCCTTTGTCCAATTCAAATCCATTCAAATGTTTTTCAGTAGCACAACTTCGACCCCTAGCTACAGAATTTCGACCTTTCCTACAAATCTGAAATTTTCAGCCCCTACAACAATTGTTGCCTCCACATGTGTGAGAAAATTTAGGGCTTCCAAGGCTTCCCTTGACCTTTGCTTGAGTTTATCTTCCTTCTAGGGCTTGAGGATGACCTAATGAACCTTCCTTTGACCTTTGTTCTAGAATTTCTCCAATTTTGATCTTGGAGCAGCAAAACCCTAGCCTCCTTTCCTTTGCATGTGTGAAAAGATATAGAGGAATGACCCAAACACTTTTCTTTGTCCTTTTTCCTTCTTTATTGGCCTGATTCTTCCTCTTCTTCACTTGAATGATGAGAGGATGATTGATATTCCAAGGAGATCGAGCTCCCTCCTATATATAGGCTTCCAAGGTGGACAAAATGCCCTAGTTTAGGCTGATGTCTTAGCTGACAGGCCAACTCGGTCTTGGAGGGTATCTTGACACTTTAAAATACAAAATTAATTTTTTTTACAAGTTACAATGTACCCAATGGGGCCTTCCTCCATATGACAATGACTCTTTTGACTTCTTGACCCTAGGACAAACCATAGAAGCACTCAATGGGTGCTTGACCTCTAAAATAAAAGACCTTGAGCATGAAACCCATGCTACAAAAATAGAAATAATAATTTTTCTTTCATTTTATAATATAAGAATCAAAAGTACATTTCATATTTATGAATATCGAACCTAGCTACATATTTTTCAACACTCCCTCTTAAATAGATAGGTATTCATAAATGTTATATGGACATTCTCAAACTGAAAAGATCTCATAAGAAGAGTCAAATTGATAAGCCATCTCTTTTCCTTAAATCAATCAACTTTGTAACATAGCAAGTCCTTTACTAACATCTCTATCTCTTCACAATATCAAAGAACATTGTTGGAAAGACCAATGACTGATAGACACCATCATCATTGTCTCTCAAGGCACATAGCCCACCCAAGTGTTCATAGGGTATGTCCTTCCAAAAAAATTCCTATCTTGTAATACCACATCCTCAAGGAATTTCCTCTATGAATCCTCTTGTTTTGGATGCCCTACCTCATCCTCAAAGAGTATTGTATGCTAGATGCGTACCTAATCCTCCATTCTTTATTCAAGGAGCGAAGACAAGAATGATGTTTTTATCTCTCCCTCTCAACTAGGGAGGATATATCAACCAATACAAGCTTGTCTCTCAAATACACAAGCTTCTTTATAAGAAGATATTTTGTCAAGATGCCATCTACTTGTTCATCAATGGAGATATACCATAGTTGGTCCACTCCATCCTGCACTAGCTTTTGTATGTGGTGATACTTTTTATTTATGTGCTTTGTATTTCCATGAAACATTGGATCTTCATATAGCCTTATATAGTCAATGTTGTCACAATGTATCATCGTAGGGTCCATCGGTCCATCAAACAATTCAGATAGTAGCTTCCTCAACGAGACAGCTTCTCGGCTTACTTCATAGGTTGCAATGTATTCATCCTCAACACTACTCAAAGAAACTTATTCTTGTTTTCTACTCATCCAAGTTATCATAGAGGATCCCAAACTAAAACATCTTCCAATAGTGCTTCTCACTGCCTCCCCACTGGGAATTTGTATATCCAATCAATTGGGCATCATTCCTCTTATCATACTTTAGGAAGCAATGGATTGTTCCTTACAGATATCTCAGTATATGCTTGGTTGTTATCCAATGATCATGCTTAGACTCTACTTAGAAGTGATTGAGAACATTTATTGTAAATCAAATGTATGGTTGAGTATTTACCAAATACATCAGCAAGCCAATCAATTGTCTATATATTTTCGGATCCACTAGGCTTGATTCAGAACTTCTTAGCCTTTTCAATTTTGTGATCATAGGGATTGTCATAGGTTTGTAATCCATGATTTCAAACCTCTTCAGTATCTTGATCACATACTTTCCTTGACCTAGATAAATCTCATCAGGTCCTTTCCAAACTTCCATCCCCAAATAATAGTGCATCAGCCTTAGATCCTTCATGTCGAATTCTGCTGCCAGTTGCTTCTTGCACTCTTGAATAGGACCTTCCACACCTGTCATGAGAAGATCATCCACATATAGAAGAATGATTACAAGCTCATCCTTCACAACCTTGATAAATATTTCGATCAACAAAACTCTTTGAGAAGCCCAATCTTTGGGGTATGTGTCCGTCCTTGCATACCATACCCTTAGTGCTTACTTGAGGCCATACAATTCCTTTTGTGACCTACAAACATAAGTCTCTTTATATTTTACTTCGAACCCCAAGTTTCTCTATGTAGAATTATTCATCAATAGTTCCATTTAGGAATGTTGTCTTGACATCCATTTGATGGATGTTCCATCCCATCGGTGCTACCGAAGAGACCATTGGACATATAGTTGTATACCTTGTTGTAGGTGCAAATGTCTCTTCATAATCGATGCATTCTTGTTGAGAGAAGCCCCAAGCCAAAAAATGATGTGGGGGATTACTACATGTGAGACGAACGTGGGAGTTTTGCAGCGGCCATAGCGAGCAGGTTCAGATTTGAATGGAGGGTGGCAGGGGAGGGAGCTCTGCTCCCTCCTATAAAGATGCAGTGGCCAGCAGGAATAAATCACAAACTGAAACTACTAAAGGAGATATGAACAATAGTAACAGGGGTATTGAAAAAGAAACAGATGGGACCAGAGCAAAAGAAAACAGCAGCACAAAGGACAAAGAGGAAGAAGACAAAAATCTAGGCTCAAGAGACAAAACCTAGAAAGGACCTTGCAAACCGAAAGCAGAAATCACTCCTCGAGTAATATTAAATGATCCTGCTCTGCAGGAGCACAGGGAACACATGGGAACCTATGCCATCATCTGTAAATTTATGGGACTATGGCCCACAGAAAAGGCTTTGCAGACATGGATCAAGTATCATTGGAAACCCAAAGGTAGCATTGACTTACATCTAGGGTCAAAAGGATTCTTCACAGTGGTGTTCTCAAACATCGAAGATAAAGACAAAATATTCGAAGGAGGTCCCTATTTTTTTGCAGTGGTAGGTCTCTATATGAGACCTTGGAGGATGAACTTTGTCCCAGAGAGGGAGACTTTCTCTTCGGTTCCTGTGTGGGTAAGGCTCTACTCTCTACCTCTTGACTACTAGCAAACTAAATCGTTGGCTGCCATTGGCAATAAACTAGGACGCTTTGTCAAAGCTTCTGAAGCCACTAGAAGAGGAAAATACACCTCCTTTGCTAGGATATGTGTGGAAATGGATCTCTCAAGAGCACTTCTGAATGAGGTCATCCTGGAAGTTCAAGATGAGGAATGGGTGCAGACGGTAGACTACGAACATATCCCCTTCAAATGCTGAAGATGCCATGAACATGGGCATTTATTAAGAGAATGCCCTCTCAGCAAAGAAGATAACAAAGAAAAACCTAATATAATGAAGGATACTGAAAGCTTCCAGAAAGTGGCTAGCAGAGGAAGAGGAGGAAAAAAGGGGCCACAAAAACTACACACTGAAGGGCGAAAGGGTAGTCAAAATAAGTTTCAAGTGCTAGAAGAAGCTGAAGAAAGTATAAGAGAGATTCATTTTTAGGAGGATGATGCTAAGGTAACAGGAAAAAAAGAGGATACAAATCTTTCTCCAGGAATTGACACTCAAAAAGAAACCATGAGAGGTGAAACAGAAATGGAAACGAACCAGGAAATGACCCAAAGTGAAACAGACATGGAATATCATGAACTACAAGAAATCCTTGACAAGGAAAACTTGGATCTGGAAGGATTCCTGAGGCAAGGAACCAAAGGAGGAATAGAATCTCTGCCTCAAGAAGAATGCTACAGGATACATCAGCTGTTTTTATGGAAGACTCAGGAACGAGGATTGGAGAAAGGTACAAACACCCACAAACAGGAACACAGAGGGGTGAAAACAATGAAATTAATTCCAGGACTAGCCACCAGAAATCCAAGCAAAAAGAGAGGCAGAAAAAAGCAACACGAGCTCCTGATGGAGTGCAGAAAGCTAATGATAGATTCGGGTAAGATGAAAGATCTAACCAGTTACTCCTTTACTAATCTTTAATTATGAAGTTCATATCATGGAATATCAGAGGTCTAGGGAGTAAAAGAAAACAGAGAATGATAAGTAATAGAATGAAACTAGCAATGCCGGACATAATCTTTATTCAAGAAACAAAATGCTCCATTCATAAAATAAGGCAAATCCACAACAAATGGCTCAACAAATTTGAGTTTCTAGAAGTCAAAGCAAAGAACACAGCGGGGGGTATTCTCACCCTTTGGAACCCCCAAAAAGTCAGCATTGTAGATGTGTAGGCGACAAGAAACTACTTATCAACCATCATTCAACCTATGGGAACGACGGAGACCTTCCTGGTTACGAATGTTTACGACCCTCAGAAAATTGATGAGAAGCTCATATTTCTGAACTCCCTGGCAGATCTCAGAAGCAGACATGAATAAATCCATTGGGTCATTGGACGAGACTTTAATATGATTAAATCTCTTTCGAAAAAAAAAAAAAAAGGAGGCACCAGAATCCTCAGTAGAGATTCGGTAGAATTCCATTCTTTCACAGAAGACATGAAACTGGTTGACTCTGAAATGCATAACGGTCTTTTTACTTGGAACAACAAAAGAGGAGGCAATGCTCAGGTTGCCTCCAAATTAGATAGATTTTTTATCTCTAAGAAGCTGATGCTCACAAATTCAGAAATATCTGCAAGTATTCTCCCTTTTTGGAGGCTCGAATCACTGGCCAATTCAACTAGAAATCAAGGGAATTGATGCTCCCAAAAATAGACCCTTCAGATTTGAGAATATTTGGCTCTCTCATCCAAATTTCATCAGCAACATTGAAAAATGGTGGTCCGAAGATCTTCAGGTTCAGGGCTCCAAAATGTTCCTCCTCCATAAAAGACTAAAGCACATAAAAGTCAGACTCAAAGAATGGAACAAGAAGGATTTTGGTAACATTTTTGCAAACAAAAATTCTGTAGAAGTCAAACTACAGGAGCTACACCAAGCAATGATCACAGATGGTTTTGATAAAACCAAAAGTGAGCAAGCTGAAAAACTCAACCTAGATTGGGAGAATTTATGCAAACAGGAGGAAATCTTTTGGAGACAAAAGTCAAGAGTGCAATGGCTCAAAGAAGGTGAGTGAAACACTCGGTTTTTCCATCGTTCCACCATTGCCAATAGAAAGCACAATAGAATCTCCTCAATACTAAATGTTGATGGGGAGCTTCAGACCTCTCACAAGAACATTGAAGGTGTGTTGGTTCAATATTTAAGAGGCATCACAAATGAAAATAATCCAGACAGAGAACAACACATCAAGGAAATTATAAAAAATATTCCCAGGATGGTGTCAAGAGAAGATAACTTTAACCTGAACAAACCAGTTACCGAAGCAGAGGTTAGTATGGTAATCAAAGACATGCAGAATGGCAAAGCTCCAGGTCCAGATGGTTTCAATGTTGATTTTTTCAAAGCTTGCTGGAAGGTGGTCAAACAGGACATCTTGGATGTGGTTGAGGACTCCAGAAGAAGTAAATCCATTCTGAAAGCACTCAACAACTCCTTCATATCCCTGATCCCCAAACAGGACTCTGCCCTGACTCTGGATAAGTTCAGACCCATTGCTTTATGTAATGTTGTTTACAAAATTATTTCCAAAATCTTGGCCAATAGACTCAAACCTCTTCTTCCTTCTTTGATTTCTGGGGAACAGTCTGGATATGTTGAAGGAAGGAAAATCCTGGATAATATTATTTAGGCTCACGAGGTTGTTCACTCTCTCACTAGTAAAAAGCAAGCTGGTATGATCATACAACTAGATATTGCAAAAGCGTATGACAAGGTGAATTGGACTTACATTAAAAAGGTCCTTTCTGCTTTTGGATTTGATCATGACTGGATCAGATGGGTTATGGCTTTGGTTACTTCACCCAGCTTTTCAATTCTGGTAAATGGCTCACCCTCAGAGATCTTCACTCCTTCCAGAGGTCTCAGGCAGGGTGACCCACTCTCTCCCTTCCTCTTCATTCTCATGATGGAAGAATTGGTTTAAACCATTAAAAAGGCCAAAGGCTTAAGGAATATCAAAGGTCTCCATTTAAAGAAGAACAGCCAAGCCTTGACTCATCAGCAACTTGTGGGTGACACCATGCTGCAGGGCATCCCCACAGTCAAGGAAGATATTGCATACAAGAAAATCTTAAATGACTTTGCCTCGGCTTTAGGTATGGAAGTCAATCTCTCCAAATCAAAAAAATAAATTCTTAAACACTAACATTGCTATCCAAAGGAACATATCTAGAATTCTAGGCTTCCAAATGGAGGTCCTCCCTTAAAAATATTTGGGTGTCCCCCTGACAGATAAACCAATGCACAAAAGTATCTGGGAACCGGTGCTCAACAAGATTCAAGACAAGATCAAACGATGGACTTATAGGGCGTTGAACCTTGGTGGCAGATTGATTCTAATGAAGACAGTTCTTCAAGCTATCCCTGTTTTCTTCTTATCAGCCCTGCCAACTCTCAAAGGGGTCTTACAGCAATTCAGGAACATTCAAAGAGATTTTCTCTGGGGCAAGAAGGAAACCAGAAAGAAATGGGCCCTTGTGTCTTGGGACAAAATTTGCAAGCCCAAAAGTCATGGAGGCCTAGGCTTAGATGATCAGGAGATTCTAAGTAATGTTTTAGGAACTAAACTCTGGTGGAGATGGGTTAAAGAACCAGGGGCGCAATGGGCTAATACCTGGAAAGAGAAATAATCCAAATCCTAGCAAACGAGCGAGCTCATCAGAATGTCAGGGAACATAAAAGGCTCTCACATCTGGAACAAAGCTTGGGAAAACAGAGGCCTGGTTCAAAACAACAGCTTCTGGGAAATCAGAGCTGGAGATCAGGCTCTCTTCTGGGAAGACAAATGGCAGCAAGAACTGATGTTGTTAAGAGAGGATTTTCTGGGCATCAAGCAAGAAACTAATCTCCAAGGGCTAACAAGGGTCAGGGATTTCTGGAATCTTCCTCAGGACACTGAGAAATGGAGAAACTGGAGAAAAATAGATTGCAGAGCTGACAGCCCCATAAAAGAAAAAATTGATGAACTCATGAACATATTGGAACAGAGGAAGATTCTGGTTACAGATGGGCAGGATCAGTTAAGATGGGGCCAAAACAAAGAAGGTATCTTTAATATCAAGGAGGCTAAAAGAATTTCTCTTAACCTAGAGCCCTGCGTTTTGGCTAGGTCCTGGAAAAAGCTTTGGAATTACCAAGGATGGATGAAGATCAAGCTGTTTATGTGCTTAGTTCATCACAAGAAAATACTAACTTTGGATAACATTCAGAAGAGGGAAGTGATGGGGCCTTCTAGATGCCCATTATGTGAGGCTCAAGAGGAGATTATGGAGCATATTCTCAATAGTTGTATCTATACCTCCTAGTTATGGGATTCCTTTAAAATAATTTTTCAGCAGACAGACAGAGACAAAGGTAACATCATTAATACCCTGAACGAGTGGAGAAAAGACTTTGCAGAGAATGAGATCCTTAATTTAGCCTGGACCTTTACACCAAGCTTCATTATCTAGAATGCTTGGAAAGAAAGGAATAAAAGAATCTTCAAGGATGAAAAGACCACTCCGCTCTGCCTGATGGATTTGATCTTAAAGTAGATAAAGGAGACTGTGTCCACCACTTTGCATAGTTATCCCTCGAATCCACCCACAGCACTTGAATTGATAACTCTCAAGCAGCTGGGAATGCATGAGATCATCCTCAATGGTATGAGGAAAAAGGAAAGAATAGTGGAAAGGGAAAAGGAGTTCTGGCATCCTCCACCTAATGGTTACCTAAAATGCAACATTGATGGGGCTTCTAAAAGCAACCCGAGGACTGCAGGTTATGGAGGTATCTTGAGGGATGAAGATGGAAAAATAATTTTTGCCTTCCACTGTCATTTAGGCCATGCTTCCAACAACATGGCTGAATTAATGGCATCGGAACAATGTCTAGAGCTTCTTAAACTCAATACCCATTGAAGCAGACTCCGAAATTTCTATAAATGCAGTCAAGAAAATCAGCTATGGTATGGCTCCTGAAAGAGTCTCAAAACAATGGAGACTAATACAAGTGTATCAGAGAATCCAAAAACACCTCCAAAGTCTACGAACGGTTAGCTTCAACCATTTTTGGCGGAAGGCCAACAAACTTGCAGATCTTCTGGCCAACCTTGGAGTGACTAATCCAGATTGCAGAGTAGAAATGAAATGGTAGGAGATGCCTACAAGCCGGTTAAAAGTTCTTTGTGAGGCTCAAGCCGCAGAGGATAAAGAAATTTTCGATTGTTGGGCAAGAGGAGCAATCCAAGATTAATGCTCTTTTTCCCTGTTTTTCTTATCAATTCGGTGGTCAGCTCCATGATTTTGGGTTTTCTCTATGTCGGTGACTTCTTCCTTTGGAGAATGGAACCTTTTCTCCTTCATGCCTTGAGAGGTGACTCAGGGTTTCCTATGCAGTTCCAGAAGGTTTCGACAGCTAGTTTAAGTGTCGGGTTAAGCAAGTGGAAGGGCAGGTCGGCTCCCTCCATGATTTTCCCTCGCTTTTTGTCTTTTCGCGGGGAAAACTAGGATAGCAGCGGTTTTCTTTTGATCGCAAGGCCCTTGGATGGTAAGTGGTTTTCGCTCGTTGAGAGCGATTCCACTCAGTTCTTTACACGTGGCAGAGGGGGGTATTAAAACCACCCTTTCCCACGACTTAAAAACCTCGCACCTCAGCATTCGATATCTCTCTGCATCGTCCGTTTCTGGCAGGGGAATTCAACGGTTAGATCTCGTCGGGCTAGTTGGTGGGGTCGCCATAAAGACCTCACTTCTTAGCTCTCTGTTTTCTCTCCGCGTCGTCCGTCTCAGGTGGGGGAAATTGACGGTCAACGCTCTTCGGGACAGTTGATGGGGTCACGCATTTGTTCATTCTTTAAGTGTTGTGTACGGGAGGTGACGCGAGCTTTGTCCTTGTGTCTCCGTGTTGATGTAGGGACAGTGTGTTCGTCAGTTTGGACTGGCGTTGGTTTAGTGGCTCTCTTCTTTATATGTTCATTCTCGTTGGTTTGACAAGCCCTCTTTTCTGCAGGTCTTTTGTAATTATTGTAACTATACTTTTTGGGTTTTTGAAATAGAAGGAAAGTCTCTTGCTTTAGCAAAAAAAAAAATACATCCATCTGATGCATCTTTAATCTTGTAGAGCCACTTGGAAGTTTCCACAGATTTGTCTTTAGGCCTAGGTACGATCTCCCAAACTCCATTTTTCATTATAGATTGATATTCTTCATTCATGGCATCTTACCATCCTTGAAGTTTGACATTATCTTCAAAGGTGGATGGTTCTACTTCTATTTCTATTAATTTCATCATATAGGTTTCATACCCTGAATATTTTTTGGGCTTCTTATTAACCCTGAATGTGTCATTGGTTTCTCCATGTCCTTTTGCATCTAGAAGAGTATATTTCAACTAATTAATTATTTTTATGCTTTCAGGGATGATCACAAGTTGCATAGGTTCATTGGGACCTTCATCTTCATGATTTTAGTTTTCTTCCTACCTTGTGCATTCTTCCTCAACTATTAGAATTTCTTCATCATCAGAGTCCATCGAGAGGTCCTTTGATTTCTTGAATGTGATACTTTCCTTAAATATTACATCTCGGCTTTGAAGTACTACTTTATCAAAAATTATTCCCTTCATGCTTGTGGGATCCCACTTCTTTCTCTTATCCTTCAAAATGTGAATATAGACAAGACATCCAAATAATCGGAGATGGTTCATCCTTGGGTTCTTCCCAGTGAATGCTTCTTCGAGAGTCATGTTTTATAGTGATCTTTGAGGAATTTGATTTTGAATATATACAGTAGTATTTTTTGCTTCTCCCCACATAAATTTTGGTAAATCTTGATCATGTAACATGGATCTTACACTTTCTTCAATAAATTGATTCTTTCATTCAACAAGTCCATTTTGTTCGGGATTGTATGGGACTATTATCTCTCTCTTAATCCCAACCTCCTTATAGAAATCTATGAGTTCCTTTGAAGTGCATTCTCTTTCATTGTTGGATCTTAAGATCTTTATCCTTCTTTCTATAAGGTTCTCCACCTCAACTTTTAATTCTTGAAATTTGTTGAATACTTCATCCTTGCTCTTCAGCAAATATACCCAATTTTTCCTTGAGTGATCATCAATGAATGTTACATAATATAGATGACCTACAAGATACTTTATATACATAGGACCACAAAAATCGTAATTAATGAGATCCAAAAAAAAAAATTGACCTTGAAAGACTGCTTCCAAATGGTCTCTTGACATTTTTACCCCTAATGCATATCCCTTGCATACTCCTTCATGATCCTCCTTGAATTAAGGGATTCCATTCACCATTGAATTTAGAGTTGGTAATATTTTATAGTGAAGGTGACCAAACCTTCTATGCCAAATTTCACATGGACTTACTTCAATTTGAACCAAAGCTTGAGAGAGAGGAGTCAACAATCTGTAGAGTCTTCTTTCACGAAACCCAATCATATTTTTATTTTCGTTGCTAGAGTTATTATCCCATACTACAACCTTTCCATCTATAAAAGAAAATATATATCCTTTATCTTATAGACATGAAATAGAAAGTAGATTCTTTTTCAAACCTGGAACAAAGTATATTCTTTTGCAAACCAAGAACAAATATTTCCTCCATTCTCGAGCTCTAGCAATGTTGAACCAATTCATTTTACAGGATAGCTCTTCTTGTCACCAAGTTCAATGGAGTAGGAGGATTTTCCTCTTGATAAGGTATTTATTTGTTTGGTTTCACCTATCGTAAGTCTTGATTCTCCACTGTCGATGACCCAAATATTCTCATATTTAAATGTGCTAGTAAGTGCTGAGAATAGTCCTTCGTACTCTATAGAAGTCTTGGTCATTCTATTCTTGATGGATAATAGGATATTACATAATGCCTTGATATATTTCTTGAGATGAATTGCTACCATATAACACTTCTTCAAACACTTCTTCAAGGATGTATTGATCTTCATCATTCCCTTATCCAAGCTTAGCTCTGATACCATGTTAAGAAATTTAGAGGGCTATAGTTAGTATGATTTCTCTTAGACTTGATAACTGCTTGTAATCCCTTTTTAAAATTTTTTAATTATTATCTTATTCTCTTATTATTATGTTATTCCTATCATCAAACAAATACCAAAACAAGAATATCAACAGTACATAAGAACATAGGATATAAGTTGCAAGCCAGGGCTAAAACCTTTCCGCTTGAGAGGAAAACCCACAATTCTCTTCTCTTCTTATAGATTATTCAATTTTGATGAATTCCAAGACCTCTAAACCAAGGCCAAGTTATACCTTCTTGATGATGTGCTTCCTTTATCCAATTAAAACCTATTCAAAACTCTTCTAGCATCACAACTTCGACCCCCAGCTAAAAAAATTTGGCCTCTATTACAAGTTTGAAATTTTTGGCCCCTACAGCAACTGTTGCCTCCACATGTGTGACCAAATTTAGGGCTTCCAAGGCTTCCCTTGAAATTTTATCAAGTTTGTCTTCCTACTAGGGCTTGAGGATGACCTAACATAAATTCCTTCAACCTTATTTCTGTAATTTCTCTAAGTTCGATCTTGCAATAGCAAACCCTAGCCTCCTTTCCTTCGCACGTGTGAAAAGAGAGAGAGAAATAACCCAAACACTTGTCTTCATCATTTTCCTTCTCTATTGGCCTTCTTCTTCTCTTGAATGATGAGGGGATGATTGATATTCTAGGGAGGTTGAGTTCCCTCCTATATATAGGCTTCCAAGGTGGACGAAATTCCCTGGTTTAGGCCAACTTCTTAGCTTCCAGGCCAACTTGGTCTTATAGGGTATCTTAACACTTTAAAATAAAAAAATAATTATTTTTGCAAGTTACAATGTGCCCGCTAGGGTCTTCCTCATATGATAATGACTCTTTCAACTTCTTTACCCTAGGACAAACCCTAGAAGCACTCAATGGGTGCTTGAACTCTAAAATAAAAGACCTTGAGCATGAAACCCATGCTGCAAAAATAATAATAATGTTTTTTATTTCATTTTACAATATACAATAATCAAAAGTACATTTCATATTTATGAAGCTCGAATCTAGTTGCACATTTTCAATAGCTTACAGGTACTAGGTTGGAACCCAAGTGGAGTGCCTGACTCCGAAAATAATTTGTGAATCCAACAACTTCTTCACCTCTTTCTAAATGAGAGGATCCATTGTTTGATGCACTTTCCTCAACTTTTTCTGAAATGGTTTGACCCCATCCTTTATGGTTATCACGTGGTAGATAATACAGATGTCATATGTCTTAAGGTCTTCATACGTCCAAGAAAAAACATCTCGGTACTTCTTTAATAACTTAATAAAGACTCGTATTTCTGCATGAGAACAACAAGTATTGAGCTTGATAAAATTTGTATTAGCCACAGTTCCAAGGTTGATCTGCTTGTTAAACAACAAGGAACTTTGATTCTTGGTGTTTGGTGGTTCCTGGAACTGGTTTTGTAAGCCGAAGATATTCTTAAGAGTAACAAAATATTTTGGCATGGGGTTTCCCTTGTGCATGTTATCTTCTTCCAGCAAGGTATTTTCATGTTCTTCTTCATTTATCACTTTGGACTTGAATACATTTGCATTGGCCATAAAATCCAATATTTGTTGATCATCATGAAAAATGTGAAAGTTACTTATGTTATCTAAGACAACATCTGTATAAAAAATTTCAATAGAAAATCCATCCCTAAGCGGCATAAACCTAGTTGCAGCATTAGCTAATGTATTAGCAATGGCATTTTTAATTCTTGGGACTGATCTAATACCAAAATATTTAAAAAAAGAAATCGATTTCCATACCTCTTCTTGGTAATTTTTCAGGGGTGGTGATAAGAAATGGATGGTATTATGTACCTTCCTTGTGATGATTTCAGAATCACAAATTACCTTCAAACATTCAACTTGAGGTCAATGGCTTTCTTCAGCCCAATAATCAGTGCCTCATACTTTGTGGTGTTGTTAGTACACTAAAATTATAATCTACAAGAAATTAAAAACTTATTTTTTGGGGGGTCCATCAAGATGCAATTGGCACCAACTCCATCTTGAGTCTTAGACCCATCATAGTATAAATTCCACATATCACTACAACTAGAATCTAAACTAAAACTATTTACATCTAGAGTACGGAGTTTATTACAATCAGTTGGAGGATAGGGAAGGAGTTCCAGCTACATATCTAATGAGATGGGTGATTGTATCGATTTGTAACAATAGATGTTGGATTCTAAGAAACACATCCCCAATTCTTCCTTGGAAAAATTGATTGGTTCATTTGGTGCTTCCATCTTAGTGATCGTTTATATCATGTGTGGCTCAGTATTGACTATGATCTTATTGTGCATTCCCTTGTAGGGGAGCCAGAAATGCGATCAGTCTATAGCAAATATCATTGGAGCTTGTTAGACCAATCTCTACTTAGAAACAACCCATATGATTCAGGAATGTCTACGACACAATATCTATGAACTGATGCACTCTTGAGTCAGAAGAAATTTTTATCAGTAAATTATTCAACTATCCAACAGCTAAAACCTGATATCTATCGAGTTGGATAATTTTTCCATTTGTCTTTTCTGGTTCAAAATTAATTTTCTTACAAACCAAGAGGGGCATAACGTTGGTGGATGCACTGGAATCAATGAGATAGTTGTGCATATTGTAATTAAATATCTCAAATGTTAACAAAAAAGGAGTTGAAGATCTAGAATTAGCATTTGCAACATTGACAATGGATTGCATATTTATCGATGTTCTATACTGACCAAAGGAAGGATCTTGGGAAGAAGAAGGAAAACTATTAGGAGACATAGAAGCAAATGTTTTGACAACTAAATCCCTCTGTCCAGCAAGCTTAGAAATCTCATAGAATCAAATGTTTCCCTAATTATTCTTCATATCCTTAATAATGTTATACCAAATATCGGAAGATATGATTTCCTCCTTAGATGGTTAAGAAGTGGTAGTCAGCCGAGAATACTTGGAAATAAATTTGGGAGTGTGAGGGTACTCTTAGCACTTGTCGAAGTATTCTTCGAGGATTGCCTGGTTGAAGACTTAGATGTTGAAGCTATAAGCTGGGTGGGGTTGATTGGGAAGGGAATCCTTCCTAACAGTGACTTCTTCTTCTTCTCTTCTAGAGTGGGTTAAGCTACTGGTCCTTTACTCCTAATTTTATAATTCCTTGGAGTTTTAGGATGAGGATTTTCTCCAACCAGGTCTTCTTGAATAGACTACACCTCACCTCCTCGAATAACTTCTACTGTCATCATAGAGGAACTAGCATTGTCATCTAGAGGAGAGGCTTCTTCTTCTTCATATTTCACTTCCTCATCTTCACCTCTAATCGTTTGATCCTCAAGCACTTTGCTCACCATAGCATTCATATTATGTATCCATTGTGGGCATGTATTTTCTCAATGAGCGGATTGGTGAAAAGTGTCGTAGTTTTCGATACCGATTTCTTCAAGATTAAGATTTTCAGTAGATATTTGAGTTGATTTTGTTGGTGGATTTATGTTTTGCTTGAAAAAAGGCTTATATGGTTTGCTACCAGATGATCTCTCACTCGTATTTCTCTTTAACTCAGACACTTCATTAGTTAACTTCTTCGGCGATTTAGCTAAAGCCTCAATATCAAAAGTTTCTTTGTCATGAGAAATACTAGATGAGGCTTGAGGCTTCCTACTAGAGGCCTTTGAATCATCAAATGTATCATGCTCAAGAGCTCCTATGGAAAGAAGATCCTTCTCAACAGTGAGAGCCTCTTGTTGGGTCTCATTTTTTATGCGTTCAATACCCCATATTGTCCTCTATTTTTGACCAACTTTACCTCGAAACCTACTCACCACTTGCCTACCTTCTTCAAGAACATAAATTTTAGCATCCTTGTGTATCTATAAGATACTTTATATTTAAAGCATGGTTTTTATCATTTCTTGTTAGTAGGAATGAAATAATTGATTATTTATGCTCTCAAATTATTTGGATTGACTCAAATATATCTTAAGGCCTTGTCCCTTTTCATCTTGAACTACTATTATCCATCTAGTACCAACGCTGCTCATATGGTACTCGTGCACCTACGTTCATCCGGTACTAGTGCGCCTACATTCATCTGGTACTTGTGCTCATCTAGTACCTGTGTACCTATGTTTGTCCAACCATTTGTTCATCTGGCACCAATATCATCTATCCAGTATTGACCCTGTTAGTCTCATACCTGCGTTCGTCCTGCACTGACTGTCTTCATCCGGTACCAAACCCAACTCTTCAACTTCGATGGTTCGAGTGAGATACTTCAATGAGACCAAGTGAACTGATGGTCAAATTATTACCTTTTATGGAAAATCGAGATACGCTTCATCACCCATGCACTTCATGTCATGAGGATGAAGCTAAATATGTAAAGGAAAGCGAAATGTAATATTTTTATGATGATTTGATGATATATTTTAAGAATTGTATGTAATGGCCATTCCTCTATAAGAGAAGGCTCGTAGACGATAGGTTTTAGAGAAAATTAGAGATAGAAGTTAGTAAAAGAGATAGAGATACAGAGATTTAAACAATATTTCTATGTTGGAGATTTGATTAAACAATTAAGTTTTGTAATCCTTCCTTTGAAATCGATGTTATCAGCAACGATTGATGAATTCGATGTGTTAGTAGATTCTTTAGCTCTGTAAGTTCTTCCAGCTTTCCTTGGTAGCTCGGCAAGGGCCCACTGAAGCCATCAAGGAAAGTTTTTATTACAGTTATTGTGAATTTAGTTTGATTTATGTGTCATGAAGAGTGATTTAGTGTTATAATTTAATCTCAAAGTATTTGATAAGATTGCGGTTTTGATTCCATGCAAGTAATTTGTTTAAGAGTGTGTGATATAAATCTGAAGATGTTAGTTTCTAAGTGATAATTCATTGGTTGTGTGAATTCAAACTTTATTTATCAGGTTGTATGTTTAATTGTTGGTTTCTATTTTGAAGAAGAGGAAGAGTTAAGATAAGAGATATCACCATTCACCTGCATGTGTTGTGTTAGGGTCTTGTAATTTATACGATCTTAAGGAAATTGAGTGATGTATCTTAGGAACCTTATTTTGTAAATACTTGTCATCTGCCAATGATTTCCAAACAAAAAAAAAATAGAATTAAAAAAAAATGAAAAGAGGGTATAAAGAAGAAGAATAAAGAGAAAAACAAAAATATTGAAAAAAAAAAGGAGAAAATATTAAACCCCACCAAAAAGAAAGAAAATCAAAAGATAATAATATTGAAAGTGTTGCAAGTCTAAATGCCACTACTCATACATAGTTTTTGCTTCATTTCTGTAAAATAAAGTTGCATTCAGCTTGTTCAAAATGCCACGATCACTTGCTTTAGTTTAGTCATACTGCTTAATCATGATTAAACTTCTTTAAATTTTTTTAAATTAGATAGAGAATAAAGGTTTATCCAACAATTTAATATGGGTAAATCATTAGTTAGGTAGAAAATGACATTAATCCAACTGTTCAATCTCGGTCAATAGGAGAAATAAGGGATAGGTTAGATAGTTTTTTATTTCTGCATAAAAGAAAATAAAAATGGGTTTTCTAGTCTAAATGCACCTTGGAGATTAAAATAAAAAAAAATGTTGGTCTAGCTAAGGGTAGGTAGATTAGGTGGTTTGCTTAAATATCAGCATGCATAAATTTTATCCTAAGATTGAGGATAGGGAAAAAGGTCAGAAGTGCAAGCTATGCATTATGTATTTCAAAATGTTTATTGTTAATAACTTATCCTAAGTTTAAAGGATAATTATATGGGTAGGGATAAAGTTTTTCATTACCTTATATTTCCCCTTTATCCTAAGTTTGAAAAGAAAATCATACAAGCGCAAGCGAACAAATGTTTTTGTCATTTGTGATTAACCCTCAGTCTCATTCGACACCTTGGGATCTTGTCCCCCACTTCATCCACCGCCATTGTCCTTTTTCGGGCCCCCCTTCACATTCTCCCTTTACCACCGGGGGGGTCCGGAAGGCAGCTTCTTCCGCCCGGCCCTACTCCCTACATGGCACGTCACGGTGATTTCACAACCCCTTGTCGATACCGCTTACTTCCCATCACCCCCTCTGGAAACCGCCTATCCCGTATCTGTTTCCTACCACACCCGCAGCACTCCTCCTCCACCACTCTCTGCTTTCCACCTGTTTGAATCGTTGCTCCAATTAAATGCTTTCACGCTTATACTTGTTTCTCAATTAATTTTCTCAGGTAACCGTTCAGTAATGGCCCCGCGCCATTTCCAACAGGACTTTGCCTCTGCATTTAAATAAATCCCAAGCTCATCATGCTCAATCTTTACTTCTCATCTCCCTTTGTTATTCATTATTTCCTACAGTGACCTCAACTAGAGCTTGATCGCCACTAGCATCCTGAAAGTCACTGACCTCCCTATTCCTTTTCGCCTGACAGATTGTTATCTTTTCTGAGCTTGGTAAGCCTCCTTTGTGTATTCATTTTGTTCAAAAAATTGCTACAGCCATGCCTCCTAAAACTAAGACCCAAGACTAGGCCATTAACCTGTTAATTCCACCTTCTATAGACCTAGATCATACACCATTGGCAGACAGAGATTATCGGATAACTAAAACACTCTGTGACTGTGATTTCCTCGAGTTATATTATTGGCTAGAGGATAAACACACTGATAAAACTGATGAGATAGGACTCTGGGAGTCAAACCTCCCCCACTATATCTTTCCTATGACATTTCAAGCCCCAAAATTCACCAGAAGATGCCAAGCTTGCTATGTCCCTGCCCAAAGAGCCATAATTTCCCCTACAGGTGACATTCTGTTCACCATTACAGCCAAATCTATTGACCAAATGATTTTGGCCCCTTCTATGGAAAATGTTGCTCCTTTCTCGTTAGAAGCCCTCACCTAGCTTTATCAAAAGATGGATTTTGCCACCAAAGCTAGGATTTTTGAGATTTTCCTGCCAGAGAATGCCCAATTGCCCAAGAAGAATCCTCCTTATCCTTCTTCCATTTTCCCTGATCAGGCCAAAAAAATTATTTCCATCCTTTCTCACATTCTAGGCTATCATTCTGATCAGTGGGTAGATGAGCCCATTTTAGGATTCCTCTCCACATTTTCCACAGACAACAAGCCCTCTACAATTTTCAATTTCAGTCAATTCTTGGCTAACAATATCCATGAGCAGTTCATCAAGTTTCCCATAGAGCAGGTGTTCAGTTACACCTTTGTTTTAATTTACATGTTCATCTACTATCAAGCAGAAAATTTCAGTTTTGCATTGCAGAAATTGGATGATGCAGGGGAACAACAACCAGTGATCTTTTGGACCTCATTGGTCATGAAAGAACAACAGGAATTCACCTACAAGAAATTTATAGAAGACTTTGTTCATCTAGCTATGAACATTCTCTACAGTACAGTGCAGCCCAAGATCAGTGAGGAGATCAAATGAATACTACATCTATCAAACCAAGCAAAGACCAGAGATTGGTACCTCTACCAAAACTACACAGAGATTAGAGTCTATGGATGTGAATTTGCCCCCTACAAGCTCCCCAAGTACCTCCCAATGAGGATCTTTGCACTAGAATATATCAGGAAAATGTTGAACTCAGATGAGATCCACTTTGTAGTAGCAAAGAAGAAGGCACAATTTAGGATTAAAACACAGGTGGGCCCATTTGTGTGCAACACAAGAACAGCAGGTGAGGAGGAAGATAAGATACTAAAGGAAATGAAGTTCATCTTATGCTTCACATGGTCTTATGAACCTTGTGGCATCATTTCAAAACTCAGAGTGGACAATAAGAACACTCCCTACATCCATACTTCTAGGACAAACATAGAACAATATGCCAATTAGTCGGAATGGGCAGAAAATACCCTGCAAGAAGCTGAAGAGAAGATTGTGTCCACTTCCAGTTTGCAAACTCTTGTTCCTCAAGAAAAATCTAGAAAAAGGCAGATGGAGGAAGGTTAATCATATACAACTGGGAGTGAAGCCAAATCATTTAGAATCAGTTATAGAAAGAGGCCCAAGGTGACTCGCAAACTAGAAATAGACAAAGAAATTGAAGCACAGGCAACTATCGTCATCACAGATTCACCACCAGCAACCGACAAGTTTACTACATCTCCTTCTGAACCTTCCTCTTCACAGGGTCATAAGGAGACTGAGTTGGAATCACACACTATCTAGACAGAAAAAGAGAAGACAGTGTTTGATAGGTACAGAGAAATAAAGCTCAGGAATGAAATCTTGAAGAACAACACCTACAACCAATTCTGGAAGCAAACTTCCAGTTCACAAAGTAGACTTCTGTCAATGTTTGATACTGAACATGGAAAAATGTAGATGGCCTTTCTTGAGGCCCAGAGTTCACAACCCAAAAGAATAGCTGACTACAAGACCACCACCTTTGAGTTCAGCACAAAGGACATACATCCCATTGATCAAATGGAGATGCACAAACAAACTGGTGAGATGATATACTACACTCTCACTAACACTGCCATGTCTTTATCCAAATTGCAGGTTTATTTTGCAAATGTACAGTCATAGTTGAAGATGGAGAAGGTCTCCTCCTTGGCCAAAGATAACCGGATCAAGTCTTTGGAAGAATTGGTGATTAAGACAGGGTATGACCCTAAGGATGTTATTGTTGCTGAAGAAATTATTAGGAAGAAAAACTTGGACATTGCAGCATTGAGAAAACAGCTCAAGCTACCAACTACAGAAGATCCAATGACCAAGGACATTGCATAAGGTGAAGCTCAGAAATCATACATGATGGAACTAATTATTGATAAAAACATACAGATCAGGCATATGGAAGCAGAGTTGGAAAAGTTGACAAAGGAGAAGTAAGTCAACTTGAAAATGGTCATTGTTCCCTTGGATGATGTACCTCTTCCTCAATTTCCCTCAACAGGAACAACTATTGCCCCTACCACTTCAACTTAGACACCTAGTACTGAACAGGTGGCACAGACACTACAAAACATGTCATTGCAGTCAAAGGAAATTGAGACCTTGCAAGAGAAGCTCAAAGATTTGGAAGTCCAGAAGGCCAAATTTGAAGCTGCTCAGACTGCTGAATTGGAAAAATCTCATAGACTTTTGGAAAAGTTGCACGAGGTAGAGAGAGATACATCTTGTTAGAGCCTAGATTTACCTCAGGCTCAAAAGGTAAGATTCTAGGTCCACATCAAACCATCCTCAGCCTCGTAGCTAGCCCTACGAGGACAGGAGAGGGCTATCTGGGTCAATCTCAACAAAAGATAATCGGATGGGGCTTGATATGACTGATTTAACAACTAATCTTAGGCTAGGTATGAAGTGCAAGGATTTAATTTGAGTTTTTTTTTTTTTTGGGGGGGGGTTTGTTGGAAAAAGGGAAAGGCAAATTTGGGTCTGGGGACGAGGCCAAATTTTTGCAGGGTTTCGGTTGGGGAAAGGTAGGCAGTAGTTTTGATGCTTTAGATTAAATGAATGGATAGAAAAGACCGCTGAGCAGCTGAAGAGGGAAAGAGGCTGCAAGAATCCTCTCCAAGCAGATGAAAACATGTAAAACTAAACAAAGTTTAAGGCAGAGCACAACAAGCTCATGAATTCTACCTTTGTCACTCAATTTGTTTAATTTCAAAAGCAAAGAGAAGGGAAATGGCATACAAAAAACATCAATGAACTTATAATTACATGAAGAAAAACACCATCAAAACACAGAGCCACAAGGATCCCAACAAGTGCTGCAAAATCCTGGTCTTTCCTTTGCCAAAAATGCTAAAAATGAATGTACAATGAAGTGCCAAGCAATCCCAAGTGTCCAAACCTGAAAATGACTGAGAAATTACATGATATAGACAAGCCTAACTCCTTCCCATGCCTCTAAGGGTCGAGCACATCATTCTAGGAGCTGTTTCAACCATATCTAAACAAGGAACTGAAAAATAGGCAATGAAACAACTTGCCCCTATATAAAAGGAAACTGATTCATTCACTATCTTTTTACTTTTTAGTGAATGAATCTACATGGATGAGTAAAAATGTGCCAAAATTACATCAAAGTCATTAATTTACATCAAGATAAATCAAGAGTTACATCAAAAAGTGAAACTAGTCAAAACTGGGCGAAATTCTGAGCTACTGAGTGAAAAATAGGCCAAATTTCCCTATGCGCCGCGCCTGAAATCTGTGTGTGTAGCACAACTTTGAGGATGATTTTGAGGGCCTTCCTGAAGTCCAAATTGAGCTCATGATAGCTCGTTGGAAATATTTGCCTGTCTACTTTCCAAAACAAGTGGAATGTCTAGATTTTGTGTCCATTTGTCCCTCCAAAAATCCAATCTCCCAACACTGCTTCCTGTGGGTGCAAAAGGTGGCAGAAAGGTCATTTTTTGTGTGTTTTTGGCCCTTTAGGCAACCCAGAACTTGATGAAATCCTTAGGTAATTCATGAGCATGCATAAATTTCCATAAAAAATCTAGAAATGCAAAGTTTTCCTCCAAAGGATCTCTCAATTATAAGCATGCGCCAAGTGGCGCTACGCGTTGGGCAGGAAAATTTGTTTTGAAGCCAAAAAATTCAAAATTGACAAAAGTTTCTCCAAATTTTCTGAAATTTGGACTGAAGTTCCATCATTAAGTATCATGCTCAGCCAAAGAAGTTTCGACCAAGATCATGTCCTTTTACGCCTCTTCGATGCCTTCTTCATCTACGTTGCCTGAGGTGAATATGAAGAGTTTGATGTCTTTGACTTTTGTTGCCAAATAAGTGGTGATATGGGAGAGACTGTGGGGAAATAGGGACAGTGGGTATAGTGGACTGTCAAGTGAAATTAAAATACAATAACAGTCACTTGACTGTGTTTTAGGAATGTGGGGTTTAAGGATTTAGGAATTTTGCAAATGATATGGGAGATGGTAGGGTTTAGGGATAGGGATAATAGGATTTAGGAACAAGTAATATGAGTAATTTTATAAGGGAATAGGGAAAAAGGGGAGGCACTGTATGATGATATGACAGTGGTGGGAAAGGGAAACACAGATGAGAAATGGAATTGGAGTGTTTTGGCACCAAAGTCAAATTTTGACATTCTAATTCAAACCCTAAGGGAGCAGTTTTTGATATGAGTATAGGGTTTAAATTTTAACATTCAAATTCTCCAAACGAACCTTCTAAAACCCACCAAACACTATTCAATGGCCATTGCAAGATGATTTGACTTACACGGAGCATAGGAGATTGAGTTGTTTAAATTTATGGAACAGTGGCAAAGTTTTTTTATGTGTTGGCCCTGTGCGCCGTGCACACAACCCAGTGCATCGTGCACTTTATATGCGTCGTGCACATTCAAAAAGAACACTGCAGTGGGCGGCTCTATGCGTCACAACAACCTCCCAACGCGCCGCGACTGTAATTTCGTCAACAGTTCAGCCTTCAAAACACAGTTTCGCCCTCCAACTGATTTCTCCATGATTTCTCTTGGCTCCTAGCTGACCTTTGCTATGCCAATGAATCGTGAAATAAATGAAAATATCTTTCATGGCATGGACTTCATTTTTTAATTTAAAAAACCCACTATTTGAAGACTTTAACACTTTTACAAGAGAACTCTGTTTTTCTTGTTTCTTTTTTATTTTTGAGCTGATGATGAATCTCTTTATCTGTTCTGCAGGGATGGATGGCATGGTGTTTGGCAAAGGAAACCAGGGTTGTACCTGAAAAATTTACAACTGAAAAAACTTTGGAAAATTACATGATATTTATTACAAAGGATGAAATTGACAATTTTTCTTCAAAACAGAGTTTTGAAGAAAAGTCATGATCGAGCATTATTACGATGAAATTTTGCAATGAAAACTTATTTCTAACCTCCCTCATGTGCCTGCTAGCATTATTAGCCATTTTGAAGACTAAACTTGTGAAACCCTAGACCTAATGACTAAAATGACTCTTTGTTGACCACGAGACCAAACAAGACTGTACATGACTTTAAAATTGACTTTGATGAGCAGACATGGACCAGCAGATACACGACATGAGGGAGATGAGTGACAAGACCCTTCCGTCAGAAGATCGATGCTCCTAATGGAATGCAAATGACTGAACATGAATGAGACCCCTAAAATGAAATGCAACAAAAGAGATTTTGATCTCTGACGGAGGGCTGAAAAGACCGACTCTAACACATCTATTGGCCAGACCTTGGCCCAAGCCAAGGAAACAATTTGGATGAACATACTTGACTCAATGAATGAGATTTTTCCTTCTATTCAAACTATTTTTGAGAAAAAAGAGTTAATAAAGAAGGCCACGGATACCATTATGCAACGAAGGGAAAAAATGGAAGAAATGCCAACTGAAGCTACCAATATTATCAGGTTCTTAAATTCAAAGTCCAGATATGAGCTAGAGGAAGTGGGAGTCAGTGACAAAACTGCCACCATTCTGGAGGTCAATAAAGTCTTGACTAAGAGAAATATTATTGACCAGTTGGAGGAAAGGTGTGAAACCTTGGAGTTGTAGGTGAACAGATTGACAAAAGGGATTGAAGCCTTAATGCAGAATGGAATGCCCAGTATCTATGTCATCAATGACAAGTTGATCACTCAGGAGGACTATATCTAGAAGATGAAAGAGGTGGCCAAAAGCAACATCAAGTTCAGTGGAATCAAATGGAGCATGATAACAAAGGCATTTCTGGAGACCATGTCAAATGACTTCCATGTGCAGAATGAGGTAAAAAACCTTTAAACCAACTTTTGCTAAGTATACAGAGGTAGATGAAATCTACTGCAGGGTGACAAAGTTAATAGTACCATGTAGGTATTAACCCCATACAGAAATTACCTGCATACGAATTCTAAAACAAAGAATATAAACATTAGCGAGAGCATAACACATAAAACAAATATACACAGATATTTTCCCCTGGATCCCAAACCGGGACTCCAGATTGATTTTTCATTATGTTCCTTTCAATGTTACAATACATATATATACATGCCGAAGCATCCAATACCATGGACCGAAAACCATTGCACCCAAAACCATGTGCGAAAACCATGCACAAAACCATAGGTTGGTCCACCCACCTAATATAGGTTCCAAAAAAGAAATTCCCCGGGGCATTTCCCCGAACCCCATAGAGGGGGGCTAACCGCCCCCCTCAAACCCCTGTGACCCCGGCGTTGCGCAACGAAGGGGGGGTTCCACCCCCCCTCTAACCCCCGGGTAGACTAGGTGGGATCATCCTGGAAAGAATATAACACAACCCATCATACCAGATGAAAAGAGATGGGAACAGTTACTTGATTTACTGGACTAAAGAATAACTCAGCAACAGTGAAAACTTTCGTCAGTGCAAGTTTCAGTTCAGCATCACATTCTATTTTGAATGACTTAGCAACAAAAACCACCCAAACAGGGCCACCATTTTCCTCAAAAGCCTACACGGCCTATTCTTTTTCCAAGATTAGATGATATTAGTTTGTAACTAGGCTAATAATACATTGTCTGTTTGACAGCGATTTTTCAAGCATTATCGTAATTTTTATTATAAATACTTCACCATTTGAAGTATTAGTGTTGATTTCGGAATGTAATTTATGTTTCATATTGTAATTTTGAAGTACTAGAGCATCAATAATATCGAGACCTTTCAAAGGATTCATGTGGTGTCTTAAATGGTGATGTGTTTCTTGTCTTTATCTGTTTAAACACTGTTATTTCTTTCCTCTTATTTTCTAAATCTGAATTAATCAACAAAAACTGTGATAAATAGGATTCGTTTCCAAGAGTGCCCTATTTTGGTTGTTGTTAATTTTAATGTTTTCTACTAAATTCAAGATAAAGAATTCTTAATTTTTCTTTGTTCTCTATTGAAACCTTACACTTTTTCTTTTCCACCATTCATTTAAACTCTGAAAAGATCCATTTACTGCAACCTAGCTTGCCCTATGAGAACTCCTTTAAAAATTGATGAACAAAATCCAATTTTAGTTTATAGACTCCATAGCCCAATGGAATTATAACACTCAAATCAACCAAACCTTTCAAACAAAACAAACAAGTACAATTATAGCTACCCTAAATTTTACATAAAAACAATGCTAAATTAAATAGAGAGATCCCTCTCTAAAGCTGGCAGGACAAGATCCCAGCTTCCAAAGTGGTTTTGATGTTTTCCAATGTGTTTACTCCCTCAACCTCAAAAATACAGAAGGACAACATGTTGTTAAGTGAATACTCTTGTCATACCTAACATTTCTTGTATAAGAATGTATACCTTTCTCCAGAACTAGTTAAATTAGGAATGATTGCTTTGCTTGATTTTAGTGGGTTGATTTTAACCAATTGCTACAGGAAAACAGAGTTGAACCCATCTTTTTATTTCATGAGCCTGTAAATGGAAAAAATTGCTCCCTGAGAAAGAACCTTTAGATTACATGCTTGTTAATATTTTATTTATGAGCTTCTCTTTCTGATCTTTAATTTGTGGGAGGAAGTTACATTGAAATTTGTAAAATGGAGTATTGGTTTTGAATGCTTGTTATCTAGGATATACTCATCAGAAATAGGAGTTTATCCATTATCATCACATATAGTGTATCAGCTCTACTAATTATGAATCTCTATTTGATAATTTAATTTGTGGTGATATATCACTCACATAATTTCCCCAACATTTTTGGTTTCGTTGTCGGGGAGCTATAAACAGTAATAGGTGATGAATTTTTTTGTATGGTTTTTAAGTGATATTAAGGACGACCTAAGGGCAGAGAGAATAAGGTAAGACATGAGTGAAGAGCCACACATCCACTATGGTGGGGTTGCTCGAAAGTTAATTCGTCCTCTCTTACGTAAGCAGTTAAAATTTGATTCTTTCATTTCATGAGAAGAATTAGAGATAGGAATGGTAGTTTTGTTTCATCAAAAATCCCATAAAACCTATATGATCCCAAAAATGTTAATCCAACCAATTCTCCTAATTGCTATGCAAGGAAAAATCTGAAGGAGAAAATTCTAGTGGCAGCAGCGGAGGAGACATCAGTAAAGCAACTTGGAGCAGGAGCAAATATAGTGGTAGAGGAAGTTCAAACTACAGTGGAGATAGTACCTTGGAACATTGCAGATAAACCAGCATCTGAAGCATCATCTTCTGAAGGAGAGACATCTCCTACTTCCACAAATTCCAAATTGTGGGAAGAAAGAATGGAAGGAGAAGGAGGAAGAGTAGACAATCCAGAAAACAATGAACCAGAAGTGTTTGGATTTCCAATTCTAGACATTACTAGGAATGTCACAATGAAGAGAATTCCTTTGTCATCATGACCTCACTTCAATGGTATGTCATCCAAATACCCTAATTCATTTCTATTCAAATTTGATATACTGTGTAGAAGTTATAATTATACATATAATGCTCAAAAGTTAAAACTTTTTCCAACCACCTTAAAAAACTCAGCATTGACATGGTTCATGAGCCTAGGGGAACCCACTATTACATCTTGGGATGATATGAAAGAATAATTTATTTAGAACTACCAGGATTACTGTAGGCCTAGGGATGCCAAGAATAACATCTTTAAAATGCAGCAGACCAAAGAAGAAAGCCTACAATACTACTTAGAAATGTTCCTTTACACTACCAAAAAACTAAGTTGCTCCAGACCTAGCCACAGTTAGAACCATTTTTCTAAAAGGAGTATGGGATGACTACATGGAAGTACTTAATCTCATGAGATTTGGTGATTTTTATCAAAAATCGTTTGCTGAAATTGTTGAATACTGCTAAAAGTACTCCCATAGTCAAGCTAAAGCTAGGAAAATCTCAAGAGAACTTACAAGTCAAATTGGCAAACCCACTACAAGTGGTGTAACCAGAATAGAATTGGGAAATAGATTGGAAAATATTAAAACTGATATCCTTAGTATAATTAGTAACCAGCTAGATACCCTCAATAGTAATAAGAAACAAGAAGAGGAAAACATTTCTTTAGCTATCTTTTTTTCCTCGATGTAGGAAGAAGCATCCTGAAAAAGAAGGCCTTTTTAATGCCATAGAGGTTTTTGGAATTTTCCCAACTAATGAATGCCCTTCATTACCTGGGTTGCAATCCATCTAAAAAGGGGGAACATAACCACAAGATCCACCTTATCCCCCTAGGAGAACATGGAGGAAACAAAACCCCTCCATGTTCCAGGACCCTTCCATGCAGTTTGCACAACCACAGTCCCCTCATGTGAATTAATCTCAATGGAGGCCTCAACCATCACAATAACATTCTTGGAAACAAGGTTGGCCAGGGGAATCTCTATGGGAATGTTTCTCCACAACCATACCATATAGCTTCTTACCGAATCTACACACAATATCCTCCAAATATTTCTCATTTATTTCCAGGGTTTAACCCACCCCTATTACCTTCATTTCCTCAATAACAGCTACCTATGAACCCAAGTTCACAACAACCTACTCTACCCATGAATCCAAGTCAACAACAACTGCCTATAAATTCAAGTCCACAACAACTTTCTCTACCCATGAATCTAAATCAACAACAAATTCCACCAAATCCAAATCCTCCTTGAACTACTCAATTACCTACACAACCCATTCCAAACCCTAATAATAGGTCATCTTAACCTGTACAGAATATGGAGCTACAAACCTTCCCTGCCTACACTATCACTTCAATTCCAATCACTGAAATTTGACTAAGATCTAGGAAGGTCTTAAATAAAATAGGACATGCAATGATCATTCAAGAAGAACAGCCAACAGAATCACCTCTTGAAGATAAGGACATACGTATCTAAGAGGAATATTATCTTCCTGATGAAGAGGAAAACCCTCCCTCAGAACCAATCAATTCTACCATACAACCTAAACCATCTCAGGAGGTCACTCAACCACCCTATCCAAAGAGATTTCTTGTCAAAAATCCTAAGGTCCCACTAGGATATGATTTAGAGGTTGAACTGCGAAATATTTGTGTAAAGATACCCTTTCTTCAAGCTATCAAAGATATTCCTATATATGCCAAGATTGTAAGGGATATTTGCATTAAAAATCCAGGAAGAAAAAGGAAGGACCCCCCATTATAAAAGTAGTTGGCCAATTGTCAGAAACCATGTCAGAGATGCCTTCTAAATACACTGATCCTGGGAATCCAGTAGTGACCATATAGATTAATGGTATATCTTTACCAAACACTCTTGTTGACCTAGGTGCAACAATAAATGTCATGACTGTGGATATTATGCAAAAGTTGTAGTTAGAAGGCTTGAGGCCAACCCAAACACTATTAGAGTTAGTAGAAAAATCCATCCTTAAACTTGCAGGAAGCCTGGATAACATAACGGCCATACTCGCTTCCTGGTAATATCCTATAGATTTCTTTGTGATCCATCCAAAATCCACCAAACCTAGACATCTAGTAGTGTTGGGTTGACCTTGGCTAGCTACTGTTGATGCCTTTATTGGATGTAGGACTAGAGAGATTACAATTTCTAATGGATGTCAAAGCCAAAAAGTTACCTTCTTTCCACCTGCCCAGCCTGCTACAGAAATCCCCTTATCGATAGAGAACCCATATGGAGAGGAGGAATGTATTGAACCATTGTTAACAATTGAACAGTCTAAATGTATTCAAGAACAAACTGAAGATCAAGTTTTGAACTTGTTCTTAACCACAACAGGATGTATTTATTTTCCACAATCCTTTCAAGAATATGAGCACATTTTCAGTTCTAAATTTCAGGAAGCATGTCATCCCTCTACCTCCACATTGTTTTCCATAATAGAAATAGGTGAAGGTAAAGAGTCCTTTTTCCATGTTATTGAAATTAACCCTGGGAAGTGTCTATATGTTAATTTTGGTCTAGAAGTAGAGCAACAAGAACAATTGATTCAAATGATTAAAAAACAATGTGGTGCTTTTGCATGGGATTATTCTGATATGAAAGGGATCCACCCCGACACCTGCATGCATCACATATATACAAATGATGAAATTAGACCAGTGAGGCAGCCTCAAAGAAGGATGAACCTAGCCCTAAAAGATATAGTAAAAGAAGAACTTCAAAAGCTCTTAAATGCTAACTTCATTTACCCTATTTCTGATAGTAAGTAAGTATCACCACTAGTCATTGTACCTTTAGAGACTAATTTCCCTTGCCTTTCATCGATCAAGTCTTGGATACATTATCCAAGAAGAAGTATTTCTCCTTCTTGGATGGATTTAGCAGTTATAATTAGATCCAAATTGTGCCCAAAGACCAAGAAAAGACTACATTTACTTTTCCATGGCGTACTTATGCCTACAAGGTGCTTCCTTTTGGGTTATGTAATGCCCCTGCCACCTTTCAAAGGGTTTTCCTTGCTATTTTTTCCGATCTAACCCAAGACTGTGTGGAATTCTATATGGATGACTTCATAGTATATGGGGAATATTTTCAACAAGCTTTAGACAACCTAGAGAAATTTTTAATCAGATGTCAAGAGACCAACCTTGCCCTTAGCAATGAAAAATATAGAATGATGCTTACAGAGGGTGTTGTGTTAGGCCATCATATTTCTGGGACTGGGATAAGAGTAGACCCTGCTAAGATCGAAATAATCACCTAGATCAAAACTCCCAACTCTCAAAAAGAAGTTAGAATATTTCTAGGGCATGTCAAATATTATAGAAGATTTATTCAAAAATTTACAATAACAGTCACCCCTATGTTCAAAATTTTAACCAAATTTACGGAATTCCAGTGGGATTCTTAGTATCAACTTTCCCTTGAAACTCTTAAACAAAAACTATCAACTGCTCCAGTTCTAAGAGAACCAAATTGGGCCCTCCCTTTTCAGATTTGTACCAATTCCTCGGACACTGCTTTGGGGGTTGTTTTGGGCCAAAGAGGGAATCAAATTCCTTATGCCATCTATTTTGTTAGCAAAAATATCTCTACTACAGAACTAAACAACATGGTCACTAAAAAGGAATTCTTATCAGTGGTTCATACCATTAATAAATTTAGACATTATATAACCAGGTATGAAGTTTTTGTAAACACAAACCATTTAGTTATTATATTTTTAATGAATAAACCTATCACCAATGCTCGTGTTACTAGCTAGTTTTTACTAATGCAAGAATTTAACATTACTATCATTGACAAAGCAGGAAAAGATAATCTTGTCACTGATTTTCAATCTAGGCTTGTCCACACAGGTGACAATGCACCAGTTACTTATTATTTTCTAGATGAGAATTTATTTGTTATTTCTACTTATACTAATTGTTATGCAGATGTAGCTACTTACGTGGTTACAAGAAATTTTCCACAAAATTTGTCTTCAAGGGAAAAACAGAGAATCATTCAACTTAGTGTTAATTTTATATGGCATAAGGATTGTTTATACTGTATTGGACTAGATCTAGTGATCAAAATATGTGTACGAGAAGATGAGATGCAAGGCATTCTAAAAGCTTGACATAATGAGCCGTGTGGCGGACATTTCACTTACAAAAGAACTGCATATAAATTTTTACAATCCAGGTATTATTGGACCACTATTTTCAAGGATGAAAAGAAATATGTGGCCAGTTGTGATGATTTTCAAAGGATGGGGAAACCTATCCCAGCAGATTAAATGCCTCTTCAAGCATAGGTAGTCATCGAACCTTTTGGTAAATGGGCATTAGATTTTGCATGACCAATTTCTCATATGTCCGAAAAGAAGAAATATATTATGGTATCTACGGACTATGTAACCAAATTCATATAGGTTAAATCACTGTATTTTGCTAATGAACAATATGTTGTTGATTTTCTATTTGAAGAGATATTTACCCATATTGGTATACCAAGGGAAATAGTAACTGACCAAGTCACTCAAGTCACTTCCAAACTAGTCAAATATATTACAGAGCAATATCAAATCAGACACTGGAAATCTACACCTTACCACCCCCAAACTAATGGACAGGTAGAGTCTACCATTAAAGTAATCAAGGCTATTCTCGCCAAGGCAATACAACTGCATCATAAAAAATGGGCTAATAGGTTACCAGAAGCTTTGTGGGCCTATAGGACAACCTGGAGAAACACAATAGGACATTCTCCTTATGAGTTGGTTTATAGGAAACAAGTATTGCTTCCTATAGAATTCCAAGTTAAAACCTTCAGAACTTCCATGCAGCTAGGAATGGATTTAGATGAGGCACAGAAACAAAGGCTAATGGAATTCAATGCATTGGATGAGATTAGAAAAGATGCTCATCAAAGGACGATGCTTGTTCAGGATCAAAGAACCAAATGGAACAATAACTTTATTAATAAGAAACATTTTCAATCATGTGATTGGGATTTTTTGTATGATAGCAAGTTTAAGGATTTCAAAGGAAAATTGACAACACAATGGTTGGGACCTTATGAGGTAGATACAGTGTATGACAATGGTTTGGTCAAGATAAAAATTATTGATTCTTATTATAATTCCTTTTTCGTAAATGGAAATCGATTGAAAGTTTATCATAAGCCACTGTCTAAAGAGGATTTTACCAAACATGTTCTTCAAAATTATGAAATGCAGTTGGTTAGAAAGGGGAGTTCTCCTCTTGTTGATCCACCACTGTAAGTTTTGTTGTATAATTTAATTTAACTTTGTACATATATGTATATAGGTGTGCTATTGGATAATGATTTTGGTATTACTAATTGTGTTTCCTTCCCTGTAGATAGACAATAAAGAAGGACATTTACCAGGTGTAAGTTTATTCCTTTAACCAGCCCTGGTAAATTATTTATGGAAAAGGAACCTATGGATTTTTCTTTAAGTTTTTTAGAATCCTTAAAATTGAAATAACGAGCAAGAAGGAATTGGCCTGGGCTCGAGAAAAATCCACGGGACAATAAATGGATTTTTCTTTAAGTTTTTCATACTCCTTAAAATTGAAAACATTGGAGAGCATGAACTAGCACGGGCTCAATAAAAATCCAAGGGTAAGTGAAATGGAATTTTCTTTAAGTTTTTCAGACTCCTAAAAATTGAAAATATCGGTGAGCATTAACTGATCTGGGCTTGAGAAAAATCCATAGAATAATAGTAGTTAGGTTTATTTTCCAATAAAATGGAAGTGGCCACAAAAGCAGTGGTTAGTTTGGTTCCAAAAAGAGGAGTTTTCCAGCTACAGAATGCCTTCTTGTTACAGAGCTTGGAGCCCAGTCATTGAATTCTTTGGGCTCACTTTCTAACACTTCCACTGCAATTTCAAAGTTCCTGTACCAGTGTGTTGTTTATAATTTTTCCAGGTGAGAAAATTCACATCCAACATTTTTAATAATTAGCACATACTCCAGCTTGACCCTTAGAACATGCTAAGCTATAAAGAGAAGGCTACAAGATTCCAATTTGAAGACTATGCATCTGAGTGCCATATTAAAATGTCATCTGGAACTAAATAAAAACTCATTGTATTCATCTGGTACTGGAAAGTAGTCTCCTGTGTTCATCGAGTACTGGAAAGTAGTCTCCTGTGTTTGTAGCAATAATAGAAAATAGTTTTCATCCGGTACTAAAAAATCTTCCTTCGGTTTATCTGGTAATGGAGGTATGTGATATGGAATTTATCCAGGACAAAGAATTAAAGGTATTACAGACTCATGTGCATGGATGTGCCTATGTTATTTTATGAAACGGATTGATAATATTGTGAAATACACAGACATTGAAGCAATTTAGAGAAAACATAACAGGCAAGCATGTAAACGCAACAAGTTTAATAAGGAGTTCACCCAATACTCCTGGGCTACGTCTCCCGGTCCAGCCTTCAGTGGTGGCCTCTCTATTATGTTTTCAAAGTAGAGTTTCTTTATAACTGTGAGCTCAATTTGAGTCGCACTCAACAGATATGAATCAATAAGATTTGAGTACACAGACTCTCCTTACTGGTACTTGACCTCTATTGGTCACAGTAGTATGAGCCCAATCTGAAACTCATACATGACAAGCCTATGCCGAGGAGCTCGCTTGAACCTCTCAAGCTTTCTCTAGAGTGCACAGACTCTCTAAATCTCTCTAGCTTTGTCTGGCTCGATGCTTCCCTCAGGTCAGCTCGGCTTCTTCTCTCTACTCTTAACTAACTCTCTTTCCTGCTTTTCTGCTTGCTCTGTCTCTGCCAGTTCGTGGCTTTAAAGCCAGTCTGCTTTCTGTCGGTTCATTTTTGCTTCCTGGCGTTCTAGTTTTCCTTCCTCTGTCTGTTCGAACTCCCTTGTTCTGCATCATCATCACTATGTAACGCTCCACAGGGAGGTGGTCACCTATTCTGCAACGGGTGAGTGTGGCAGGTTCCTTGGACACATTTGAACGGTCATTATTTCTGTTTTCTCCAAGATGCCCACGAAACATGAATCTTCTACCAACTCATCATCCACGTCAGACTTCAAATCCCATGTAATCTTGCTTTACAACCTTGTCAAATCCGGTCATTTATCGGGACGCGCCTCCACCGTTGATCTGGGCCCCCCAGATCCTACAGTAGTTGTTCATATCAAGCGAGTAAGTAGCATGATGTTTACCCATCCGATGTGAGTGGTTTTCTCTCTCTTCTGCTGGACGCGTGTCACTTAGTGTGTGGCATCGGGCGGGACTTGACCAAAACTACTTACCGCCTCAAGGCCTTCCAATATCCTGCTAGTTTTGTGGAATCCACAGAACCAAATTTATTAATTTTCCGCATTTCATAGCCATTTCGGGTCTGAGTACTTCAGGGATTTCCTTCACTGAGGGGGACACCCTGCGATACGCGATTAGTGCTTTAGCACTAATCGCGTATCAGAAACCACCCCCTATTTCGTGAATTAGCCTCTGGTTTTGCCAATTTGCGCCAACGCGCGTTACCATGGGCCAACGATCTGCGCACTCGACCGAGGGTCCTCGTTGCTCCGCGCTGATCAAAATTGCAACTGTCATGAGGATTCCTTCTGATAGCTTGATCTTTCTAAGACTTGAATTTGTTTGGCATAATTTGAACGAGTTTATGAAAACTTAGAGAGTGTTTAGGATCCAATTCAGATCATGGCCTTCGCACTGAAAAAGATTTTGGACCACCAAAAGTTTATTTTTAAGCATCAATCAAGTGAGGGTATTGATTCCTCGCTTGCCCAATTTATATCTATTTCGCACTGATTGGCTTTGAACCTTTGAGTCCAATCCTAAGGTACTCAACATCCCCTCTGCGCGTAGTTCTCACCTTCCTGTCCAGAACTGTATCTTCTTGAAATTCATTAAGATATTTAGGCAACAGATCATTAATAGAAGGCAATTGACTTTGCTCTTTTGGATCTTCAACTGGTAAATCAAGGCGAAAAACATTCTCACCAATTTTCTCAAGTATCTTGAAAGGTCCATACCTTATTGGCTTCAGATTCTTACCTTCACCTTGCATTCGGTCTTTGCTGATATACAGCCAGACTTGATCATCAACTTGGAAACTATGCTCCATCTGATGCTTGTCATGCCTTGCCTTGTACTTGGCTTGGCTCTTTGCCAGTTTTTCTTGTACTGCCTGGTGAATCTCTTGGATTTGTTCGATGAACTTGGTTGCCTTGTCCACCTCACTGTGTCCATCAATCGCTATGTCTTTACCAAAGACAAAATCCAAGGGAGACCTTGGTGTGAAACCAAAATAGGTCTCAAAAGGAGATATCTCTATAGAAGAATGTTTAGCTCGGTTGTAAGCATGCTACACATAACATAAATGTTCATCCAAAAGCTTTGGATGCTTGTTGCAATAGCCTCTGAGCAACTGGATCATTGTCCTATTGACCACTTCTGTTTGGCCATTTGTTTTTGGATGAAAAGTTGTGCTTTTCTTCAGTCTGGTGTCCATCAATTCCCACAGACTTTACGAAAATTTCCCAGCAAATCAGGTATCTCGATCAGATATATTGGAAGTGGGCAATCCAAAATGAACCCACACATGCTGAAAGAACAACTTTGCAGTTTGTTCAACTATAATCTTTTTGTTACAAGGTATTAAAATACACATTTTGCTGAACCTATCCACAACAACATATAAATAGTCATGACCTTTCCTAGATTTAGGCGGTCCTCCAACAAAGTCCATGGAAACACTTTCCCAAGGATGAGAAGGAACTGGTAGTGGAGTGTACAAGCCTAGTTTTCTATTGCTTGGCTTGCTTTTAGCACACATGGTACACCCTCTTACATAGCTAGAAACTGTCTCATTCATTGTTATGTAAAAAATTAGTTAATTTTAGGTTTAGTTAGATGAAAGGGCACGATCATAAGATCATACCCTTTCCCAAAGGGTGTCCATGGCGGTATATAAGCCAGGAACCCCATTGTAATCAATCATCATCTACAATTTCATCTTATTAATAAAATATTTATATATATAAATTTCTGCGCATCTTAAGTTTTCTGCTCCATTGGTATCAGAGCGGGTCGATTCTCGCGTCTCCACCTGCAAATACACAGAAGTTTCGTTCTAATAGTGTTATTTCCTTCCACCACCGTTTTCTGTAGACGCTGCCAGCTAACGCCTTCTTCTCCCGTTGTGCCCTACGTCACCTCCCTACTGACGTCCTCTACCCTCGAATTCACACCGTGTCCCTTCTACTTCCGCCCTGTCCCCCGCTGCATTGACCCTGTGTCTACACCAAAAAAAAAAATCGATTCTGAACAGTCAAGGGCGTGACTGTGTAACTGCCCAATTTCCTCCACACGCATCCATACAATTCTCTACGCATACCATTCCGAGTTAGCTGCAGCACTTCGGTGATTTCCGCTTAAAGGTTTTGAACAATCCACAGGAAGTGATCCCACCAAAGGACGTGACGGTCAAAGAGAAACGAAATTTCAATATATATTTTCGAATATATATAACGTTATTTCCAAATATATATAAAGTCGTCCAACATATATATTTTCAATACACATAACGTGTATAACATTAATTATATATATATATATAATATATATATATATATATAGATAACTATATTATATATTATATATAATATATATAATTTAATTAATTAAATTTATTTTAATTAATTAACAGTTTTATATATATAAAAAGTGTGGGACCTTGATCATCTTGGAATATATAATCAAGTGGAAGGACTTGCCGAAGAAGACGCTTCTTGGGAGAATGAAGCATTTTGTCAACAACATCCGTCGTTGCGCATGCTTTGAGGACAAAGCATTCTTTCGAGATGAAGGCAATGTTATGTAAAAAATTAGTTAATTTTAGGTTTAGTTAGACGAAAGGGCACGATCATAAGATCATACCCTTTCCCAAAGGGTGTCCATGGCGCTATATAAGCCAGGAACCCCATTGTAATCAATCATCATCTACAATTCATCTTTTTAATAAAATATTTATATATATAAATTTATGCGCATCTTAAGTTTTCTGCTCCATTCATTTTTGGCCAATAACAAAATCTTTGCAGTTGTGCAACTGTTTTACTTACACCAAAGTGACCTGATATTAGAGAAGTGTGTGCTTCTCGAATTATCTTTAATTTTTCTGTTTGAGGAATGCATAACTTTCCCAAATGATACAAGAGTTGGTCCTTAACATGATAATCCAATTCTTCTACTTGTTTGCCATGACTTAAAGTTGCATATACATCTTTATAATCTATATCTTGAGCATATTGTTCAATGTAGCTTTCATGCAATACTGAATTATGATTAAGTATAGTGGATGCATTTATGATTGGTCTGGACAACATATCTGCAACTTTATTGTGTGTGCCCTTTTTAAATCTGATGACAAGATGAAACTGTTGTAGAAAACCCATCCACCTATAGTTTCTTGATTGCTGCAACTTAGTTTGTGAGTGCAAATATTGAAGTGGTTGATGGTCAGTATGTATAATTGTCTCTTTGCATATTAAATAATGTTTCCACTTTTTCGCACTCCGTACTAACGCATACAATTATTTATCATATGTGGGATAATTAACTACTGCAGAATTAAATGTCTCAGAATGATAACATATGGGTTTACCGTTCTGCATCAACACTACTCCCATGGCATAGTCACTGGCATTTGTTTCAATCTCAAATGGTCTTTGAAGATTGGGTAGTGCTAGTATTGGTGTTGTACTAATCTTTTCTTTCAAGGTGTCAAAGGCTTTCTGCTATTTACCTCCCCACTGAAACACCTTGTTCAATCCTGTTAAAGCATGTAAGGCAGCTGCAATTAAGGAAACGTTAGAAATAAACTTTCTCCAATACTATGCTGCTCCTAAGAAGCTTCTAACTTCTATAGCAGATTTGGGTTTAGGCCAGTTTACAATGACTGCAACCTTAGAGGGATCTATCTTCAATTCACCACCCCCAACAATATGATCCAAATAATTCAAAGATGTTTTGCCAAATTCACATTTTGAGAGCTTAACATAAAGATTTTCTTTTTTCAAAACATTTAGAGTCTGCTTAACATGCTTTAAATGTCTTCCCATGTTTTACTGAATATAAGAATGTCATCCAAATATACAATGACAAAATCATCAAGAAAAGGTGTGAGTACATCATTCATTACTCTCATGAAAGTAGCAGGAGCATTAGTTAAGCCAAAAGGCATAACCAACCACTCATACAATCCCTGCTTTATTTTGAAAGCAGTCTTCCATGCATCTTGCTCTGCAACTCTAACCTGATGATAGCCACTATGCAAGTCCAACTTGGAAAAATAAACAGCTTCCTTTAATTGATCCAATATATCATCTATGCGAGGAAGGGGATAACGATTTTTTATCGTTATCTTATTCAATGCTCGGTAATCAATGCACATTCTCCATGATCCATCTTTCTTTCTCACCAAGACAATTGGAGACCCACATGAAGATGTGCTAGGTCTGATGAACCCCTTCTCGAGAAGCTCCTGTACCTTCTTCTTGCTTTCTGCATTCTCTAAAGCGGACAACTTGTACATTCTGATGTTAGGCAATGGATCATCTTGCTGCAAATTAATATCATGTACTATTTCCTTTTTGGGTGGCAGACCTTTAGGTTCTTGAAACAGTATATCATATTCGGAAACAACTTTTTCTAAATCAGCTTGCTGTTTAGCATCACAACCCTCAAATACATTGGTTTTATCAGGTTTCTTTTCCTTTACAACCATCAATAAAAATTGTTTGCATGAATTTACAATTCTTTTCATCTGCCCTGAGTTTATGAGAGTATAATTATTGTTGAGTTTATGATCTCTTACAATATATTCGATTCCATCTTTAACAAGTTGATACTTGTTCTCAGCTCTATAGAAAATAGCTTTTCTATCATACAAGTAAGGACTTCCTAAAAAATTCCACATATATCCAAAGGAACTATATCTAACTCAACCTCATCTACAAATGTTGACCCAAAAGAAAACCTAATTTTACATTGTCTTGTCACTTGTAGTTGTGCTTTATCACATAACCAACCTAATGGATATGGCTTTTTGTGAGGTGTGGTTAGTAATCCCAACTTCTTTATGATTGCTTCAGAAATTAAATTTAATTGTGAGCCACTATCAAACAAAGTATCAATCTTTTTATGCTTGGAAATAACTCGAAATATGAAAAAACTCATGTCTTTTTCTCTCATTTTCTTCATTATCAGTAGATTGTACAGAATTACTAGTAGATGCTTCATAATTTTTACCTTTTATACCTGTGGTTGTGATTATTGTTTCATCTCCTGAGTCTGACCCCAAATCCTTTTGAATAGCTGCAGCAGTCTTCTTCTTCTTGCCCTCGAACCTCTTGGGTTTCAGCTCCGAATGCAGGATCTATTAACGTTCAGCATCATGCCCATCCTTCTTACAATGAGTGCATGAAGACTTGGTCTTTTGTACAATATTGGCCTTCCTTTCTTTCCATTTCTATTTTTTTTTCTCCTTATTCTTGCTTGCAGTGGGTTTTGATGATCCCCCAACTTCTGGGTTCACAATCTTTCCTCTAGCTTCTAGATGTGCAGCCTGAATAGATACCTCATCTATGCTAGTGGGATTAAACATGAGAATTGTGTGTCTTAAGTAGCTATGTAGACCACCTATATACTTCAGTAGAGTTTCGGGTGAGTCTAAAGAAATTCCTAGAATCAAAGCTCTTTTCCTAAATTATTGAGTGTAACTTTGTACACTTTGCCCTTTCAATTGTCGAAGAGTTTCCCAGCTCATCATGGCTTTCTGCATATAGGCTAGTGGGTAGAATTGTTTTTTAATTGCATAAACAAATTCACTCCAGACAAAAAGAATCTTACCATGCTTCTTCATGTCAGCTTGTGTCTTGCCTTCCCACCATACCAAGGCAGTGCCTCCAAGGCGTAGGCTAGCCAGGTGAATCTTACTCTTTTCTGAATCAATGCCCTGCACTCTGCAATAAACATCAATCTATCTAATCCAATTATCCAGCTTCTCTACATTCAACTCTCCATCATATATTGGTAATTCAAATTTAACATCTAATTTAATCAAAGAAGTTTTCTTTTTGTTTTCAGGGCTACTAGGAGGTGTTGGAAGTTTTTTTTCTTTCCCCTTGACTTTAGAGTGGTCATGGAGGAGAGATTCTTCTACTCCTTTATCTCGTTTGGAGTTTGATGCATCTTCCTCTCTACCTTTCTTAAATTTTCTATACATTTCCTCTACCATGGCTCTTATGGTCATGAAACTATCCATGGACTGAGGGTCTGATTCCAAGAGACTTTCTTCTAACATTTTCCTCTCAGGATAGACTCTTCCAATTTCAAGGTTAGTTTCAACCAACTCTCCTTCTTCTAATTTAAGCTTTGATCTAGTTAGCATTCAACAACAAAATCCAGCACAAGCTTGTCTAACCTTAATAACCTAGACCTCTGATACCACTTGATCTGGAATTTATCCAGGACAAAGAATTAAATGTATTACAGACTCATGTGCATGGATGTGCCTATGTTATTTTATGCAATGGATCGATAAGATTGCGAAATACATAGACACTGAAGCAGTTTAGAGAAAACATAATAGGAAAACATGTAAACACAACAAGTTTAATAAGGAGTTCACCCAATACTCCTAGGCTATGTCTCCCGGTCCAGCCTTCAGTGGTGGCCTCTCTATTATGTTTTCAAAGTAGAGTTTCTTTACAACAGTGAGCTCAATTTGAGTCTCACTCAACAGATATGAATCAGTAGGATTTGAGTACACAGACTCTCCTTACTAGTACTTGACCTCTACTGGTCACAGTAGTATGAGCCCAATCTAAAACTCATACATGACAGGCCTATGCCAAGGAGCTCGCTTGAACCTCTCAAGCTTTCTCTAGAGTGCACAGACTCTCTGACTCTCTCTAGCTCTGTCTGGCTCAATGTTGCCCTCAGGTCAGCTCGGCTTCTTCTCTCTGCTCTTAACTAACTCTCTTTCCTGCTTTTCTGCTTGCTCTGTCTCTGTCAGTTCGTGGCTTTAAATCCAATCTGCTTTCTATCGGTTCGTTTCTGCTTCCCGATGTTCTAGTTTTCCTTCCTCTATCCGTTCAAACTCCCCTGTTCTGCGTCATCATCACTGTTTAATGCTTCACAAGGAGGTGGCCACCTATTCTGCAACGAGTGAGTGTGTCAGGTTCCTTTGACACATTTGAACGGTCGTTATTTCGCTTGCTCCAAGATGCCCGCGAAACACGAATCTTCTGCCAACTCATCATCCATGTTGGACTTCAAATCCCATGTAATCTTGCTTTACAACCTTGTCAAATCCGGTCATTTATCAGGATGTGCCTCCACTGTTGATTTGGGCCCCCCACATCCTACAGTCGTCATTCATATCAGGCAGGTAAGTAGCGTGACGTTTACCCATCCGATGTGAGCGGTTTTCTCTCTCTTCCACCGGACACGTGTCACTCAGTATGTGGCATTAGGCGGGACTCGGCCAAAATTGCTTACCGCCTCGAGGCCTTCCGATATCCTGCCGGTTTTGTGGAATCCATGGAATAGAATTTATTACTTTTCCACATTTCATAGCCATTTCAGGTCCAGGCACTTTGGAGCTTTCCTTCACTGATGAGGACGTCATGTGATACACGATTAGCACTTTAGCACTAATCACGTATCAGAAACCACCCTCGTTCCTTGAATTAGCCTCTTGTTTTGCCAATTTGCGCCAGTGCACGTTACCATGGGCCAACGGTCTGTGCGCTCGACCGAGGGTCCTCGTTGCTCCATGCTGATCACAATTGCAACTGTCACGAGGATTCCTTCTGATAGCTTGATCTTTCTAAGAATTGAATCTGTTTGGCATAATTTGAATAAGTTTATGAAAACTTAGAGAGTGTTTAGGATCCAATTCGGATCAATATGAGGTCAAGTGTTTTATTCTTTGCTATTAAGATTCATATTAATCATTCGATGAATATATAATTACCCTCATAAACCTTTATTACCACCAATTGTTAATCCCCTAGCCTGAATCCTAAAGGACTCACTTTATTCCCCTATTTTTCTAGAAAAAAAATCATTTTTATGATATCATCAACTGGGATCATCATGGGTGTGATTGGATGGATGTCAATCATAAATTGAGGAAATGAAATATATGTTGAATATCTCATGATATAGCTTCTACATCTGTGGGTTGTTTAAATAATGATTTTACCACTACTCCATAACCATAAAATGAATGATTACAATGAATGATTACAGGAACCATGACATTGACCGTCCCATACTGATGTATTGATCCAATCAACCACTTTTTCTCCATCGTGTCTAACCTACATTTGAATGAATTTTGACATCATTAATAGAGATGTGCATCTAAATAAGCTCTACATACGACTTATCACCATCATCATGTATGAGATCACCTTTTAATTATGGAAACCATTTGACCGTTACAATTTCCTTTCAAATTATAAATTCTCTTCTCAATGGCTTCGCCATCCAAATGAGCATCATTTCTCTCTTGCATACCATTCAGACTTCATTTCACTCATCCTCACGGATTAATCCAGTGCTAGCTCTGTCGCATTACTGCCATAACCCAATGTTCAGTAGTCTATCATTTCCGGTTCTCTGTCATTTCCAGTTCTCTGTCATTTCTGGTACCTCGTCATTTCCGGTACTCAACCCTTTCTGATATTTATCCCTAGAAATTGCCTGAGACATGTTCTTAAAGCCGGCATGGGGGTAGATCGACACGAACCAATGTTCTAGTTTTATCAAGAAATGGAGTATCAAATGTGTAAATAAAAATTCGAGCAAGTTGGCTAGATCTCGTTTCTGAAAAAATTTAAAGGATACCATTAGGGTGTTTCTCACAAATTCACCCAAAGTTATGAAGGCGAATATGTTCATCTAGGAGGTCTGCAATAAGAGATCACAGAATCTACCATAGCGGAGGCTACATGATTACCAGTTGCAGTGGAGAAATACTTCAAAGGTGTAAATATTAACAAAGAGCTCTATTGAAAGTTCTTAGAACCTAAACATTTGAATCCTGACTAGTCTAAGGGTATTCCTAGGAACTGGATCAAAGAAGAATATAGGCTGATGATTAATAGCTTGCAGAGATTCTTAACATGTGAAGGAAGGTATGTAGTCACTTTTCTTTATCATTTAAGACTTTTGTTACATTTTGAAGGGGGGGCCCAGATAAACTTCCCGTACTTCCTTTGGATGAGTTTAAACAAGATGGTAAGAGGAGTTAAATCAGTTTCCAAAAAGGTTGAGACTAGTATTTATCATCATGGATTGATAAAACTATTAGTTACTCATGAGATAAAGAAGTAGGGTAGTAGTTGGAAAACATTACTCACACAAAATTTTTCTCTGAAAGGAAGTTCCAAATCCATAGAAGAAAACAAGCCAGGGGATAGTAATAAGGATCTAGACAGTAGACAGGAGAGTAGTAAGAAGAAACAGAGGAAGTCAAAATCTAAAGAAGGAATTGTTGGCCCTACTTCACCAAAATCCGTGAATCAGTTAGACAAGGGTAAAACAATAGAGGAGGAGGAATCTCCTGCACCAACAAGGCAATTAGTAAAGGGTAAAAGACCTTCTCTAGATTCACCCACTCAAAGTAAAATATCAACTAGTGAGAAGAAGAAGAGGAAGTGAGCTGACAGTGATGGAGGAGAACTCACATGTACTATTTCAGAGGTAGTTGTTGAGTTACCTTAGGAGGACACTCTTGAGCTGAGGGTTAAAAAGATGAAAAATCCTAGAACAAGTGAAAAGGGTGATAAAGCACAAACTTCTAAAAAGGGTGACATGGCACAAACCTCTTGAAAGGAGAAACATGCACAGAAGGGAGAGATCTCAAATTCCATGTCACAGAGAAAAAGGAAGAAGAGGAGATTGTTTCAAGACAATATCCTCACTCCTCACAATAAATTTGATGAGTCATCAACACCTACATGATGAACTACTAGTAGCATGGGACAACTAGTAATGGCCACTCATACCCCTTTTCTTCCATAAAATCCAATAGATGTCTCTGCTTCACCTAAAAAGGAACATGCACAAGTTGAAATGCTTAGTGAAATAGAGGAATTAGTTACAGAAACCTTGAAGGAATTAAGAAAAGAAGTTGAGGCTAGTGAAAAAGAATTTGAGGCTAGTAAGGAAACCACTAAGTATGCAACAATTCAATCTGCTAGTTTTCTAACTAGTGATCAGATGACAATTGAGAGACTTCAGATGGAAAATGAAAAAATAAAGGAAAAAGTGAAAGAGTATAAGTTGTTGGATAGGTACATCAAGAAAGATAATTAGAAATTAAAGGAGAATAGTCAGATGTTGCAAGATGAGTATGATGATGTCTCCACCAAGCTTAAGAAGGTTCTTCACCTCATACACTATATCAGGGTTATTGAAAGGGAACTCAAAGAAGAGGCTTCAGGTGTGAATATCTTAGATCCAAACAGCTAATGTTAAGGCAAGCTGTAAGAAGACTCCATTTTTTAAATTTTGAGGAATGGTTCAACACTTTTTGCATGAGGACATGCAATGACTTAGGCATGGGGGAATGTTGGGTCTCCTTTTTTATGCCTTTAATACCCCATATTGTCCTCTATTTTTGACCAAATTTACCTCGAAACCTACTCACCACTTGCCTACCTTCTTCAAGAACATAAATTTTAGCATCCTTGTGTATCTATGAGGTAATTTATATTTAAAGCATGTTTTTTATGATTTCTTGTTAGTAGGAATGAAATAATTGATTCTTTATACTCTCTAATTATTTGGATTGACTCAAATAGAACTTAAGGCCCCATTCCTGCTCATCTGGCACTAGTATTATCCATCGGGTACCTACATTGTTCATCTGGTACTTGTGCACTTGTGTTCATCCGGTACCTGTGCGGCTGCATTCATCTGGTACATGTGCTCATCTAGTACTGGTGTACCTGTGTTTTTCAAGTACTTGTGTTCATCCGCCACTAATATCATCTATCTAGTACCGATCTTGTTCGTCTGGTACCTATGTTCGTCCTGCACTGACTTTGTTCATCTGGTACCATACCCGACTCTTCAGCTTCAACAGTTCAATTGAGTTACTTCGATGAGACCAAGGAACTGATGGTCAAATCATTACCTTTTTATGGAAAATCGAGATACGCTTCATCACTCATGCACTGTGTGTCATGAGGATGAAGCCAAATATGTAAAGGAAAGTTAAATGTAATATTTTTATGATGATTTGATGATATATTTTAAGCATTGTATGTAATGTCCATTCCTCTATAAGAGAAGGCTCGTAGATGATAGGTGTGAGAGAAAATTAGAGACAGAAACTAGTAAAAGAGACAAAGATACAAAGATTTAAACAGTACTGTTATGCTAGAGATTTGATTGAACAATTAAGTTTTGTAATCCTTTCTTTTAAAATCAATGATATGAGCAATGATTGATGAATTTGATGTGTTAGTATATTCTTTAGTTATGTAAGTTCTTCCAGATTTTCTTGGTAGCTCGGTTAGGGCCCACCGAAGCCATCAAAGCAAGTTTTTATTACAATTATTGTGAATTTAGTTTGATTTAAGTGCGAAGAGTGATTTAGTGTTATAATTCAATCTCAAATTATTTGATATGATTCCATTTTTTATTCTATGCAAGTAATATGTTTAAGAGTGTGTGATATAAATCTAGAGATGTTAGTTTCTAAGTGATAATTCATTGGTTGTGTGAATGCAAACTTTATTTCTCAGGTTGTATGTCTAATTATTGGTTTCTATTTTCAAGAAAGGGAAGAGTTAAGATAATATATCTCACCATTCACTTGCATTTGCTGTTAAGTGAAGAATCTTGTCATACCTAACATTTCGTGTATAAGAATGTATAGCTTTCTCCAGAACTAGTTAAATTAGGAATGATTTCTTTTCTTGATTGCAATGAGTTGATTTTAACTAGTTGCTATAGGAAAATAGAGTTAAATCCATATTTTTATTTCATGAGCCTGTAAATAGACAAACTTGTTACTGAGCAAGAACATTTAGATTACATGCTTGTTAATATTTTATTTATGAGTTTTTCTTTTTAATCCTTAATTTGCGTGAGGAATTTAGATTGAAATTTGTAAAATGGAGTATTGCTTTTGAATGATTCTTATCTAGGCTATACTCATCATACATAGGAACTTATCTATTATCGACACGTATAGTGTATCATCTCTATTGATTACGAATACCTGGTTGATCATTTAATTTGTGGCAATATATCACTCATATAATTGCCCCAACAACTCTGCAAAGTTCTCCACCAATGCAGTTTTTTCTTCTCTTCTGACAAACATAGTGATATCATGAGGTAGCGTCTTGGTATAGTAATCGATAGTGATGGATTCATGGGGAGGAACATCAACTGGGAACTTATTCAAGATGGTAGTAAACCTATGATTAAATTGTTTAACAATTTCCTTCTTTCCCAACATCAATGATCTCATGTTTGTAAGCAGCAGGCAGGTATCTTATCTTCGAAAAACTTTTTGATAAAGGCCTTCCAAAACTCATCCCAACTCCAAATTGATTATATGGGTAGGCAATGATGACATGTAGCAGCCTTGTTTTCCAAGGTATGCGGAAACATCCTAAATGCAACATCATCATGTTATACTCTTATCATCTACAATGATAGATATACGGTGGAAGTTCCTTTCTTTGGGTCATATTTCAAGAGATTCTTCTTTGGATGTCGAGGCATGTCATGAAGCGAACCTAGGATATGCAGAGGGATTGAGCCATCTAATCCATAGTTTGTTGTCGAATACCTTTTGGTTTATTTCCGACCATATTGTTGTTTTCTTCCGCATCACCTTCTGAATCAGGTCAAGACCCTTCACTATTTTCAGGGGGGTTCTCCTAGTTACTTTGATTCCTCATAACCCTTAGATTCCTCAGAGTCCTCTCAAATTTGAGATTCCTTTAATTCCTAAAATTCTCCTTGATCCTTATATTTATTTATTTCTAATATTTCCTTCACCCCGTTGACTTTCATTGTTTTCAATTTTCTCACTTTGTTGTTAGTTTCTGCCTTTTAAATTCTCTCCCTTAGAATTCTCCTATTTTGAACCAGCATGACTTTCTAGGCCTACAATATCTTGCCTTCCAATAGTGTCTGCTGTTGAGTCATGGAAAAGGTATATATATATATATATATATATATATATATATATATATATATATATATATATATATATATATATATATATATATATATATATATATATATATATATTATTTATTTCATTATCCTTTTCTTTAGTTATATCCCTTCTACACCCTAAAGTGTTAATATATCAAAGGATTATGGTAAAAATAAGGAAATTATCTATCATCACGATTTAGCTAATTGTTATCACTCCTTATGTAGGAAAAGGATGAAATGGAACAACTATTGTTCCCTAGCCAGGAAACAGCATACAGGAAGCAAGCCAAGGATGGAGCGCGCAGTTATGGATAAGAACAAAGGAGATCACAGCATCAGTGCAAGGAAAGAAAGTTAACTGAAGATGGAAGATTGCGCGAATCCCTCAGGATCTCTTGATCCTGAGGGATCACTGTTACTATTTTACCCTTCTTACCGCTTGGCCATTATAAAAGGTAGCGATTGTAAAGAGAACGGGGGATTGGAGATTATTCAGAAATTACTATTGTATTTTTACTTTGATCATTGACTCTCATTGTTGAAACAGAGTACGAACTGGCTGTAACTATTTTGCAAATGATTAATATATAATACAGTTGTTGTTCCTTCTCTCATACTAAAGTAATCTGGTGGTGTTCACTGGCGGCTAAGGGCCTGGCCCTGGTGGATTCACTTGTTGTTCCTGTATCATTCTTTTATGATTTCTGTCATGTGATGGTTTGGTTTGATTTCCATTTATCGCATCGCTTTGCTATTTCATATTCCTAGACTTAACGTAATTACTCTGTTTTACATGCTGCAGAAGTATTGGTTCAAGTTGTTATTCAATTACCTATTTCAGTATTTCCTTATTATTATTTCAGATTTAGTCATTTGAGTTCAACATTCTATTTCCAATCTAGTAATTTAGTTCAGTGTGCTATCTTGAGATTCTCCACTGTAAAGAGCATTGCCTACTGTTGTCTACGCTCTCAAACCGAGATTCATGTTGTTCATATTAGAAAATACTTTTGGAATATCAATCAGTTAAAAGAGAAATGAGTTATTGTTACTGTATTCTTAACTGATACTTGAATGAATGTTTGGTTTGGTTTCGTTAGCAAGTTAAGCTTTCTTTTAATTGTAATTTGAGTTCACTAGCTGCATCTATTTACTCTTGTATCTGAAAGCACTGTACTACAATTTAGAAACATTACTCTTGAGTAAATGGCCGCCACAAACTGTGTACACTCTTGAAATATAAATTCTTGCCAAGGATTGATAACTAATGTGAAGATAATTAGGAGTTAGAAAGATACCTTATATACCTCAATATTTTGACGTTGTTGCCAGGGAGAGTGTAGCCATTTCCAAGGAGTAGTGTACATCTGATGATGCACTGTTAGGAGAGAATTGGGTATTAAAAACGGAAGGTAATAACCTGCGTACGGAGCATGTAAAATGCCTGCTCCCCCGCCCGCTTTGTAGCAGAATTGTTAAGAACTTAGGGTAGAAGTAAATATTTGAGTTGTGTGTATGACTAAGAAGAAAAAAATTGAAAATAATCCGAAACCACTACCCAAACCCGACAAAGCTAAGGGACCGGTGACCCTTGGTCGATCAACCTTCATAGATGACATCATTAAGAAAGTTGAATCTCAGCCATCAGTAGGCCCTAGGAAAGTTGCTTCCAGACAACCTACTGGCTCCCTTCGGGCCACAGATTCACCATCTGTAGCCTTTGCTGAGGTGCATAGCAAAACAGAAGAGACTGAGCAAAATTTTCAAGAAATTGAAAATTCTCACCCAATTTCTTTACAAGAAGGGAATTCTAGTAATCTCCGTGAAGGAGGAGGAGAAACAGGGGAAACAGAGGAGCCAAGATCCCCTCATGAAATAATTCAAACACTCAGCAGCCCAGATAAGGGGAGTGCTGTTAAGATTATCCAAGAAGAAACAGGAGAAACTGAGGAGCCAAGATCCCCCCAGGTGGTAGTTCAGCAAGGAACACTCATCGTCCCAGACCAAGGGAGTGTTGTTAAGCTCATCCCCATCCCTTCCTGTCATCCTAGGAACAACTCTCTAGAAATCCCAGAAGGGTATTGGCACATATTTGATCAAATGGCTCAGAACCAACCAACACCTCAGACCTCCACACTGCAGTATCCCATCGTGGACACAGCAGTCAACGCACCTATGAAAGCCATTCCTCTCCAGAATATTCCTACCTTCCATGAGCTAACATCAGAGGATCCAGATGCATTTCTGAGTTTGATGTATTGTGCTGAGGGTATGACTATACCACCAATCCCCAAAAACTAAAGTTATTTCCCTCCACATTAAAAAGAGTAGCTTTATGATGGTTTATGGGGTTAGGTGGGGGCGTTATAAACGAATGGGATCATATGAAAACTGCCTTCCTAAAGAAATATTAGGACTATTGTAGATCTAGAGAATTAAAAGATGAGATATTTCAAATGACAGCAAGACCTAGTGAAACATTGGAGGAATATGTAGAACGCTTTCAATACAATCTCCAGAGGTCTCCTTATGCATCTTTGCCCTTGCCTGATAATGTGTTGAAAACTACACTAATTAAAGGGATGAAATAACAATGGATTGAAACATTATGGGTAAAGGTGACATATATGAGGAAAATTTTGCTGACATCATTAATTTGTGCATCAGGTGTTCAAGAAGCAGCACAAGACTGAAGCTAGTAGAACGTGACATGATCACAAGGGATAACAAAGTCTCTGGTGGAGGAATAACTCGCATAGAAATTGGCAATCTGTTAGAGGATTTCAAAACTGATATCCTAGGGACTCTGACAACGTAGTTGGACATTATGCAAGCCAAACAAAAGCAAGTAGAAGCAGAACAAAACTTGGTAATATTCTGTCCTAGATGCAGAAAGAAGCATAGCCATAAAGAGTGCCCGCTAGATACGGTCAAAATCTACGCCATATGTATGAAAGATCACGCCACAGAAAGTTGCCCATCACTCCTAGGACTGAAAGCAGTCTACAAAGGAGCAGAAGAAGAAACAGAATTGGTTTACCTACTAAATCAGCGCTGCCAATGGCAGTCGCGAAAAACAGGTATGCCCATTGATCCATCCTCTTCTTTTCAGTCTCCTCAGTATAATGCTCAGCAGTAAAATGGAATGTGACAGAATCAGCCACCTTTCCCCAGCTGGTCACAACAGCCATACCCTATGTCACAATGGCCAAATCAAACCAATTGGCTGAACTTTCCTTACTATCCACCGTTTTGGCAAAATAACGCATATTCAACACAATGGCCGCCCTCCACCCTGCAGAGTCAAAACTGGCAGTCGAACTGGCAAAGACCCATAAATCAGCCAATAGGAATAATCCCCCTCCCTCAACCCACACTGCTAGCACCTTATACATTGCAACAAAACCCCCAGAACAACTTAAGACCGCAGCTCCCAGCCCAACCCAACCCGAACCCCAACAACAGACTAGTTCAATCTGTGCAAATTATTGAAGGACTAGAACCAAAAACCGAGTTAAGGGAGTGCAATGACCTTCAATTAAGATCTGGGCATATAATAGAATCAGAGGGGGATAAAAATGTTCAAATTGAAAATCCATTACCTATAGAACAAACACCACAAGAAGAGAATCTGGTTAGACAAAAAACTCATGAACAAGCAACCACCTCTTCTCCACCATTCCTAGAATGACTAATCATACCTCGCCCAATAGAACACCCTGATTTTGATCTTCTGGGAGAATTGAAAATTTTTTGTATAAAAATACCACTCCTCCAGGCTATTCAAGATATCCCAATTTATGCAAAAACCATCAAGGAATTATGTATGAAAAAGCCAAAGAGGAAAATAACAACAAATCCAATTGTCCATGTAGTCGGTACCTTATCTGACTTACTATTAGGAAGAGAAACACCTGTAAAATATGAGGACCCAGGAAACCCTATAGTCACCGTGCAAATAAATGGATGCTCCTTTCCCAATGCCTTAGTTGATTTAGGAGCAGCAATCAATATTCTTACAACCACAACTTGTCAAAAGCTTGGCATTACATCATTAGACCCAACCACAACCTTATTGGAGTTGGCTGACCGATCAGTAGTCAGACCAGAAGGCACATTACATGATGTAATGGTGTCTGTAGACTCTTGGGAATACCCTGCAGACTTTTTGATCATCAATCCTAGAAACCGACTGGATGGACACCCCTTAATTCTAGGTAGACCTTGGCTAGCAACTGCGGATGCTTACATTAGCTGTCGAATAGGTAGCATGACTATAGCAAGGGGAAGTAATGTAAAGAATTTAGCCTTATACCCTCCAGCGCAGCCAAGTTTAACAATAATCAAGACTAGAAAACAACCTATATCATATTTAACTGAAAAACATTAGATCACCGCTAACCATAGAAGATGCTCTAGAATTTAAAGATCAAACAGAAGACGACATCATTAATGCTTACATTAACCAACCAGAAGCCAAATCCCATCTAAAATGTCACATGATCGAAGCAGCATTCAAGAATGAAGTAGAAGAAGATCCCCTAAAAGATACTAATGATCAATCAATACCAACCACCTTTGTTTATAATAGAAAAACCATAGAAATTGAGCTAGGAAAAACTTTGAACATTAACAAAAACCTGACTGCTGACCAAGAGCAAAAGTTGGTTCAACTCCTAAGAAAATATAAAGAATCCTTTGCATGGGATTACCCGGACATGAAAGGAATTGATCCCCAGTTGTGCACACACCACATCTATATAGAAAAGGATGCTAGACCCGTTCACCAACCCCAACGGAGATTAAATCCTCATCTTAAGGATATTGTGAAAGTTGAATTGCAAAAACTTTTAGATGTAAACTTTATCTACCCAATATCTGACAGCAAGTGGGTCTCTCCATTAGTAGTGGTGCCGAAAAAGAATGGAAAGTGGCGGATATGTGTTGACTATAGAGAACTGAATAAAGCAACCCAGAAAGACCACTTTCCCCTTCCATTCATTGACCAGGTCTTGGACACATTGGCAGGGAAGAAATTCTTTTCTTTCCTAGATGGCTTCAGTGGATACAATCAGATTCAGATTGCCCCTGAAGATCAGGATAAAACTACCTTTACCTGCCCTTGGGGAACATTTGCTTACAGGGTCTTACCCTTTGGGCTGTGCAATGCACCTACCACATTTCAGAGGGTTGTACTCAGCATTTTTTCAGATTTGATAAATGAAGGGCTTGAAGTGTATATGGATGACTTCACACCTTATGGGGATGACTTTGAGCCAGCATTACAAACATTAGAAAAAGTGTTGCAAAGATGCATTACCACGAGGCTCTGTTTAAGCCATGAAAAGTGTCATATGATGATGACCAAGGGACTCATCTTAGGTCATTATATCTCAGTAGCTGGAATACATGTAGATCCAGCTAAAATTCAGATAATTCTGTTAATACCTACCCCTAACACACAAACAGAGGTACGCAGTTTTTTGGGATTTTCTGGTTATTATAGAAGATTTATAAAGAATTTTTCTCAGATTTTTGCACCATTATATGCACTAACAGGAAATATTGATTTCATTTGGACAGATAAATGTGACAGTGCTTTCGAGGATTTAAAAAGGCTTGTATCAACAGCCCCGGTGCTAAGGGGCCCAAACTGGGATTTTCCATTCCAGATTTCATCTGATGCTTCAGACACAGCAATTAGAGCAGTTCTTGGACAGGAAGAAGATAAAAAGCCATATGCAATATATTATATTAGCAAAAATCTATCTCTGCTGAATTAAACTATACTGTGACTGAAAAATAATTTTTAGTTGTAATATATGTTGTAAATAAATTTAGACATTATATAACTGGATATCCTGTAGTTTTATATACAGATCACTCTGCCATTAAATATCTAGCAAATAAACCTGTTACAAATGGAAGAGTGACAAGATGGTTGATTCTCTTGCAGGAATTTGACATCACAATTAAGGATCGACCTAGAAAAGAGAACCCTGTAGCTGATTTTCTCTCACGAATGCCAAAGCCAGCTGACGCAGCAACAGTTGAGGATCAATTTCCTGATGAACATTTATTTGTTGTTACTGTCAGAACACCATGGTATGCGGACATTGAAAATTACTTGGCAGTAGGCAAATTACCCAAGAACCTAATGCCTAATGAAAGAAAACAAATAGTGCAGCACAGTACCTGATTCTCTTCGATCAGGGGCTACTTGTTCCACACAGGGGCAAATATGCACATTAGAAGATGTGTCTAGGAAGATGAAGTGTTTGACATTCTAAAAGCATGCCACGATGGGCCATGTGGCAGACATTTTGCAGACCGCAGAACCGGTCACAAAGTCTTACAAACAGGCTATTACTAGCCCACTATCTTTAAAGATGCTAAAAAGTTTGTTCAAGCCTGTGATAGCTGCCAGAGGGCGGGATGCCCTGGACAATCTAATGAGATGCCTCTGAACCCACAATTAGTAATCGAGCCATTTGAGCAGTGGGCGCTAGATTTTATTGGTCCTATTAACCCATCATCCAATCAAAAAACATACATACTGGTTGCAAAAAAATATGTCACTAAATGGATTGAGGCAGAGGTGCTACCAAGAGCTACTAAGGATTCAGTGATACATTTTCTTTTCCAATTATTTGTGTGATATGGCTTACTGAGAGACATAATTACAGATGGAGGACCACAATTTGTAGGTAACAAGATTGCTACAACATTGAGAAATTATCATATTATCCACAAAATTACAACTCCATAGCACCCACAGGAAAATGGCCAAGTAGAAAGTACTAATAAGGTAATTGAGGCAATACTTACAAAAACAGTTGCATCACACAGACGTGATTAGGCTTCCAGATTGCCAGAAGCCTTGTGGGCATACCGCACAACATGGAGAAATACCACAGGATATTCACCATATCAGTTAGTATTTGGTAAAGAACCCATCTTCCCAATCAAATTCGAGATTCAAACATTAAGAACAGCCCAGGAGGTGGGTTTGAATTTAAATGAAGCTCAGATCAATAGATTACAGCAAATCAATGAATTAGATGAAATCAGGCTATCTGCTCTTCAACACACTGCACTAATCCAACAGCAGAGAGCGAAATGGCATGATGCCCTTATTAAAAAGAAGATCTTCCATGAAGGAGATTGGGCACTCCTATACGATTCCAGGTTCTAGGATTTCCCCAGAAAACTCTAGACCAGATGGTTAGGACTTTATGAGATACAAAAAGTGCATGATAATGGCACCATTGATGGATCTGGCTATTCTTTTAAAGTGAATGGTCATCGAGTGCAACTATATCACAAACCGCTTACCAGGGAGTCCTTTTGCCAATAGTTACGGGAAGATTCCACCATGCAAATTCTCACTGAAGAGGATAACCCATCCTCAGCATCAATCTAGTGAACAACTCATTTGTTTTTTAATTTTGTATATATATATATATATTTTCTATTTAAATTTGCTTGTATAAACTGTATTTTTTTGTACAGATTTTCGTGTTGTTCCATTTAAGGAACAATTGTTGTTCCTCTTAAGGAACAGCAAACGTTCCATTTAAGGAATAGCAATTTTCTCTTTATTTAATTTTTGTGTTGTTCCATTTATGAAACAACAGTCTCCTCTATATATGATTTTCGTGCTGTTCTATTTAAGGAACAACAGCCGTTCCATTTAAGGAACAGCAATTTTGCATGTGTTTTCTTATTGTTATTCCATTTAAGGAACAGCTACTGTCCCTCTTAAGGAACATCAGTCGTTCCATTTAAGGAACAACTGCTATTCCTCTTAAGGAACAGCAGTTTTGTGGATGTTTTCTTTTTGTTGTTCCATTTAAGGAACAGTTTTTGTCCCTCTTAAGGAACAACGGCCGTTCCATTTAAGGAATAGCAGTTTTTCATGTGTTTTCTTATTGTTGTTCCATTTAAGGAACAGCTATTGTCCCTCTTAAGGAACAACAGCCATTCCATTTAAGGAACAGCAGTTTTGCATGTGTTTTCTTATTGTTGTTCCATTTAAGGAATAGTTTTTGTCCCTCTTAAGGAACAGCAGTCGTTCCATTTAAGGAATAGCAGTTCCGCGCGTGTTTTCTTTGTGTTGTTCCATTTAAGGAACAATTGTTGTTCCTCTTAAGGAACAACCGTTGTTCCTCTTAAGGAAAAACCGTTGTTCCTCTTAAGGAACAACCGTTGTTCCTCTTAAGGAACAACCATTGTTCCTCTTAAGGAAAACAGCCGTTCCATTTAAGGAACAGAAATTTTGCGGATGTTTTCTTTTTGTTGTTCCATTTAAGGAACAGTTGTTGTCCCTCTTAAGGAACAGTAGTCGTTCCATTTAAGGAACAGCATATTTGCATGTGTTGTTCCTCTTAAGGAACAGTAATCTTGCGTGTTTGTATTTTTGTTGTCCCATTTAAGGATCGACTGTTGCTCCTCTTAAGGAACAGCAGCCATTCTAGTTAAGGAACAACAATCTCACGTGTTTGTATTTTTGCTGTTCCATTTAAGGAACCGTTGTTGTTCCTCTTAAGGAACAGCAGTCGTTCCCTTTAAGGAACAGCAATCTCGCTTGTTTGTATTTTTTTTGTTGTTCCATTTAAGGAACAACTGTTGTTCCTCTTAAGGAACAGTTGTTGTTCCTCTTAAGGAACAGCAGTCGTTCCATTTAAGGAACAGTAGTCTCGCATGTTTGTCTTTTTGTTGTTTCATTTAAGGAACAGTTGTTGTTCCTCTTAAGGAACAACAGGCATTCCATTTAAGGAACAGTAGTTTTGCGTGCGTTTCTTTCTATTGTTCCATTTAAGGAACAGTTATTGTTCCCTCTAGGGAACAGCAGTCATTCCATTTAAGGAACAGTAGTTCCGTTTACATTTGTTTTCGCTATTCCATTTAAGGAACAGTTGTTGTTCCTCCTAAGGAACAACTGTCGTTCCTTCTAAGGAACAGCAGTTTCGTCATGATTTGCTTATTGTTGTTCCTTCTAAGGAACAGCAGTTTCGCTTCGGTTTGTTTTAATGTTGTTCCCCCGAAGGATCAGCACTTTCTCTTGCGTCCATTTTCCCGTTGTTCCCCTTAAGGAACAGTTGTTGTTCCTCTTAAGGAACAGCAGTTTCGTGTGCAATTTTTATCTGTCAGTTGTTCCTCCTAAGGAATAGCAGTTTTGCGTACAATCGTATTTTTTTGTTGCTCCTCCTAAGGAACAGCACCTTTTTTTTGTGTGTGAATTTTTTTGTTGTTCCTCCTAAAGAACAACACTCTTTTTGAGAAGTTTTTCGTGTGAATATTGTTTCACTCTTCATGATCCTTTGAAGGCAAGAATACAAACATATATGCAAGGATACAAAATTTAAAGGTTACTGGAATAAGCAAATCAAAGAGAAATTATCATCTTTAATGAGATTGCTTTGTATTGATTAGAAAAGGGGAGGACACAACTATCTATATCACTTTGTTGTCCTTATTTTCACTATAACTCAAATTGATTGATTACTTGTACCATGTTGGTTCTTCCCTAATTCTCATAATTCTCTTTGCTTATTATCATTGAATAAGAATAAGGGCATATTTTCTTCTATTGATATGTTCAGACTTCTTCCACCATCCCTACTCTTAAGGAGTGTTGAGCCATCCTTTATATATAAATAGGAAGTGTTATATAAAAGAAAAAAAAAATATATATATATATATATATGTGTGTGTGTGTTACTAACAATTCTATGATTTTTCAGATGAAACATAGGGGGTCTCATCATGATCCAGCCTACCATGATCATAAGGAAGCGGTGAAGTGGCATTCCCACTATGGCCACCACACCAGGGATATGATCCAATGGACACATCAGAAAAATAAAAGTCCTTGGAACAAGAGGTCTCATCACGAGCCGGCCTGCCCACCTTTCACTCCTTCCCAGTGAATGGCATTGTGATCCATCTAGTTACCAAGCCAACACAATGGCCTCCATTCTGACATCACAAGGCACTTTCCTAAGTATACATAAAGGATCATGGTTCCAAAGGGTGAAAAAGCAACTTTGTCAAGGTTATAAACACCTATGGGCAACAGAGCTCTGCTGATGGTATTGGAGTCATATTTGTCAACATCAATAGTAATTATAATCCCTTTTCTTATTTCTTTATCTTTATTTCAAAAGAGAATATGTTCCCAATTGCTTTTGAACCTTTATACATGAATATCATTTAAAAAGTTAATCATAATGGTTTAAGTGGAATAATGACTGCATAGCATTTTACCCACGTCAAATGTCCTTTCCCCTTTTCAAATCACTCCATGGCATCTCTATATTTATTCGTAATTCTCATGCTATGCATTGATTTCAGCAACTCGATATTTTTGTGATCTTGTCATCAATATGTAAAGCTTGCCATTTTTACCACTGTATGATTGTCGTCAGTACATCGTTCCTTCATTTAACCAGTCGAAGGCGACCTATCATTTTTTAGGGGGGTGCGGGTGACTTCCAAAGCACTTTTGCATACGTGTCAGTCTTTTATTTGGTTGTACTGGGCTACATGATATCCCATAATAGCAAGTTCTTAATGGTATCTATGTTAAAAAAGTATTATCCGAATTTAACAGCTTGTTGTTCCATTGTTGGCTCTGTGTATTGCTGTGTTACCTGTGTTAAAGCTAACAGTGTGCAGAATTCAAACAAAATGGGAGGACGATTAGTACACAGTGAGCCACAGACACTAGCTGTTTCTGATGCCGCCCGAGAAATTTTAGTACGAGTCAGATGGGTCGCATATTTTACACGACTGCAGCAACCCAATGAAACCATGGCTATCGAATTTTTACAGAATTTGCAGGATGATCATTCTATAATAAGAGGAAGGTGAATGATAGTAATGGAGGCAGTAATAGCGGAGGTTTTTGGATTACTAGCAGTCGAACCCATATGGATGCATAAAAAATTGAGGCTACAAGACATGTTTGCCACCTTTCAGGGTGAGGGACAGAACCTGATTTTCAAAGGCAAAGGAGTTCAACCCTCATCTCTGGGAGAACCATGGACAGAGCTGGCTAGAATCGTTCAGAGCTATATCACATGCGACGGAAGAAAAGATGTGGTAAGACCACACCACCTCAAATTATTAGCAGTTTTAAAACAGAAATGTTCTGTAAACTTGCCTGCATATTTGAAATTCTTGTTGCATGACGCTGCTCAAAGCATAAAGAAATCCTGGCATATAGAGACTGTTGTAAGTCATCATTGTTTAATTAGGTTGATAGTAAGCTACAATCTAGCCCAGCAGCAAACCAGTTGGGAAGAATTAGTGTTTACTATAGAGGGGGGGTTAGCCTTACCTGCCCCAAAAAGGAAAAGGACTACCAACACAGTAAATAGACCACAAAAACGCAGATGATATGCTGAGGCAAGTCAGGGAACAGATGAAAACCTTCTGGGTAGCAGCAGCCAACCCTTAGAATTATCTAGCCCTGAAAACGAGCAACCTTTACAGCTGGAAGGAAGAGATAACCTAGAGTCAATACTTGACGAGGAAACAGAGCATACTAGTGAAGAGGAGAGGGATGAAACAAAACTTCCCTTAACTCCCAGCACAAGTCCACTATAGGATTTACTTCATGATGTTGAATTGGCCCAGATTTTGACCAATATGAGTGAATACATACAACCCGAAAGTCCACTCAACCTCAATATTGAAGTAGCACAATTGGAAGAAAACTCTGCCCACAATTGGAGTATATCAGAAGAAATAATTGGTGAAGCAGAAACAGGGGCAAAAGCCACTCAGGAATAGGTGACCAAACTAGGGATACCCCTCCAGAAGAACCTAGTCAGGTCAATTTAAACATAGAAGATGTGGGCCAAACGAAGGAAATAGAAAACAGTCAGGGTAAAGACACAGCCCTTGGAGAACAAAACCCAAATGAGCAACTGAGCTCAGTAAGAGAAGAAACGGTTAGTGAAATAGTTGTTCCTCCCAGAAAGAAGAAAAGCGAAATTAAGAGGTTGAGAAAGGAATAGCAAAAGCTGCAGAATTTAGTGAAAAGACTCAAACAAAAGATAAGGACATTAAAAAGGGGGAAATTTCAAGCAGAACCTCGAAAACGGTGAATGCAGCCATTCAAACTGAATTCCAAGATACAAGGGTTACTGGGACTCAAACCGAGCCCATATTCATTCAAATTGATAAGGAACAGCATGCAACTGTTACAGAAGCGGCTGCCCAAATAGAGAATGTACATTTTTGTAATGTAGTTGTTCAAATGGAGGCAATATCCTCCAATAGTGCGGCCACCCAGACAGAAAGTCTGACTATCCATAATAAAAGAATGCAGACTTTAAGCATTCCATCCCATGATAAGAGTATTCAGACTACAAGTCCTCAGTCTCATAATAAGAACACCCAGACAGATATCCAAGCCAAAGATGTTTTGATAGGCAGCGATCCTGGTATAACAAATCTTCAAGAGAATCTGGCACAGGCTCGGCTGACCATAGAAAGGCTTGAGGAAGAGACTGTTCCCCAACAAAGGTACCAGGAATTACAGAGGAAATTGTGGGATATCAACATGTCGGAAAGCGAGGCCTTCGAGAAATGTCGGAGGGCAGAAGAAAGAACTGAGAAAATAAAGATCAGACTAGAGGCAGTCATGCATCAAAGGGATACTCTCTGTTCCCTATACACAGATGTTTTAGCATGCAGGTCCCCTACCAAGAACTATGCTTTATTTTTGTTAGAAAGGTATTTACAGTTAAAAATTAAGGCTGTCAAGGCAGGGAAATCCATAGAATTGAAAACTGTGGAAGATTTCATAAATTGCTGTAAACACCATGGAGTGAAAGTTCAACGATTACTCTGTGAGTTTTATTTGCATAATTTTGTATTGGAAGAAGAAATGGAGAGGAATCCCAACCCTTTTGTGGGGGATATACAATTTCAAGCTTTCATTTCATTTGTTGTTAACCAGTTGAAATGGTTCAAAGCCCATAATACTTTCCAGAGGTAGGAAAATGGGTTGGACCTTTGGGTCAGGGGTGAACTGAAAAACCCACTACAAATGCTGGCCAAACACAGAAGTTTGATGCGAAAGGAAGGAGTAATCTAGGTATTGGGGCCCATTCACAAAGAAATTGTCCAGCAGGGGGTAGAGTATTTTCTCTCTATCAAAGACAACTCCTTGGCAGCAGCTAAATTCAGATGGACAGTTTCCAATCGTAATGTACAGGACAGAGAACCATTCAACTATAAAAACTTTAAATTGGTCGTAGATCGCTTTGTTACTTATAGCAACCTCATCTTGAGGGAAGGCCCATATTGGCTAGGCTGTCGATTTCATAGTCCTATTGTCTGGTATCCTGCAGAAGACTATAAAGCTATATATGAATTACCTGAAGGACAGACAAGACACATTTTTGAAACCTTGGCCAAGAATCATGGGTTCAGGCCACTTCATGACAATCCTTCTCCAACCTATTCCTTGACTACTCTGCATACAAACTATATGGTTTTCATGAGGACATGAAAAAGGGTAAGCAGGGGAGTATGTTGAGTCATGGAAAAGGTATATATATATTATTTATTTCATTATCCTTTTCTTTAGTTATATCCCTTCTACACCCTAAAGTGTTAATATATCAAAGGATTATGGTAAAAATAAGGAAATTATCTATCATCACGATTTAGCTAATTTTTATCACTCCTTATGCAAGAAAAGGACGAAATGGAACAACTGTTGTTCCGTAGCCAGGAAATAGCATACAGGCAGCAAGCCAAGGATGGAGCGCGTAGTTATGGATAAGAACAAAGGAGATCATAGCATCAGTGCAAGGAAAGAAAGTTAACTAAAGATGGAAGATTCCACGAATCCCTCAAGATCTCTTGATCCTGAGGGATCATTGTTACTATTTTACCCTTCTTACCGCTTGGCCATTATAAAAGGTAGCGATTGTAAAGAGAACAGGGGATTGGAGATTATTCAGAAATTACTATTGTATTTTTACTTTGATCATCGACTCTCATTTTTGAAACAAAGTACGAACTGGCTGTAACTATTTTGTAAATGATTAATATATAATACAGTTGTTGTTCCTTCTCTCATACTGAAGTAATCCGGCAGTGTTCACTGGCGGCTAAGGGCCCGGCCCTGGTGGATTCACTTGTTGTTCTTGTATCATTCTTTTATGATTTTTGTCATGTGATGGTTTGGTTTGATTTCCATTTATCGCATCGCTTTGCTATTTCATATTCCCAAACTTAACGTAATTACTCTGTTTTACATGCTGCAGAAGTATTGGTTCAAGTTGTTATTCAATTACCTGTTTCAGTATTTCCTTATTATGATTTCAGATTTAGTCATTTGAGTTCAGCATTCTATTTCCAATCTAGTAATTTAGTTCAGTGTGTTATCTTGAGATTCTCCACTGTAAAGAGCATTGACTACTGTTGTCTACACTCTCAGACCGAGATCCTTGTTGTTCAGATTAGAAAATACTTTTGGAATATCAATCAGTTAAAAGAGAAATGAGTTATTTTTACTGTATTCTTGACTGATACTTGAATGAATGTTTGGTTTGGTTTCATTAGCAAGTTAAGTTTTCTTTTAATTGTAATTTGAGTTCACTAGCTGCATCCATTTACTCTTGTATTTGAAAGCATTGTACTGCAATTTAGAAACATTAATATTGAGTAAATAGCCGCCACAAACTGTGTACACTCTTGAAATAGAAAGCTTTGCTTGGATTGATAACTAATGTGAAGATAATTAGGAGTTAGAAAGACACCTTATATACCTCAACATCTGTGAAGTCCTCTAAAGTCACATTAACCAACTCTTTGACTAAACTTAGTAGGACTCCTTTATGAGTCTGTAGATCTCAGGTTGTGCATGTGTGGGGAAGGTTAGTAGAACCAGGGATAAGTCTGAGACTCTTAGAAAACTGACGAGTAATGGGGCATAGAGCTCTCAGTTGTTCTAAGGTGACTTTGTAGGAAGATTTTGGGTTATCAAGGATGTCTTCAAAGGGAGAAAGTGGTTCTTGAGTTGGAGGAAACGGAGGAAACGGAGGAGGTTGATTTCTTTCTTGTTGGGAATGCTCGAGACTAGGACGGGCATATGTATTAGCCATATAATAAGGGTGACGCTCCTTCTAGCGCCAAAAATATGTTGATGGGCTGGAATGTTCCACCAACAGGAAGGAGATATCCCCAATGCAGAATCCTAATTAGACTACATCGTTTGGTTTAGGAGTCCCATTAGGTATGTAGGCCCAAAAGCCATCATATTGCTTATGGCTCACTTTTTGGATGAAACAAAGAAAAATCGTTAGAGAAAAAAACAAAACCATTAATAAATGAAAATGAGTAACTTATGGAAATTAAACATTTGGAATGTTATGTGTATAAAAACAAGTAAGTATCATTAACATGAATCCTAAGAGAATTAGTGTTAGAAAAACTTTAAATAAAACCCATGCATTTGATAGAAATTAGTTCATTGATCATAAATAAGTTAATAATCAACAATCTCATGAAAGCATGTCAAAGTGCACAATCGCATACATAACATATGCTCAAGTCAATGGAACAGTTCACCAAAATAAGCATAAAATAAGATCAACACGTACCATCTGATCACCGCAAGAGAAATCTTACAATGATTGATAACACATGAAAGGACTAGAGACCTAGGCTCGCATAGCATCAAAAACTAAAATACTCAAAACATCATCACATGAAAAGTCCATGACATCCATAATTGTAAGTGTAAAATCACCACTTTCATTCACAAAAGGTATAATAGCTCTCAAATAATGTATCCCAATTCAGACCAAAACTAAAATTCCTTTACATTGTGCCATGGGGGTATATTTATAGAAAATGGGGTTTCCTTTCATCTACCCTTATGACTCTTGAATTACTCCATGACATTTCATATTCCCACATGACTCTCTACTCTACTCCCTATTCTACTACTAAAACATTACATGAAAGAAATGAAATATTCTCAATCTATTAATCTAGTAATAGAGAGTTCTGGGGCATCTATATGTAATTATCGCACTAGATATGTCTAACAAACCTTGTATTCCTTTTCAAGACTGGTGACCTTATCTTGAAATTCGTCCCTATTCCTATGAAGACATTCTGAGCTTCGTGTATATCCTTACAGGACCCACCACATATTGGGAAATTTCCTCCTTTGTATCTTGTAAGGCTTTTGCAACAACAGCTTACTTCAAGGGGCTCATAAATGCTTGGATTTCTTTCTTGTGTTGTTGTTTCACCCAATGAACCAATGGATGGGAATTTATGTACATGAATAAGAGATTCTATCCCACTAAGTAAATGCTTGTATGAGGCTATTACCTTGTCCAAATCTTTAGCCAACTTTTCATGTGAATGGACCTTGATGTTCACTACAACTTTATCATTTTCTATTGTAATCCAATCGTTCTTTGGAAGTTCTCCTGGTGCATCCATACATTGAGTGGTCCACTCATGTATGCTCTCGATATCTATAATGGCTAGTTTAAGCATTTCTCCCCTTTCCTTGGATTTTGTCTGCATAGCTAGGAACGGTGATATAACCTGATGTAGCTTCATCATGTCTTGGTAGACCAAGTCCATGGCATCTTCCAATATTGTTACTTCACCTTGAATGGGGTTCTACAACTCTTTGTTATGTGAATGGGACATAAGCAAGGTTCGGTTCTCATTTTGTGCCTATGCAACTCTTTGTTCAGAGGCAACAAGCCTATCTTTTAGATCATAGACATGTTTATTCAATTTTTTTGCATTTAGATTCGTGGTTGTCACAAAATAATTTTCAGTTGAGCAAGCATCTCTAGGTTCATAATGGTGTTAATGACAATTTCCTTCTCCATGACCACTGATATGGGCTTAACTGGATTCTTGGAATAGCACTTTTGCCTTTCTTACATAATTTTGTATTGGACCTTATCAAAGGTGAGCTTAGAAATGTCCAATACTTCTTCTTCTTCGTCTAAAATACCTAATTCTTGTACTGGAAAATGGTGAAATATCCAAATGAGGTATATCTAGATGCATCTCTGGTCCCAACAGCTTCTACTCATTTGTTGATTTGGTCTCTTGTTGTTTGAGAAGATATTACTTATTTGTTTAGCCAAAGCTTCTAGTTGTATTTTGGCCTCTTCTTCTTCCTTTTGTCTCCTTTCCTCTTCCACTCTCTTCATTTGTTCTTATTCTTCTAGTTTCTTCCTCATTTCCTCCTCTTGTTATTTTTCCATTAATTCCTCTTCCTATTTCTTTCAATCTTCTTCTTCCTTCATGCTCTACTCTTCTTCCACTTCCCTTTTTATTCTTTCGTCCTTTATTCTCCTCCTCGTATCTTATTTCTTTCATGCTATTTATGCATTCCTCTTCTTGAGTTCCTATTTTCCCTTCTCTTATTCTTCTTTCTTCTTCATGGTTTCTTCTTCTTGTTGTTGCTCTTGCTAGGTTTTTTATTTTTAGTTTGCCTTTTATTTATTTTGTTTTCCTTTATTACTTTCTTGCCCCTTTTTCCTTTTAAGAAATACCCTCCTATCTTCGAGACTCATGCCTTCCTCAGTATCATTATATAATTTCTCTCCCTCCTTCTCTTGCTTCTCCTTTCATCCTAATCATCTGTAAGGATTGTATAATTTCTTGATATTTTTTTCCTCATCCTCTTTAAAATGAGCATTAGACCATCCAAATCCAACTACCTTACAATGTTTGGATGCAATACCTTTAAGGTCATACTTTCATAACCTCAAATCAACAAAAAATGAACCTTTCAATTCGTGAGCTTCCACTTTGACCTTCTTAAAGTTATTGAGGGTGTATGCTCCAATTGTCAACGAGAACACAGGCCATGACCCATTTTTACCTTTTTCTAATGTCTTAGATAGCCCAAAGGTCAATTAGTAGAAGACTTCCAATAAAATCACTTTATTTGTCACCATTGTAGGGAGAACATGAGGAGGTTTATAAGCACTAAAAACCCTAATATATGTTAATTCCCTAATTTGGAACCAGTCTATGTAGAAATTCTGACTATAGATTAATCTGATAATGCAATATACCAAAGAAAATTACTATAACTATCAAACTTGTGGAAGCTTAAAGATCGAGTTGAATCAGAGTTGAACACATATAACTAGAAGAAGAAGAATCAATGCACATGAAACACAGAAAATACTCAGGGGAAAGCCTCAGCTAAAAAACCCCACTATGTGTATTATCATACAAGGTGGAAATACATCAGAATTAAAACAAAGCCTTAACTCTCACATCTATCCAGCTATCAGTACAATCCTCCTGGATTTTCACAGGAAAACAAGGCTTCTCACAAACCTTCTCCTCTGCCCTCCAAGCCTCCTATTTCCTTGCGTTGTTTCTCCTGGGTGATCCTACTGTTACCAAGTGTAACACTAATCACTCACACTGATCTGACACCCTGTAAAACTGCACAATCCTCAAGGAACCTTGTCCCTTCTGCATGGATGAGTTTCCTTTATAGGAAAACTCATGCAACTGATAGTACAATGTCCTTGTCTTTAATCTCAACTGGGTCTTTCTCTGAATAGACATGCATGAGTTACTGATGAGAGAATCTTCAGTTATCTAGAGTACACTAGTTGGATGCATGCATGCATTAACTGACTAAACTCACAATTAGTTCCTCAAACAATTTGGAACTAATTTAACTGGACTTAACTCAGTAAACTAAGCTAACTAATTACAGCTCAAATATAACTCATCCTTATCTCCTGAATTAAGGGATAATCTCCTTAATTTAAGGGATAATTGTTGCATGACTTCACAAAGACTTCTAGCTTGAATTTCTCCAACTAATTAACTCGAGATGAATTAATTAATTATTTTTCAAGCAGCTGGTGAGACTAAATTCGAATTTAATTCACAATTTTAATTCAAGGACAAATTAAAATTGGAATATTCTGGATTCTATTTTAATCATTTCTTGTTGCTATTTTCAACACTCCCTCTCAACAAGAAAGGAATTCAACTCGATCCCAATCCTGAACCTTTGGAATGTTCTGCATGCAACACTTCTCTCTAGTTTTGTTGCTCCAGCAACTCCAGAAACAAAACAAAACAAAAAAAATCCAACCTGAATCAGAATGATGCCTCTGGCATCAAAGTCTCTGTCATGGGTTGTTTAGAACCAAATGGGTCTGTAACAATGATAATATGAATGGGTTTTATATAATGGGCACACGTGTTAGGTAGGGGTTCACCAAAATAAAAAGCATAGAGGAATCGTCACACATGACCATCTTGAGGTGGGTCACAGGGCAGAAACGTACATATTTTTTTTTCATGTGACTAGCCTATGGGGAAGTATCAAGGTTGCAATCGCAGCAGGTGGTCACGTGAGGGAGACATGATGAAGGTGTGACCTCATGAAGGGGTAGCAAGTCGTTATTTTAAGGCTACATGATGTCTAGGATGCAAGTGACCATCATAATATGGGTTGTAAATCATGATTTATGTTGATAGTGGAAGGACTCGCATAAGTCTAGAATCTGACCTTGTGACCTAGCAATAGAGATATAGGAAAGGTCGTAATTCGCAGTGTTGGTGCTCAATCTAGTATCTCCAAATGTGATTAGAGAATAGGAGGAAAAAATTAGGTTTTTTAGGCTTTTGGGGCAGAAGTTTCTAAGTTCCAAGAAAACCTTAGACATGTAAGAGGGAGAAAAACCTTAAGAGACCACAGGCAGAGAATGAAGGAGAGTTTAGTAAGGGGGTATATAAAATTTATAAGAGTCAAAATTGTAGGGTTGTGTCACCACTACAACACCTACCCTTCATAGAGATGCCCATAGATATACATAACAACGTCGTGAATTACAAAGGATGGGGAAACCTACTAAGAGGGATGAAATGCATTTACAACCTCAAGAGGCCTTCGAGCCATTTTAGAAGTGGGGCATGGAATTCATAGGCCATATTGATCCTCCATTTAGAAAACAGAGGTACATCATTATGTGTATGAACTATTTTACTAAATGGGATGAGGTAAAAGCAGTGAAGGTTGCAACGGAGCAAAAAGTAGTTGAATTCTTGAGGGAAAAATATTTTACAAATTTGGTTTCCTAAGAGAATTGGTGACAAACCAAGGCTCCCAGCTCACTTCCAATATGATAGAGGGGATCATGAGGAAGCATCACCCTCAAACAAATGGGAAAGTGGAGGTCAATAATAAGGGATTTTAAAGAAATATAACTAAGGTAGTCAATAGCAGCAAAAACATTTGGGCAAAAAGAATTGTTGAAGCCACCTAGGCTTACAACACCACCTGTAATACTTTTCCCTATATGAACTAGTATATGGAAAGAAGGCCATGTTGTCTATTTAATTTGAATATAACACTTTAAAAATATAATCACAACTCAACATGGATCTCACCAAATCACAAGAATAATTGCTACAACAATTATATGCACTTGATGAGTACATAATACAATCCCTAATGCACACTAAAGTATTTCAGTTGTAGAGAAAGATATGGCATGATAAGCATATCAATACTAGAATCTTCCATGACTATGATTTGGTGCTCTTGTATGACTCTAGGTTCACAAATTTTAAAGGGAAACTCATGAATAGATGGTTGTGTCATTACCTGGTTGATAAATCTTATGATAATGGTTTAGTGAAAATTCTAACAATAGATGAAGAGAAAATCCCACTTCTGGCGAATTTTTATTGAGTGGAGTTATTGAATAAACCCCTCTCAAGGGCCGAATTTATTGATTCAATTAGTAATGAGTTGAATGTGATTGAAATCATTAGATCTCCCATTCCATTCATCCTATGATCAATAGAGAAAACAATAGGAAAGAAAAAAGGAGAAAAATAAATAAAAACCCTCAAGTGAAAACCTCCTTTGAGGCACTTGAGGTTGGCTCAAAAGCCTCCCTGAGGTAGCTTTTGAGCCTAAGAATAAAAATATAAAACACAATAATAAATATCCCTGGGTGAAAACCTCCTTTGAGGCACCTAGGGCAACACCTGCAAGCTGAAATCCTCCATAAGGCAGTTAGTGGGCCTCAAAAAAAAAGAGAGAGAAAATAAAAAAGGATAAAAGAAAAATAAAATTGTTTTTTCTCTCTAATGAATATGCAAGATATCAAAAAAAGGAAATCAACAAGCCAAACAGGCAAAACCAACATATCTATCTCCAAGCACTAATTCATTCATCTATAGAAGAATAAGGAAGCCTCCCTACATCATTTTCATACATCTCCCAACACTCACAACATCATCTAATCTCCTTTTCATTTGTTTTTTACCATTTTAATGAATTGCTACAAGGAAGTCTTGTATTGCTACAGGATGTCACGGGATTGATAAAAAGACATAGGTCGAAGGTTTTCTATACCTATAAGTGAGGGGAAGATATCAAAGGCTTCCTAGCACTCACCCATTCCATTAGCATATCTCACCCCTCATTTTTCCCTTCATCGTCCATCATCTTCCATCCACAGTAGCTCAACATCCTTATTTTTCCCTCTCAGCCACTTGCAATGACATTTCCAACATCACCATTAGCCTCTCTCTAAATTATCATAACTCTATGATTCCTTAGAAATATTAAATTATGATCCTAAGGATTCTATGTAATTTCTATAGAAAACTACAAAGTTGTGTATTATCCTTTAGATACCATACAGGCCCAAGTCTCTAGCACTCCTAAAGAAGGCCATTGCATACCATAAATGTTCATATCACTAGAAGCAGCTCCAAGGTAAGAAAACCACCCTGATTAGCCACATGATCTCCTATAGTTTGTTGTAGGGTCTCTTATGTACTAAAAACAATAATAGCATCAACATCTCCAATATAATCATCCACATCAATTGCAAAATATGCAGCACAAGAATCAAAATCACTAACAATAGTAGCAGAAGTCTCAACCACTCCACCAAAATCATTAAAGGAAATAATTGCAACATCAGAGTCTCCAACAAAAGGATCAACAACAACCTCGAAAGAGGCAACAACAACATCCATGAAACTTATAGAATCATTAAGGGTATGACACCATGTATGCATCTCTTAAACCTCACCTTTAAAACTTATTCTAAGTATAATAAAATGTGAAAGTGTCGAAGGCATAGGATTTATAACTAATCATAGTTAGCATAGGATCTCGGCAATGTCTAGAAGAAAACTTCAATTTTTCTCCAAGACACCCACATGTTTGGGACAACAAGACAAAAAAGTGAGAAGGATTCAAAAAAGTGGGTCGTTATCATTTACTCATGATAGAGGACATGGAATATAAATAATTAGGTGAGAGCTAGCTCACCATTGCACATCGATCCCCCTCGCATCGACCTCAACAAGGGTCACTTAAATCAAAGCACTCTGAGTTTTTTGTTGCATGTAATATTTTTAAAATCCCAACAAGGTTCTGCCATCACTACAGGATCTCAACATTGCTGCTAGAATTCCAAAATTGTCTACTACAGGAACCTATAAGTGTTTCTATAGGAAACAAACAGTCTACTACAAGAGATAGACAAATGGCTATAGGAGGTCGAATTTTATTCCCATAATATCCATGAAATATTCAAATGAATTAAAAGGTAAACAAATCTTGAAAATAAATCTAAGTCAAATTTCTTCCCACTCACATTTAGCAAAAGTGCTCTGATTATCTCAGTTATCCACGAGAATTTTCTGCATTACACAGTCTAAATTAAAATAGTGAAGTAGATGGGTGGTCTGATTGATTTCAAGGACAAAATTTGACAAATGTTGATAAATTTTCATGTGGTGATTAGTTCATAGTCTCCTCCTTTCCTTGAAAAAAAATGTATATATCCCCTATGCTATAAGATCCACTTCTACCACAAGAAACCCTAACTCTTATTGCAACTTAGAACCAGTGCTCCATTATACCAAATAATTTTTCTCAATTCTGTGAAAAATTGTGGCAAAACATGAAAATTTTAATAGGAGAGAGCTAATAGATACCTCCATGATTCATCAAAAACCTGAGGTTAGAGATATCTTAGAAAATTACAATTGGATAGGGTTATTTGAAAGGTTGAGAGGCTATGATGATAAGGTTGCTTTAGATGTTTCCTTGAACCTTGAACATCCTAAAGGATATTATATTGTTATTGCATTCAAAGGTTTAATTATAACTTAGATGAAGATCTCATTAGCAAGGTCACAACCCTCCCCAAGGGGATGAAATGGAGCAAGGAAGAGAGGCATGAAGCAATCATTGTTGAGAGAATATTTTTCCTCGCTAATGAATAGCCTGAGGAAGATAAGAATGGGATAAGGAGATAAACCTTGCGACATCCCTAGGATGAGGTGGCATATCACATCTAAAATACATTTCTTGTGAGGGGATATTGAGCGTTGTATATGCCTACCAATTTAGACTTCTATACCAACTCAGATTCCAAGCTAATACACATATCTATGAACAAATTAGTATCCCACATTGCCTCCTTCAGTCCACAAAGGTAAAGGAATGGAAGCATAACGGATCATCATGGCTTGATTTGGATAATCAACATGGATGTTGCGGAGCACTTTCAAAACCTTGTCTTCTAGGTAGACTTCATTGATATGGATAGAAAATATTTTCTAAAGACCCAAACATAGTTGAATGAAGCATAATTAGAGGAAGGAATAGATGAAGAAAAAGGTGGAAATGGAATAATAAATGGAGGGAGAAGTAGAAGCAAACATAGATTCACCAATAGAGATAAAAATAGCTAAAAACGAATTGGCTAAATTGCAGATAACAAATTTAGTTGTCCAGTTTGAAGTACCAACATGATAGATAGAACAAGTAGAGCCTTAGAAGTACATTAAATCACCAAGGAATCCAACAAATAAGAGAAAGAAAGAGGTAGAAGAAAGAAATGCAACTCAAGGAGAAGAAAATATAGAGGTGGATGTTGTTGCTACTTTAGCAACCCTAATCACTCAAACAAGGCCCAAAAAAAGTAAACCAAGAGAACCTCGTATCTATTTTATAATAGGAAGGAGTAATATAATATGGTTTATTGAAAAACCTAAACCTCCATCTCATCTCCCACTCCAATAACTATCAAGGAAAATTGTAGTCTCAAATAAGAAGAGCCTCAAAAAGAAGAGGGATAGAAACTAATAGTATAATCAGTGATGGGTAAGGAATTACAATTACATCCATAAGAGATAATAATTCATCTGAGAGTTATACAGGAACACATAACCAAGCTACATGAACATTCATCAGAACCGCAGGAAGCTCCAAAAGGATCATATTCATGTTGCTCTTGGATTGAGGTAGGGAAAATACTCCCTTTAAACTTAGCACCAGTATTATTCTTTGAGCTTGAGGAAGAAATGATATAACTCACAGATGGAAGCAAATTGCATAGCCTAAGCGAGATGTTGGAAAAATGGGAGTAGAGATGAAAAGGATGAGAGAGGAGATGGCCCTCCTTATATTTAATGAAGCTAATAGAAGAGACCATCTGGAAAAGGAAAATAAAAATTTGAGGGCCGATATACAGCAAACACAAAGGTTGTTGCAGGAAAAAGAAAGTCAGGTTTCCACCTTAGAAACAATTTTTGGCACCATGACCCATCTTTCTGTAGAAGCTATGAACTGTATGCACCCATCAAAGACCTATTCCCTATTTTTAAAACATAAATGGTGTAAGTTAGAAATTATAATGTTGGCACAAAAGGGTTATTTCCCTCTATAGAACGTCAGAGAAATTGCTGACTTTTTCCTTTAGAGAAACATAGAGCATAAGGCCAATATTGCAGAATTCTATATCCACAATTTGGGGCTACCTCAAATGAACATATGAGACCCTAATTCTTATTTGGGTGATGTATAATTAATGGCCCTAGCCTCATGGCTAATGCATGAAGAGATCAGGGCTGAAGAAGTAAAGAGATCATTAGCCAAAGAAATGGAAGAATAATGACCTTAGAGTAGAATACCCCAATCTGACAGTAGTTTACAAGTAAAGCTAGAAAGAAGCCCTCCTCCACTTTAAGGATACCTTTATACTATTGGGTGAAGAGAGTTTATATGATTTCTAAAAGGAGATGGCACACATTTCCCTATAATATCAGGATTGGGGAATATAATTTACTTGATAGGTTAAGGGTTACATTGGCCAAAAATTCCTCATACAAAAGAATCACCCAAAGACTTAGAGTATAATGCATTGGACACAAATCTAGTCCTTCCGTGCTACTAGGATTACATGAATATAAAAGTTAGGAGGAACAAAGAAGGGAATGTAAATAAATCGAGGAAAATGCAAGCTTTCATCCAACAGGGGTAGCTACATCTAGCACTCCATGTGATATTAGGTAGGTCATCAAGGAAGTAAATGAGGAGAAGTAAAGAATGGAAAATGAGTAGGTTTCTCAGAGGATGAGCAACAGTTTCAGTATGGAGGTATGATAGGCCTCACAATTAGGTACAACATAAGTCCCATCTCACCTTTCCTAGGCACATTAAACCTCTCCTTTTGCAATGAAAAATGTATTTCTTAAGCTTTAATAAGTTATTATTGGATTCACATCATACAGAGCGATGGCTAGGGTTCTTGGATGAAATTTATAGGGCTTCGATATTCTTCAGGTCACCTCCAACTCCTTGGGAACCCTTCCCTGTAGTGATCTTATACATAACGGAATATATGGGATCAGACTCTTTGAACTTCAAATAATAGCCCCACGCTTTTCTCTAACCGTAGTTTCAAGCTTCATGGCATATGTGGTAAGAAACGCTCACGGGAAACAATGCATGTAGAGGAAAATAAAGAAGTGGTAGGGTCTGGGAAGTTGATCCCCCAAGCATAAATTTGTGCAAGCAAGTGGAAGGGTCTTTCAACTGATTGTTACCCTGGCAATCCAGATCTCATTTCTGGTTGTAGTGTTAATTGTAGACCTATATTTTTTTATGAAGAAACGAACAATGATGATGGGCCCTCTACAGATCAAAGTAGTTGCATCATCCAGGTTACATATCTGTTATAGACATATTTGGGCACTGCAACCCCAATCAATATGTCCATAAACCAAGCGCTTCTAAACCCCTAAAAGTGTTGTTTCATACCCTAAAGGAACAAGGTCAGCTGATTACATCATTTCCCAAAAGTTCTCCTTGAAAAACTGCTCAGAACTGGTCAAAACTGGACCATACAGACTACTCCATGCTAAGGGTGCGATGCATCTCACTTGCAACACACAAAGGGTGTGATGCATACTAAAAATTCCTTCTGTAGGGTGCAATGAGTGATAGTAGAGAAATGGCAGAGGAAGTTTGCTAAGTGGAAACCCAGGGAATCTTCTCAAAACTTCCCCTATGACACTTGCCTCTCTGAATTCACCCAGGGATGAGTAAGAGATCATGAAATCTCCAAGTGGAACCAAGAACTATCAGTGAAATGACACTAATCAAAATCCCAGAAGATGACTCACCCACCTGCAAATATCTATATATGGATCCCTCATCCTAGAGATCCAAAGGCCAGAATTTTGTATTTTGTAAGGAAGTTCTATTGGTTTCTCTGTGCAACATTGTATTGTTGGGTGATCTAGCTTTTCATGAGGTGAAGAGGGCTTTTATGCTGGGAGGATGGCGCTGGATCAGACAGCTTGGTTGTAATACTCTCTTCTACTACTTCTATCAATAAAGCTATTTGAGTTTTCCTCCATATACTTGTATATCTCTGAATATTGTATTTGTGTATGCATTTGTATGGTTAATGTACATCTGATCCTACATTGTTTATGGTTATAGATCTCTACGTTTTGATGGTATTTTGTTGCTTTGACTCTACAGGTGTTATTTGAAGCGGGACAAGTGAGGAAGGAGTGGCGAAAGCTCTATCAAGGGAGAGAGGAAACAAGCAAGGAGAGTAGCGAACTGAGGTTGGTACTCTCTCCTTCTCTCTCATCTATCTCTCATAAAGGAAAACACAAGTGACTTTAAATTGTTTGTTTCTAAGATAGCTACACGTCTTAGTGGGACTAGCAGCTCTGAATGGACACTAGTTTTCCCGATAACAAAATGGCTACTCCACTGGGGAGCAAATAGTTTGTTTGTTTGTTTCTATTTGTTTACTTTATAAACTACAGACGGAACCTGAAGTTAAGCCAGCTAGCCTTCGAACTGCATTTGCTATGCAAGTGCAAAGTATATCAACGCTACTTCAGTCAATCTCTGGGTTTGTTTATGAACTGAACAACTGACTTGCAAACATCCTAAGTGCCCTGGAGGTAGCTCAAATAACCTCATTATATCGGCCCCTATACTTTTTGTTTACTATCTATCATTAGCCCAGCCTAAATCCCTGAAATTAGCTGCAAACTGTGAGTGAAAACCAATCTCAGTCTCATCCCTGGACCATCGCACTGTCTCTCATTGGCAACCTGGATGCATCACACCTCTCATGTGTTCCAGGTGATATGCATCCCTTTTTCCCTGTGTTACAGGTGCGATGATTGAGTGAGACTGTTTCTACCTCCAGATTTTGGTTTTTTCTTCATTATCTTCAGATTTATTCAGTAGTTTTGTTGTCTATGATCAGTATATCACTGTTGAAACCTTCTACGTTTGCATTATTCAACCTCCATTGATAAGGAATTGTGAATGTTTTTTAATGTATTTTTCATCATTTACAGTCTTCCTTTGCAAAAAGTAGCTTAATCAAACTGTCATCTTTTGATTTGAAAGTGTCGCAACTGTCGTTTTCAGTCAAGAAAAAGAGTGTCATAAAGTCTTCCTATTTTAGATATTCGATTACACTTTTTCCATTGTATTTGATTAGAATCATCAATTCTTTGAAGTGTCAAAAGAAGTTTTCAAGTCGAAATTGAAAGTGTTGTCCAAATCTTCCTTTCGTTTTTGAAAAGAAATTTCTAAAGTGTCACTTTGAGGAAAGATAGTTCAGATCTGTAATTAGTTTTCTTTTTGTCATTCTCACATTAAGGAAACTAAAAAACAAATACATGCATGTGCATTTGCATTTAGACTACATGTGGAATTTGATTTAGGAAAAGTGCTTTTTAGTGTGTGCTCTCTGCTCTATGTTGAAAGAATTTTACTTCTCTTTCCTTAATAGCTAGGATTTTCATTGCTAAAAGAAAGTAAACCATTGTTTATCATCTTAGATTGCATATTTAGGAATTGTATATCTACATCACGCGGTGAACCTTAAAGGCAAACTTCTTAAGAAAGATCAACTGTAAAATAAACCTCAATGAACATAAAAACGCTTTGGAACCTAACACACAACATCTAGAAGTCTAGGCTAGAGACGTATTCTGGCGTTGTAAAGCCTGGTAACTATCATTTTCATCATAGGTTGGGTGATTCCTCCTCTTTGATACGAAAAGTGCCAGTACAGACTTGTGCTCCCACGTACCGTCGAGTATATATTGGGAGACCACAATAGGCTATATCCTTTATCCTTAGGAAGCTGTCTCTACCGCCCTATCAATCGCAATGCACTGAACACAGCATTCGGGAAGATTGACTGCCGTACATAAAAAGTATTATGCAGTTTTGCAATTGGTTTGGTAATCCCTCCATCTAGATTTCCAGAGTAGTCACTTTCATTCCTTTTCAGACTCCTTAAAAGAAAAGGTCCATCTGGGCACTTGTCACTTCAAGCTCATTAAAAATCGAAGGCGACTAGAGTCATCTTTAGCTTTTTCTCGACTCTTAAAAATTGAAAAAGCAAGTTGTGTCAAAGCGTCATAAAATTTATTTCAATCCAAATAACATCACTGTTCCCTCGTTGGTCTTAGGTTGAGAAAATGGAGTCCACCAATCAAGGATTTCCCCTTGGGGGGAATCCTAGTCCTTTCTCTTCTTGGGGAGATGTTGGTGCTCCACATATGGCTACATTGTCCCTTCCAGAACTCACAATTGGCCTGCCTGTATGGCTTTTCTCGACCTCTGTCGTTCAAAACACCGTAATTCCTGAACAATCAAATCAGCAACGAGATGATACTAGAGCTACCCCCCAACCTTCTGCTTCATTTGTTTCTCCCTCTCCTTCTTCCTCTTCGCTTGGTGAAGCTAGAAATGCTAAAAACCAAGTAACTAAGAAGAATAAGAAAGGGAAGGAGAAGAAGAAGAAGAAACCAACAGCAAAATGGGGCAACCATGCATCGCCTGGAGGAAATCCACACACTGCACCATCCAAACCTAAATCTCCATATGTCATTTGCAAAGGAGACCACTATCATCGAGATTTTCCTTGCATCCCATGGATCTTAAGGGACTGGTCTCCCCGCTTGCATAATCCGGTGTCTTCAACCTCTGATGATCATGTTGAGAGCACACCATCAACTAGTGAAAATGAAGTCAATGGACAGAAAGGAAGATCTAAATTTCCTTGTAGACTGTGTGAAGGTGATCATGCCCTCCACCGTTGTCCTTTCCTGGACGAAGCTAAAAGAGTCTTGGATAACCGTCCTGCTTCACCACAGCGACTTCCTCCTGGATACAAGAAACTCTTGCCGAGTCCATCGCTAGTTGAAAATCCGACTGACACAACTTTGTTGTCGGTCGAAGCACCTATCACTGAAGATAAACTGTCTGAGTGCACACTGGACCAAAGTTAACAGGTCGAAACGGCAGTCGACCCAGTCTTGTCTTCAGAAGGTCCACCTTCAGATGATACAGTCACCAAAGAGAATGAGAACAACACCGCTCAAATTCTTTTTGTTAACACGGAATCCAATGAACATGGGAGAAATCTACCCATTCCTTTACCGTAGGAAGGAAGTTCATCAGAGATTCATCCGACCATTTATTCGGTCCCTCCTCCAAGCAATCTAGTCATTTCCTTCGATTGGAATCTACTAGGGAGACCCCGCCTACCATCTAATGTACCATTCCAAATCATAATACAAGCTTACAGAATGATCATGGTTGGTACTATCATAGATGAAGGGGCTTCTGTGAGTATCCTTTCCTCAACTGCTTGGAAAGAACTTGGTTGGCCATCGCTTCTACCTGAGATTTGAAATCTCTTAGGCTTCAACAAAGGAACCAGTCAACCATTAGGGATCCTCCCAAATTTGCCTATAACTTTGAGAAGGAAAACCGTTTATCTGAACGTGATGGTAGTCCAAGGGCCATTAGTTTACAATCTACTCCTTGAGCGTGACTATATTTATAGCATGGGAGCTATTGTTTCCTCACTCTTTCGAGTGATGTGTTTCCCGCATGAAGGCAGAATGGTCAAGCTCGTAGACCAGCTTTCATTCCCCGGTTCAAACACGGATGCTAGTCAAATTCCATCCCTAACTGGTCTTTTTGCACAAGGAATGTCTCATCAACCTCCAGCCAATCCACCTGATGAGCGCGAGTGATTCGGTGAATGTGACTAAACCCAGGGGGCATGCGCCCTGGTCTGCTTCAGCAGGAAAACCCCATATATAAGGTAGGTTTCCGCGTAGGATATATGACTAGTATGACACACCCGTCCGTTTAGGAAAATGGGATTAGACTGGAATAGGATTCCCTCGTTAAAGGTTATGTGATTGGAAGTGGATCCATCCCTTTCACCTTTGTCTATTTCAATGGACAGAGCCAAGGAAGTGTTTTGTCTACAAATGCAAACAAAACAATCTTGCAAATGCAAGAACTTCCATATGGTAACCTAGAAACTCTACTTTATACCTGGGGGCATGTAAACCTTTTGCTTGCAAGTGAAAATCGACCTTTTATTTTCTTAGTTTGTAGGCTCTCAACCCTTTAAACTCATAGGTTGGTCATTCCTAGCTTGCATACAAAAGGCTCCGGAGCAAAGTTGTGCATGGAGTAAACTCCCTAAAAAATGAACCTACTGATGAGAAACATCCTTATTATACGACTAGCACGAGAAGATTTACGTGAAGTTCAAGCTCGTTAAAAAATAAACCTAGCAATGAGACTATTTTCCCCCAGAGTTTAAGCTCATTAAAAAATGAACCCACCTTTCGGTAAATAACCTTTGTGATCGCATCGCTATCAGCTTTTGAGCCTTGGTCGTGTTCTTACCATCACCTCCACCTTTTAGCCAATCATACACCTCCACTTGATTGTTTACCCTTTTGAGGAACAGTTGCGATGAGTAATTCTATTAGCCACCTTCTTTACACTATCGTGATGTAAAAGTTCCAAACCTTACCTGGAACTAGCCGCTACCCTAAAATATCACTTGTTCCTCAAAGACGAGTCTCTTTTAAGCTCTTTTTAGACTCGTAAAATATAAAAAGATTGTCGAGCAATTGGCCTCTCCAGCTCATTAAAGTGATTAGAAGTGCCATCCCTCCTTTATATTTTAATCTTTTTGGACCTGAGGGATCATTACACAAAAAGGTCGAGCACTTGTCTTTTTCAGCTCGTTAAAGTGATCGAAAAAGTCATCCCTTTCGTATTATTTTATACTTTTTTAGACTTAAGGGATTATACTACGAAAAAGGACTACTGGATTTTCCTTTCCGCCTCTTTTCAGACTCTCTAAAATTGAAAAGGACTGAGTTATCTTTGTCATTAAACTCTTAAAACAATAGCAACAAACTTGTCCATGCAGACAAGAGCGAGTTTCAATGTCTCTAGGCTCGCTAAAACATAGCAACAAGTTTGCCCGAAGGGAAAATTATAGAACAAGCATACGTTATCCTCCTCAAGCTTGACAAAAATAAAGAGGTATTGGTCAGCAATTACAGGGGAAAAAAGGGAAGAAAACTTGAATAACTTCATTAGTAGCAGGTCGCTCTTGAACATAACACTTTCACTCCATCACCATGATTGAGTCGGGTTGGGTTATTTCGTTCACCGGTCATATCACCATTGGTCCTCCGTACCATCCATTTTTGGGGTTAACACTACCAATCCATTCAGTGTCACCGATATGTTCAAGAGAAGTCACTTAGAGAATTCACCAACCCAGCTAACATCTCATCCGTAGCAATACCTTCACGCTTCATTCTTTCATGACCACCACCCTGAACCTTGTATCATCAGATCGTTTTCGCCTCCACAAAATCATTTGCTCCGTTCCGTGTCATAGATGTGGGATTCATTAAGGCCCTCCTATGATGGGTCACTTCTTGTCGACATCAACTCATTATCCAAGAAGTTGACTTAGGAACAATCGTTTCAGTACTTTGAAGCTTGCATGCCTCAATGGCAAGTTTCTCACTTCCGACGACAGGTTTACATCAATGGCCTTCAATCGAAAGATTTTGCGTGGTGTTTGACATCGACTCATATATTCACACCATGTGAATTGTATTGTAGTACCTTGAGGGTCATTATCATTATCGGTGATTCCTCTTGCGCCTATTAACAGCTTACATTATTGGTTGGTAATCAGGCGATGCCTTACCATGTTTGACACCAGAACATCTTTTCACATGGATCGACTTGTACTTCGAGCGAAGATTGAACGAGTTTGAAGACCCCAGATCTAGTTTCATCCATCCAGGATCCGATATATTCAGGAAAATAAAGACATCAAACGTACATCATAGCTGCATAGATAATCATCCAAGCTAAGGGATGATGTCTCTACCAGAATCATCAGTCTGCCACACAAACGATTGTCTATCCTATGTACATGAAAATGAATTTATAAAGCTGAGCACGGGAATGCTCGCCTCAGCTAGATCATGAAAATGTTATGAATATAATGTATTGTATTGTATCTTATTATAGGTCACCTTCCAGTTCGAAAAACCTCGGATCCTCATGATAAAGCATTTCACCCGACATCAGAAGATTTATGACCTCATGCTTTAGGGGCCAATTGTTATAGACACATTTGGGCACTACAACCCCAATCACATATGTCCATAAACCAAGGGCTTCTAAACCCTAAAAGTGTTGTTTCATACCCTAAAGGAACAAGGTCAGCTAATTACATCATTTCCCATAAGTTCTCCCTAAAAAATTGCTCAAAACTGGTCAAAATTGGACCATACAAACTGCTCCATGCTAAGGGTGTGATGAATCTCACTTGAAGCACACAAAGGGTGCAATGCATACTGAAAATCCCTTCTGTAGGGTGTGATGAGTGAGAGTAGACAAATGGCAGAGGCATTTTGCTAAGTGGAAACCCAGGGAATCTTCTAGAAACTTCCCTTGTGACACTTGCCTCTCTGAATTTGCCCAGAGATGAGTAAAAGATCATGAAATATCCAAGTGGAACCAAGAACTATTAGTGAAATGACACTAATCAAAATCCCAGAAGCTGACTCACCCACCTACAAATATCTATATATGAATCCTTCATCCTAAAGATCCAGAGGCTAGAATTTTGTATTTTGTAACGAAGTGTTGTTAGTTTCTCTGTGCAACATTGTATTGTTGGGTGATCTAGCTTTTCATGAGGTGAAGAGGGCTTTCATGCTGGGAGGATGGCGCTGAATCAGATAGCTTGGTTGTAATCCTCTCTTCTACTACTTCTATCAATAAAGCTATTTGAGTTTTCCTCCATATACTTGTATATCTCTGAATCTTGTATTTGTGTATGCATTTGTATGGTTAATGTATATCTAATCCTACATTGTTTATGGTTATAGATCTCTATGCTTTGATGGTATTTTCCTGCTTTGACTCTACAGGTGTTCTTTGAAGCGGGACAAGTGAGGAAGGAGTGGAAAAAGCTCTATCAAGAGAGAGAGGAAACAAGAAAGGAGACTAGCGAACAGAGGTTGGTACTCTCTGCTTCTCTCTCATCTATCTCTCATAAAGGAAAACACAAGTGACTTTAAATTGTTTGTTTCTAAGATAGCTACCCATCTTAGTGGGACTAGAAGCTTTGAATGGACACTAGTTTTCCCGATAACAATATCCAGCCGACAAAGCAAAAAGGTCAGTAGACCAGTGGTGGGACATGATTTTTTCGATGAATACAGAACATGTAGCAGATTTGCCCAAGCATTCTATTGATCTGGAAAACCCCCTCTATACAAGACCGACATGTGCTCTTTACCTCTTTTCTGGGTAGAATCAAATGAAGACGAAAATGAGGGTCTCCCAAGGTCAATGAAATATAGGAGAGAGGCATCTTTTCCCCAACCAATGTCCGCTAGAGAAAAGCGAGAAAGCACCACACATGGGCAAAGGAACAGTATTTCAAATTTTCGCTCAAACCCCATTGTTGGGCACCAAATTGGCCTATATTTTCCCTGCATTTCCACACCTCTTTTCATCCCTTTTGTATTCATTTGAATATATTTACTATGTAAAACTATGAGGTAATTCCCCTTTATCATCTCTTGGGATATTTAATTAATGAAGTAGAGTCATGATCGTTTTACCTATGCGAACCACTAAAACATGTTATGACCATAGATTATGGAGCGCAGGTGTTGACCGCATGGCATATCATAGCAGTTCCATGATTCACAGCAGTTTATCGACCACGATGAAACAACATAACTTATTTGCATTTGTTCTCAACCTGTTTTGGATCATTCTTGTTCTTGCTCTCTTGGCACTAGTGCTTTGATTGAACTAATGTATATCTTTGGGAATATAGTTTCCAAGTTTTTGGGAGAGATGTTATTCCCCTTTGTACTCTATAAAAGATGGGTCATTCTTGTATCAGGGGTTAGTCAAACCCTACATTGTATTGTAACGGAATTGTTCATATTAATAAAATACAACCTTTTTGCTAATCTACCTTTCACTGTGAGTAACGCAGCCCTGATCAGAGAGCCAGGCCCACTCTTCTGATTAGGTGTTGTGTGTTTCCTTGTTGTGTGTGTATTGTGTATTGTTGTGTTTATTTCTTGATTGTTGTTGCAGATTCTTTAGATCACTGTGAATACCTTTTTAAGTTCTGTAGTTGAATTTCTATTTATGTTTTAGCAATGCTTTGATTTGGTAATCACGAACCCTTGGTCAATGACATATTGTAACCTTGCCCCTGCATATACCTTGCGTGTTGCCTTGAAAAGAATACGCACCTGGATTGATACATTAATGAAGGAAAAGGTGTGAATAAATTGTTCATACCTAGACACCAACATTTTGGCACCATTGTCGAGGAGGTTAACAAGGTGCAAGACACGATCTGTATCAACCAGAGGGTTAATCTCTCATCTTGGGGAGAGAACGAGCTTTCTCACTCTGCTCCAGGTCCTGAGCGTAGGTATTTCATTTGTTTCGTGCTTTTATTGTTTCCTTGTTTTTATTAGGGCTGATCTCTTGCCCTGGGGAGGGAGGAGTCCTTTGACGCCCTACTCCAAGCCCTGAGCTTAGATTTCCCTAGCATTTTTGTTGTTTTGATTTTGAGAAACCCAATCTCTCACCCTGGGGAGGGAGGGGTCCTTTGACGCCCTACTTCAGGTCTTGAAGTGTTATGTTTTCTCTTGTGTGTGTGTTTTTTTTTCTTAATTGGGTTCTTTTCCCAGGGAGGGAGGATTCCTTTGATGCCCTGCTCCAGGCCCTGAACCCTAGGTTCCTATTTTCCTTTCTTTTTTTCCGTTAACTATCCTCTTTTCAACATGATCTCTCATCTTGGGGAGAGAATGGTCTTTTGACACCCTACTCCAGGCCTTAAGCATTGTGGTTTGATAGCAACATTTATCGTCACACCAACTTCTATGAATGTAGAGCCAAATAAAAGGGGCAAAGGGAGAGCCCCAAAGAAGGGAGGACAGGATTTGGGAAGGAACACTTATATCCAGCAAATCATTGCAAAAGCTGAATCAGAGGCGTCTTCCCATGCAGATGTGAGGCTAGGTGCATGGACAAGATATAAGGGACAATCTATAGATCAACCAGTGTTGTCCACAGCACCCCATGTTGATTCGATACAACAGGCCCTTCCAGCAACCGAAGAGACAAGCAATAGTACGCTTGATAAAGGGGTACCGTTGCTCATAATAGAAGAAGAAGTTGTAAGTAAAGCATCTGATGGAACGGTCCATCCCAGTAGGGAAGAAGAAGTTGTAGAGAAGAGATCTAAAGGGTCAAGCCACTGTGACAGGGAGTAAGAAATTGTAGAGACCCTTCTATCACCAAAGGATAGAGGGAGCGTTGTTAAGGCAACTCAAATCCCTCTGAGAAAAGCCCTTCCAGCGGAGCCTGTTGAAATCCCCAGTGAGTATTGGAGGATATTCATGGCACCTAAAACCTCTACTATTGACTTCCCAATTGGGGATTTAGGGACTAGCGCACCAACAAAACCCATTCCTTTAACAACTTTACCCAGTTTCCATGGGCTTACTTCAGAAGACCCCGACACGTTTTTGTTTGAATTTAACATTGTGTGTCGAGGGTATGATTATATAACGGATGCTCATAAATTGAAAATCTTCCTTGCTACGCTAAAAGGGACAGCCCTCCGGTGGTTTATGGGTCTTGGGGGAAGGTCTATCACCACATGGGAGGAGATGAGAACTGCCTTCTTGGAGAAGTACCAGGACTACTATAAATCATGCGATATTAAAGAAGAACTTTTCAAATTTACACAGAAAGAGGACAAAAATATGGAAGACTGTGTGGAACACTTTAAATACACATTGCAGAGATTAGGACACTCTGACCTGGATAAGGACATTCTGAAAATTATCCTTCTTCGGGCCTTCCAAGAAGACTCTTTGGAATTGTTAAATATAATCGAAAAGGGTTGATATATCAAAGGAGAACTTTCTCACCATCTGCGAGTTGTGCATCCAGTGCTCAAGGGGAGTTGCAAGGAATAAACAAGGTTCAAATCAACAAAAGTATCTGGTGGAGGTGTTACAAAAGCAGAAATTGGGAATCTGTTGGACAGCTTGAGGACTGATATCCTGAGTACCTTGTGTGAACAAATAGACACACTGCAGGTAAAACAGAAACAGCTAGAATTGGAAAGAAATATGGCTTTATTTTTCCCAACATGTAGAAAGAAACACCCACAAAGGGAATGTCCATTAAACTTTGTAGAGGAGTGTGCAATCTGTGAGTTGAATCATGTGACAAGTTCATGCCCATCCTTGTTAGGACTAAAAGCGGTTTTTCAAGGGATAGGCAAAGAGATGGAGCAATTGTACTTTATGGGACCTAAAAATCCATGGAAACCTCGGCCGTCAATAGGAAATCAAGGTATGTTTCCAAATCCATCTCAATATTTTAGAAATTTTAATATGGGTCCCCAGTCCATGCCTTATCCGCCCATGTGGCCCCAATACCATTTTCCACCTTAGCAGTAGTGGGTTCCTCAAGCTAGTTCAAGTTCCTTGTGGGCTCCAAACTGGTGGGGACCTTCTCCTCCTGGTCATTTTCCCCATTCAATGCCACAACAGCAACTTCATTTGCCCTATAATGTGCCTCCTAGTAATCAGCCTGTTCATCCCCAACTTCCCATCCAACCGAATCCGAATCCTAACAATAAAGGGGCTTAGCAAGCTGACACCCTCAACCTACCTTCATACAGCATCTCTACCACAGAATTCTATGAGATGAATTTACGATCTAGGTGGACAGTAGATGCTCAACCCTCACCAGTTATCATTGAACAAATTGACAGTGAGGAAAAGGAACCAGAAATGGTTGAAGAGGAACCAAACCGAGTCAACAAAAATCATACACCTCCTCAACCGCCAGTTACTCAAAAACACCAAGCTGAACTTCCCTATCCAGAAAGGTCGGCTTTGAGTAAACCAACCCCTCAAGCTAAGTTTGACCTATTAGGGGAGTTACATAATTTATTTGTCAATATTCCCTTGTTGCAAGCTATGAGGGACATACCTATATATGCAAAAACTCTTAGGGAATATTGTGCTAAGAAGCCTAAAAAGAAATCAAGAGACTCGCTCACCATTCACGTAATGGGGAAGTTATCAAATTTCATGATGGGAAGGTCCATGCTTGTAAAGTATAGGGATCTCGGGAACCCAATTTTAACCATGCAAATTAATGGGGTATAAATTCCAAATGTACTGGTAGATTTCAGTGCTTCCATAAATGTCATCACTGCTAAAATTATGTGTGTATTAGGTCTTTGTAACTTGAAACACACACCTGTAGTGTTAGAACTGGCAGATCGATCTACATTGAAACCGGTAGGGAAGTTAGAAGATATCACAATTTCGGTTGATTCATGGCACTACCCTGTCAACTTCCTAGTACTCCAAACGCAATCTCCAGCTAGAGGCCATCCCCTAATTCTGGGAAGATCGTGGCTGGAAACCGCAGACGCTTATATTAGGTGTCAGTCTGGACATATGATCATTTCGAATGGGAAAAAAACTAAGAATCTAGTGTTATATCCTCCCGTAGAACCTAACCCATCAGCAAAATCAACAGGCCGAAAGAAATCTTTATACAGGAAAGAGTCCGAATCAGAAAATGAGGAGTTAAGACCAGTTCTTACTATTGGACAGGCCCTCCAGTTGAAAACCGAAATGGAAGATGACACAATTACTACCTTTATCAGTGATCCCTATTCTGTTTCATATTTGAATCAGCAAATTCTGGAATCCATCTTGAGCTGTGAAGCTCAGGAAAGTATTGTAACAGTAGATGGATTTGATGAGCTACCTGCAACTGCACCCCATGATAGTATTTCCAAGGAAATAGAACCAGGAAAAGTCTTGAATATCAATCCAGATCTGTCAGATTCCCAGAAGAAACAACTCTTGGATGTCCGCTTGGGACTACTCAGATATGAAGGGAATTCCTGCTAATCTATGCACCCATCACATATACATTAAGGAGGATTGTCGTCCTGTGAGGCAACCCCAGAGAAGAATGAACCCTGCTCTGAAAAACATTGTTAAGGAAGAGCTCCAAAAGTTGTTGGACGTGGGATTTATCTACCCCATTTCAGACAGCCAATGGGTTTCTCCATTGGTACTGGTCCCTAAGAAAAATGGTAAATGGCGAATATGCGTGGACTACAGAGAATTAAATAAGGCAACTCAGAAAGACCATTTTCCATTACCATTCATTGACCAAGTCTTGGATACATTAGCTGGGAAGAAGTTTTTCTCCTTCCTGGATGGATTTAGCGGGTACAACTAGATCCAGATAGCTCCTGAAGATCAGGATAAGACCACATTTACATGCCCTTGGGGAACGTTCGCATACAGAGTCCTCCCATTTGGTCTCTGTAATGCACCTGCAACATTCTAGAGGGCAATTTTAGGGATTTTCTCTGATCTGATGGATGATAGTGTTGAGATTTATATGGATGATTTCACGGCATATGGAGATTCATTCGAAGAAGCATTGGGGAAGATAGAAAAATTTCTTGAAAGATGCAAGCAGGCGCATGTCTCTTTAAGTACGGAGAAATGCCATATGATGATGAACGAAGGAATAGTCCTGGGACACTTGCTTTCAACTGCAGGAATCCGGATGGATCTAGCCAAGATAAAGGTAATACAGCATTTTCCAATACCCAGAACACCCACTCAGGTACGTAGCTTTATCGGTTGTGTTGGTTATTACAAGCGCTTTATAGAAAATGTTGCTAAAACAGCACATCCGTTTTTTCAATTACTGACAAAAGATGTAGACTTTGTGTGGACAGATGATTGTGATGCAGCCTTTGTGAATATCAAGGAACTGGTCTATAGTGCTCTGATCCTTAGAGGACCAGACTAGGCATTACCATTCCATATTCATGCTGATGCTTCCCAGACAGCAGTTGGGGCAGTTTTGGGGCAGCAAGTGGATAAGGTACCATATGCAGTTTACTATGTTAGTAAGAACTTGGCTCCTGCTGAGTTAAACTACACAGTGACTGAAAAAGAATTTCGTGTTGTCATCTATGCCATCAACAAGTTCCAGTACTATATCACTGGTTACCCCACCTTTGTACACATTGATCATGCAGCCATCAGGTATCTGATGAATAAACCCATTACTCTTGGTCGTATTCCAAGATGTCTTTTGCTACTTCAAGAATTTGATATTACCATAGTAGATTAACCAGGGAAGGACAACGTGGTTGCTGATTTTCTGTCTAGGTTAGAAAATAATGCCAAAGGTTCACCTATCGAAGATAGCTTTCTAGATGAATATCTCTTTGCAATTTCTACTAACACTCTGTGGTATGCAGATATTGCTAACTATCTTGCTACAGGGAAGGTACCTCATCATTTGTCATATAAGGACCAATGGAAAATTATTCATCATAGTACCCGATATTCATGGATGGCAGGATACCTCTTTCATACAGGGGTTGATCAACAGATTCAGCGTTGTGTATCAGAGGATGATATCTATGAGATATTGAAGGTCGCCCATGGTGGACCTTGTGGAGGACATTTTGCAGATAAAAGAACAGGCCACAAGGTGCTGCAAATGGGATACTATTGGCCTTCTATCTTTCGTGATGCTAGAGATTATGTCTGAAGATGTGACAGTTGTCAACGGATGGGACAACTTGGGAAATCAGATGAAATGCCATTACAACCCCAAATAGTCCTTGAACCTTTTGAGAAGTGGGCCATCGATTTCGTCGGACCCATTAACCCACCTCCCTACCAAAAGGTTCACATCGTGGTCTGTATTGATTATGTGACTAAGTGGGTGGAAGCCAGAGCAGTTGCGAAAGCAACAGAACAGTGTGGTGGCAAATTTCCTTTTTGAAGAGATTTTTTCCCGATATGGTACCCCGAGACAAATTGTTTCAGATGGAGGAGCACAGTTCACATCCCGCATGATAGAGAGACTTATGCAGAAATATGGGGTTAAACACAGAGTGACAACTCCTTACCATCCCCAAGCGAATGGACAGGTAGAAAGCACAAATAAGGTATTGGGCAATATCTTGACAAAAACTGTAGCAAGTCATCACCGGGATTGGTCACAAAAAATTCCAGAAGCTCTTTGGGTGTATAGGACGACATGGCGGAATACAACCGAGTTTTCACCATTTGAGCTAGTCTATGGGAAATCCCCCTTGTTTCCGGTAGAATTCGAGATCAGTACGCTCAGAACAGCTTTGGAAGTGGGATTAGACTTATCAGAGGCCCAGAAACACCGGTTGGAACAGCTCAATGAGTTAGACGAGATTCGTTTAGTAGCTATCTAGAGAACCACTGCCATCCAACGGCAGAGAATGAAATGGAATGATAAATTTATCAAGAATAAGGTGTTTCATACAAGAGACTGGGCATTGTTATATGACTCCCGGTTCAAAGATTTTAAAGGAAATATTTGCACTCGTTGGATGGGACACTATGAAGTGGACGTCGTATTCAACAATGGAATAGTGAGATTGGTTATATTAGATGAAAATCGTACTTCCTTCCTAGTGAACAGACACCGTCTGAAGTTATACCACCGTACAACTTCTAAAGATGCCTTCATAAAACATCTTTCTGATACATCTAGTTTGATGGTTGTTGGTGCAGAGAATACTCCCTCTGCCTTCTATATATATATATATATATATATATATATATATATATATATATATATATATATATATATATATATACATATATAGATGTGTGTGTTGTTACTACTTACTTGTTTGTCCTTTTGCAAGCATAAGAACCGAATTATGACAACTGAGAAATTTTTCAAGTAATAGTCGTTGTTATTACTCGACAGGTTTTGTTACTTCGTTGTTGTTGTTACTCCGTCGATGCTGTTACTCCATCGGTGTTGTTACTCCTCCATTGATGTTACTCCGCTGGTGTTGTTACTCCGTCGTTGTTGTTACTCCATCGGTGTTGTTACTCCATCGTTTCTGTTACTTCACTGGTGTTGTTACTCTGCTATTGTTGTTACTCCATCATTGTTGTTACTCCGTTGTTGTTGTTACTCTATCGGTGTTGTTACTCCGCCAATGTTGTTACTCCGCGTTGATGTTACTCCATTGGTGTTGTTACTCCACAGTTGTTGTTACTCCATCATTGTTGTTACTCCACCGGTGTTGTTACTCCGCCGTTGTTGTTACTCCGTTGGTGCTGTTACTCCGTCGTTGTTGTTACTCCATCAGTGTTGTTACTCCGCAGTTGTTGTTACTCTGCCGTCGTTGTTACTCCGCCGGTGTTGTTACTCTGCTAGTGTTGTTACTCCATCGGTGTTGTTACTACGTAGTTGATGTTACTCCGTCACTACTGTTATTCCGTCGTCTTGTTACTCTGTCGGTGTTGTTACTCCATCGACGTTGTTACTCTGTCGTTGTCGTTACTCCGTCGGTTATTTTTTCTATTACTCCACCGCCAAGTAGGTCCCAGGTGCATTCATTGACTCTTACGAATTTAATTAAAATATTCCAAAGAAGAGACTAGTACGTGCCGCAGACGACCGCATTTAAGTTGGGGGGGTCCCATCATAAATAAATGATGGTGTACCTAAAATTGTAATCATATCACATCATTACCAAATCCAATGTGAATGGAAACCAAAAATCGTGCGATTTTGTAATCATGATTCCTACGCATTGGAATTTGAAATCATATGCCAAGAACTTTACCGGTCATTTTCCCAGTACGTTGTATTCAATCACCATAATCAGTCACCTGTACTGCTATACCCTGTCATTATTTGTTGTGTTTTTCGAGGTGTACCAGCCATTATTACCATTCTTTTACCCCGCGGCCACCATGCTAACATTATTGCCATCGTCAGTTGGGTTGTTGTTACTCTACCCCTACCAACTGACTGTATCCATCGTGTTGATCCAGTTCCTACAGCGATGGGTGGGTTGGTTGTGCGCCATGAGCCGGAGGGCATGAAAATGGTCTGAAAAATTCATGAAGTATGGCAGGTTTTTGAAAATGCGGGGTGGAACATCTATTTCAACAGATTGCGAGGGTTTAACGAGGCAATTGTGATTGAATTTGCACTCGTTTTAGAGGAAGGGAGCTCTCGGGTCCAAGGGATAGAAATCCCTATTATAGAAGAAACCATTGCAGAGGTCAGCGGGCTACCCCAGTAGGGGCAGAAATGGTTTTCACAAAGAACAGCCCTCCCGAAGTTCCCCGAAGCATTCTTGCAAGCCAGAGAAAATGTTGTTCAGAAAGGCAGGGGGTATGACCGGAATTCATTACCACACCCATGGGGTGAGGTAGCAAGTTTTGTAATGAGATACATAACCTGCAAGAGGAGGTATACCACCATATTTAAATATCATTTCAAAATATTGGCTCACCTCTGGTTCCCACAGGCAGAAGCCTTCTCATTGAATATGCCTTTCTTGTTGTGAAATAGTCTCCAGCTGATGGCGCACTCTGCTCAGTATTCGCGACAAGTGGCAGCAATCATTACCAACCATGGTTTGGTCCGGCTGTTAGTCATGAATGCAATTGGTCAACTTCAAATCCCATGGGAAACATTCTAGGATTCTACAGAGGAAGAGATAGCAGCTACTAGAGTCGCTAGAGAAGAACAGCCAGAAGTGATGGAGGAAGGAACCGAAGCATAGGATGAATACATAGATCAAGAGGAACCAAAGGAAATGGAGATGGAACTCGAGGGGCTGGAATAGAACCAGGAGCGTGAAACAGAGAGGATAGTCGAGGCTGTTCCACAAGAACCAGCCTCGACCACGGAACCGATGGAAGAAGAAGTGCTATAGCAAGGGGCCAATATAGAATGGGCCACCAGCACCACGACCGAGGTTGTCTCTCAAGAACTAGCCTCAACCATGGAGTTAGTGGAGCAAATCAGCAGCGTCGTAATAAGAAAAGAGGGACCACATCAGGCTGAGGTGGAGGAATTCGTTAATATTGCAGCCAGGGGTGTCCCACAAGAACCACCCTCGACCATAGAACCAATGGAGGAAGATGAACCAGGACGAGAGGGGCCCGAAGCTGAAAGAACCGTGGGGCCAACAAAAGGAGAGGTTATGGGTATAATGGATGGAATTGATGTGATGATGCAAGAATCCATTTGTATCAATGTCGTGCTGGAAGAAACAGTGCCAGCATCGTCTATTCAAGAACTACTGGATACGGAAGGTGGTGTTACACAAGAACCACCATCAACCTATTCGACCCTGGAGACTACAGAGGAATTAGATGTTGGGACTGACGTTGTTCCACAAGAACCAACATCAACCTCAGAACAAGGGACTGCATAGGCAGGGGTTTCAACGTAGAGCAGAGACGTTTCAGACAGAGGGAAAGAACCTGAGGCTACAACTAGGGCCAAGATAGATCAGGTATGAAAATTCTTTCAATTTTCCTCTTACTTCTCCATTCCAAAAGGGGCAAGGGTGTCTCGCTCCGCCCGACACACAGAGGAGGATATGGTCGTTCCTCTGATTTTGAAGTTTGATGGGTTGAATAAGGAACCATCTGCCATAGGTTTTTTGGTCACAGACCTCCACAGAGACCTTTCTGAGGAACCCAGAACAAAGGAAGAGCCACGTGTTTTTGAAATGAGGGAACCTGGAAGGGAAAGTTTGGCTGAAAAACTGATGGACATCCATTAAGTGAGCCTGCCACCTATGGAGATAGCTTCACAATAGGATGAGGTAGGAGATAGTAAGGAAGTGGCTGCTCCCCAAGAAGAGAGACCAAGAAAAGAAGCCCCGTCGATTAAGCCTGTGGATACTCCCTCAAGTAATCCACCACCTGTCGAACCAGATGTGGTACCAGATGAGGTGGTGATCAAACAAGAATGGGTAGAATTGTGTGAGCAACGAAGGCTGCCTACGAAGCAGAAATATCAGCTGCAATTTAAATAAATAATGTGGCTCAAAACAGAGGTTAAGAGGCTGAGAAAACAGATGCACCGGTTGAAGAAACAGTTGAAGAAATGCAAGCGGTGGGCTAAGAAGCCAAAAACCATGACAGCTGAAGTAGGGACACAGGTAGATGGAGTGGCAACAACCTCTGTTTCCACTCAGGCAGACCCGATAGAATATTTGTTTTCTTTAACGGCTAAAGTACAAACCTAGTTAAGAGGCTGAGAAAACAGATGCACCGGTTGAAGAAACAGGTGAAGAGATGCAAGCGGCGGACTAAGAAGCCAAAAACCATGACAGCCAAAGTAGGGACACAGGTAGATGGAGTGGCAACAACCTCTGTTTCCACTCAGATAGACCCGATAGAATATTTGTTTGAAGGCCGTGAGTTTTCTTTGACAGCTGAAGTACAAACCTAGAAATCCACCGCAACGCAATATCGAAACAAAGCGAAGAAAGCCCAAGAACAAGCATCCACGGCTATCTTCGAATATGTGAAGCACATTGATATAATGCAATTGAGGCATGCAAAGTAGCAACCTAAGGTGGAGTGTTTGGAAAGGCAAGTGGCAAAGTTGAAAACCGATAAAGAGCAGATGCTCCATTTAGCACAGGAGGTGATGGCATGTCGCCCTCTTGCTTCCATTTATTCTATATTTTTGCATGAATGCTTTCTTTTCTTCTGTTTGGAAAGCATCTAGGAAGAAATTAGTCATGAGATTGAGGACGGTGTACAGTTCCTCCAGATATTGAGAGCCCATTATGTGCCAAGTCAGCATTTGATGTGTGAGATTTACATGCATGGGTATCTCTTGTGTGTTGAGAGAGAATTTAATCTAGTTCCATATGTGGGGGACATTCATTTAAGGACCCTCACCTCTTACACTTTTAATCAAATAAACAGGCAGAAGGCTTCTGACACGTTCAAGTCAAATCAGGCCACGAAGCCTTTTATGGTAAGAGGAGAACCCGAGAGATCAGTGACTATGTACAATAAGCACACTACATTTTTAGAAATTATGGGAAATAAGGAACGGATGTTGAGGACACAAAAGTGGTGTATCAATCTCTGTGTCAAACAATTGGTCACGTTTCAAGCAAAGGCCCTGGATAGTTGTCAAAAAAGGTGGATGATGTCACCCACATCTATCTGGAACAGAGAACCATTTGGAGCACCAAATTTTGCACGAGCACTCAGCAGGGTGCCAAGATATGTGGCATGCATCCAAACATGTGGGGTCTGGTGGATGGGAATTCGATTTTAGTACCGTGTCCTTTGGTTGCTAGCAAAGCACTACACCCCAGCATATAATGTACCAAATGATTGGTGGAAGGAAGTTCTTCTCTTAGAGGGGTTTAAGGTTCCAGGAATAGAAATGGCCAAGGAATACGATCTCGCCCAACTTCATGAAGCACACATCCTATCCAACCTAGACCTATGGAGACGGTGATCTGCACGAGGGCGTGTAGAAGGCTAGTTGGGGGGAGATGTTGGGAACCAAATTGGCCTATCTTTTCCCTGAATTTCCACACCTATTTTCATCCCTTTTGTATTCATTTGCATATATTTAATATGTAAAACTATGAGGTAATTCCCCTTTATCGTCTCTTGGGATATTTAATAATGAAGTAGAGTCATGAGGGTTTTACCTATGCTAACCACTAAAACATGTTATGACCACAGATTATGGAGCGCAGGTGTTGACCGCACTGCATATCGCAGCAGTTCCACAATTCACAGCATCTGATCGACCACGATGAAACAGCATAACTGATTTGCAGTTGTTCTCAACCCGTTTTGGATCATTCGTGTTCTTGCTCTCTCGGAGCTAGTGCTGTGATTGAACTGACGTATATCTTTGGGCATATAGTTGCCAGGTTTTTGGGAGAGATGTTATTCCCCTTTTTACTGTATAAAAGACGGGTCATTCCTGTATCAGGGGTTAGTCAGACCCTGCATTGTATTGTAACAGCATTGTTCAGATTAATAAAATACAACCTTTTTGCTGATCTATCTTTCGTTGTGAGTAACACAACCCTGATCAGAGAGCTGGGCCCACAATTTTCATCAGGTGTTGTGTGTTTCCTTGTTATGTGTGTATTGTGTATTGTGTATTGTTGTGTTTATTTCTTGATTGTTGTTGCAGATTCTTTAGATCATTGTGAATACCTTTTTAAGTTCTGCAATTGAATTTCTATTTCTGTTTCAGCATTGCTTTGATTTGGTAATCACGAACCCTTGGTCGATGACAAATTGTAACCTTACCCCTGCATATACCTTGTGTTTTTCCTTGAAAATAATATGCACCCAAATTGATACATTAATGAAGGAAAAGGTGTGAATAAATTGTTCATACCTAGACACCAACAGCCATCTAGAAGGTCAGTCCTCATGGGGGTCAAAAAGGATTTCTTGGCTTGGGATTTGAAAAGGGATAACCACAGTAGATTAGGTATTCTAATGGAGTTACAAAGTATGATCTATATTGGTATATCTATGAAGGATTATTAGCAGCTATAGGACTACGGTGTACGTCGAAACTCCACAATCATCATTAACCTAAGGTTACTGGGAGTCTCGCCTAGACTAATCCATGGATTTACTTCCTTCAAAGATGCTCTTAAAGGTAAATTTGTTGCATCAAGTAAATCTGAACAAACTTTAAATAGTCCTAGGCCCTATATTATAGAGCAGATAAAACAAATCCCAGCAATGACAATAGATCTAGCAGATTCAATTAATCTTCGTACAACCTATCAATCCTAGGCAATCATTTGTAGGTTTAATGGTTTTTGGCCAAAACCTCTAGATCTCTTTTAATGGATTTTTACGACCTGGATACCAAACTGTGAGGTTCATCTATGCACCAAGGGTTTCTTCATAGTAAAATATGAATCATCAAAGATCATAGAGTATGTTATACAAGAGTGCCCATGGTTCTTGGGTGATGTGGGACTATTTATCACCCCATGGCTCCCATAATTCGATGCCAAATCAATGGTGGTCTCAAAAATGCCAGTGTGTGTAATATTGCATAACTTAGCCCTTCATTTCTGGCATCCAAAATTCCTAGAAGCAATAGGTAACCTGCTAGAGAGATACATCAACATGGATACACAAAGAACAGAAGAAGTAATATCTACATTTTCTTGAATTTACGTAGAGGTAGACCTAAGGAAAGGACTTCCTAATCGTATTCTTTTGATACACAAAAATCAGCGTTGGACTTGGTTCTTAGATTATGAGAATACGGCATTTAGGTGTCGTTTTTGTCTACAAATTGGACATTTCAAAAACTCATGTCCTTTGACAAAGAAAGATCCTAGAAATAAAAATAAACCAACCATGAAGCTTAAGGGATGGAAATTTCCATCCCAACAACCTGATGAAGAAGAGGAAGAGGGTCCCATAAACAAGGATAACTCAAATCCACAAGCTCCCCCAACAAGCAAAGGAATCAATTAGGAAGGAATGGTGGCAGCAAGGTCGCAAAATCCAGATGCAAAACGAAATCTTGATCAAGAAATGTAGAAGGAGAAGGAAATTGGAGGATCCAAAATTCAAATGTACTTATTCCTCTAAGAGCTCAGACTCGAATAAAGAACATCCGAGGAAAACAGAAAAAAACCAACTAATCATTGTAACATCCACTCCTTATCAAGAAGGATGGCGAAAAGTAGAAAAGAAGAAGGGTATAAAAGGGCAACTAAGCTTTTTTTCTTATTTCCAGTTTCTTCTTTTTTGTTAGTTTTGGTTTTTAGGTGCCAACAATTCACTGGCACCGCCTAGAAAGATTCATGTAATTTTTATTTTTTCATTTCTTCTTTTTCTTCTTTTTCTTCAATTTCTTCTTTTTGGGGCATCGGTCGAAAGGCTGATCTAAAGGAATTCCTACAAGCATCTTCAAAATGTAATTTTGTTCTTTGATCTTCAGGTTGAATAAAATTAATATTTTTCTTTGAAAAAAAAAAAAAAAGACTTACGAAGGTTAGACATGTTCATCATACTTTGTGTGCCTAATTGTTTATTATGTAATATTTTGAGAATATTTGGTGTCGATCATGAGGAAATCCATTCAAGAGAAAAATTTTGGACTTTTCCCCTACTCCAGGATGACCAAACTTGGCTGGCTTGAGCAATAATTACTCTTACATGTATCTCTAAGGCCATTTAGGGAGAAAGATACTACTTTCTAGGGATTTTTGAATGAAATAAACCCTCTCTTTGAGGAGGATGCACCTCTTCTATTTCGAATAAATAAGGGGCTCAAGAAGCCCACTTGCATTTGAATTTTGGGAATAAGAAGTTAGTTGTAGTCAAGTAGAGGCATTATCCTAAAAATTCTAGTCTTGTAATATGTTATGAATGACCATTTTTCTAATCAATGAGAAGAATTTTTGGTCCTATATTATTCTCTTCAAGAATTTGAGCCTCCTTTCGTTAAGGCCCACACTAGGTGCTCATGACCCCTCTTTCTACTCGTATTTTTTTCATGCATCAATTCAACTAGTAATTTATGTTATTTCATTTCTAAACATTATTTTTTGCATGGTTAATGAATCAGTTTTATTACAAGAATTTTTCTTTTCATCTTGTTTTAGTAAATTTAGTAACAGTTATTTTATGTAGTTAATATTCCTTTCCATGCATTATCTTATTTATATAGTTTTTCTTTACGTGTTGTGCATGCATTTTTGTGTGTTGTTATTGCATAATTTCTTGTTTTGCAGAGTTACAAGAAACCCTAGGATTCCTCTTTTAATGAATAAAATTTTCCACCAGATGCATAAGGACTTGGATGGAAGCTCTTTACCATCCTTCAACCTTCCCTTGGCTCATTTTTCCTTCAAAACACATCTAAAGTACATTTTTCTACTCACTGGACTTTCTGTTGTAGAAAAACATGGACTCTTGTAACAACACACAATTTGCATCAAAAGATCATCTAGATTTGCATCCAAAGCATGGTTAGCCTTCCTTGATATCTCACCATGTCCCCAAGACCCTTAGGATGGAATTGGGAATCCCGTATACCTCATTGAATCTTTGACCTAGTTGTTGTAGTAAAACTGCATTTTTTTGTAAATTAGGGTTTGATGTTTCAATGTTTTCTTTCATTTTCAAGTTTTATTTTCATGCACGTTAGAGTAGAATTTATTTTATTCTAGAAATATTGGACTGTTTTGTTTCCTTTTCCTACAAATATAATATATTTTTTTAATTTTCTTTCTTTCCTGCAATTATTAAGTATTTCCTATAGCATAAACAACATAATAGTCTTTGTGTAACTCAATTTCTCTTTAGGTGCTTTCACTTGCATAAGGTCAAAAAAGGAACACATTACATGTTTCACACCTAGCTCCAACCCCTCTTAATTTTATACGAACCCCAAGTTGATAATTAAATTAAATACCCTTGGGAGCTGCAACATTCTTATTGTAATATCGAGGTCCATGGATAAGGTGTGAAGAGATCAAGGCCAGAGAAGTAAAAACATAATTGGGGAAAGAAATGTGAGACCACTATAGATCAAGATAGAAAACTCATCCCCGCGTCTCCTTGCTACCAATCATGAACTTATAATAGAATACCCTAAGGTGGCAGCATTTTACAGGAACAGGCAGAAAGAGACCATCCTCCACTTTGAGGATACCTTTAGGATATTGGGTGAAGAGAGTTTACATGCCTGCCAAAGGAGATGGCACACATTTCCATATAGTATGAGGATCAGGGAATACCATTCACTTGAAATTTTGAGGGATACATTGGCCAAAACTCCCGTGTACAAAAGAATCACCTTGAGACTTGGGTTGTTAAGAAATTTACCCGAGAACACAAACTAATTACAAAGAATTACTGAGACAAACAAATATAAAAACAACCAGCAACAACCATAAACACATAAACACAAATGTTTATCTGGGAAAACCCCAAATCCGGGAAAAAACCAACCTAATAAGATCTCATTAGCATTGGCCAAAACCCGCCAATCTGACCAAGTGAGCCTTCACCTCTCACCTCCAGGTCTTGCATTACAATGAAGTCCTTCCAGCTTTTTATAAGCTCCATTACATATAATACCACGGGCAGAATACTATGGGTGCACAATACCATGTGCCTCAAAACCATCACTGTTTAACCTGGTCAACTTTGACTCTATCCCGAGTCAAGTTTACCTAACAATGGACTCAAACTCAGTCCCCCCTTGCTACTAGGCTTACAAGAATATACAAGTCATGAGGAAGAAACAAGGGAATGGAAATAAATTGGGGAAAATGTAGGGTTTCATCGAGCACAAGAAACTACATCTAGCACTACATGGGACACCAACGAAGTCATCAAGGAAGTAAATGAGGAGAAGCAAAGAAAGGAAGATGAGTAGGTTTCTCAGATAGTGAGCAACAATTTCAGTAGGGGGGTATGGTGGGCCTCCCAATTAGGTACAACATAAGGCCCATCTCACCTTTATTAGGCACACTGAACATCTCCTTTTGCACTTGAAAATGTATTTCTTAAGCTTTAATAATTTCCTAGGAAGGTTAGATATGGTTATCATACTTGGTGTGCCTAATATGTTTATTATGCAAGGTGTTAAAAATAATTAGTACAGATCGTAAGGAACTCTAGTCAATAGAGAATTTTGAGACCTATTCCCTATTGCAAGATGACCAAACTCGGTTGGCTTGAGCAATCATTACTCCTCCCTATAGTTGTGAGGTCACTCACGGAGGAAGTTCCTACTTTCTAGGGTTTTGGAGGGAAAGCATACATCTTCAAGGAGTTTTCCCTTCAGGTATTTTGTATAAATAAAGGGTTTGAGTAGCCCACAAGGGGTATAATTTTGGAAATAGGAAGTTAGTTGTAGTCAAGTAGAAGCATTAACCTAAGAATTTTCTATCAATAAGAAGCATTTTTGGTTCCTAAATTGTAAAACAAAAAGTTTGATTCCAAAACCTTATCAAGGAAGAGTTACAACAATAACCTCCCATTACTAACCCTACAAAATGAATTTCCCCTAATAAATGATAACAACGTGAATTGACCTTATCAATTGCACTCCCAAATCACATCACAAGAAAAAGGAAATACCCTACCTAAAAAATTTATATATATATATATAGAGAGAGAGAGATATATAGATATATATCTATCTATATATATATATATATATATATATATATATATATAACTATACCAAAAATCTATTATTATCTCCTTCACAACCTTTTCTAAATCTTTTATTTAACCGTTATTCTCTAAAGTTCAATATGATTTTTGCATAATTCAAAAAAGGAATAATTGTTGAATTAACAATTTCACTAAGGGGGGGTGTATCAGTATAATACAATTTTACACAATTTAAAATTTTCAATCATAAATAATACACTAATCGCATAAGAGAATTCACCATAGGATATATGTGGAAACCGATAAGGCCACAAAAATTCTTTTAATTATTTTATTGAAACAGGAACCAACCTACAGGCGACACCAATCCCCTCATCTTTGCAATCACCAACTTGTAGGAGACACCAATCCTCTCAAATTTGCAAGCACCAACTTGTAGTAGAAACAAATCCCCTTTGGATTTATTGATCCAATTCCTTTCACCTTCTAGAAATTTGTTTCATCGCATTTTTAAACTGGATCTAGAGGTACCTTTTACAATTCTTACACTTCAGGAATACTTAAGTCAAATATCCTTCCTCTCTTTTCTTTCTCTATAGCAACCTACCCTTGTTGGTTCACTGGAAGTCTTCTATCACACCCCATAGCACAACACTTTGTTCCTTTCTCTTTATTGGCTCATATCTTGCACTTCTTGACTGCACACACTGTGTTTATGTATGTGTTCTCTCAGATCTACCAATGCACTCTCTCTCTCTCTACTTTTTGTTTTCTCTCTTACAAAATCAGATCTCAATAATTCTCTTCTGCTCTTGCATAGTTTTGGCACACACATTACTCTTGTGCTCTCCACACACTTATTCTCTTTGTATCCATGTGTTTCCCTCACTTATACTCTCTGAAGGAATATATGCTCTAACATATTCTATAATCACCACACTCCACTTATCTTACCAATTAATCATATATAGATATGGCACAAGAAAAGTTAGCTCCTTTTCTTGGCTTGTTTTCTTACCATTTCCTTTACTCAACATCAACACCCTTCATCATGACTAAGTGCTATGACCATGGGTTTAATTATTTGTTGCAGTGAACCCAGTATCAAGTCTTTGCAATCACGATTACTTTGTTACATATGTGAATCACTAGATACCCATATTTCCCTTCTATTAGCCTTTGGCTCTTAGTTCTGAGCACTTATCCCCTTGTGACCTAGGGATAGGACCCTAGTCTTAACTTACCTTGCTAATGTATCTAAAATTTGGGTCTTTTTCTAATTGACAACACTACACACACAGGTGGAACACCAAATACCCATATTTCCCATTTTCACATGGAAGCTCAATTTTCATAACCTTGAAAAATCTCCCTTGCTATACCTCAATCTGAAATATGTTCTGTTTGCTAACGACCATACTTGGTTCACACCCAAATTATTAGATACCCAGATGGATTTTCATTCACCTTTCACTGAAAAGTCTTGAATAACTGGAACTTTGCTTCTTCCTTGATTGAATCCAGGATACAAGTCAAACAACTCAAAGCTTTACTTTAGTGCACCCTTGGATGGTTTAATGGCTAGATAAATTCAAAATCTTTTAGCTCTAAAGCAGGACCCATGATTTCCCATGTCACTTTCCAAACCACCTTCCACTTTACTTTCCCAGTCGAATTTTGTGACTAACCCAAGACTGCCACATGTATTTGTGCTAACCTATACCTTCTAATTGTCTAGTTGGCCAACCAAAAATTCCTTTTATGCCTGACACTTTTCTACTTCCTGGGGTCCATCCACTAGCCATGACAGAATTCCAGAATCTAGTTACTTTTCTATGATGTTACTTTGGTGTACCACTGAATGGCCAGATGCTCGGATACACATGAGAGGCCCAAATACTTCTGAGAGGCCTAAATACATACACGAGAGGCCCAGATACATGCAAGAGGCCTAGATTCAAGAAAAGTTTGAAATTCAACGAAGTGTTTAATTTGAGAAATAGGCCAACAAAACATGGTTTTATTATGGTTTAGTGACCTTTGTTGAGAACTCCACCTGAACTTGAAATTCATGTGTCTGCTATGAATTACCCCAGAACTTAACATCAATGACAACATATTCAACAATCTCCCCCTTTGGAATTAATGGCAAACCCTAGAAATTTAAGCATTTATTGCCAACCTACCAAGTTTTTACAAACAAATTGCCAATCTTTCTGTACCAATTTCACTTGTTGATTCAAGCTCTGAACCAAGCAAGTTTTTCACCAATTTAAGATTTGCATTGATTTCTTCCACAACAAATTTTCAAGCATTGCATCAATGATTAAAAGCTACACTGGTAGCCAATATCTCTTTCCACTCTTAACCAAACACTTTTTCCCCCTATTATGAACCAATCTCCAAACAAGTGGCTAAACCCTGGATTACTGCTCTAAAAAGGCCACTAAGTTATGAACTAATTATGTTGCACCAATTTTGCAACCAATGGTTCCAAGCATTGAACCAAATGCTCTACACCAAGTTTATATATGTATTAGTGTCTAAGCTCTTCTCCAATTTCTATTCTAAACTCTACTCCAATCACTAGTCTCTCCCCCTGTACCTTGCTCATAGCTCCAATGGCCAAGCAGGTTAATTCTCCCACTTTGACATCAATGGAAAAGGGTTTTGTTTTGAACTTCGAATAGCACAAATCAATTTCACATCTTATAACACCAGCTATGCATATCTAATATAAATTAATCATGCATGATTTTTCATTTGATCTCCTCCTGAATTGCTACTTCTTCTTACTGTCAACTCTCCCCCTTGTCATGAGCACAGAAAAAATATTGCTCATGATTTGTTAACACTGATAAATGGTCTGATACCAATTTTTCAAGCCTTGATACTAATTGTGTGTGTGTGTGTGAAGTGTATCAATTTTAATTATACCAATTATGTAAATTTTGAAAACCTTCCATTCATCATTCTTCTTCTGTAGCTCACATTCTAAAATATTGACATGTCTTGAAGAGTTGCATTACCCCCTACATACAAGACTAATGAGATGAGAGAGATGCCACTCCTAACCTCTATCTTAGATACTTAAATGGATCTCTCAAAAGAGGTTTGGTGAATATATCTATAATTTCTTCTTTAGTAGAAAAATATTCAAGGCTAACAATTTGATCGGCTACCTAGTATCTCAAGAAATTATATTTAATAAGAATATGTTTTGTCTTTGAATGCATTACAGGATTCTTGGAAATGTTAATGGCACTAGTATCACACATAATCAGAATGGGGTGAGCATTTCTACCTTGATATCATTAAGAGTCTGTTTCCTCCATAGGACTTGAGTTCAACATGTAGTTATTGCTATGTACTCGGCTTTAGTTGTAGACAAAGAGATAGAGGTATACTTCTTACTCAGCCATGACACTAAGTAGTTACACAAAAATAAAGTTGCACCACTTGTGGTCTTTTTTTCATCAACATTGTTTGCAGAATCCACATATGTGTAAGTTGTTAGAGTGGGGTGCTTTCTCCTTGAATACCATAGCCCATAATCAATAGTTCCATTTATCTATCTAAAAATTACTTTCCCTGCATTAACATAGATATCCTTGGGGATAAATTTAAATATTGCAACTAATACTACATATGCATTTTATCATTGACCTATAAATAGTTTGATTTTAATTAGGGGATTAATCGTCCTTGCTAAACTTGCACTATGTGACCATAGGTGTGCTAACAGGTGCAAAATATTCCATGCCAATTTTTTTCAATATTTCTTTTAGGTATTTGGTTTGGGAGATGAAGATGCCTTTATTTGATTTAGAAACTTGCAATCTAAGGAAAAATGAAAATTATCCCAACATGGACATATCAAACTCCTTCTACATGTATGTTGAAAATTGTTGACCCATTTGATCCACATCACTTTCAAAGATGATATCATCCACATACACAACAATGATTAATAAATTCTCAATATCAATTTTAATATAAATGTTATTAATTAATGTTCCCCTTCTAAATCCTTGTTGTTGTATATATTTATGAAGCCTTGAATACTAGGTTATTGGATCTTGATTTAATCCTTAGAGAGATTTATTTAGTTTACATACCTTATCTACATCTTCGGATAGTTGAAATCCATCTGGTTTTTCATTGTACACTTCATCTTCTAGATCCCCATTCAAAAGTGTGGACTTGACATCCATTTGATATAGTTTGAATTTTCCAAATCATGTAAATACTTAGAACATTCTTATTGCTTCTATTCTAGCTACAAGAGAAAACGTTTCTTCAAAGTCAATAACTTCCACATGTGCATACCATTTACAAACTAGTATGTATCTATTCCTCACCATTTCTCCATCTTCATTCATCTTTTTTCTAAAAACCAACTTGGTGCCAATTATTTTTGTCTTTTGGTCTAGGCACAAGTTCCCATGTTATTTTTCTCTATTTAATCTAGTTATTCATTCATTGCCTTGACCCAATGCTTATCTTCACTAGATTGATCAAAACATTTTGGTTCTATTTTGGAAAATATTACCAAATTTTGATGTCTAAGGGTGCTAACAAATCTCCTTCTTGTTTGAACTCGTGATTCTCTATTTCCAAGTATTTGATTTTAAGGATGAAAATTTTGCACATATCAAGGTGTATTTTTGGGTTGTTGTGTCATTTCTTCTTCTTCATCATATTTCTCTTCTTGTACTTCCTTCCCTAGATATACACTTGTTTTCACGTCTGATTCTTCATTATTTTATGGCAATTCTTCATATACTAGAGTAATCGAGCCCGAAGATGAGCCCAAGCTCACAACAATCCACACAAGTATCAAGACGAGTACACAATAGTGGAAACAAAGTAATTTTATCAAATAGATGTTAAGGAGTGATTTACAATTCTTCCGGGATTTAATATTTGGTACTTGTCATAGCTGAGAGGCCTGGCCCTCTTTTTCCTCATTGATTCCTCCTCGATGTATCTCCTCCATCAACTAAATCCTACCAGAATAAAAACTTTTCCTTTTAAGGTTGATCACTAACATTCATTTTTTATTCTCCTATCTATTCCCCTTCAAGTGCAAGCTCCAGCTCCCCTTAAACTGTATGTTGGCATTATGATACAAGTGTTGTTCTTGATGGTGACTCACTCACAGGTCAATTCAGTTTTGGTAAAATGCAACTCATAGTACAACAGTTATATTCAGAGGTAACAGGGCAATGGTGCAGAAGAACAGGAAGGTGGAACCAAGGTCTACTGATCAGAGTAAATAAGGTAAAGGAAAAGGTTGATGAAAAGTAGTTTAAGAAGTATACACAGGTCCACTTAGTCAAAATAGTGTATAAACGCTGATCCACAAAACAAAAAGAGTGTATACATATACATGCACTCCCACGGGAGGAAAAGTGCATACGTATTGGAAAACCAACGTTTTGGTCCAAGGTATTTTGGGTCCAAGGTGTTGGTCCAAGGTATTTGGTCTGAGGTATTTGGTCTGAGGTATTGACCCTAGGTATTTGGTCCAAGGTATTGGTCCTAAGTGGTTTTGGTCCAAGGTATTGACAAAGGGCCTAAAGCTATATAAGGAGGAGAAGATCATAAGGCCAAGTGTGGAAGTGTATGGGTTTCTAAAGAATACTTCTATCTGAAGTATATTTTATGTTGTAGGGGCTATGTTTGTGGTTTGATCTGAAATACTTTGTGCACCTTGAATTCAATGTTGGATTAGGATCATGAGACCTAAAATGACTTATTATTGAATGATCTAATATTGGTTGGACTAGATTTGATTATGTACACCTGTTTTATTCTTTAAATGTCGTGATCTAGGTTTGTCTGAAGTTCGAAAGTGAAACGAATTTATGAGTTAATATTTGCAGATATGTACGTTGGTTCATCTCTACATTGGTTCATCTCTACAAAAACTCATGTACACGCAGGTTCTACTCTTCAAAATAGCATATACAAAAGAAAAGCCTCTTCTTCAGATATGACTGATCTATCTGATCAATTTTGTTGTTTTACTATTGTTTGTCAATGAATTCTTCTTAGATCTGAATGTAAAATTGAATGCATAAGGAGTTTGGTATCTGATTGATTGATTCAATATGTGAGAATGGTGATCTTTGCTACTGCCTGTGTAAAGCTCTGTAAATAGACAGTAGATGGTTAGCATACTGCTAGTTGGTACAAACTTGATTCAGAAATTTTATGTTTCAATAGTCTTGAAGGTATACGTAGGTTTGATTACAGGAAGTAGCATATACATGCAGGTTGGGTTCAGTAAAGTAACATATACATTTTGATGCATGATTTTTGAGGTTGCAGCTGGTTCTGAATGATGATGCAGGTTTCTGGGTTCAGCACAGTGTTCTGGTGACAGTGATCTGATTGTTCAGATTAACTGATTGTTGGTTGATGCAGTTTGAGTTTCAAAGTTCCTGAAGGGTCCAGTATGAAAATTTGATGAAATAAGGCCTTCATGTGTATTGTTGTGTACCAGGAGCATCCAGTCTGAAAATTTATGAAACGTGGTCCCTGGAGGAAGAGAGAAGGTCGTAGCCTTCTGTAGGCCAGTGCCTACGTACTAGTAATCACATTGGCTAGTACAAGAGTTAGGTGGTTACAGCTCCCTTCCAGTAGAAGCTGGAAAACGAGAGAAGGTTGTAGCCTTCTGCAGGTGGGTGCCTACATACTGGTATGACTCTGCACCAGTACAAGATTGTAAACAGATTTTATTATTATTAAAAGAAGACAAAGATGACAACAGTAGGTGGTTTTCACCCACATTGGGTTTCCACCTTAAATCTTGGTGTTCATGTGTGTTTCTTATGTGTGATGGTTTATTCTATTTTTACTGCTCTATTTAATAAGTTACTGATGCACTGGTTAAAGATCAACACATGATAAATTGTCTAAATCACAAATTTTCTGGGTGTACGCTGGTTTCTCCAATCATAGTTGAGTATACACGCTAGTTCACTTTACTGAAGTAGCATATATAAATCCATTTGAGAAAATAAAAATTATTGATCAGATAATATTGATTCACCCCCTCTCATTATTATTTCCAACAATTGGAATCAGAGCAGGTCCTTTTGAAGAAGCTTGATCGCTTGAAGGAAGATCTTTCAAGATGAATAATCATGAAGGCATGGGATCCATCAGACCACCAATGTTCAATGGGAGCAGCTTATTATATTGGAAAATAATAACCATAACTTATCTACAATCGCTTGGAGCATATGTTTGGGAAATTGTAGAAGGAGGATATCAATTTCCAGCAACAATTCCTACAGACTCTGCAGGTAAGAAGTTATATGAAAACAATGCCAAAGTTGTCAATACATTATTGGGAAGTCTCTCAGAATCAGAATTTGTCAAATTCATGATACTCAAGATAGCTAAAGAAATGTGGGACAAAATCATTCAAAGTTGCGAAGGAGACTCTCAGGTAAAACATGCTAAGCCTCAAACTCTCAGAATTCAGTATGAAACTCTTAAGATGCATAGTGATGTGAGTGTTGCTAGTTACTTCTTACATATAGATGATATTGTTAATAGTATGAAGAATCTGAGTGAAGAGATAAATGAAGTTACATTAGTGGAGAAAATTTTGAGATATTTGTCTTCTAAATTTGAGTCAAAAGTGTCTTCCATAGAAGAAAAACGAGATCTTCAAAGTATTACAGTGACTCAACTTCGTGGAATCCTAACTGCCTTTGAAATGAGAAAAGGAGGTCTGTCAGATATGAGAGAAGACACATTTAAAGCATCAGCAAAAGGAAAAGAAAAGGAAGAGTGCCATGAATCAGGACACATTTCAGAAGAAGAAGATGAGGTAAATTTTGTCAAGAAGCTTCAACGGGGTTTCGGAAGATTCAGAGGTAAGCTACCTTTCAAATGATTTGCTTATGGTAGAGTTGATCACTATGTTGCCAAATGTCCTCATAAAGATAAATATGAAAAATGGAAGTAATATGCAAAAGGCAATAGAAAACAAGTTGTGAATAGAAGGAGTTACTATACGCATGAATACAGTGATGGTTTATCTAATAGTGATGAAGATGAAACTGAACAAGATTATAGACTTCTCATGGCCTATGACAATGATGATTTTCTAGATGCATTAGAAGAGGAAGATTTTCTTGAAGAAATCACTAAACTCAAAATCTATTTAGAAGAAAAGAATATGATCATAGATACTTTGACACACCAACTTGTTGAAAGAGAAAAGCACAATGAAAATCTAGAATGTGAAATTGTGGGTCTAAGAAAAGATCTTGAGAAGACAAAATCTCTCAATCTTAGATTTGCTAAAGGATCAAAAACTTTAAATGAAATTATCAAAGTTCAGCGTTCTCCTCTGATAAAGACAGGTCTTGGATATACTGAAGAATCATCTCAATCACAGAAGTCGTCAACCTCCACCAGAAGCTATCTTGATGCAGCAAATACGAGCGAACAGTATGTCAATTGTCAACAAAGGCCTAATACTACTCATCAAGTAAATCATACACAATTTACTCCAAGATGAATATCAGTATAAGCCACAACCAACAGGTAAACAACGTCAAAATATTCTATGATCGCAGAAACTTCTTTAATGGGCAATGTTTTTCATGTCATAACTTTGGACACAAGGCTGCTCAATGTGTTGCTTACAAAACCATCATGACTATAGAAGCATGAAATCAAAGAAGTGCAACAGGAATCAAGAAAAGTTCCTATAATAACTTTTCTCCTCTTGAAAATGAAATAGAATGCTCAATTTGTAACAACTTTGGTCATGAAGAATCTGAATGCAGGAGAAAATTTTGGCCAACATTTCAAAAGGAGAAAACACCATTAAATCCCAAGATATGGAGAAGGAAGGAATCTCAATAAGAAAGATGTGGTATAGATTTGTATGCAGAAGGACAAGAAAATCAGTGGTACATCGACAGTGGATACTCCAAACACATGACAGGTGATAAAGAGAAACCTCATTCATATAATGCTTTGGAAAATGAAAAGAATTTGTCATTTGGAAATGACACTCCAGCTGTCATTAAAGGTAAAGGTTTTGTCTTCTTGAAAGAAAAGGTTAAAGATAGGAATGTCATGTATGTAGATGGTTTAAAGCATAACCTGTTGAGTGCCAGTCAAATGTGTGATCAAGGAAATGATTTGGTGTTTCAATCAAATGGATGTGTCGTTCGTGAACTTGATACAGGAAAAACCGTGATCAAAGGTACAATAACTCCAAGCAACTTATACATACTCAAAGGAGGACAACGACAATGTTATCTAAGCAAAACAGATGAAAACTGGCTGTGGCATAGAAGATTGGGACATCTAAGCTTTTCTCAAATAAGAAAAGTATGTAGGCTCAAGGCAGTTTGTGATCTTCCAGATATCAGCATCCCAGAAAATACCATATGCAAACCATGTCAAATCGATAAGCAAACCAGAGTTCACTTCATTGAAAAGGAAGGGTCAACAAGTAAGCCTCTTGAACTCATCCATACTGATTTATGTGGACCAACAAGGAAAAATTCACCTCGTGGAGAAGAATACTTTATTTTGTTTATTGATGATTTTTCCAGGATGTGTTGGATAGGCCTTCTAAAACATAAAGATGAAGCATTTGAAAAGTTTAAAGCCTTCAAAGCTTTAGTTGAAAATGAATCAGATCGAAAAATCAAATGTCTCAAATCTGATTGAGGGGGAGAATTCATATCAGATGAATTCTTTGACTTTTGTGAACAACATGGAATAAAAAGGCAATTCTCCACCACAAGAACTCCTCAGCAAAATGGTGTCGTAGAGAGGATGGATAGAACAATTCAACAAATGGCTCGAGCTATGCTAGATGAATATGGAACTCCTGCAACCTTCTGGGGTGAAGTTGCATTTTTTGCCATGACTATTCTCAACAAAGCGAATGTTTAGGTAAATAGCAATCAAAATCCACATGAACTTTGGTATGGTAAGCCTCCTACTGTAAAACACTCTAGAGTTTTTGGAAGAAAAAGTTTTATCGAAAGGACTGATGAAAAACTTGGTAAGTTTGAACCTAGAGTAGACAAAGGTATTCTTCTTGGTTATTCTTCCATAAGTAAAGGATACAAATGTTATAATAAAAAACTTCGGAAAATTGTTGAAAGCATTAATGTTGTAGTTGATAAAGCATGCAAAATCCCAAAACAAATGAAATCAACAGAGGAACATGACAATGAGGAAGATGGGGAATGCTTTCCCACATCAAATCAAAATGATATTGAAGAAGAAACTGATGAAGCATCAGAAGAAGATACAACAGACAGGGAAAATACTCCATCCATGTATGTTTAGAAGAATCATCCAGAATCTCAAATTCTAGGAGAAAAGGGGTCTGGAATACAGACAAGAAGAACTCTTACAGGGACCTCAAGTTATCTCGCATTACTGTCCTCCACAAAACCTCAGAATGTACATGAAGCATGCAAAGATGAATTTTGGGTCAAGGCCATGGATGAATAATTAGACCAAATTGAAAAGTGTGATACTTGAATTATTTCCTAGACCTCATGATAAAAATGTTATAGGAACAAAATGGATATTTAAGAATAAGCTGAATGAAAATGAAGAAGTTATTAGAAATAAGGAAAGACTTGTTTGTAAAGGGTATTCTCAACAAGAAGGTATAGATTTTGAAGAAACCTTTGCACATGTTGCCAGACTTGAAGCTATAAGGATGTTTCTTGCCCTTTCTAGTTTTCGAAAATTCAAAGTATATCAAATGGATGTAAAATCAGCTTTCCTTAATGGAGATTTAGAAGAAGAACTGTATATTGAACAACCAGAAGGATTCATTCTTGGAAATGATGCAAAACTCGTATGCAAGCTCAAAAAGGCTCTCTATGGTCTAAAACAAGCTCCAAGGGCTTGGTATTACCGCCTTAACAAATATCTACAACAAGAAGGTTTCACAAAAGGTTCCGCAGATAGCAATTTATACACAAAGATTGAAAACGATAAACTGCTAATTATTGTTGTTTATGTTGATGATATCATCTTTGGTAGCAATGAAGAATCCATGAGTTAGAAGTTTGCTTTAGTAATGCAGCAAGAATTTGAAATGTCCTTACTTGGTGAACTTACTTATTTTCTTGGTCTACAAGTACAGAAAACAAAAGATGGTATGTTTCTTTCACAAACCAAATATCTCAAGCAGATCTTGAAGAAGTATGAGATGGAAGATTCTAAACTAGTATATACTCCAATGGTAACAGCATGCAGTCTCAATGCTAACGATGAATCGCCAGCAGTAAACCAACCAACTTACAGATCTATAATTTGAAGTGTTAGGGTCCAACCCTAACCCCCTTATTTATGTAATAGGGTTGAGTCATAGTTATAGTTAGTTAAAGAGTCAATAAATCCCATATTAATAATTGTAAGTGGTTGACCCGCATTTAAAGAAGGGACCATAGTTAGTTGCAAATGGGCCATGGTATTAGATAGATGGTATTAATAAGAACCATGGTACTAACCCATGGTATTGTATGTATGAATCCCATATAAAGGATAGAGACTCCCCGTGAGGAGCCTCGTGTCTTATTTTGTAATTGAGCCCAACTCTATTGGAGGTTGTCCCCTCGAAGAGGCAAGTGAACATTGATTTCCTTTCTAAATAATAAAATGCATGTTGTTATTTCTTATTGTTCTAAGTTTTGGGTATATTTCTTCGCATATTTGGTATTTTAGTATCTTCTCGCAGGTCAAGAGCATAACAGGAAGTCTACTTTATCTAACATGTACCAAACCTAACATCATGCATGTTGTAGGAATTGTTGGAAGGTTCCAAGCAAATCCAAAGGAATCACATCTCCAGGCAGTCAAAAGAATCTTCAAATATCTTCAGGTAACTCAAGGCTTTGGACTATGGTATCCTAAAGATACAGACCTTACTCTTCATGCATATACAGATGCAGATTGGGCAAGAAGTGTTGATGATTGAAAGAGTACTAGTGGAGGTGCATTCTATATGGGTTCTCGGTTAGTGTCTTGGTTCAGCAAGAAACAAAGTGCAATTGCCTTATCTACAGCTGAAGAAGAATATGTGGTTGTTGCATCTTGTTGTACACAACTACTTTGGATGATGAAAACATTGAAAGACATTCAGATCACATGTAATCCACCCATCTCCATTCTATGTGATAATACAAGTACCATCATTGTTTCAAAAAATCCAGTCATGCACTCCAAGACCAAGCATATACCCATCAAGTACCATTTTCTACAAGATCAAGTGCCTAAACGAAAGGTCAAATTGGAGTATGTTCCCTCCAAAGAATAGGTTGCTAATATATTCACTAAACCACAGCCCAGAGAAACATTTGAATATCTTAGACAAAAGCTGGGATTAGTTGTTACATCATTCTGCTATTAAATCCAGTTTTTCAAAGTAAGGTTATTATAAGTGGGTTTCATGACGTTTAGTCACGTATACACGCGGGTTTCTGTGGCTGAAGGAGCGTATATGTTTTTCTGACAGAAAAATAGTGGGTCAAACTCTGATATGGGTGCTCTGTCTGATGTTGATGATTATAGTCTGACGATATGCTTTGCTCATTTATTTTTATCTGACTGACAAAAATGCCTTGATGAATGACTTGTTGACAATGCCTAGGTAGCACAGGTTTAGGGGGAGCATTAGCCTTCACACACATTCTACGTTGTTGGCATTATGGTTTCTAAGTCTAGCTGTGGCTTCATATATTTATATCAATTTTTGTTTAAATCATGTAAAGGTCTAAGGTGATATGACTTCTTATATATTTGAATGAGTCCTATTGGAAAAATGATGTAATTCGTATCCCCACTTTGCATGGGATGGAAGACGTAATATTTGTTGTCTTTCTGTCATGTATAAACATTTGGTATATCCCCACTTGGTTGGGTGATTAATGTATGTATGAGTCATTGATCATAAGGAGGTCATACTCACTTAGTTGAGTTATAGAGTCATGTTATTCTTTTGAATCATATCACTGCAGACTCGGCATGTACTTAGGGGGAGCATGGACAGCATAATGTCTATCAAAGGAGGAAAGTTGCTTGGTCCGCCCTTTGCCCTTGATGTCAAAGGGGGAGAGTATTTTGGTGTTGCATGTTATCTCTAATAGTTTCTACAACTTGCAGTAATCAACACCTTCATGGTTGTCATCAAGTCCAAAGGGGGAGATTGTTGGCATTATGATACAAGTGTTATTCTTGATGGCAACTCACTCACAGGTCAATTCAGTTTTGGTAAAAGGAAACTCACAACACAACAGGTATATTCAGATGTAACAGGGCAATGGTACAGAAGAACAGGAAGATGGAACCAAGGTCTATTGATCAGAGTAAAGAAGGTAAAGGAAAAGGCTGATGAAAAGCAGTTTAAGAAGTATACGCAGGTCCACTTAGTCAAAACAATGTATACACGCTGGTCCAAAAAACAAAAAGAGTGTATATGTATACAAGCACTCCCATAGGAAGAAAGGCGCGTACATGTTGGAAAACCAAGGTTTTGGCCCAAGGTATTTTGGGTCCAAGGTATTTGGTCTGAGGTATTAACCCTAGGTATTTGGTCCAAGGTATTAGTCCTAAGTGGTTTTGGTCCAAGGTATTGACAAAGGCCCTAAATATATATACGGAGGAGAAGGTAATAAGGCCAAGTGTGGAATTGTATGGGTTTCTAAAGAATACTTCTATCTGAAGTATATTTTATGTTGCAGGGGATATGTTTGTGATTTCATCTGAAATAATTTGTGCACCTTGAATTCAATGTTGGATCAGGATCATGAGACCTAAAATGACTTATTATTGAATGATCTGATATTGGTTGGGCTAGATCTAATTATGTACACCTGTTTTATTCTTTAAATGTCGTGATCTAGGTTTGTCTGAAGTCCAGAAGTGCAGTGAAGTTATGAGTTAATATTTGTAGATTTGTACACACAGGTTCTACTCTTCAAAATAGTGTATACAAAAGAAAAGCCTCTTCTTCAGATATGACTGATCTATCTGATCAATTTTGTTGTTTTATTGTTGTCTTTCAATGAAGTCTTCTTATATCTGAATGTAAAACTGAATGCATAAGGTGTTTGGTATTTGATTGATTGGTTAAATAAGTGAGAAGGGTGATCTCTGCTACTGCCTGTGTAAAGCTCTGTAAATAGACAATAGATGGTCAGCATATTGCTAGTTGGTACAGACTTGATTCAGAAATTTTATGTTTCAGTAGTCTTGAAGGTATACGCAGGTTTGATTACAGGAAGTAGCGTATACACGTAGGTTGGGTTCAGTAAAGTAGCGTATACATTCTGATGCATGATTTTTGAGGTTGCAGCTGGTTCTGAATGATGATGCAAGTTTTTGGGTTCAGCACAGTGTTCTGGTGATAGTGATCTGATTGTTTAGATTAATTGATTGTTGGTTGATGCAGTTTGAGTTTCAAAGTTCCTGAAGGGTCCAATATGAAAATTTGATGAAACGAGGCCTTCATGTGTATTGTTGTGTACCAGGAGCATCCAGTCTGAAAATTTATGAAATGTGGTCCTTGGAGGAAGAGAGAAGGTCGTAGCCTTCTGTAGGTCAGTGCCTACGTACTAGTAATCACATTGGCTAGTACAAGAGCTAGGGGGTTGCAACTCCCTTCCAGTAGAAGCTGGAAAACGAGAGAAGGTTGTAGCCTTCTACAGGTGGGTGTCTGCATACTGGTATGAGCCTACACCAGTACAAGATTGTAAACAGATTTTCTTATTATTAAAATAAGATAGAGATGATAGCAGCAGGTGGTTTTCACCCACATTGGGTTTCCACCTTAAATCTTGGTGTTCATATGTGTTCCTTATGTGTAATGGATTATTTTGTTTTTCCTTCTCTGTTTAATAAGTTATTGACGCATTGGTTAAAGATCAACACATGATAAATTGTCTAAATCACAAGTTTTTTTGGTGTACATTGGTTTCTCTAATCATAGTTGTGTATACATGCTAGTTCACTTTATTGAATTAGCGTATATAAATATGTTTGAGAAAAGAAAATTTATTGATCAGATAATACTGATTCACCCCCCTCTCAGTATTATTTCCAACACTATAATGCTTGATCTCCTACTTTTTCATGTGTATAAGGGCATCCTTGAGTCATGGTTACATGCCTTCTTAGTGACCAAGTTCATTTGATCGAAGAGGAGCCTCCAAATCTGACAATCACGATCGATGTTAAATAATAAGATCAATAGCCCTTGACTAATTTTGTACTAATGCATTCAAAACTTTACCAACTCCCCTTGGCCCGATGGGCTCTAATTGGTCACAATATGTGGGCCCCGCTAGCTCATCGGATGCAAAACCAAGGATCCATAATATCTCTCCTTTGGAGCTTGATGGTCCCTAATTGGGTGAGGGTTTCAGTGGTCTAGATTTATGCTTAGTACATCAATGGTTATCAACCATTGGGGGGGCCTTCATGGTTCCAAGTTGTGCTAGTTTAAAATCTACACTAGTTTCAAGTATGTGCTAGTGTTATACGTTTTTTCTCAGTCTGACGGTGTCCACTCCTATGTCTTCATGACTAGGGTGTCACAAACCAATCTAAAACCAAAATAAATCACTTTTATTATCAAGCGTTTTGAGACATGGAAGGCTGAGAAATTTGCTCCATTTATTTCCATTATAATTTATAATTTGAAAAGACATCATATTCAAAACACCCAAATCAACTCGGAAAGAAAATATATACAGGTGTTTAGGATTTCACATTTACCCAAGATGGTCCTGCACCAGAAACTCTGGGTAAGAAAAATGTTCCATGAGATTGAACTCATAAACATTTGGGCCAATCTGGAATTGGGATTCCATACTTAGCTAGTTCATTTGTCTTCAAACAAGGGGCCACCTCAAATTATTTTCCCTTCCATAAAACTAGATACTCCATCTATTATTTCTCGCCTGTGGCCTTTGCGACTCTAGAATCGATAATTGTATCCACTAATTCAGATGACTTCTTAGGTAATTGCTCAACCCATGTTGGTTCGTGAAAGGCAATTATTGGTGGCAGTGTTTTTGTGTTTTCCTCACCTTCACAATAATTATATAGATCACTAACATTGAAGATAGGGGAGATATCAATATTTTTCAAAAGATCAACTTTGTAGGAATTAGTTTAAAACTTCTTTGAGATCCTATGAATACTGGTCTTCCTCCATTTTAGCTTATTGTAGATTCCCCAAGGAAATATTTTTTCCGAAAATGAACCCATACCAATTCACCAATCTGAAATTCTTGTTCTTTCCTATGCAAATCAGCATAGTCCTTATATTTTTCAATACTCTTTTCCAACTTATCCCTCACTTCTTTGCACAAATCTCATATGTATTCTAGAAAATCGTCATCCACCGCACGTGTCCTCATTAAATATGAACTATCCTTTAATTCATCCATGCCCTAAGGATAAAACCATAAACAACATTGAATATATTTTTTCCCATGCTCCTATTAAATGAGTTAATGTAGGCAAACTCTCCCTAAGGCAATGCCAAGTCACACTGCTTTGGTCTATCACCAATCAAGCATCTCATAAAAAAATCCCAAACATCTATTGACAACTTCAATTTAATCATCAGACTATGGATGGTATGTTGAACTAAAAGTCGATTTTGTGCCCAACTTCTTCCATAATGTACGCCAGATATGGGCAACAAACTTTGTATCCCTATTTGAGACTCTTATTTTAGGAAATCCATGCAACCTAACTATTTCGTTGAAAAATAAATTGGCTATGTGGGAAGTATCACTAGTATTTTGACACAAAATGAAGTGAGTTTTTTTTTTAATTAGTCAAAACAACAAAGATTGAATCATTCCCTCGTTGAGTTCATAGCATCCCCAAAACAAAGTCCATACTAATATGTTCCGACAACCTTTCTGGTATTGGAAATGGATTATAAATTATGATATTTTTCTTTACTCCTTTGCATGTTGGCATATTCTACATCCTTTCTCCATCTTCTTCACATTTGCACTCATCCCAAGCCAATAGTAATTGTCATTCAACAGATCTATTGTTTTATCAATTCCAAAAATTCCACCCAATCCACCACTATTTTTTTCTCTGACCAAATCCTCCCTCATGGAGCCTCAGGGTATGCATAATCATGTGCCTTTGAATAGCAAATTATCTTGAATGAAATAATCTATCCTTGGAGTTTGATCTACTCCCATTGGTTTCTTATACATCATCCATCTTTCCTTAAAACTGAGATCTTATTCATACAACTCACTCAAAGAATCAAATCCAACAACATTTACTTTCATCTCACTCAACAACAAATTTATTCTACTAGGTGCATCAGCAACTCTATTGGATTTACCACTTCTATGCTTCAAAACAAAAGAATAAATTTGCAAAAACTCAACCCTTTTCAAAGGCCTCTAATTCAACTTACCTTGATTTTTAACTAATTGCAATGCATGATGATCTGTATATAACACAAATTATTTAGGCCATTGGTAATTCCTCCATTTCTTGAGTACCTACACAATTGCATAAAATTCTTATTCATACACAACATACTTCATTTTTTCTTCATTCATCAAATCGCTAAATTATGTGACTGGTCTACCCTCTTCACTGACAACTCCTCCTATGGTTGTTCTTCTTGCATCACAATCAACCTAGGAAACCTTCCCACGGTTTGGTAATTCCAACATTGGTTATTCTATCACTTTACTCTTTAACAACTAGAAACTATTTTCTTTTTTTGTTGTCCATTTAAACTTTTTCATCATGCCATTCGTAGTTTTTGTTATGCAAGTGTAAATTCCAATAAAATTTCTAATGAATTTTTGGAAAAAACTTACCAATCCATGAAAAGTACGATCTTAAAACATATTCCTGAGTGACGGCCAATCAACAATAGCCCTCACCTTCTAAGGGTCCATTTTCAATCCTCCTTCTAAAACTACAAATCCCAAATAAACTAATTCCTTCTTTCTAAAGGTGCACTTTTTCAAATTTACTAACGGCTTTTCCTCTTTGAATATTTGTAATACAATCCTGACATGTTTTAAATGTTCCTCCTTTATCATACTAAAAATTAAATGTCATCAAGATATATGACAAACGTATCAAAATAGGGCTCCAGTACTTGTTTCATGAATCTTATGAATGTATTGGTTTCAATTTTTAATTTAAATGAAATAACCAACCATGCATTCAATCCATCCATAGTTTAAAATGAGTTTTCCACTCATCCTTGTCACGAATTTTGATTTGATGGTACCCACTCTTTAAATCAATCTTGTTGAAATACCTTGCTCCATTCAAGCAATCCATTGCATCATCCATCTAGGGAAATGGAAACTTTCATTTGATGGTAATATTTTTAATCACTCATGAGTCTATACACATTCTCCACTCACCCCCTTTCTTTAGTGTGAGTACAGCTAGTACAATGCAAGGATTGAAGCTCTCCTTAGTCATTCCCTTATCCAACGATTGTTGGACCTATCAATTTAATTCTTCATTCTCTTGAGGTGCCATCATACGGTACCTTATTTTGTAGACTTCAACTTGGAATCAAATCCATGCAATGGTTGGCTTCCCTTATTGGTGGCAATCCATCTAGAACTTACTTCATCATTATTTTTGCATATTTAACTATCAATTTTTGAAATTCAATGGGTAGCTTTTCCTCATTTTCTGTCGTCATAGTTTGTGTTGGTTTGGAAGCCATAGCATAATAAATCTTAGCTTTCTTTAGATACTTCAATAATATATTCCCTGAAATTAGACACACTCTTGAAGCACCCTCATTATCCTCATACTTATCTTTCATTGGATTTAGAATAAATTCATGACCATCCTTAAATAATGTAAGTGTTATTTTTTCTATCATGTACATCCTGTTGATCATATTGCCATGACCTACCCAGCAGAATGTGACATACATCCATCATCATTACATCACAGAGTACTTCATCTTTATAATTACCAATTTGAAAATTCACCACACATTGTTCTCTTACCACCATTTGATGCTCCTTTTGCAACCTGGATACTTTATAAGGGTTGGGGTGTTTTAACCTTTCAATTTCAATTTCTTCACCATTTCTTCACCATTTCTTCATCATTTCTTCATATACAATATTTTCATGATATTGTTATCGAAAATAACCTTGTAACACTTACCATCTGACTTACGCCTAGTTCTAAATAGATTTCTTCTCTAAATTGGTTCATATTTGGCCTTCTCCATATTTAATAAAATCCTTCTCAACATCAAGGATTCGTCATCCTCTAGGTCCTCTCAAAGCATGGATGATTCTACATATTTAGCCTCAGCTTGGATCATGTGAATTTTTGACTCCTTTCTTTTACCTCCATCTTCAATTTGTGGGCATTCAAAAGATCTATGCCTAGCTTCTCCACACTAGTAACACATTCCTATGAAACCTTAGCCTCTTCTTCTTCTAGAATTACCTTGTCCTCTAAATGACTCACCTCTCCCCAGAGAATTTCCTCTACCTCTTGCTTCATGAGTGGAAGAACTTGTCTGAGAGGTATTGGCTTCATATTCCTTGGTAAAATTTCTTCTTCCATCATCACTATGTCCTCTACCACATACAATTCTGCCTCTTCCTCAGTTATTACCTTGTTGCTTCCAATTCAATTTCTCTTCAACCTTCAAAGCACATATGTTGGGGTCAATTTTGGGTTAATAGAATTGAAAACATTTTGAGGCAGTTTTGGCAGTGCACACAGAAAAGTGGAGCAGAAATGACGCATAGGAACAGTGCACAGTTTTGTCGTAGAAAGAGGTGTGCACAAAATTGGTGCAGACAGGAGAACTGTGTGGAACAGAGAAGTGCACAAAATCATAGGAGCTAGAATGGTTAATTTTGAATGCATATTCAAACCTATTTTGATTTGTTCCATGTTAGCAAGGGAAGGGTGTATGCCTATGGTAATGGTTTCCTATAGTTTCCCGTGGTATCCAACTCGATGTAATTATATATGAATCAGAAGGAGAAAAAAGGATTCGTGTTGGTTGATTGGTTGATTACACAAGTTTATGTGGCGTTAGATGATTAGTTCTTAGTTCTTAGTGGTCGATAAGTTGAGTAACTCTGGTTGGTTGTTGTATCTCTATAATGTTGTGATTAGGCTAGTGAGTCGGGATTGAATGAGTATGAATGTAGTTATATTGTGCTTAGCACTATCTTTTCTCATTAGTGAAAGATGTATGGAGATTTATGTGTGTTATTTTTTGTGTCATATAACGTATTTTCATGTCATATTAATTATGCATTTGTTGGTGGCTACCGCTTTTAAAATTTGTATTTCTGACTGGTAATGTTTTGACAATTGTTATGCATATGTGTAATCAGGGTTAGATTTGAATTACAAGTTGGGTGTGGTGGAATGCTTACACGTATTGGATTCCAATTCCCCTCGTTGTTACATAAACGTGGTTCTTACAGCGCCCATAGGTACCTCAAGTGAGACTTCGGCTATTTTAAATATGATGCCAAAAGAGATGGTATCTAGTGGGGTTTGTTGGTCGTGTTTCATCCATTAACCCTAGTTGGATCACACAAAAGTGCCAAAAATTGGTTTCATTGTCAAGATTGGGCTTCATGACTGAAGGGGATGCAGAATCCCACCAAGGAGGAAATTGGCCAGTGGTCTGAATGAAAGCTACGGGAATTTTTTTCAATGAGATCAAGAATCGATATGTCAATGTTGATGCATGGCTACAACACTATGTGTTCACCAAATTTTACGAAATCTTCTTTTTCAAGTTTCTAGGATTATTAGCATAGTGGATCCAAAAATTAATTGACCTGAGTAGGAAATGGCAACATATTGAGCCTAAAATATGGAGTCTTAATCTAGTTTATATATTATAATTTGTGGATAAAAAAAATCTCGTGTCATCTATTTTTGGTCTGAAAGTATTATCGAAGGGTATATTACTGAATTGGCAATTGAATTTATAGTCTCTTATAGTAGCACTAAGATAAAAATTTTGAAGGGACCATGAGGTAGATACATTTGATATGGTTGTCTTCTTTTGTCAACATATTATTGTATCATAAAGGTGTTATGAATATGGAGTTTGGCACCATGAGCAGATAAACCGCTCGTGTGCTAAGGGCGACCTAGGGGATATATAGGGAATAATATGGGGGAACGAGCATGGGATGTGTTAGCACCTAAATCCGCCTCAGGTTGAGAGAAGGAAAAAATTAGGGTAACCACAAACCACGCTCAGTCTCGTAGCTAGCCTTACGAGAGCAGGAGAGGGCTCTCTACGAGTCACACTGAGTGAATAGATGAAACGAAAAGGATTGAGATGACTTTCCAACAAACAATGTATTTTAGGCTAGTAAGTGAAAATGAACATAAAGGGGGATTTTTATGAATGATTGTGTTTCTGGGATGTTATGGGACCACTGGACCTCAATGAACAGAGAACTTAACATAAAGGAGCGAAAAGTATAGAAATTTTAGTTTTAAGGTATGGTGGAAAGTGGAGATTGATTAAGAAGGTGAAAAGGGCATGGACAACATGAATCCTTTTCAACAGAAGAATGAACACTAGCATGAAATTTTCCCACAGGTAGAGCAATAAAATTGAATTCTACCTAATCTCATTCGAAAAATTTCACTAGAAATGAATATGAAATGAAATATGGAACATAACAAGATACATATGAAACATAAGAGACACACTTGCTACACTCACAACACCAGGAATCTCATGAAACAGAGTCGCTACCTTTCATTAATTCTCTGTAAAAATATACAATGTAGAAACAAAGTTTCTTTCCCACAGTCTCCCAGAAGTTACAAGCCAACCCACCCTTTGCAAATAAAATGTATACAATATATAGAATGTGGGGAGAAGAGATGGAACGCCCAGGGGTTGGGAAGTTACTCAAATCATTTCGAAATGGAGATGGAGAGCCAACCATCAGCTACAAGTGCAGCGCTCTCAAGCATGACATTTGGCGTGTGGTGACCCTTTGCATTCTTCGCCACTTGGATAGACGCCCACCTGGAGAGAAAACTATTTAAAAGCCGCCTTTGGTGCCAAAAAACCGAAGAGTGGATGACCAGGCCCAATTGGAGAAGTCGAGACCCGAAATTTCACGAAACGGGAGCAAACCGAGAAAAATTTCCTCTGTGCGTCGCACGCTTTTCTCTGTGCATCGCACTATTTTAGGGACTGTTTTGGGGCACTTGTAGATGTCCAAAATGTGCCCAAGTGAGCTTGTTTGAAATCTTGGCCTGTCTAATTTCCGACCCCACTGGAATTTCTGGATTTGAAGCTCATTTGCCCCTCCAAAACTTCATTCTCCCAAAATGCTTTCTGTGTGTCAAAAAAGTGGCAGAGGGGCCATTTTTGGGTGTTTTTTGACCTTTAGGAGACCCAAAAATTATCAAAAATTCTAGCCCGGACACTAGTAGATGTATTTTTCACTGTTGAATCCAAAAATATAAGCCATTCCTCGATCTGAGGTCTAGAATTTTAGCGCCGCGCACCCTGGGAGAAAATCCCTGTTTTTCGCCCAAAAAATTTCCCTGTGACCAAAATTTGCCCAAACTTTTTGAGATTTGGGCTGGAAGTCCTCTATGGGGTGCCTTGCTGAGCCAAGGAAGCCTCAGCCAAGATTCTGAGCCTATCTTGCTCTTTTTCCCTTTTTTCTCTTTGTGTGGCTTTCCTCAGTTTTGCTTTCAAACTCCTTATTCGGGCTCTCAAACTCAAGTTCCGTGCCCTGTAATGACGAGCCATGTGTCTCAGCAGTGTGTTGTCGTCATCGGCTTTGTTCAGCATGTTGTCCAGGTGCATGTTCACTCTCTCAAGAACAGACTCACGATCATCCCTAACCTGTTGCTCCAATGAAATGAATTCAATCCACCTCTGCTGGGCTGTTAGGCAATCCTCACGGATGTTCTGCAACTCCATGATCACATGTTGGTCTTCCAGCTGTTTGTTACTCTACTCTAAATACCTGATGTTCCATTTGGCCATCTCCAACTTGAGGGTCAAGGAGTGAATCTCTGCCTCTTGCTCCTGGAAGATCTCTTTCAGCTGTGCGTTTTGTGGACGTGCATCTGTATCATCATCATCACGAATGAGAATGGATCCGGCCTCCTGTTTACCTGGTGGCACACCTGAAGGTCCCTCCTCATGCTTGGGCTTCTTGCCCTTGTCCCATACCTGTATTGCCGATGTAGGAAGCGAGGCCCCTTCCACCCCGAGTGGAGATAACACTCGCTTTGCTGCTGCAAACAAAGGCCTGGTGCCTTTCGGATAGCCTCTCTGATATGTGATGGAAAATGACACCACAGTGGCCTCATGGCGCTCATGCTGATGAGAAGGACCACCCGTCTCATGTTTTGCCTCTGATACTACCTGTGGGACGCTGAAGAAATCATGGGAGATGAAGTCCTCCCAAGCAATGCCCTACAATCCCAACTAATGGTCCACCAAAATCTGGATAAGGGCGAAGTGATATACATTGTTGAGCTGCTGCCGAGGGGTCTTGTGCTGCATGAACTTTCTCATCCTCTCTATGTTCCCGCAGATGAAAAATGGGAGGTTCATCATACGCACCCTTGTAAAGTGCATGAGCAACCTGATGTGATAGGCATAAAGGTGAGAAAACCTCCCCTCACAACTGAAGTATTTCATGATCAATTTCATGAGCGGAGCATAATCATCTCTCAGAAATCTGAATGGGAAAACTCTAGTGAGATGACTCAAAAAACTAGCCTTAATGTAAGGCTCATAAAGTTCCCTCTCCACCTTCATCTTCTTGTGCCAGTTTTCTCCAACATTTGGTATGCCTGTTGCCACTGATATGGTTTCGAGCATCAATGTGAAAGTGACCCCTTCTAAGATAGACTGTCCTCCATGTAGGTGAAGAGCAAAAAGACGGGCCAACTCATGATGGATTCTGACATTTGCCACCCTCTGACAAAATTTGAAACATGCCAAGTGCTGGAAACAAGACATAGCGAGACGGCATGCCTGCAACTCAGTGAGGGAGTTTGGTTCATCCAGGACATGTCTGCCACTCCTAGGTCTCCGGGGAGCTTGTTCTCCTGAAGCTGTATCACTGTGAGTTTCCCCCTCATAATCTGATGAAGTTTCTGATGCCATTACTGCTATTTGTATCCTGAATTTCTTCGCTGCCCTCTGAAACCACTAAACTGATATATGATCTGTAAATCTGCCACCAAGGGGACAATAAAATAGGGCGTGTCAGGAGGGGAATGATGAAAAGGGGGACAATGGTTTAAAGGGGAAATTTATCACGGATTTGGGAGTGTTTGCGGTGTGGTTTTGATGGGGTAGGGTTAAGGCACTCTTGAGCTATATGAGTAAGGGGACAAAGGGATAGGATTGCACTGTAGCTAGGGTAACCATTAGGGAAAAATGCTCTAGAGGATTTAGCTGACAGAGGTAGGGTAGGAGCAAAATTGATAATTAAGTTACTGTAGAAAAACTCTAGCCATTTTTCCATTCTTTGTGCCATTTTGTGTCTGCTTGATAGAAGTCTTCCTCTGATTTCATGGCCACCAAAATCTATTTTTTTTGAATTAAGGATCAATGATGAAATGGTTTATGGGAAATTTTGCAAGTTTGAGAGACAATTTTCAAAAATCATGAGAGATTTGGTGCTATTTTTTTTAGGCTCACAGGCCTGTGCACCGCGAGCTTTGCCCAGTGCATCGCACGCCGGGTATGCACTGCGCCAGTGTAAAGTTAACACTGTGGCCAGGCTCCCAGTGCGGCGTGCGCCCTGAGTGCGCCGCGCCACATCGTGTGTGCGCCGCGCGCGGTCAAGCGACACTATTTGCTTGGGAAAACAGGGGATGGGTCTTAGTGGGGTTTTTTAAGGGATTTTCTTAGGAGATATGGGGATATGGAGGTGAAAAAGATGAGGAGTGAGAGGAAAAAGGAGAGGGGAAACAAAACCTTGGTGGATTCTTCAAATTTTCAAACCCCCATTATCATTTTTGCTTTGAGGATGATTGGCATGGATGGCCAATCTGTTTTGGATCTCATTTGACGTCTTAAAAATAGCTAGACATTGACAAAATTGATCGAGGAGAGGTGTTATAAAGCCTACCTCGTGATTTGATAGCTTTCCCAATTGTTGAAGTGTTTTGGCACCATTTTTGGGCCGCTGGACTGTGTGCGCCATGTGCTCTTCCCAGTGCGCCGCGCGGCTTATACGCGTCGCACCCTTGCAAATTTCACACTGCAGGTTGGCTGCCAGTGCGCCGCACGATGTGTGTGCGCCGCACGCTCTGTGTGCGCCGCAAGCTCTGTGTGCGCCGCACACACTGTGTGCGCCGCACAACCTGGTGTATGCGCCGCGCATACCAAATCGCCTCCCAACTCACTCAAACGCTCACCAATCTCACTCTTCCACCTTCTGCAATGTCTATCCAAGTCTTCAATGGCACAATGGTTTTGCTTTGGACCACAATATGTATTTATAGGCTTTAAAGAAACTGGTTTTATTTTTCCTTCTATGAAAACCCACTTTATAATGTTTTTGTTTTTCACTTTCTTTTTCATTGACTTTAAAAACTCTGCTTTTCATTTTTCTTCGAAATTTTGGCTCTCTTGATGAAATTTTCGGCATTTCTTCGCGGGGACTGTGTGACTGGGCCTCTGGCTTTAAAATCCATGACTGCATCTGAAAAATCAACTGGTGACTTCTTTTTCTTTTCTTTTTTGGAAAATTTTGTTATAAATGGCACTGTTTTACTTTCCTTCAAAACAGAGTTTTGCAGAAGAGTCGATGTCTCTTGCGGTCATGATGAAGCTTTCTGCATTGTAGGTGAATAAGATCTCTCTCTGGCCTGCATGGCTTGTTTCTAGACATGTTTTTTCCAAGACTAAACTGATGAATTTTAGACTCAAACCATAAAAAATGAATCTGTCCTGAAATGGAACCAGACCTTGACTATCATGACTTTGATTGATTTTGGACTAAGACCTGAACCAGCAGAGGCTAGGCATGAGGGAAACTGAGCAGCATGACTTTCTCCGTCAGATCATGACATGTCCCTAGTGAAATGCAACTGAGTGAATGAAGCGGGACACCTAAAATTGAAATGCACAAAGAGCTTTGATCTCTGAGGGAGGGCTGACCAGACCGACTCTAACATTGGCTCCAACGGGGGATGGCAGCTCCTTGGAGGTGCCAAGAACAGCAGATCTCTGGAGGAGCTAGATAGTGCCTCTTGGTCCATTGGGCTATGGAGTCATCATTTGATAAACAGCACAAGACTCTGATTTATTTACAAAACTGAAGTAACCAAGAAATTGACTCAAACTTGACAATTGGAATAACTCAAAAACTAACTGTACATACTGAAACCAAACTGAAATGAAAATGGTATTTACAATGACAGTGGAAGCAGCATTGATAGATCAACAATGATACCGCTTGAGCAGCCGACCATTGATCGGCCCTCCAGGACAGTCTTCCCCGTTCATTTCCTTCAGAAGAAAGGCATTTTGACCGCTATATGCTGCAATTTTGAAAGGACCCTTCCACAGATTTTCGAACTTTTCGTGCTTGCCTTTCTCTTCATTCCTTGCATCCCACTTCAGCACCACATCATCCAACTGAAATTTGTCCGCTTTAGCTTTTCTGTCATATATTTTCTTTGTCTTCTCCTACAACTTGGATGTGTTTTGGAAAACTTCTTCTCTTGTTTGCTGTAAGTGGATCATTTGATTCAGCCTTCTCTACATGGGATCTTCCTCACTGCCTACCTCCTAAAGAAGTCTGACCACCGGGGCAGCAAGGTTGGCTGGGAATGTTGTGTCTACTCCATAAACAAGCTCAAACGGTGACATACCAATAGACTTTTTCTGACAGATTCGATCTGCCCAAAGTGCATGAACCAGCCTCTTGTTCCAGCTCTTCTTATTAATTTCCAGCAGCTTTTTGATGATTTTGACTAAAGATTTATTCGAAGATTCAGCCAATCCATTTCCTTGCGGATGATAGGCAGTTGAATGACCCAAAATTATATGATATCTATGACAAAATTCTACCATCCTTTTCGATTTGAAAGCGGCTGCATTATCAGTGATTATTTTGTTTGGACAACCAAAGCGAGACAAGATGTTATTTTCAAGAAATGAGATGATTACCGTATCCGTCGCTTGTCTGGTAGGTGTTGCCTCAATCCATTTTGTGAAGTAGTCCGTGGCTGTAAGGATCCATCTATGTTGTCCGGAAGATGCGGGATGAATTTCCCCAATGAAATCCAACCCCCACTGCTGAAAAGGAGCGCTCACTTCGATAGGCTTGAGTGGCAAAGGCTGTAATTTTTGTTTTCCTTCAAAAATTTGACACTTATGACAGCGCTTTACCATCTTATGCACATCATCAAATAAAGTAGGCCAGTAGTACCCTACTCTTAAAATTTTGTTAGCCGTTGATTTCCAAAAAAGATGACCACCACACTCTCCTCCGTGGAAATCTTCCATGGCTTTCTTTGCCTCCTCTTCCACCAGACAGTTTAACAAAATGCCACCGGGATCTTTCCAATACAATGCAGAATTCAAAATACAAAACTTGGCAGCTTTTAATTTAAGTGTTCTCGCTTTGTTTCTAGTCATGTCGGGCGGTGGTGATAGATTTTTTAGCACATATATTATATCAGAATACCATGGTGACAAAGCAAACATTTCGGATACCTGAACTGAAGTTCCTTCCTCATTCTCATCGGACATGGCAGCGATCAGATTTATGTCTAATGCATGCAAATTTGATTCAGCCATTAGTTTCGCCAGCCACTGTCCTTTGACCAGCTTTGTAGGCTTTATCTCCACATTGTATTCTAGCAAGGCTGCGATCCATTTGCCTCTTCTCCCTTCCGGATCAGTCTGCACCAAAACATCTTTTACAACAGCGTTAGGAAGATAGGCCAGAATGTGAGAGTGTAGAATGTATAACCAGAAATCCTTCAGTGCCTTCACCAATGCTAGAGCTTGCTTCTCAATGATGTTGTACTTGATGCTGCATCTCTTATGGATCTGCTGAAAAAGGCAATGGGTCTTTCATGATCATCCCTTTTCTGCAATAATACTGCTGCCATAGTGTGTTCAGAAGCGAATGAAAACAAGATGAAATATTGAGTGTAATCCGGGCTGACTAGAACTGGAGCTGAAGAAAGGGCCAATTTGACCATGTTGAAAGATTTTACAGCCTCATCCATCCATTTCACCTGGTTGTCCTTCTTAAGCATGTTGGTCATTTCTTTCAAGTGTTCCGCAAGATTAGGTACAAAGTGACGCAGAAAATTCATCTTACCATTGAATGACTGTATCTCCTTTTTGCTCCTAGGCAGATCGATTTGCTGAATCGCTTGGACACATGCTGGGTCTATGCGGATGCCATCCTTTGAAATGATATGCCCAAGTAATTTGCCTTCCTCCATGGCAAACAAGCTCTTCTTTGGATTCAGCGATAGACCATATTTTCTGCACTTTTGAAAGACAATTTTTAGATGATGCATGTGCTCTTCATCTGATTTTGAAAACACCGTCAAGTCATCCAAGTACACCACCAAAAACACATCTTTCTCATTTGCAAACGCCAAGTCCATTGCACGCTGAAATGTGGCACCTGCATTCTTCAAACCGAATGGCATTTTGGCATAGTGAAATGTTCCCCATGGAGTGGTGAACGTTGTTTTGTCTCTGTCATCTTCATGGACAGCAACTTGATTGTATCCGGAATAACCATCTAGCAGTGACATACAAGATGCCCCCACTACTCGCTGAAGTACATGGTCCATCTTGGGCAGCGGATAGTTGTCCTTCAATGAGACCTTGTTTAGATTTCTGAAATCGATGCATAAGCGGATCTCACCGGTCTTCTTTCTTACGGGTACCAAGTTAGAAATCCAATCTGAAAATCTGATAGGCACAATGATACCTGATTTGTACAACTTATTTACCTCTTTTTCAATGGATGGCAGCAACTTTGGATCGATCCTTCTCAGCTTTTGTCTAAATGGCTTTTGATTTGGCTTGATAGGCATGGTGTGCTGAATGATATTTGTATCATAGGTCTTCAAATCTGAATAATCCCAAGAAAATACATCTGCAAATGAAGCCATCAAACTGATATATTTGTCCTTGGTTTTTGGAAATAATGCTTTGGACAATTTCACCAATTTTGGATTTGCAGTTGTACCAATGTTGACTTCTTCCACTCCTTTCTCTGTGGGCTGCAAAGTTGGCTTGCGGGCAACATCATCCTGATCCAAACGTTCTTCAAGGGGTATCAAGCCTTTAGGAATGATGTTGATCTTTAGCTGTAATACGTCCATTTGATTGAGTTGAACCTCTTCTGTACCGTTCCCCTTTTTCTCATCTTTTTCCACATCGATTAAGGTTTCTTTGAACTTGCCTTTGTTGAGCAGAAAATCCTTAATCTCTTCATCATCTTGGAACACTTGCCAATGTCGCTGATTGTCAGGAATGGTTGGACGGTTCTTGACATGGATTTCAAATTTGTTGCTGGAGTTCATGGGGATCTTTAGGCTGCTCGCTGCCTTGGCAAGAGCATCAGCAATACTATTTTGGATTCTTGGTACACATGTCAAAGTGTATTCGGAAAACAGCTTCAAGATGTCTAAGACTGCATTTCGATAGGCCTGCATCCTAGGATGTTTTGCTTGATATTCACCTCTGACCTGTTTTATTACTAACTCAGAGTCGCCATATATTGAAATCCTCTTTGCATTCAGCTTTCTAAGAATTTTTAGGCCAGCAATCAGAGCTTCATATTCGGCCTCATTATTGGAACATTCGAAGGCTAGCTTGTAGGAGCAAACTCTCACGCTGCTAGGTACTTTGTTTGGGGCGGAAAAGGGACTGCGTACCCAAATATCAATACCAGCTCCATCGTTCCCTACTGCTCCATCGAAATCCATGGTCCATAAGCCTTCTTCTTCTTCTTGCAAGTGCTGAAATTCTTTTTGATGTCCATTGTTTGTCTGTTGTCCATTGTTTTCAACTGATTGCCCAATCTTTTGTTGCCTTTCTTGTCTTTCTTTTTTCAAAATCTCTCTAAAATTTTCTGTTATCTCTGGAATGTCATCTGCTTCTACTATCTGACTATCTATTTCATTTAAACTATCTGAAAACAAAACAAAAGACTCTAAATCTGTATGTAAATAGTTTACAGGATGATTGATCGGTTTCTCCTTGCTTGTGATCATATACTTCATCTTTTGTTCCCGATATAGCTTCCTCATTTTTCCAAACACCGGGATTGTTGCATAGGAGAAATCTAGCTGTAGTGTCCCTTTCAATTTTTCCACCCAAGACCTGGAAAGAAGCATGCCAAACCTTGGAGGAATGTCTGCTACCACTACGTCCATCAGCACATTTTTCATAGGAAGCTGATCCAAACTCACAACTAAATCTTTGATAAGCCCTATGCACCTTACTCTACTGGAGTCGAATGAGTAGAGATCATGATATTGCCGGGTGATGTCTAGACCAAGCTTATCCATGATAGACTTAGGCATGAGATTGTGAGAAGCTCCGGAATCGAACATGGCATTGTGTAGCACAAAGTCATGCAATCGTAAACTGATATAGAAGGGTGGCACCTCGCTCTCGGGAGACTCACCATTCGTTGCTGGCCCAAAAATCATTTCGGGCTGATAATCTTCCACATTTACCATGTCGGACGTTGGGTCCAACTTCAACATTTTGGAAATTTTTCCTCTATAGCTGCTGTTTTTCATGATTTCAGTCAAAGGGATGGATATTTTTAACTTAGAAATCTCATTCCCTAAACTAAAAGTGGGAGTATTTTCTACCTCTTTGACTGGAGCCTCTTTCTTTTCCCTTTCTTTTGATGTAGCTTGCTGCTGTGATTGTTCTGCTGACTTTGATTTGCTGCTCTCCGGATCAGCTGTCTCCTTCCCTTTCCTTTGTGCAACTGCTGAATCATTCTTTGATGTTTCACCATCCTTCTTTTTCTGAATTGTTTTGACCGGTACATCTCTGTTCCTCAGTGAATATCGCTATTGTTGGGCAGATAGAGCATTCATATAGCCTCTTTGGTATTCTTCTGACTCTTCTTCCAACACGGTTTCATTAGCTAGAATAAAATAAGTGTCTCGGTGTGTAGCTGAATTTACTGCACGTTCTTCTTCTTCAGTGATGTATGTAGGCAGCTCATCGGGAGTAAAAATATGGTTCTCTTCACCTATTATGTTCCCTTCCTCATCTGATTCCTGTCCATGCACAAAATTCTGCTGCAAAGGCATCTGTATGGGTTGTTGCGCTGCCTGCTCTTGGTTTCGCTGATCTCTTTGTCTTATCCTATATTGCGGCTGCTGCTGCTGGCCACGAAAGTTATGATTCCTAACTTGTGGCTCAGGCTTGTCAATTTTCACTCTTTCAAGCATCTGCTCCACCTTTTTTAGCAGCTGATCCATTGAAGAAGATTCTTCTTTCACCGTGGTTTTCTTCTCTGCTTTCGCCCTTGCCCTTTTGGACAGCAGGTTAGCTTCAACACTGACTGCAATTTTCTGCATATCTTCCACTATAGTCGGTTCTCTCTCTCTCAATTGGTACGCCATGTCAGCGTCAAAACCATCCGGAAACTTCATCATTCCTTGTCCCACAGGTGGCTTTAGATGATCTGGGATATCGTTGTAGACTGCATTAAATCTGACATAGTAATATTGGACCGACTCACCTCCATTCCTTTTGATTTGCTCATACTCGGCCAGAATTTGAAGGGGATTCTTTTTTACTTCCCACCTGTTAAAAAATTGTCTTTGTAGCTCAGCCAAGGTAGTGATACTTGCAACTGTCAAACCTCTAAACCATTTTCTCGCATCTGTTAATGTTTGTACGAAGAGCCTCATTGGCACGTTCTCCGCACCGATCTCATGAAGTTCATAGAAGTTTGTCATTTTGTCCACATGTTGTTGAGCTGTAACACCGTTGGGAGTGCCATCAACAAACGAAATTTTACTTTGATAATCATTTGGCATGTCATCTAGGACTTGAGGCAGAACAAGAGGAGCAAAATGAGCAGCCACCATTCTTGGTGGATTTGGCCTTGGAGGCGTTGGAGCATTATGCACAGTTTGTAAAGGGCTTGCACTTGGAGTTTGGGGCTGTGTGGAAATATAGCTATCGATCAATCTATTAGCTCTTTCTGTCTCAAGGTCTACAAGAAATTGTGGATCGAGGACGGTGTAATCAACAGCCTTTTCAGATTTAGATTCAAACAGTGATACCTCAAATCGTTCGTCAAACTCAAGCTCTTCAAGATACTCAAAAATGTCGGGACATGAAGGGGATTTGAATACGGGAGTGAAGGTACTATCTTGACAAAGGAGTTTTGGGATCAAATTGGGATTTTTGTAAATGTGAGGAGGATCCGGATCCGGATTCGCTCTAGTATATCGTCTTGAAGTCAGCGTGCTATTGAGAGGAATTACGGGACACAACCGACTTACTCAACCTTTCAAATCCTAAGCCCATCATCCAGGAGCCTAGAATTCTTATGAAACAAGGGGATTTGATTTTCAACTAGTCCCCAGTATGGTCGCCACTATGTTAGCACCTAAACCCACCTCAGGTTGAGAGAAGGCAAAAATTATGGTAACCACAAATCACGCTCAGTCTCGTAGCTAGCCCTACGAGAGCAGGAGAGGCCTCTCTCAGAGTCACACTTAGTGAATAGATGAAACGAAAAGGATTGAGATGACTTACCAACGAACAATTTATTTTAGGCTAGTAAGTGAAAATGAACATAAATGGGGATTTTTATGAATGACTGTGTTTCTGGGATGTTATGGGACCATTGGAACTCAATGAACAGAGAACTTAACATAAAGGCGCAGATTATTTCGTGAGGCAAGGTAGGCGGAAAGTATAGCAATTTTAGTTTTAAGGTATGGCGGAATGTGGAGATTGATTAAGAAGGTGAAAAGGGCATGGACAACATGAATCCTTTTCAACAGAAGAATGAACACTAACATGAAATTTTCCCACAGGTAGAGAAATAAAATTGAATTCTACCTAATCTCATTCGAAAAATTTCACCAGAAATGAATATGAAATGAAATATGGAACATAACAAGATACATATGAAACATAAGAGACACACTTGCTACACTCACAACCACAAGAATCTCATGAAACAGAGCCGTTGCCTTTCATTAATTCTCTGTAAAAATATACAATGCAGAAACAAAGTTTCTTTCCCACAGTCTCCCAGAAGTTACAAGCCAGCCCACCATTTGCAAATAAAATGTACACAAAATATAAAATGTGGGGAGAAGAGATGGAACACCCAGGGGTTGGGAAGTTACTCAAATCATTTCGAAATGGAGCTGGAGAGCCAACCATCAGCTACAGGTGCAGCACTCTCAAGCATGACATTTGGCGTGTGGTAACCCTTTGCATTCTTTGCCACTTGGATAGATGCCAACCTGGAGAGAAAACTCTTTAAAAGCCGCCTTTGGTGCCAAAAAACCGAAGAGTGGATGACAGGGCCCACTTGGAGAAGTCGCGACCCGAAATTTCGCGAAACGGGAGCAAACTGGGCAAAATTTCCTCTGTGCGCCGCGCGCCTTTCTCTGTGCGTCTCGCTACTTTGGGGCCTGTTTTGGGGCATTTACAGATGTCCAAAATGTGCCCAAGTGGGATTTTTAGAAATCTTGGCCTGTCTACTTTCCGACCCCACTAGAATTTCTAGATTTGAAGCTCTTTTCCCCCTCCAAAACTTCATTCTCCAAAGACTGCTTTCTGTGTGTCCAAAACGTGGCAGAGGGGTCATTTTTGGGTGTTTTTTGACCTTTAGGAGACCCAAAACTTATCAAAATTTCTAGCTCGGACACCAGTAGATGTATTTTTCACTGCTGAATCCAAAAATATAAGTTGTTCCTCGATCTGAGGACTAGAATTTTAGCGCTGCGCACACAGGGAGAAAATCCCTGTTTTTCGCCCAAAAAATTTCCCTGTGACCAAAATTTGCCCAAACTTTTTTATATTTGGGCTGGAATTCCTCTATGGGGTGCCTTGCTGAGCTAAGGAAACCTCAGCCAAGATTCTGAGCCTATCTTGCTCTTTTTCCCTTTTTTCTCTTTGTGTGGCTTTCCTCAGTTTTGCTTTCAAACTCCTTATTCGGGCTCTCAAACTCAAGTTCCGTGCCCTGTAATGACGAGCCATGTGTCTCAGCAGTGTGTTGTCGTCATCGGCTTTGTTCAGCATGTTGTCCAGTTGCATGTTCACTCTCTCAAGAACAAACTCACGATCATCCCTAACCTGTTGCTCCAATGAAGTGAATTCAATCCCCCTCTGCTGGGCCGTTAGGCAATCCTCACGGATGTTCTGCAGCTCCATGATCACATGCTGGTCTTCCAGCTGTTTGTTCCTCTACTCTAAATACCTGATGTTCCATTTGGCCATCTCCAACTTGAGGGTCAAGGAGTGAATCTCTGCCTCTTGCTCCTGGAAGATCTCTTTTAGCTATGCGTTTTGTGGACGTGCATCTGTATCATCATCATCACGAATGAGAATGGATCTGGCATCCTGTTTACCTGGTGGCACACCTGAAGGTCCCTCCTCATGCTTGGCCTTTTTTCCCTTGTCCCGTACCTGTATTTCCGATGTAGGAAGCGAGGCCCCTTCCACCCCGGGTGGAGATAACACTCGCTTTGCTGCTGCAAACAAAGGCCTGGTGCCTTTCGGATAGCCTCTCTGATATGTGATGGAAAATGGCACCACAGTGGCCTCATGGCGCTCATGCTGATGAGAAGGACCACCCGTCTCATGTCTTGCCTCTGATACTACCTGTGGGGCGCTGAAGAAGTCACGGGAGATGAAGTCCTAGCAAGCAATGCCCTGCAATCCCAAATGATGGTCCACCAAAATCTGGATAAGGGCGAAGTGATATACAATGTTGAGCTGCTGCCGAGGGGTCTTGTGTTGCATGAAATTTCTCATCCTCTCTATGTTCCCGCAAATGAAAAATGGGAGGTTCATCATACGCACCCTGGTAAAGTGCATGAGCAACCTGATGTGATAGGCATAAAGGCGAGAAAACCTCCCCTCACAACTGAAGTATTTCATGATCAATTTCATGAGCGGAGCATAATCATCTCTCAGAAATCTGAATGGGAAAACTCTAGTGAGATGACTCAAACAACTAGCCTTAATGTAAGGCTCATAAATTTCCCTCTCCACCTTCATCTTCTTGTGCCACTTTTCTCCAAAATTTGGTATGCATGTTGCCACTGATATGGTTTCGGGCGTCAATGTGAAAGTGACCCCTGCTAAGATAGACTATCCTCCATGTAGGTGAAGAGAAAAAAGACGGGCCAACTCATGATGGATTCTGACATTTGCCACCCTCTGACAAAATTCGAAACATGCCAAGTGCTGGAAACAATACATAGCGAGAGGGCATGCCTGCAACTCAGTGAGGGTGTTTGGTTCATCCCTGACATGTCTGCCACTCCTAGGTCTCCAGGGAGCCTGTTCTCCTGGAGTTGTATCACTGTGAGTTTCCCCCTCATAATCTGATGAAGTTTCCAATGCCATTACTGTTGTTTGTATCCTAAATTTCTTCGTTGCCCTCTGAACCCACTGAACTGATATATGATCTGCAAATCTGTCACCAAGGGGACAATAAAATAGGGGGTGTCAGGAGGGGAATGATGAAAAGGGGGACAGGGGTTTAAAGGGGAAATTTATCAGGGATTTGGGAGTGTTTGGGGTGTGGTTTTGATGGGGTAGGGTTAAGGCACTCTTGAGCTATATGAGTAAGGGGACAAAGGGATAGGATTGCACTGTAGCTAGGGTAACCATTAGGGAAAAATGCTCTAGAGGATTTAGCTGACAGAGGTAGGGTAGGAGAAAAATTGATAATTAAGTTACTGTAGCAAAACCCTAGCCATTTTGCCATTCTTTGTGCCATTTTGTGTCTGCTTGATAGAAGTCTTCCTCTGATTTCATTGCCACCAAAATCTTCTTTTTTTAATTAAGGATCAATGATGTAATGGTTTATGGGAAATTTTGCAAGTTTGAGAGACAATTTTCAAAAATCATGAGAGATTTGGTGCTTTTTTAGGCTCACAGGCCTCTGCGTCGCGCGCTTTGCCCAGTGCGCCACGCGCCGGGTATGCACCGCACCAGTGTAAAGTTAACACTGTGGCCGGGCTCCCAGTGCGTCGAGCGCCCTGAGTGCGTCGCGCCACATCGTGTGTGCGCCGCGCGCGGTCAAGCGACACTATTTGCATGGGAAAACACGGGATGGGTCTTAGTGGGGTTTTTTAAGGAATTTTCTTAGGAGATATGGGGATATGGAGGTGAAAAAGATGAGGAGTGAGAGGAAAAAGGAGAGGGGAAACAAAACCTTGGTGGATTCTTCAAATTTTCAAACCCCCATTATCATTTTTTCTTTGAGGATGATTGGCATGGATGGCCAATCTGTTTTGGATCTCATTTGACGTCTTAAAAACAGCTAGACATTGACAAAATTGATGGAGGAGAGGTGTTATAAAGCCTACCTCGTGATTTGATAGCTTTCCCAACTTTTGAAGTGTTTTGGCACCGTTTTTGGGCAGCTGGACTGTGTTCGTCGCGCGCTCTTCCCAGTGCGCCGCGCGCCTTATACGCGTTGCACCCTTGCAAATTTCACACTGCAGGTTGGCTGCCAGTGCGCCACGCACCTTATACGCGTCGCGCCTTTGCAAATTTCACACTGCAGGTTGGCTGCCTGTGCGCCGCGCACTGTGTGTGCGCCGCGCGACCTGGTGTATGCACCGCGCTTACCAAATCGCCTCCCAACTCACTCAAACGCTCACCAATCTCACTCTTCCACCTTCTGCAATGTCTATCCAAGTCTTCAATGGAACAATGGTTTTTCTTTGGACCACAATATGTATTTATAGGCTTTAAAGAAACTGGTTTGATTTTTCCTTCTATGAAAACCCACTTTATAATGTTTTTGTTTTGCACTTTCTTTTTCATTGACTTTAAAAACTCTGCTTTTCATTTTTCTTCGAAATTTTGGCTCTCTTGATGAAATTTTCGGCATTTCTTCGTGGGGACTGTGTGACTGGGCCTCTGGCTTTAAAATCCATGACTGCATCTGAAAAATCAACTGGTGACTTTTTTGGAAAATTTTGTTATAAATGGCACTGTTTGACTTTTCTTCAAAACAGAGTTTTGAAGAAGAGTCGATGTCTCTTGTGGTCATGATGAAGCTTTCTGCACTGTAGGTGAATAAGATCTCCCTCTGGCCTACATGGCTTGTTTCTGGACATGTTTTTTCCAAGACTAAACTGATGAATTTTAGACTCAAACCATAAAAAATGAATATGTCCTAAAATGGAACCAAACCTTGACTATCATGACTTTGATTGATTTTGGACTAATACCTGAACCAACAGAGGCTAGGCATGATGGAAACTGAGTAGCATGACTTTCTCCGTCAGATCATGACATGTCCCTAGTGAAATGCAACTGAGTGAATGAAGCGGGACACCTAAAATTGAAATGCACAAAGAGCTTTGATCTTTGAGGGAGGGCTGACCAGATAGACTCTAACATTGGCTCCAACGGGGGATGGCAGCTCCTTGGAGGTGCCAAGAACAGCAGATCTCTGGAGGAGCTAGACAGTGCCTCTTGGTCCATTGGGCTATGGAGTCATCATTTGATAAACAGCACAAGACTCTGATTTATTTACAAAACTGAAGTAACCAAGAAATTGACTCAAACTTAACAATTGGAATCACTCAAAAACTGACTGTACATACTGAAACCAAACTGAAATGAAAATGGTATTTACAATGACAGTGGAAGCAGCGTTGATAGATCAACAATGATACCGCTTGAGCAGCCGACCATTGATCAGCCCTCCAGGACAGTCTTCCCCGTTCATTTCCTTCAGAAGAAAGGCATTTTGATCGCTATATGCTGCAATTTTGAAAGGACCTTTCCACAGATTTTCGAACTTTCCATGCTTGCCTTTCTCTTCATTCCTTGCATCCCACTTCAGCACCACATCATCCAACTGAAATTTTTCCGCTTTAGCTTTTCTGTCATATATTTTCTTTATCTTCTCCTACAACTTGGATGTGTTTTGGAAAACTTCTTCTCTTGTTTGCTGTAAGTGGATCATTTGATTCAGCCTTCTCTGCATGGGATCTTCCTCACTGCCTGCCTCCTGAAGAAGTCTGACCACCGGGGCAGCAAGGGTGGCTGGGAATACTGTGTCTACTCCATAAACAAGCTCAAACGGTGACATACCAATAGACTTTTTCTGACTGATTCGATCTGCCCAAAGTGCATGAACCAGCCTCTTGTTCCAGCTCTTCTTATTAATTTCCAGCAGCTTTTTGATGATTTTGACTAAATATTTATTCCAAGATTCAGCCAATCCATTTCCTTGCGGATAATAGGCAGTTGAATGACCCAAAATTATATGATATCTATGACAAAATTCTACCATCCTTTTCTATTTGAAAGCGGCTGCATTATCAGTGATTATTTTGTTTGGACAACCAAAGCGAGACAAGATGTTATTTTCGAGAAATGAGATGATTACCGTATCCGTCGCTTGTCTGGTAGGTGCTGCCTCAATCCATTTTGTGAAGTAGTTCGTGGCTGTAAGGATCCATCTATGCTGTTCGGAAGATGCGGGATGAATTTCCCCAATGAAATCCAACCCCCACTGCTAAAAAGGAGCGCTCACTTCGATAGGCTTGAGTGGAAAAGGCTGTAATTTCTATTTTCCTTCAAAAATTTGACACTTATGACAGCGCTTTACCATCTTATGCACATCATCAAATAAAGTAGGCCAGTAGTACCCTGCTCTTAAAATTTTGTTAGCCGTTGATTTCCAAAAAAGATGACCACCACACTCTCCTCCGTGGAATCTTCCATGGCTTTCTTTGCCTCCTCTTCCACTAGACAGTTTAACAAAATGCCATAGAGATCATTCCAATACAATGTAGAATTCAAAATACAAAACTTGGCAGCTTTCATTTTAAGTGTTCTCGCTTTGTTTCTAGTCATGCCGGGCGGTGGTGATAGATTTTTTAGCACATATATTATATCAGAATACCATGGGGACAAAGCAAACATTTCGGACACCTAAACTGAAGTTCCTTTCTCATTCTCATCGGACATGGCAGCAATCAGATTTATGTCTAATGCATGCAAATTTGATTCAACCATTAGTTTCGCCAGCCCCTGTCCTTTTACCCGCTTTGTAGGCTTTATCTCCACGTCGTATTCTAGCAAGGCTGCGATCCATTTGCCTCTTCTCCCTTCCGGATCAATCTGCACCAAAACATCTTTTACAGCAGCGTTAGGAACATAGGCCAGAATGTGAGAGTGTAGAATGTATACCCGGAAATCCTTCAAGGCCTTCACCAATGCTAGAGCTTTCTTCTCAATGATGTTGTACTTTAACGCTGCATCTCTTATGGCTCTGCTGAAAAAGGCAATGGGTCTTTCATGATCATCCCTTTTCTGCAATAACATTGCTACCATAGTGTGTTCAGAAGTGAATGAAAACAAGATGAAATCTTGAGTGTAATCCGAGCTGACTAGAACTGGAGCTGAAGAAAGGGCCAGTTTGACCATGTTGAAAGATTTTACAGCCTCATCCGTCCATTTCACCTGGTTGTCCTTCTTAAGCATGTTGGTCATTTCTTTCAAGTGTTCCGCAAGATTAGGTACAAAGCGACGCAGAAAATTCATCTTACCATTGAATGACTGTATCTCCTTTTTGCTCCTAGGCAGATCGATTTGTTGAATCGCTTGGACACGTGATGGGTCTATGTGGATGCCATTCTTTGAAATGATATGCCCAAGTAATTTTCCTTCCTCCATGGCAAACAAGCTCTTCTTTGGATTCAGCGATAGACCATATTTTCTGCACTTTTGAAAGATAATTTTTAGATGATGCATGTGCTCTTCATCTAATTTTGAAAACACCGTCAAGTCATCCAAGTACACCACCAAAAACACATCTTTCTCATTTGCAAACACCAAGTCCATTGCACGCTGAAATGTGGCACTTGCATTCTTCAAACCGAATGGCATTTTGGCATCGTGAAATGTTCCCCATGGAGTGGTGAACACTGTTTTGTCTCTGTCATCTTCATGGACAGCAACTTGATTGTATCCGGAATAACCAGCTAGCAGTGACATACGAGATGCCTCCACTACTCGCTGAAGTACATGGTCCATCTTGGGCAGCGGATAGTTGTCCTTCAATGAGACCTTGTTTAGATTTCTGAAATCGATGCATAAGCGGATCTCACCGGTCTTCTTTCTTACGGGTACCAAGTTAGAAATCCAATCTGAAAATCTGATGGGCACAATGATACCTGATTTGTACAGCCTATTTACCTCTTTTTCAATGGATGGCAGCAACTTTGGATTGATCCTTCTCAGCTTTTGTCTAAATGGATTTTGATTTGGCTTGATAGGTATGGTGTGCTGAATGATATTTGTATCATGGGTCTTCAAATCTGAATAACCCCAAGCAAATACATCTGCAAATGAAGCCATCAAACTGATATATTTGTCCTTGGTTTTTGGAGATAATGCTTTGGACAATTTCACCAATTTTGGATTTGCAGCTGTACCAATGTTGACTTCTTCCACTCCTTTATCTGTGGGATGCAAAGTTGGCTTGCGGGCAACATCATCCTGATCGAAAAGTTCTTCAAGGGGTATCAAGCCTTTAGGAATGATGTTGTTCTTTAGCTGTAATACGTCCATTTGATTGATTTGAACCTCTTCTGTACCATTCCCCTTTTTCTCATCGTTTTCCACATCGATTAAGGTTTCTTTGAACTTGCCTTTGTTGAGCATAAAATCCTTAATCTCTTCATCATCTTGGAACACTTGCCAATGTCGTTGATTGTCAGGAATGGTTGGATGGTGCTTGACATGGATTTCAAATTTGTTGTTGGAGTTCATGGGGATCTTCAGGCTGCTCGCTGCCTTGGCAAGAGCATCAGCAATACTATTTTGGATTCTTGGCACACATGTCAAAGTGTATTTGGAAAACAGCTTCAAGATGTCTAAGACTGCATTTCAATAGGCCCGCATCCTAGGATGTTTTGCTTGATATTCACCTCTGACCTGTTTTATTACTAACTCGGAGTCGCCATATATTGAAATCCTCTTTGCATTCAGCTTTCTAAGAATTTTCAGGCCAGCAATCAAAGCTTCATATTCGGCCTCATTATTGGAACATTCGAAGGCTAGCTTGTAGGAGCAAACTCTCACGCTGCTAGGTACTTTGTTTGGGGCGGAAAAGGGACTCCGTACCCAAATACCGATACCAGCTCCATCGTTCCCTACTGCTCCATTGAAATCCATGGTCCATATGCCTTCTTCTTCTTCTTGCAAGTGCTGAAAGTCTTTTTGTTGTCCATTGTTTGTCTGTTGTCCATTGTTTTCAACTGATTGCCCAATCTTTTGTTGCCTTTCTTGTCTTTCTTTTTTCAAAATCTCTCTAAAATTTTCTGTTATCTCTGGAATGTCATCTGCTTCTACTATCTGACTATCTATTTCATTTAAACTATCTGAAAACAAAACAAAAGACTCTAAATCTGTATGTACATAGTTTACAAGATGATTGATCGGTTTCTCCTTGCTTGTGATCATATACTTCATATTCTGTTCCCGATATAGCTTCCTCATTTGTCCAAACACCGGGATTGTTGCATAGGATAAATCCAGCTGTAGTGTCCCTTTCAATTTTTCCACCCAAGACCTGGAAAGAAGCATGCCAAACCTTGGAGGAATGTCTGCTACCACTACATCCATTAGCACATTTTTCATAGGAAGATGATCCAAACTCACAACTAAGTCTTTGATAAGCCCTATGCACCTTACTCTGCTGGAGTCGAATGAATAGAGATCATGATATTGCCGGGTGATGTCTAGACCAAGCTTATCCATGATAGACTTGGGCATGAGATTGTGAGAAGCTCCGGAATCGAACATGGCATTGTGTAGCACAAAGTCATGCAATCGTAAATTGATATAGAAGGGTGGCACCTCGCTCTCGGGAGACTCACCATTCGTTGCTGGCCCAAAAATCATTTCGGGCTAATCATCTTCCACATTTACCATGTCGGACGTTGGGTCCAAATTCAACATTTTGGAAATCTGTCCTCTATAGCTGTTGTTTTTCATGATTTCAGTCAAAGGGATGGATATTTTTAACTTAGAAATCTCATTCTATAAGCTAAAAGTGGGATTCTTTTCTACCTCTTTGACTAGAGCCTCTTTCTTTTCCCTTTCTTTTGATGTAGCTTGTTGCTGTGATTGTTCTGATGAATTTGATTTGCTGCTCTCCGGATTAGCTGTCTCCTTCCCTTTCCTTTGTGCAACTGCTGAATCATTCTTTGATGTTTCACCATCCTTCGTTTTCTGAATTGTTTTGACCGGTACATCTCTGTTCCTCAGTGAATATCACTGCCATTTGGCGGATAGAGCATTCATATAGCCTCTTTGGTATTCTTCTGACTCTTCTTCCAACACGGTTTCATTAGCTAGAATAAAATCAGTGTCTCGGTGTGTAGCTGAATTTACTGCACATTCTTCTTCTTCAGTGATGTATGTAGGCATCTCATCTGGAGTAAAAAGATGGTTCTCTTCACCTATTATGTTCCCTTCCTCATCTGATTCCTGTCCATGCACAAAATTCTGCTGCAAAGGCATCTGTATGGGTTGCTGCGTTGCCTGCTCTTGGTTTCGCTGATCTCTTTGTCTTATCCTATATTTCGGCTGTTGCTGCTGGCCACGAAAGTTATGATTCCTAACTTGTGGCTCAGGCTTGTCAATTTTCACTCTTTCAAGCATCTGCTCCACCTTTTTGAGCAGCTGATCCATTGAAGAAGATTCTTCTTTCACCGTGGTTTTCTTCTCTGCTTTCGCCCTTGCTCTTTTGGATAGCAAGTTAGCTTCAACGCTGACTGCAATTTTCTGCATATCTTCCATTGTAGCCGTTTCTCTCTCTCTCAATTGGTACGCCATGTCAGCGTCGAAACCATCCAGAAACTTCATCATTGCTAGTCCCATAGGTGGCATTAGATGATCTGGGATATCGTTGTAGACTGCATTAAATCTGACACAGTAATCTTGGACCGACTCACCTGCATTCCTTTTGATTTGCTCATACTCGGCCAGAATTTGAAGGGGATTCTTTTTTACTTCCCACCTGTTCAAAAATTGTCTTTGTAGCTCAGCCAAGGTAGTGATACTTGCAGCTGTCAAACCTCTGAACCATTTTCTCGCATCATCTGTTAATGTTTGTACGAAGAGCCTCATTGACACGTTCTCCGCATCGATCTCATGAAGTTCATAGAAGTTTGTCATTTTGTCCACATGTTGTTGAGCTGTAACACCGTTGGGAGTGCCATCAAAAAACGGAATTTTACTTTGATAATCATTTGGCATGTCATCTAGGACTTGAGGCAGAACAAGAGGAGCAAAATGGGCAGCCATCATTCTTGGTGGATTTGGCCTTGGAGGCGTTGGAGGATTATGCACAGTTTGTAAGGGGCTTGCACTTGGAGTTTGGGGCTGTGTGGCAATATAGCTATCGATCAATCTATTAGCTCTATATGTCTCAAGGTCTACAAGAAATTGTGGATCCTGGATGGTGTAATCAACAACCTTTTCAGATTTAGATTCAAAAAGTGATACCTCAAATCGTTCGTCAAACTCAAGCTCTTCAAGATACTCAAAAATGTCGGGACATGAAGGGGATTTGAATACGGGAGTGAAGGTGTTATCTTGACGAAGGAGTTTTGGGATCAAATTGGGATTTTCGTAAATGTGAGGAGGATCCGGATCCGGATTCGCTCTGGTATATCGTCTTGAAGCCAGCGTGCTATTGAGAGGAATTACGGGACACAACCGACTTACTCAACCTTTCCAATCCTAAGCCCATCATCGGGGAGCCTAGAATTCTTATGAAACAAGGGGATTTGATTTTCAACTAGTCCCCAGTATGGTCGCCACTATGTTAGCACCTAAATCCGCCTCAGGTTGAGAGAAGGCAAAAATTAGGGTAACCACAAACCACGCTCAGTCTCGTAGCTAGCCCTACAAGAGCAGGAGAGGGCTCTCTCCGAGTCACACTCAGTGAATAGATGAAACGAAAAGGATTGAGATGACTTTCCAACGAACAATTTATCTTAGGCTAGTAAGTGAAAATGAACATAAAGGGGGATTTTTATGAATGACTGTGTTTCTGGGATGTTATGGGACCACTGGACCTCAATGAACAGAGAACTTAACATAAAGGCGCAGATTATTTCGTGAGGCAAGGTAGGCGGAAAGTATAGCAATTTTAGTTTTAAGGTATGGCGGAATGTGGAGATTGATTAAGAAGGTGAAAAGGGCATGGACAACATGAATCCTTTTCAACAGAAGAATGAACACTAACATGAAATTTTCCCACAGGTAGAGCAATAAAATTGAATTCTACCTAATCTCATTCGAAAAATTTCACCAGAAATGAATATGAAATGAAATATGGAACATAAAAAGATACATATGAAACATAAGAGACACACTTGCTACACTCACAACCACAGGAATCTCATGAAACAGAGCCGCTGCCTTTCATTAATTCTCTGTAAAAATATACAATGCAGAAACAAAGTTTCTTTCCCACAGTCTCCCAGAAGTTACAAGCCAGCCAACCCTTTGCAAATAAAATGTATACAATATATAGAATGTGGGGAGAAGAGATGGAACGCCCAGGGGTTGGGAGGTTACTCAAATCATTTCGAAATGGAGCTGGAGAGCCAACCATCAGCTACAGGTGCAGTGCTCTCAAGCATGACATTTGGCGTGTGGTGACCCTTTGCATTCTTCGCCACTTGGATAGATGCCCACCTGGAGAGAAAACTCTTTAAAAGCTGCCTTTGGTGCCAAAAAACTGAAGAGTGGATGACTGGGCCCACTTGGAGAAGTCGCGACCCGAAATTTCGCGAAACGGGAGCAAACCGTGCAAAATTTCCTCTGTGCACCGTGCGCTTTTCTCTGTGCGTCGCGCTACTTTGGGGCCTGTTTTGGGGCACTTGAGGCTGTCCAAAATGTGCCCAAGTGGGCTTGTTGGAAAGCTTGGCCTGTCTACTTTCTGGCCCCACTAGAATTTCTGGATTTGAAGCTCATTTACCCCTCCAAAGCTTCATTCTCCCAAGACTGCTTTCTGTGTGTCCAAAAAGTGGCAGAGGGGCCATTTTTGGGTGTTTTTTGACCTTTAGGAGACCCAAAACTTATCAAAATTTCTAGCCCGGACACCAGTAGATTTATTTTTCGCTACTGAATCCAAAAATATAAGTTGTTCCTCGATCTGAGGTCTAGAATTTTAGCGCCGTGCAGGGTGCGCAGCGCACAGGGAGAAAATCCCTGTTTTTCGCCCAAAAAATTTCCCTGTGACCAAAATTTGCCCAAAATTTTTGAGATTTGGGCTGGAAGTCCTCTATGGGGTGCCTTTCTGAGCCAAGGAAGCCTCAGCTAGGATTCTGATCCTATCTTGCTCTTTTTCCCTTTTTTCTCTTTGTGTGGCTTTCCTCAGTTTTGCTTTCAAACTCCTTATTCGGGCTCTCAAACTCAAGTTCTGAGCCCTGTAATGACGAGCCATGTGTCTCAACAGTGTGTTGTCGTCATCGGCTTTGTTCAGCATGTTGTCCAGGTGCATGTTCACTCTCTCAAGAATAGACTCACGGTCATCCCTAACCTGTTGCTCCAATGAAGTGAATTCAATCCCCCTCTGTTGGGTCGTTAGGCGATCCTCACGGATGTTCTGCAGCTCCATGATCACATGCTGGTCTTCCAGTTGTTTGTTCCTCTGCTCTAAATACCTGATGTTCCATTTGGCCATCTCCAACTTGAGGGTCAAGGAGTGAATCTCTGCTTCTTACTGCTGGAAGATCTCTTTCAGCTGTGTGTTTTGTGGACGTGCATCTGTATCATCATCATCACGAATGAGAATGGATCCGACCTCCTGTTTACCTGGTGGCACACCTGAAGGTCCCTCCTCATGCTTGGGCTTCTTGCCCTTGTCCCGTACCTGTATTGCCGATGTAGGAAGTGAGGCCCCTTCTACCCCGGGTGGAGATAACACTCGCTTTGCTGCTGCAAACAAAGTCCTGGTGCCTTTCGGATAGCCTCTCTGATATGTGATGGAAAATGGCACCACAGTGGCCTCATGGCGCTCATGCTGATGAGAAGGACCACCCGTCTCATGTTTTGCCTCTGATACTACCTGTGGGGTGCTGAAGAAGTCACGGGAGATGAAGTCCTCCCAAGCAATGCCCTGCAATCCCAACTGATGGTCCACCAAAATCTGGATAAGGGCGAAGTGATATACACTGTTGAGCTGTTGCTGAGGGGTCTTATGATGCATGAACTTTCTCATCCTCTCTATGTTCCTGCAGATGAAAAATGGGAGGTTCATCATACGCACCCTGGTAAAGTGCATGAGCAACCTGATGTGATAGGCATAAAGGCGAGAAAACCTCCCCTCACAACTGAAGTATTTCATGATCAATTTCATGAGCAGAGCATAATCATCTCTCAGAAATCTGAATGGGAAAACTCTAGTGAGATGACTCAAAAAACTAGCCTTAATGTAAGGCTCATAAAGTTCCCTCTCCACCTTCATCTTCTTGTGCCACTTTTCTCCAACATTTGGTATGCCTGTTGCCACTGATATGGTTTTGGGCATCAATGTGAAAGTGACCCCTACTAAGACAGACTGTCCTCCATGTAGGTGAAGAGCAAAAAGACGGGCCAACTCATGATGGATTCTGACATTTGCCACCCTCTGACAAAATTCGAAACATGCCGAGTGCTAGAAACAAGACATAGCGAGAGGGCATGCCTGCAACTCAGTGAGGGTGTTTGGTTCATCCCTGACATGTCTGCCACTCCTAGGTCTTCGGGGAGCCTGTTCTCCTGAAGCTGTATCACTGTGAGTTTCCCCCTCATAATCTGATGAAGTTTCCGATGCCATTACTGTTGTTTGTATCCTGAATTTCTTCGCTGCCCTCTCAACCCATTGAACTGATATATGATCTGCAAATCTGTCACCAAGGGGACAATAAAATAGGGGTGTCAGGAGGGGAATGATGAAAAGGGGGACAGGGGTTTAAAGGGGAAATTTATCATGGATTTGGGAGTGTTTGGGGTGTGGTTTTGATGGGGTAGGGTTAAGGCACTCTTGAGCTATATGAGTAAGGGGACAAAAGGATAGGATTGCATTGTAGCTAGGGTAACCATTAGGGAAAAATGCTCTAGAGGATTTAGCTGATAGAGGTAGGGTAGGAGCAAAATTGATAATTAAGTTACCGTAGCAAAACCCTAGCAATTTTTCCATTCTTTGTGCCATTTTGTGTCTGCTTGATAGAAGTCTTCCTCTGATTTCATGGCCACCAAAATCTATTTTTTTTTTAGTTAAGGAACAATGATGAAATGGTTTATGGGAAATTTTGCAAGTTTGAGAGACAATTTTCAAAAATCATGATAGATTTGGTGCTTTTTTTTTAGGCTCACAGGTCTGTGCACTGCACGCTTTGCCCAGTGCGCCGCGCGCCGAGTATGCGTCGCGCCAGTGTAAAGTTAACACTGTGGCCAGGCTCCCAGTGCGCCGTGTGCCCTGAGTGCGCCGCGCCACATCGTGTGTGCGCCGCGCGCGGTCAAGCGACACTATTTTCTTGGGAAAACAGGGGATGGGTCTTAGTGGGGTTTTTTAAGGGATTTTCTTAGGAGATATGGGGATATGGAGGTGAAAAAGATGAGTGAGAGGAAAAAGGAGAGGGGAAACAAAACCTTGGTGGATTATTCAAATTTTCAAACCCCCATTATCATTTTTGCTTTGAGGATGATTGGCATGGATGGCCAATCTGTTTTGGATCTCATTTGACGTCTTAAAAACAGCTAGACATTGACCAAATTGATGGAGGAGAGGTGTTATAAAGCCTACCTCGTGATTTGATAGCTTTCCCAACTGTTGAAGTGTTTTGGCACTGTTTTTGGGCCGCTGGACTGTGTGCGCCACGTGCTCTTCCCAGTGCGTCGCGCGCCTTATACGCGTCACGCCCTTGCAAATTTCACACTGCAGGTTGGCTGCCAGTGCGTCGTGCGCTGTGTGTGCGTCGCGCGACCTGGTGTATGCGCCGCGCTTACCAAATTGCCTCCCAACTCACTCAAACGCTCACCAATCTCACTCTTCCACCTTCTGCAATGTCTATCCAAGTCTTCAATGGCACAATGGTTTTGCTTTGGACCACAATATGTATTTATAGGCTTTAAAGAAACTGGTTTGATTTTTCCTTCTATGAAAACCCACTTTATAATGTTTTTGTTTTGCACTTTCTTTTTCATTGACTTTAAAAACTCTGCCTTTCATTTTTCTTCGAAATTTTGGCTCTCTTGATGAAATTTTCGGCATTTCTTCGCGGGGACTGTGTGACTGGGCCTCTGGCTTTAAAATCCATGACTGCATCTGAAAAATCAACTGGTGACTTCTTTTTCTTTTTTTTTTTGGAAAATTTTGTTATAAATGGCACTGTTTTACTTTTCTTCAAAACAGAGTTTTGAAGAAGAGTCAATGTCTCTTGCGGTCATGATGAAGCTTTATGCACTGTAGGTGAATAAGATCTCCCTCTGGCCTGCATGGCTTGTTTCTGGACATGTTTTTTCCAAGACTAAACTGATGAATTTTAGACTCAAACCATAAAAAATGAATCTGTCCTGAAATGGAACTAGACCTTGATTATCATGACTTTGATTGATTTTGGACTAAGACCTGAACCAGCAGAGGCTAGGCATGAGGGAAACTGAGCAGCATGACTTTCTCCGTCAGATCATGACATGTCCCTAGTGAAATGCAACTGAGTGAATGAAGCGGGACACCTAAAATTGAAATGCACAAAGAGCTTTGATCTCTGAGGGAGGGCTGACCAGACAGACTCTAACAGGATGTTGGAGTAGAAGGATGAAAAGGATGAAGGAGTTGTGGAAGGACCTTGAATGATATTATGAGAATTTATGCCACAAAAGCTAAGATAGATAGTGCACGGAAGGAAAAATATGATAATAGTTTGAAAGTGGTGTCTTGCGCATTGGAAGAAGATTCTGAGGTAGAAGTGACAGAGGAGAGACATCCATACTGATACCTATAGTTTATCATAGGCCAGTGAAGTAGATAACGGAATTCCATAGGCTAAGGAAAAGTGGTGGAGACCAGCGAAGTCCAGAAAGAGTGCATATTGGCATACCACCTGCTAAAGGAGAGGATGGGGTCCCTTCAAAATCTAGCCCAAGAGCAAGAGAAGGCATACATACCAACATACCCTACTCAGAATATGACCTATGTCAAACCTACAACCTCATGTGCACAAATTGATACATAGGTAAGTTCCCCAAGTAGTGTTTTACATATTTTATATAGTAGAGTGAATATAATCAGACTAGTAGTATAAGTCAATCTGGTCATTTGAAGGGTAGTGGACCACAAATTCCTTCGTTGAAGCACATTGTAGAAAGTGTACCATATCATATGGTGATTTTACCTAGTATACTAATATGAGGAGCTAGTAGGTAGAAGAAAATGACAGATACCTCCAAAATTCTTGTGTTTCATCGTCCTGGGATAGAAGATCCCAAATAGCATTTTTTTGTTTCTGAGGAAGTATAGGTTTCCAATAATGTCCAAGATGATGCCACCAATATTATAAAGTTGGAGACTTATTTTAAAGATCTATACCCTTGACCTAGTATATGAATTATAAGAACAATGCTCCAGTTGGACAACTTAGAACATTAGCAGTTATCAAGCAGGTGATGTTGAGAGAATTCCATAGGCCTAAGTTTTCATCTCAGTTTATCACAAAGCCGAAGGAGATTAAATAAGGACCAAATGAATTTGTTTAGGATTATTATCAATGATTCAATGTGTTGTTGGGTAGATTGGAATTTGAGATTCCAAACGAGTAGTATACGAAGTGGTTTATTGTGGGATTGTTTCCACAAATTTGAGACCCTTTGACTTAGCAAAACATTCAAACCTAATTAGAAGCCCTGGAGATAGCATTAAACTGGAAGCATCTCTAGCAGCAGCAAGTGGAGAGAGTTATAGCATAGCATAGCTACAACCAGATATGGTTGTGCTCATAGTCCAACTACGGTATTTAGCAAAATGGAAAGAACATCGCTCAGAAGTTTGATGCAAAATTTGAAGAAAGAAAGGGCGTCATAGAAATGAATGCCCAATGATGACATATTACATGGTGACTGGTGCAGCCAATCCGTTGGCACAAGGAAGAGGATTATGGTGTAATATTTTCATAGTTTGGGGACATTCACCCCCAAGTTTCCACGTGATTAAGAAGTATGAAACCCTTGCAAGGACTTTATTCTGTGATTTATGTAAGTCCATAAGCCATGACATCCATCATTGTCAATATTTGGAACTGATTAGAGATCACACCATGGACTCTTACATGGTGCAAGAGGGCTAGGGAGGGATGGAATAGCATTATAATCATTCGGGAAGAGGTTGAGGTAGATGGATAAAGGACCTGCAGGGTGAGGACGAGGATGAGCAGCATTTGGAAGAGGAAGAGGACCAATTATTTATTATAATTATGGTCATCCATGACATCTCGCTAGACATTTTCCCAGTTCTTATTCAACGTGTACGTATTTCAGAGCTTTGGATCATGTGACAAGGGATTTCCCTCAACTGTTCACAAAAATTCAAGAGAAGAGACAAAAAATATTTAGAATATTATTTCAAAATTGCAGAGATATCAGTCACATATGAATGTTGTTACGTGCAGGGGTACCAAGACTGAGATGGATGTTGCTAAACAAGCTAACAAAAACTAGTAGTGGGTAAGAAAATTTGTAGATCCTCTGCCAAATTTTGATATACAGAAGGAGAGGAATACTTATAAGGAGGAACGTAGAGAGTTGGTTGCGTCATAATGGTATATTTCGAGGGATATCCCTATGTATGAGATGCCTAGAGTCTATGACAAAACCACTGCTAGAAGTTCTAAAGTAGGAGACAGAACGATCAAAGAATTTTTGAAAATTTGTATGGATTTGATGCAAGATGATAGTGCCTTATAGAAGCTTCACATAATGATTAATCAGTGTACTAAGGAGACAGAATTTGTAATATCGCATTCCTTAGGGTCCATAGTCAATAAAGTTGTACGAAATAAAAGGACAAGTCAAGTAGGTTTTATGCACAGGTAGGAGCTTACGATATGGATGACATCATTCTCGACTCAGGGTGTGATGTGATATCTTCCCCAAGAATACCTTAGAGCTGGGGAGGAGCCCTAAGATGACTTGGGCCCCTATCCAGCTAAGATTGGTGAATCAGCACAAGATAGTTCCTATTGCATACTAGCAAATGTGGAGGTGGATATCGATGGGGTCAAGAGTCCGGTAGATTTTGAAGTTGTAGAGATAGTTGATGACACTAGCCCATATCCAAAAATTTTGGGCATTGATTGGGCCTTTGATAATCATGTTAAATTTAATTTGAAGAAGAGGCAAATGATCTTTGAATATGGTGATGTATGAGTCATTGTGCCATTAGATCCAAGGGAAGGAGACAAATATGTAGAGAATGTCTGAGAGGAGCTAGGTGTATAAGCATTGGACAACATCTATAATATAACCATGTGAAGGGAGGATTATGTTTACCCAATTGAAAGTGTGTACTCAGTTGGCATAGTATTGGTTCCTATTCATCAAACTCTGAAGAAGGATTAGAGAATTGGAAGAATCGACTGCATGAAGGATCTACCATAAGGTGTGTGCATATCACTTAGGCAGTGAGATGGATCAAGACGAAAATGCAAGACCCACCCAGGTATGATGGTTTAACTAATGTTATGCATTTTTTCCAAGTTAAGGAGAAAGTACCTAAACATTTAAGGTTGTTAGCATTAGATGTTTCTTTGAAATCAACTCCAACGCAATGGTGGACCGCGCATAAGGTTGTTGTGGGCACCTAGTTGAAATGTGAGCATTTATTGTGTATCAAGTTTAGCTCTGAATTAGAGGTTAGGGGATTCAAGTAGCGTGGGATGGATTGTCCCACAACCCATTTGAAGAGTTGTGTTACAACATGGAATAAGAGGAAGATACCACATGAGGAATGGGTCCACATATTTTTGCACACCTTAAATATCATTCCCAAGAACTAGTATATTGAATTAGGGGTGCACATAGGCATGGTACAATGGGAGGAGATGAATAAGATATTTAAGTCTATATTTAGTTTCAGAGTTGAGGATGATGTATAGGATAGAGCTTTGAAGGCTATGAAGAAAAATTTGTGTACTTGAAGATCAGACTCACCATCATTCAGTATTTTTATGTTCAACACACAGATGCTCAGAGACTGCTAAAATGCTCAGGGGCACTACAATAGGGTGAAGGAAGCAGGTGATGGTGAACAACCAGGGGGTATACATATTCCAAAGACAAGTGATGAGTGTACCATAGAGGAAAATGATGTTGGTACTATTTTAATTCAACATTGCTTCTATTTCTTCTTGTGAAAAGTTAGAATTATGTAATTTATCGCCAAAGAATGGTGCCACTACTAAAAGGGAAATATTGTGCACAAAGGATTGTTCCATGCAGAATGGTCACAAATGTATACAATGTGTAGTGTTGGGGAAAACTATGCCTGAGTGGATAACAGTTGTCACGCAAAAAAAAAGTGGGGTAATACATTTTTAATAAATATGTTAATGTGATCGTTGGCAAGTCAAAGGAGCAATTAGTTCATTTCAGTGTGAAGGGACATTTCCTTAACTGTCAAGAAATATTTAATTGTTAGGAAATGGACTGAGTTACTATAATTTGTCTGGAAGGATCACCAATGAGACATATGCAAGCACGGACCATGCACCATTGCAAGGAAGAACCGTGTAGGAGTTATGAAAGAATATTGGATCATAAATACCTTAGGGTACTGCGCATATGCTTAGAACACTATAAATATGTAGTGGAGGGTTCATCTTTGTTCGTTGTGCACTTAGAAATTTCTTGTTGATGATAAGGAATTGCAGGTGAGTTTAAAGGAGTCATAATTCCTGGGTTTGGGTGATTCTTGTGGTTGCTTCTAGTAGTCATAGAAAGGATTTGTAAATCGAACATATGGGACAAGTTGTAGGAACTCCATCAATGTGAAGGGCTCATACCAAGCAACCCTTTGTCCCTGCATAATTTGAGATTCTGTTAGAGGAGGTAGAAGTCACAAAAGAAGGTGAAGCAATTGAGGTTGTTGGATTGTCATCGCAACCTCAAGAGTTTGGACTAGGGAGACAATACATCTCATCCTGAAAATAAATGGCAAGGAAAATCAAGTTACAAAATAATCCTAAGTATATATTAGCCTCCTCTCCCATTCAAGCAATTGTTTTTATTCAGGGTAATATGATGGGTCATCTAGAAAATATCAAACATGCAGATCATGACATTACTTTCCTCGATAAGTTTCCATAGTTAACAAGATATCTAAAGTAGGTCTCGAGATTCCTCATTTTGGGCACAATAATAAGATTAGTTTTGTGAATAATCTATTGTTGCTTTGTGTGGATGGTGGTTACTTGTGGTTAGATCATGCCATTGATATTACCCCACGCGTAATCACGAACATCATTGGCTTGCCAATGGTAGGAGAGAACCCTGAGCCCTTATTCGATGACAATGAAAAAACCTTAGGTACGGAGGTGCGGAAAAATTTTGGTACAAAAAGAGGGGTCATGGATTCTTGGTCTCAAAGATAAAGGATCAAGTTGTCAAGATTTCTACAAGGGTGACAACCTGTAAACTACTTAGAAAGTTTTAAAAAGATGAGGTGTCGGTAGGTGTGATTATCACGGTGGCCAAATGTGTGGTGGTGTACAAATGAATTGGGTGACATTCTTGCTCAATTAGATTTTGGCAGATTGTGCAGAAGCGCAAAACATTGGCATGGAATTTCGCTATGCCTAGTTACTTATCTTGATTTCTCTCACTCAGTGGGAGATTCTTGAAGACTTCCAAAGAGTGGAAAAATCTCACATCCCTATAGAATCCACGTGATTTCAAAATCTATGGGCAACCATGATTCCTTGACGAAAGATCGAAATTAATGTTACTTTCTTTGTTTAAAAATAGATGATCAGATAAGTGATAAAAAGGACTCTACGCATTTCACCAAAAGTTGTTATAAAATATGAGAATATCGCATGATTCAAAGTCGATCGCCATTATCTATACATTCAAGCGAAGAAGGATCCATACTAGTGACCCGAACAATGCTCATTCTTACTTATTGCTGAGGGTGCACATATTCAGGCGTGGGAAGATGAGTAGAAGAAACCCGTTGAAGAAAATCTAGACATAGAGAAATTGAAAAGTAGAAAATATAAGGAGGGACAACCAGGGAAACAACAAGGTGAGCCAGCATGAACTACATGTCAACAGGAGTGAGACATAAGTATGGGACTGGAATAGCCATAAATTCCATACACAACAACAAATTCTAAATAAATTCAAGCTACGATGTATAAAGGAGCAAAGGAGACCTCGATAGTTACTACAGGGGAAGGACCCTCTCGTTCCAGGAAGAAGTGCAAAGCAACCCACATCACTCAGATAGTTCCTCTATTATAATATTATATTGAACATATTGTTGAGAAAGTTGACAAGAAGGCGAAGGAGGAACTGGGTAAGGTAGATGAGACAAAAAGGGATGCCCTGGGTAAGGTGCATTAACAGGATCAACATCACACCCTAGAGTTATTAAGCCAATTTCTTGAGACTAGTAAGTCATTTGTAGCACAGCTGACTTCGACTGAACCAACCGCTCAGATGGAGGCTCGAGTGAGCCTAGTATATTGGAACCATAGAAGGATGCTTTTGTCACATTTGGAGAGCATTGAGCACTCCAGATCTCACCAAAAGTAGTGGAGTTTCCCATTGAATATTTACAGCAACGTGTTACATGTTTACGCATATCAATTTAATTTTGTCTTGGTTGTCTTTGGATAGTTTACACAATTTGCATAACATTGTCACTATGGAACTAGAGTTGCATGCCACAACCACAACACTAAAGCTAGTGTAGGCACTTACAATGTTGGAAGTATTGCAACATGAGAAGGTGTAGTTAGCAGACGAGAAGCAGTAGGTTGTGGACAAAGAAATGGGATTGCATACAGTCGTTGAAGCAGTATATAGGCAGGTCGTTCCAAATGTTGTGAATCCTAACACCCAAGAAAAAGGTCAAATCATAAATATTAGAGAAGTTACATAACAGCTAAAAGCACAAATTGAGAAGTTAAAAGCACAGCAGAGGCCATATACACCATCCGGAGATCGGCAACATCGTGCTGAAGAGAAGGAAAATCATACGCACTTTTTGTAGATATAACAATTATAGAAGCAATGTCAATATTTTTTATGAAGAGGGAGTGAATTTCTGGACCAATATATTGTAGAACTAGGAGTTAAAGGATATCACTCAAAAAGTTCAAGTTGCAGAAGAAAAGGTAGAAACAATTGTTTCTAGTTTGGTTGATTTTCCTATATTCGAGAAAAATATTGTTATTACTAAGAAGTTGCAATTGGACAAGGAGATTAAGAAAATAAGGGACAACAAGAAGGAACTAGCACGTAAATTGAAATACTTGCAGGAGGAATCATTTTGGATTACAATTAAATTTGGCACAATACAACAGGAAATTAAGGTCATCGTTGAAGACAGAGAACAATGGCTTACCTCTATCATGTCACTTAAGGAATCTACCAAAATCATTACACAATCTTCTCAGATGCAGTCGAGGGTTCGCAGTGTGCACAATTCCATCAAAATATTGAAAGAGGTGGCTAAGGAGAAAATCGCTTCATTGAAGACTGGTTGAGTGGACCGGGAGGATTGTGGGGTCAATTTTGGGTTAATAGAATTGAATACATTTGGAGGCAATTTTGGCAGTGCATGTATAAAAGTGGAGCAGAAGCAACACAGAGGAAGAGCGTGCAATTTTTTTGCAGAAACTGGGGTGCACAAAATTGGCGCATACAAGAGAACTACGTGGAACGGAGCAGCGCATGGCAGTGGAGCTAGAATGGTTAAGTTTGACTGCCTCATTGAGGAATTACAACAATCTATTACAGGTTTTATGGATATCAATTTAATTTGATCTCAATTGTCTTTGGATAGTTTACACCATTTGCATAACAGTGTCGTTATGGAACTACAATCGTGCACCACAACCACAACACTTGGGATTGTGCACGAACATACAATGTAGGAAGTATTGCAACATGACAAGATGTAGTTAGTAGATGAGAAGAAGCAGGTTATCAATAAAGAAATGGGACTATGTGTAGCCATTGAAGCAGTATATAGGCAGGTCGTGTCGGATCCTATGAAGGCTAATACCCAAGTAGAAGGTCAAGTAATAAATATTAGAGAAGTTACACAAGAGCTAAAATAACAAATTTAGAAGTTAAAAGCACAGTAGAGGCCATAGAATCCACCTGAAGAATGATTGTGTCATGCCGAAGAAAAGAGACCTCGTACGCACTTTGTGCAAATATAGCAATTACATGAGCAATGCCAAATTTTCTATGAAGAGGGAATGAATTTGTGGACCAATATCTTACAAATCCAAGAATTAAAGGATATCGTTCAAAAATTTCATGTTGCAGAGGACAAGGTAGAAAGAATTGTTTCCAGTTTGGTTGATTTGACTATAGCCGAGAAAAATATTGTTATTACTGAGAAGTTATAGTTGGAAAAGGAGATTAAGAAAATGAGGGACATTAAGCAAGAATTATCACGTAAAATATAATACTTACAGGTGAATCCTTGTGGATTACAAATAGAGTTGGGACAATACAAGAAGAAATTAAGACCATCATGGGGGACATCATGAGCAATGTCAAATTTTCTATGAAGAGGGAATGAATTTGTGGACCAATATCTTACAAATCCAAGAATTAAAGGATATCACTCAAAAATTTCATGTTGCAGAGGACAAGGTAGAAAGAATTGTTTCCAGTTTGGTTGATTTGACTATAGCCGAGAAAAATATTGTTATTACTGAGAAGTTATAGTTGGAAAAGGAGATTAAGAAAATGAGGGACATTAAGCAAGAATTATCACGTAAAATATAAGACTTACAGGTGAATCCTTGTGGATTACAAATGAAGTTGGGACAATACAAGAAAAAATTAAGACCATCATGGGGGACATGGGGAAATGGCTTCCCTTTTCCATGTCACTTAAGGTATATGTCACAGTTATTACACAATATACTCAGATGCAATCAAGGGTTGGCAGTGTGCATAATTCCCTCAAAGTATTGAAAGAGATGGCTAAGGAGAAAATCGCTTCATTGAAGACTAGCTGAGAAGCTCAGGATGAGCCACAGGTTTTTGTTGGGAGCCTATGGGGTTAGTTTTGGGTTAATAGAATTGAAGACAGTTTGAGGCATTTTTGGTAGTGCACGCAAAAAGGTGGAGCAGAAACTACAAAGAGGAACAATTTGCATTTTTGTCGTATAAAGAGGAGTGCACAGAATCAATGCAGACAGAAGAATTGCGTGGAACAAAGAAGCACATGAAAGTGGAGGAGCTAAAATGGTTAAGTTTGACTACATCTTCAAACTTGGTTTAATTTGGTCCAAAATAGCAAGGAAAGGGTGTCTGCCCATGTTAATGGTTTCTTTTAGTATTTCCCAAGGTATCCAAGTCCGTGTAATTATGTATAAATCGAAAAAAGCCAAAGGGATTCAGGTTGGTTGATTAGACAAGTATTTGTGTGGTTAGATGATTAGTTGTTATTTCTTAGTCGTCGATAAGTTGAGTAACTCTAGTTGGTTATTGTATGTTTGTAATTTCGTGAGTAGGTTGGTGGGTCGAGATGGATTGAGTCTATAATGTGCCTATATTGTGCTCAAGACTCCCTTTTCTCAGTAGTGAAATGTGTTTGGAGATTGATGTGTGATTTTTTATGTGTCTTATAACATATCTGCATGTCATATTAATTGTGCTTTTAATGATGGATACAAGTTATATATATATATATATATATATATATATATATATAGATAGAGTAGCGTTTTGAAAGTTGTTATGAATATGTGTAATTGGGGTTAGCATTTGAATTGGGTATGGTATAATGCTTGCACATATTGGATTCCAATTCCCCTCGTTATTGTATAAGTATGGTTCTTGAAACCCCCATAGGCTCCTATGGTGATACTGCGCTTGTTTTACAGATGATTTCAAAAGGGCCAATATCCAATGGAGTTTGTTGGTCACGTTTCGTGCATTAACCCAGGTTGGATCACACAAAAGTGTCAACAACATTGATAGGCCTTCTCTATGTTGTGTAATATAAACAAACTTACTTCATTTTGAATTGTTATACTCAATCCAGTCAAACACCTTGATACTTGCTATATTCCATCTTCATTGTGCCATGCTCATATACTTAGTTTCTAAAACTCCTCTATGTATTCCTTAACACTGGCTTCTCTTTGCTTCAAATTATACAATCTTTGAAACAATTTGATGTGATGGTCATTATAAAAATCTTTTCCTTCAACCTTGTGACCATTCCATCCCATGATTTTATCTTCTCCTTACCTCTTTGTTTTTTGTCATCCAACACATAATCCCACCATAGGGACATTTGATCTTTCAACTTTCTACGTGCATATTTCACCCTTTTGTCTTCTTTTGTATCTTCAAATTCGAAGTATTTCTCCATCTCAGAGATCTAATCCAACAATTCATATGGATTCACGTCACCATTATAGGTTGGAGGACCGAAGCAGTGTCCATATTTTACTTTGGTTATGGTTCGAATGAAACTTTTGTCCCCGTAGTCAATTTTAGGTTGATTTATTCCTTCTTATGCTTAAACTTGTTCTTCTTATTCATCACTAATATCTTCAACACGGACACTCCTACATTGTGTTGTCTCAACAGCTTTAATCTCAGTTATTATCCCTCTCAACATTTTCATCATAGTGAGGTTTCCTTCTCTTCATTCCCCTCCTCTTCTACCACATCCACGTTGCTCCAATGTACATAAGTTCTCCATAGTATAGGTCTTCTCTCTTCTCCTCTTACCCACCACAAATATCCTCAGAACTTTGTATCTTCTAATACTCTCAATTCTCAATCCCAATTTGATAGCTCACAGCAATTCACACAAGGATCAACTTGAGTAAACAACAGTGGAAACAAAGTAATTTTATTAAATAGATATCAAGGAGTCATTTACAGTTCTTCTAGGATTTAACCTTTGGTAATTATCACATTTGAGAAGCTCAAACCCCTTTTTCCTCATTGATTCCTCCTTGAAGTATCTCTTCCACTGATTAACTCCTCTCAACATAGGAGATAATTTCAACTTATTCTATCTATTCCCCTTCAACTGCAATGCTTCATCTCCTATGCTTTCATATGCGTAAGGGCCTCCTTAAGTCTTGGTTACATGCCTACTTGGGGACCAAGCGCACTCATTCAAAGAGGGGCCTCCAAATTCTAAAATCATGATCAGTGTTGAATAATAATGTTAATGGACATTAACTCATCAGGAACTAACACATTCACAACTTAATTGAATCCCCTTGGGCCCAATGGGCTCTAATTGGTCATAATACATAGGGCCCTTTGGCTCATCAAACATGAAACAAGACTCCAAATTATCTCTCCTCCAAAGCCATATGTTCCTTGATTTGCTGAGGGCTTAAATGGTCTAAATTTATTCTCAGGAGATCAACGACTCTCGACCATTATGGGGCCTTTCATGGTTCCAAGCTACAACAATTTCAAATCTGCACCAATTTCAAGTTTGCACCAGTTTTATGCTTTTGTTCTTGGTCAAACGATGTTCGATCCTGTCTTTGTGACAAGGTTGTCACAAACCAACCACAAACCAAACTAAGTCACTTTTATTATCAAGTTATTTTGAGACCTGGAAGGCTAAGGAATTTGCTCCATTTACTTCCATCATAATTCATAATCTAAAAATACACAATATTCACAACACCCAAACTCAACTCAGAAAGAAAATATGTGTACAAGTGATGAGGATTGCAAATTTACCCAAGATGCTCTTGTGTCATCTACCCTTACATCAATACATTCCATTGTCTTTCTTAGTCTTTTGTTGTATCACTTGAAGCTTTTTATTCTATATGAGTAACGACACAGGATTTCTTTGTCAACTCTAGAGCCAAACTTTCCCAAATTATCTTCACGCCTCTTGATGTAACACTTGCTTACAAAGACTCTTAGATGATGGATTGAATTTGATCTACCTCTCAATAACTCATAGGTGGGTCTTACCACTATTAACACTGAGTTGAACTTTGTTTGATATGTAGACAGTTGTTTGACTTGCTTCTCCAAAAAGGTTTTTGGGACCTTTGCTTCATCCATCATAGCTCTCTCCATATCTTGTATTGATCTATTTTTTCTTTCAACTACTCCATTCTATTGATGGGTTTTGGTTATTGAGCATTGTCTTCTAATTCCATTCTCTTCATAGAAATCGTCAAATTCATGTGAGGTAAACACTCCTCCTCTATCAAATCTCAATTATTTGATCTTTAGGTCCATTTCGTTTTCAAAATGAGCTTTGAATACTTTCAACTTGCTAAGGGCTTCTGAATTTTTCTTAAGCAGCATGATCCATGTTTCCCTTCTATAATCATCATTAAAGAGTATGAAGTACCTTTATCCTTTTAAGGTTTTAGTTCTTGTAGGGTCGCATACATTTGTATGAACTAGCTACAATGGTTTAGAAGATAAATATTATTTTGTCTTGAAGTGGACCCTTGTCTACTTCCCAAACTGCCATGGTTTGCATATGAAATCATTTGAATTTGATATCTTTGGCATGTCTGTCACTACTTCTATCTTGCTAATTTTTACTAGGTTTTCAAATTTGATATGTCCCATTGTTCTATGCCATAACCAACTTTCATCCACTTTTCTCATGCAACATTTTTCTTTGGCTTAATCAAGAACATATACATTGCTAGGAGTTCTAATTTCTTTGGTTATCACTTTCCTTATTTCACATCCCTCAAAGTGAAATCTGAGGTCATATCCTTGGTCATACATTTGACTTACACTCAGAAAATTATGCCTTAGACCATCAACATATAAAACCTTTTTAGCCTTAGTCCTTCCATTAAGGCTAATGATTCCTTTACCTTTTATCTTGATTGGTGTGATATTTCCAAACGTTACAATTCCTCCTTTATCTTTCTTTAAGGAAAGGAATTTTCTCTTTCCCCTATCATGTGCTTTAAGCATCCATTATTAATATTCCATTTCCCCTCTTAATTATGAGCCTACAATGCAAATCCACATTCTTCATATTTTTTTGGCTTCTTTTTCCACTTAGTGTTTTCTTCTTGTTGAAATTGCTTAGGAAACTATTTCCTGGGGGGGTTTATGAATTTTCTTCTACATTCACTTGCCTTGTGCCAAAAACTATTACAATTATAAAATTCAATTTCATCCAATAGAGGAGAAAATTCATTGTTTTTGCTAGTATCTGAATTCCTGAATCTAGGCATTAAGAACTAGCTAGATATAACATTTTTATTTATGATATATCTATGGGATCTATAGTTTATAGCCTTATGACCAAAGTTATGACATGAGAAACAATAGCCAAAGAATATATTTGGGTATTGAAAGTGTACCTCCTTCATGGAAGAGTGGTTCTGCTAAACCCTTTATGTCTTTCTTGTTGATTCTTTGGTTTACCTTGAGTGTCATTTGTGGAGCTGATAGGATCATTTCTTTGTTGGTTATTCTTTTTGTCAATGCCTCTATTTACCTCGGTTGACCTTCCTTTGAGTGCATTTGCATAGCTAATGAACTCTCCTTTTTCAAGGGGCTTTATGCTGGACTCTACATTTAAGATCTCATGGTGCTTTTTGTAACCCAAACCTTTCTTAATTGTTGGTGATCTCTGATTACTAAGGATATTATCGAGGGTTTCAAATCCATTTACAAATATTAAATTCAAATGCACTTAAGTTGTAGATTTTTCTATATCTCTTCTTAGAAAGACTCCCTCTACTTCAAGCCTCTCACAATTTCTCTCCCATTCTATCAGCTAATTAGAAAGGATTTCTTCTCTTCTCTTTGCCTCTTTAAGTTGGGTCTTCATAAGATTGATTTCCTCCTCATTTGTAGTTTAGCCTCTTTTTTCATATCTCTTTTCTATCTCCTTCTTAAAGATGTGTTCTCATATTATATCCTTTCACAACTCTTTTGCTTCTCCCTTAGCTACTTTATTAGGATTTCTTCAATTATTTTGGCTTCTTCTAATCGATCCTTTTGGAGATTAATTGATTCTTCATCAAAACAATGATTTTCTTTTTTTGCATTCAGCAATTGTTCCTTCAATCATTTTCTTTTTCTCCTAGCATTCCTTATTTCATCCAAAGCACTAATCAGTTCTTAAAAGGTCAACTTATTCCTCGGTATATGAACTAACTTTGTAATTATATTAGTTTCTATTGCCATGAGCAGACATTCATCTAGCTCTTCTTCAAATCTTTGTTTGTCTCTCTTATGCCAAGCAGTTGGCTTCTTTGGAATAGAAGTTATTCTTCTTCTTTGACTTTCCCTTCTTATATTTATTAGATCTGCTTATATTCTTATGCTCTCTTTCTTTTTCATGATATTATACTTTAGGATAAGGACATTGAGAAGAAAAATGACCAATTTTAGAAAATAAAAACATTCAAGATGAAACTTACCTTTATACTTGTCAAATCCCCTTTTTAGCTTCCTCACAAATTGAGCTACATCCGGATCTAACTCATGGCTGGAGAAATCTTGATTTTCTTTCATTTTCTTTGGGACATTAAAGGCAGCCTCCTTTGGTCCTGGCCTCTCTTTTCCAATCCTCATTTCATATGTTGTGAGAATTATGTATGGTTTTTCCATCTTTAAGTAGTTTAGGTTGTTCATCTCCTCGGTGGATGAAATATTTGCATTGAATCTCATTGGAAGAGATTTCAGTAATTTTTTACAGCCACTGCTTCATCAACCCTTTCATTAAGACCTTTAATGGTATTTACAACTTCATCAACTCTAAGAAAGAATCTTGCAATATTTTCATCTTCATTCATCTTTAGACTTTCAAACCTCATTATGTGTGTTTGAAGTTTAGCTTTCTTTACCTTTATCATATCCTTCGTAGTTGCTCTACATCTTATCCCAAATCTCCTTGGAAAATTTACAATGCATTACCTTAACAAATTTAGATTCAACAAGACCACATAGAATTGCATTCATTTCCTTTGCATTGTTTGTAAAGGCCCTTCTTCCATCTGGATCTATTGGAGGAGTTACTAGAATTATGTATCTTCAATGGACATCAAAATGTTAACATTAAGAGAAATTAAACAAGAATACATTCTTACTTTCCAGAATGTATAATTTGTACCAAAAATAGGCACTATGTTTGAAAAAAAAATCCTTCCTGACTGACCGTTGATTGCCCTAATATATACCTTACAACAGTTAGATTGTTCCTAAAGGAACCCACTTTTGTACAAATTGTTGGATTAACAATTACATTGAGAGGGAGGTGAATCAGTATAATACAATTTTACACTATTTAATATTTTCCATCACAAAATAACATATCATTCACAAAAGAGAATTGAACACGAGATATATGAGGAAACCCATTCAAGAGAAAACCACAAAACTTCTTTTAATTATTTGATTGAAGCAGGCATCAACCTAGAGGAGACACCAATCCCCTCGGCTTTGTAAACACCAATCTCCTCATATTTGTAAGCACCAACTTGCAAGAGACACCAAACCCCTCAAATTTGCAAGCACTAGAGAAACCAATCCCCATTAGATCTGTTGATCCAATTCCTTTTACCTTCTAGATATTTGTGTCATCACATTTTCATGCTGGATCGAGAGGCGCCTTTTACAATTCCTACACTTTAGCAATATTTAATTCAAATATTTATCCTCTCTTTCCTTTCTCTGCATCATCCTACTCTTTCTATTTCACTCGCAATATTCTATCCCAAAGTACAACACATCACTTTGTTCCTTGCTCTTTACTCACTCAAATATCGCACTTTTGAATTGGCCACACTTTGTTTATGTATGTGTGGTCTCATATCTACAAATGCTCTCGCTTTGTGATTTATATTTCCTCTCTTACATAACCATATCCCAACATTTTTCTTATACTCTCGCACAATTCTCACACACACATTACGCTTGTGCTCTCCACATGCTTATTCTCTCCTTATGCATGTGCTTCCCTCACTCATACTCTCTGATGGCATATGTGTATGACATTTCTATGGTCACCACACTCCACTTCTCTTGCCAATTAATCATACATAGATATGGCATAAGAACATTTATCTCCTTTTCTTAGCTTGTTTCCTTACCGATGCCTTTACTCACCTTCAAAACCCTTCCTCATGACTTGGCACTATGACCATGGGTTTAATTCACTGTTGCAATGAATATAGTATCAAGGGCTTAGCAGTCATGAAAGATTTGTTACATAAGTGGATCATCGGATGCCAGATTTACCTTCTATTAGACTCTGGCCCCTAGTGCTGAGCACTTAGCCCCTCGTGCCCTAGGGCTAGGACCCTGGTCTTAACTTAGCTTTCTAATGTATCTGGAGTCTAGGTATTTTTCTAATTGAAAAAACTACTTCACCGGTAAATCACCTAATACCCTGATGTCCTCTTTTTACCAAAACTTCAACCATTGAAACCTTGACATATGTCCATTGCTTCACTTAAATCTGGAATCAAAACCATTTTCTAACAATTACACTTGGTTCACACTTGTATTATTGGATGCCCAAATGACTTTTCATTCACATTTCGTTGCGAAATATTGAACTAGAACTGTGCTTCAACTACCTCCATCAAATCTGAGATCTAGGTTGAACAACCCAACGGTTTACTTCAACACACTCATGGATGGCCAAATGTTTGGATAACTTTATAAAACTTTAGCTCTGAACTGGGACCCGTGATTTGCCACATCACTTTCCATATCAGTTTTCGCTTCACTTTCCAAGTCACCTTCTATGACTAACCTAAGCCTACCACATGTCTTCAAGCTAACCTATACCTGCCACATGTTACTAACATAATGTCTAGAATTGGCCATCCAAAAATGTTTTTTCTACCTGCCACATGTCATATCCTAATTTTGCCACGTCATCACCTCTATCACCTGTTTTCCACATCTCCAACTACCACATATCCGCTAGCTAGAACAAAAATCCAAAATCCAAGTACTTTGATAAGATGTTATTTTGGTGCACCACTGGATGGCCTAATGCTCAGATACACGCAAGAGGACTTAAAACATCTAAGAGGCCTAGATACATGCAAGAGGCCCATATTCAAACAAACTTTGAAATTCAACTTAAGTGTTTAACTTGCTAAACAGACACACGAATCATGGTTTTATGATGGTTTAGTGGCCTCTAATGAGAACTCCCCTTGAACTTGAAAATCATGTGTCTACTGGGAATTCTTCTTGAACTTGACATCAATGAAAACACATTCAGAAATAATTACACATAATAAAAGTTAAGTTACATTGATCCTACTTACAACATGTTTTTGTGAGGTCCAATTATCCTAACCTTTATATAGTACCAACATATTGTAAAAGATTTCAAAGGGCATTTTTTGTGAGCACAAGTCTTTCTTGTGAGCAAAAGCTCACAAGGTCTAGTTTTAGCTACCAATTATTCTTGTTTGTGCCCATAATGGTATGCATTGTTCCACATTTATAGCCTATCTAACTAGCCCTATATCAAATAAGAATAAGTCCAAAGTGAAGCCTTCCACTACCTACAAAGGCATGCCATCAATAAATGTTTCGCATGGCAACATTATCTTTGTCAATTACAGCTAAGAACAAGGTTAACCACTCCCGTCAAGCTTTGAATCATCACTCTAGCAAAGACGCAATCCTAAACAAAGTTTTCCCCATTTTGAAAATGACTCCAAGATCAAGCTCCTTCATTATGACAATAAATGAGTTCATTAATGACTACAAAAATGTTTTGATCTCTAAATTTAACAAGTTTTTAACATCGTTCGTAATTCTCGTCAAATAAACTGACTCGAACTCAACTTTAGCACATAAGATAATGTTCTAAAGATCTCTTTATTACATATTTCAACAACCTAGAAAATTGTTTAAAGATCATGAAGGGACTATGTTTATAAGGCAAAGCTAGTCTCTTCTTCAAGCCATGGTTCCCAATTTTCAACTTGCTTCAATGCCCATTCCTCAACCCAATTTGGGTTAGATTACTACATCTCCCCTTCACTTGTGGTAAAAGGAAATCCTTTACAAGATTGGAAATTCTAGAGATAAATTTATTAAGATTGATCCAAGCTATAAGAATATATGCATTTACTTCTACACTAGGTCTATATAGAACTTGACTAAGTAAAGACCAGCTTTATAATATCATAGTGTTAATATTCTAAATGGAAACAAATTTCAGTAATAGGCTTTGTATAAAGCAAGTCCATCTAAAGTAAGCATGCCTGTAGGCTAAGGATACTCATATAAGAAAAAGGAAGAATAACAAACACAACAACTACAAGAGTCCAATGGTGAAATCCCAAAGGGTGGCACTAAAAAGGGATGTAAGACAACAAATCCTATAACTCCAATTAATGTCCTTGTCCTACCTTTGAGGGGTGACACACTAATATAAATACAATCATGACAAGTAAATCATCCCTACATAGTTCATTACCCCCATAACTACCTCTCAAGGGCTAAAGAGGAGGGGGTGAATTGCATAACTCAAACTAAAAATGGAAATCAATCTTGTTTGATTCAATCAAATGTTGTGATGAAAATAGCATTATTGAAGACTCCATTAACCTCAAATCAATCAATTGAATGGATATAAATAAGGAAAAATACTTGTGGGGGATGTACAAGGAAACATATTTGTTTATAAGACCCTCAACCAAGAGATTTAAAATAAGGATGGCTACCTTTGAATGTTGTAAAGGAAACCAAGCTAGTATTTGGCCTCTAGCTTAATTAGTCATTTAAACTAGACAAGGGATTGAAAGTTAAATATCTACGTTGAAAAATGCAGCAAGAAAGTCTCAATTTGATTTTGCCATGATTAAATTGAGAAAAAATGAAATTCCACATCAACAAACAACATGGAGGAGTTAACTGAGGTGACATGCCTCTTGTCACTCAGTTAGCTCCGTTAATTTGATTTAGGGGCATGAAGTTCATTTATGTGTAGTGATTTCTAAATTTTAGGAGCTAGGTTGAGTTAATTTCAGTTGAAATCAATTAAACTAGTTCTAACTGTTAATAGAACTAGTTGGTGGTCAGTTAAGTATTGGGACATCAGTCTAACTCAGACTTCGTCTATTTAATTGATCAATTAGCTAATAATTAGCTCACGCATGCAAAGAATATGAGTTTCCCAGTTGTGGTGGAGTTTCCAAGGCAGTTAACCAATAGTGGTAAAGTGTACAAGTGTTTTATTCGTCAAGTGATCAACCCTGAGGAATTACACAAGCATTTTGGAGGATATTCCTAATTAATAGGGGCCTATTTCCTCAGGAATTGTGCAAGGAAATAAGGGCTCAAACAAAGACAAAAAAGTGACTAAGTATGGGTCAAAGCTTCTCAGTGAGCAGACAGATTGGTTATTCACTTGCAGGTTGTGCTCAGTTAAGAAAAGCAATTGTAATACATCTTTGTTCATCATATTAATGCAAGCAAGCAAGGAGGTTTTTAGCATATTGTTTTCCCCTAAAAAAAATATTGTGTGCATGTGTGTTATTTCTCATTGCATGTTTGTGATTGATGTTCTAAATTGTGGATTGAATTACACATAGCAGTAGAGTAAGTTTGTGTTTTATTATTTTGATTGAAATTTCATGAACAGTTGAAAATCTACACCATAATTTATACAATCTAATCCTTATCCTAAGCTTCACAAGGATCAAAATGCTTGGTATCAAACCCAAACCCTACAAAGGAAAAGTTAAATTGTAATTTTTTCTATCAATAATGAGTTTTTCTCCTTATCAAAAAAGAGTCTAAAGATCCTAAAATGATAACAAGGAAGCTCATTTGTTTTCTTATTTATCTATCAAAACATTGTTCTCAACATCAAAGAAAAAAAATAAAATAAGCATGTTACGCTTTAACATAAGCTTGGACTTTGGTGTTCTTGTTTATTTTTCATCCACTTAAGCTTTGGTCTTCTTGTGTTTCTTGTCACATTCATAAAGAATTAAATCTCCAAATTTAGCAACCATTGATTATTCCCACTTGAACCATTGGCTTTCATGCTTACCTTATCAAATCCATCAAGCAAATTTGAGTTCAATTCACTCTAAGATTATTCACTTATAACATATATAATCCACTTAGCATAACTAGCCTTAACTCTTTTGTGTGGCTTTGTTAAATTTATTTTCTTAAAAATTCTTATTTAACCTTCTAAACTTTTCCCAAGAAGAATTCATATGCAATACATACATTAGTTCTTCATCCCACCAAACTTGCTTTTTCTAAAGATCTCTTCTTAAGGGAATCTATGTGTATGAGATTCACTAGTTATCACCAAACTTATTTTCATAAGAGGTCTTTATTTTCATAAAGGTTTATGTTGAACATAAAAGACCAGGGCTCCAAAATAAATTGTCCAACATTAAATCCTTATAAAATTATGGGCAATAATGTGAGATAAACCCTACAAGAATCACAAGGACAATCTATATGTGCATTTGGTTGGCATATATTTCTATTTATTTAGATCAATTTACTTTATTTTTTGATAGGTTTCTAAAGAGACAACCTATATTTGATCTCCTTCCTAGGTATGTGCATTTGGTTGGAAAACAATTTCTCCACCCGCTCCACTTTTCCTACATTTGTTAGTAAAAGTAAAGGCCCAATCCCCATACCATCTAAGTCCTAAGGTCTAGAGATCCTTTAATCAACAAAAATTCATCCAAACTATCATTATCTCTCAACATCTTTGCCCTCGAATTCCTCAATTATTCTATTCAATTGATATATCCTTCCACTCAAATTCATGGATCATCAACCAAAACAAATCCCAAATGCAAAATTTTGGTTGTATTACAAGTACAAAGTGTTAGAAACCATGAGATAGAGGATTTACAATGAATTCTCCGAACAAACCCTAATCCAATAAACATGTTGATAGTAACACCATAAAACATGTCAAGAAAGTGCAACAAGTAGAGCAAATTAGTGTAGGTGCCCTTTGGCAAAAGAATGATTAAACAAGGGGAAGGCAAGAGCAAGAGGGGTGCTTTATAACCTTGATGGAACGATACAAACAAGGTTCGCCTAGGGATTGGGGAAGGCAACAAACAATCAAGCTGAAGCCTTATCGCTCTGGCAAGCACTTAAGATAGCTATCTCCAAAGGTATAAGGCATTTGAATATAGTTAGTGATTCAATGGTTGTCATCCAAAGGTGTTCAAGGTCCTTCAAGAACAAGTATCTCATAAACTCAAAAATTTCTCCTATGTTATAAGGATTATGATCCTTCTAAGCAAATCAGATGATTTCAAATTATACCATGTAAAACGTGAGAATAATCAAGAGGCAAATATTCAAGCCAATATTGGAATTACATTAGAACAAGGAGCCTTGATCATCAATCAATCCCAACCTCAAATATGTCGCATCCCTTAAATGATCGGATAAAGTGTCGTTGGGTGATAGTTGGAATAAAACAAGCATTAAAGAGAATAGATCAAACATGCTCATGTATTGTCTCAAGGTCGGGTAGGACTTTCTTAAGAGGCAAAGTCAACAACTGGGTTATGTTAACTCCCAATTGTGAGCTTTTGGAACTTTGTACATTGTTGAAGGCCAAGTGGAACACCTTTCAACCAATTTTAAATGCAAAGGTTGGGCAATGCAAATTAAGTGCATTTCTCCAATTGCTTTGAGTGGAAGTAATTCATACTGAATGCAAAATGGCAATGGCAAGGATGGTGGATCCTGTCGTGTTTGATCTGCAGTGTGAGAATGATATTAAATGTGATAGGATGTGCACATAGATCCACGAGAAACAAAGAATTGGGTGAAACAACTAAACCAAAGAATAATTTGTGTGCAAGGATTGCTTGCAAAATGGCCTTTGCAAGTCTCAACAAAAGCAACAATAGTGCAGAGGAGCAAGGAAATTCAAACAATGAAGATATGGTTGCCATGGTAGAAAAGACAAGAAAGCAAGTAATTCAAAAGGTACAAGATCAAATGACGATGATTTTGACTCATCTTGTTGGGATTGGGAGGGATCTAGAGTTTCTACAAAAAGCAATGGAGCATCTAAACACTAGTATGATTAACTTGAATTTTAAGGTGGACAATATGGAGGTAAAAGTGGAAACAACAACTATTAGAGTGCTTAAAGAGGTCTTCAAGTTAGGAGAAATGGCTACTCCCAATACTCAAGCAAAAGGGGAGGTAGAACAAGAGTGTCATGAGTCTAAGCTAATCATGGTCCCTAATCAAACTATGGAAGTGGGCCAAGAGGACAGTGCACTAGAGAAGATGGAAAGCAGCAAGTAAACAATCCCTTTATAATCTATATGTTTTGTTGATTTGTCAAATTGTGGGGTCTTTTGGAGAAACTATAATATAAGTGTTCTAAGTAGAATAGTTATAAATAATAAGGGTAATATCAAATACTCTCGTGATTTATCTCTCCAAACTTTTGAATCAAAACAAATATTGAATGTAAGGGACCTGGCCCATTTCCAGCTTTGATATATAAAAATGCTATCCATTTCCTTGAAGAAAAAAATGATTACACAAACTTCAATGTGATGATGTCACAAATAAGAGATGTGGTATATTTACACCACTCCATTGGGATTAATGTGCTAACCTTAAGGAGGCTAGGCCACATGTAAAAAATTTATGATTAATGACTACTACCCACATGTCAACTCATTAAGAGCCTTAACTACCCATGAGCCAACACATTGAGCACCTCAATTACCCACTAAGTGGGTTGACATGTGGACAACAAGTAAATATTAGCTAAAATATCTCAACACACCCTCTTAAGCTAAACCCGAGGCCACAAAGACAACAATACATCCATAAACTATCACAAAAAGTCACAATACCACCCACCCCCCAATAATTTTAAGTTGGGAACATCAAAAGCCAACTCATGAAAACAACCTTCATCATCTTAGGTATTATGATGTGTGATGTTGGTGCAATAGGTAAGCTATGGTAATAGGTTACAACACTTTCATAATTAGTGTCTAAGATGAAAGTACATCAAATAATTGTCATCATATACATTTTCCACCATTGAAATGATTTTATTTAAATGTAGAGGTAGAGAAAGCTTCCCCAACTTGTACATGCACTCCTTTTCATCAAAATATCCAAAGCCAATAACTTTGAATTTGTCATTAATGTCTTTAATTATCCATATATCTAACCAAAATTGAACCTTTTTATTAGTGTAAGTAATGCAATAATAGAGAGAAGATTGGATCTCACTCCAAAAACATGGAAACATCTTTGTATTAAGCATTATTAATGTATACAATACCACAACCAAAGAGAAGGAGACTAGAGTGATCACCAACAATCACATGCTTACTTCTACATTGATCACTATAATAAGAGGTGTCAATGCTTCATCATATATATGATAGCCCCAAAATTTGTAATCTATTTTTCAACAAATGTGGACAACAACAAAATAATGTGCACAATGAATTGTGGCATATTCACCAACCTTATCTTCAAAAATATTATCATTTCAACTATATATCAATCAATATCTTCAATCTTTTGAATTTAGAAACAACAATTATTGAACAAATATCCTTCCTAATAGCTATATAAACATATTGACCTCTTCTTTTTGGAAAAGTTGGAGTGTCCCCAATGACAAATGTATACATGATGGGATAGCCTTAGTGTGGGAATGCTCTCATGGACACAATTCACCAAAGTTTCTTAAGGTGTGTTGATACTAGATAACATTACAAAATACATTTTACAAAGAAGAAACCCAACTTGGAAGAAAATGGTGTTCACTATCCAAAATAGGTTGCAGAAAGCATATCAAACTTACAATGCATTCTTGTTGATTGCTTGATGAATAAGATCAAGTTCCACATATAAAATTATCAATCCAAGAGCTTAATCCTTCTTCAAACATATATAATGATAATGGTCATTAGTTCCAACAAAAAATAATTTCTCCAAATACATCCATAAACATGTCTTAAAAAGTAGAGTTTCCATTTAAACAAACCATGCATGATATGTAACCCAATTGACATAGATAAAAAGTCAATGTCCATCCACAAATGTCACAATACCAATGCAAATCAATACTTTATGGGTAAATTAAAGGGAAAGAGAGTGCATTGCCTTTAAAGATAGATCAAAATGACAAACTTTCTCAAACTCAACAAAAAAACAAGAAAAAATTGGCAAGCACATTAGTGAAGATAAGGGTGAAAACCCCCAACAAAAAAATTATTGTCCAAAAATAACATGAACAAAGGCTTTGATGCCATGTTAAAAATCATGTTGTAAAAAATCTATATTGAATTCTCTAACAAACTCTAACCCAAAAACAAGTCAAAACAACAACACCAAAAAACTTTAAGAGAGCATAACAAATATAGCAAATTAGTACCATTAAAAGAATGATACAAATTGAATGTGATGATGTTACTAATTAGGGATGTTAAGATTAAGATACTAACCACAAAGAGGCTAAGTTAACCTTACCCAAAATTACAAAAAAATATATCTATAATTAAATATAATAATGGTACAACTACCCACAATTGAACCCATTAAGAACCTCGAATACTCACAAAGTGGGCCAACACATCATCACAAGTGAATATTGTTCAAAATATTACCACAAATAACCTTAAATTGAAAAATATATACCATATAATTCAACAAAGCCATGCCACAGGCATTTACATTCAATTAGAATGGCTACCCAAATTTTAATTTTAATGAAGATTGTGCTCATATAAACTATAGTAATTTTTATTAGCTCAATGGACCATGAATTGCAAATAGGAGATCTTGGAGTCAAATACTCAAATACAAAATAGATATGATTAGTTAATACTCAAAACTCTTACCTATACTTTACACCAACAATTTACTTTTGTTACCACCTAACAGTGATGTACTTTTGTTACTACTTTACTTTTATTACCACCTAGCAATGATGTACTTTTCTTACTACCTAGTAATGATGTACTCTCTAAGGGTTTCCTATACACACTTACATGCAGAAAAGTTATTATGATATTCTTCACATTTTGAGGCCATAAAAAGGTCAAAGGAAATGACATCATTAATTGTGTTGAATTTAACTTGACTTGGTTGATAATATGTAAGATTCATATTAATATTTTAATCATGGACAAATAGCAACCAAGTTAATGTGCAAAATGAGATTATGCACCAAAAAAAAATGTTTCACAACCTCAATTTTGAATGACATTTTAACCAGCTGGTTTATGTGAAAAGAATGGCAAGAGTCCTCTATTCAAATATGCCTGCCCTTAAGAGTTTCAAGGCTCTACTCAATACATAATACACATTGTTGAGCACAAATTGTATCAAATGAAAGAATAGAAAATGGAGTCTACATTCTCTTTAACATAAAGAGATTTGGGACTCATATCCAAGGATTTAGGACTTCTGATACAGTGTTAGTTGTCGTTGCATAGCCGCATAACAAATAGAATAAACCATGTGAATGGGATTCAATGAACATCAAATTTGTCAAGAAACAGCTTTGAAAGCACCCAGAGTTGTAATGTTTTGAACCCAAGCATAACGCATTGGTGCATAATCAAATATATCCACAATTGATGTCTTCGCAATCTATCAATATTACAAGATTGGCACATTCTCTTGATCTGCAACATCCTTGAACTTACCACCTGAAATTAAAAAATGGGGTTACTAATAGTTCCCCTCTTCCTTTCCTGGCTTAACTACGTTAAAGAGTAAGGACATGAATAGTAATATCACAATGGGATATTATGACATCCAGACAAATCACATATTGATAGTTAAAGAGTGGTCATTACCTTTAGAAATTGAAGAGCTCTGCATGGTGATAGATCTTGCAGCATCATTAGGCTTTAAAGAAGCTGAACTGTTTGTCATAACGAATGGGCAAAGCAGTGAGAAGGATACCCATTTGTGCAGAAAAGAAGCAATAAGTCTACCACTAGAAAATGAAAGATAAATGCATACTGACAGGTAACGAACTTAGCATAAATATATGCTTCTCACCTTGAATGTTCATGTCTTTCTTGGCGAGAATTCCCATCCCTTTAGGGATAGGAGAATCAGGTTTAACTGGACTTTGGTTTGCATTTGTACTTGTTTGGATCTCATCAAATTCCATGCTGTTACGAAATTTTAAAATCACAGGAAAATGGTAAACTTGAGAAATCCTGAATTAGAGATGGATATTGCCTTAACAATGTAGTGGTAGCAATGCTAAAAAAAAGGATGAAAAGGTTGTAAAAGCTATTCATTGCAATGCATTATGACCTGCACAATAGTAAAATATGAGAATAAAGTTATGATGGATACCTAATTTCTGCTGTTTGATCCATCGAGGCAACAGCATCTGGACATGCCAACTCTTCTGAATCAAATTGGAAATCAACAAGGAAATCTGACATGAACTTCTCAAAATCAGCATCCATAGGAGGTATGTCAACCAAATCAAACTGCCCAACATCCATTTCATCATTTCCATATGAAGTATGGCACGTAGATGACAGGTCTGTCGGTGTTTCCTTGGGGTTTGATTTAATTGGGCTTCGTGTTGAAGTTGCAGCAGAACTGTTGAAATCTAACCGACTCTTGATGTTTCCCCTTTTTCCAACCTTCCTGGGGTTTAGCTTACTTGGAGACAAGGAACGACCAGAGTTCTTATCCTTAGAGGGGCCTTTTGGAGTTACAAATGCTGTGGAAGAGTCAAAACTATTTTCTGTAGAAATACTGGCATTCCCATTCCTAGCAACTCCATTATCCAGATTTGCTACTTGTCCATCTAAAATATTGTTCTGCATCTGAACAGATGATGATGCAGCAGTAGCAGGTATGCCGACAGAACCAGACAAGGCAGCATTTGTAGTCATCGGATATGAACCTTCTGTAGGAGAAGCAGCAGGAGTGGCAGCTTGGATGCAAAATGCTTGTGGTGGGGTTTGAGGGCAAGATGAGTAATCATTGGGCATCTGAGTACTTGTCTGAAGGGATTGATGCCATCCTTGTGAAGGTGCAGCAGGAGATGGATGATTATGGGAAGTCTTTATAGACATTGATGATGAATCATTTTGGGGCATGGGCATCAATAAAGGACTTGATGAAGCACTATTGGGTTGGCTATTCCCCAAGCGAGCTTGTGAAGGGGTGGACGTATGGGAAGAGGGTCGACCTACTTGAGATGGTCTGTGAAATACATTTGCAGACATCTGATATCCTTGACTAACTCCTGCAAAAGAGAAATGAATTTTATTCAGGTTAACTACACATGCCTTCTATATATCACATCTATCAATTTGAGCATAATTCAGAGCCATGATCGATAAGATCTCATAAATAAAAATACCGTTTGCTACACTTTTGAGCCCCATTGACCTACTTTGTGTCGTATCTTATCTTAGAGCATAAGCAGAACTTGAAAAATAGATTAATGCAACAATGCGTCAAGCCATGGAGCTAGACCCACAAAAACTTGAAAAAGATTCTAGAATTAATAAGCCTATACCCACTTCTGAAGACCTGCAAACCTCAAAGCCATTTCCTAAAATTGTGATTTATTGCATATTACTGGAAGCAGATAGTGCAGTGGGAACAACACATCCAGCCATTAGGAATGATTCTTTCACTGGGGAGCGTTTTGGGGAAAAAAATATGTACTTAATAGTTCAAACATATTAAAAAGAAAATGTGAGCTTACTTTCTGTAGAAATTGAGGAGTTGACAGACTGTGAAACAGGAGGGCATGCCTTCTTTGCACTAAGAGACGATGTGTCAGTCATAGGACTTGAACTCTTCCGCTTATTGTTTGGCACTGGCAACGCAGAGCGAGTAGCTACTACTACATTAGTTGCAGCAGAAGTGGGTGGGATTGCATAAGGCGCTGCAAGAAAAAACAGAAGTTTTCTGTATTAATATAACATCTTCCAAGATGGAACGCGAAATCACCTGACCCGAACCCACGCCCTCAACAAAGACACAGCAATCACCTGACATTGGGGTTGTCACTTCTGCTTGAGGACTCGGCAAAGCTGAAGAGGAAGCACCAGAAAATTGAGTGCTTATGCTTCCTGGTAACATGCCTCCAGACTGATAAGCATAGATGATGTCTTGCATGCCAAGCAAGAGCTGATCCATTCTGGCTTTCTCTTGACCAAGCGTTATCCTCTGCTCCTTCAATGTTATATAATCATCGAGTATGTCTGCCAAGCTAAGCATGCTTTTGGGCACCTGATAAAAAATAACACAGCCTAATTCGTTAATTTAATGCTGCTGGGGGAGAATGGTCGTTATAATTGCAAAAATCATTACATTCCATGTTACTAATAAAAGGAAACCTAGACTCCTAGCAATCACAGAAGGGCAATTTTTTTAACAAGATCAGAATTGCCGAATCTCATTTTTTATCGTTGTGCGATCCAAGGATACTAGTATTTAATGAAATAAACCAGATCTATTGCAAACAAGAGCTTGAACAAACTGTTTTCTCTAACAAAATGCTTCTTTTAACTACTATGAATTTGAATGAGAAATCTGCATTGAGCATTTTATTTCAAAAGAACAAAGATCCATTGCAAACAAAAGCTTGAACGATCCAATATTTTTTTAACAAACCGCATCCTTTAGGTATCAATACAAGTGCCAAATGCATTCTACCACCACTAGCAAAAGTCAAAATCAGATGGATTTAGAAGCCATGATCGCCCATTAGCCTGATCAATGCCCCTTGTTGAACAACCTGATCTAAAAGCGAAGAAAGAAATAAAAGAGATAAAAGTTGTGACCTGTCTAGGCTGAGCTACGCCAAGCACAGAAGCTGCCTCGGATCTGAATTCGGCGAGTGCCTTGGTGTAATGATTTTCTGCAAGATACCTATCCACAATGAAGGCAACTTGAACTGGTGTGACCTTACCAGTCCCCAGCTTCTCAGGTTTCTTACCCCTCGCTTGCCTGCCCATCTCTTGAACTCCGTTACACTGAAGCAATGGGCAATCAGCTTGCTGATTGATTGATTCAGTCTCACAGAGAACTTAACGACCATGCAAAATTACTCTCATATCTATGACTTCATGCACTGCAAAAACAGAGCAATGGGGATGGGACGAAAGTGCCCACTGAGCTCACAGAAAAAATAAACTCAAACTACGATAGAGCAGCAGCTGAGGATGCTGCAGAAACTCAAAGGAGTGTGAAGAATGAGTGTGGGAAATGCAAGTATCAGCAAGCATTGCCCACGCGAGGTAAAAACAGTGAATGGTGAATGAAGAAAAAGGAGGAGGAAGGGAGGGAATATGCAGAACTAACTACCCAAAAGCCAAAATTTGAAATTTTGGAAGGTAGGAGAGTGTGAGTAGTCAAAGTAAGTTTATTGGCGCCAACAACAAAAACGAACCACCAATTGAAGCCGCATCCTTTCGCGTGAACATTAATTTTTGCCTGCTCAGACGTTCACGTTGGGCGGGCAAAGCCAAATTTAAGGAGCGGGTTATTTTTCCCAAAATAAAAGTATAGCCTGTGCACCTTATAAATTTAGAGACAAAGGTTAAATAAATTGAAAAGATGGGTGATCGCTTTTACCAAAATGACAAAAAAATAAATGTATATCTTAATTTATGTTAAATAAATTGAAAGATGGGCGATCAGTTTTACTAAAATGATAAAAAAAAAAATGTATATCTTAATTTGTTTAGATAAATTAGTTTTTATTAATAAATAATACGTATTTATTTCCCTCCTAAATTATACCTATAATTTAAGGGAGTTTTTAAGTTTGTGTATAGTAAAGTTTCTCCATAAATCATTAAAAAGTAAATGTATGAGTTTTTTTTGCTACTTTAAATCTTTTATTAATAAATATTTTATTTTCCCTCCTAAATAAGAGGTTAGAATGTATGGAAACTTATATCAAAATAATTTTAAAAAAGTGTAGATTTTTTTTAAATGAGTAATTTAAATTTTTCATAAATAAGATATGTATTATTTTCTTAGTAAAGATATAATTGAAAGTAGTATTTAAGTTTAGGTATGAGATTATAGAAGTGGGATGTTGTTAAAAAGTATATGATTTTACTAAAATTTGTGTTAACAATGACTGTAAGGGATATTTACTTTTTTGTAAATATTAATTTGGTTGAAACTTTTTTTTGTCATAAAGTAAGATTTAAAAATGTTTATAATTTATGAAGAGTTCATCTTCTTTGGACTCTAAGAAACAAAATAAAGACATATAGTAAGAGTGAAAGTTTTCCCCCTTAGGAACCACTAATGAGTCATTTTAGGTAGTGCCATTTTTCTTTGAATAATGGTGATGAGTCAATGCAAAATCAAGAATAGTAGACAATGATGGTTGTCTTCACTACCACTTAACAAGTGAGTTATGATAGGTTAATGATGGTTGTCTTCACTATCACTTAACAATTGAGTTATGATAGGTTTTGACATCTTCAAAAAGAAAAAGAAAAATATACATATGATTGTATTGAAAGAACTAGATGCATTTTGCACTTTAAATATAATTTATCATAGGTGTTACATTTACTAAAATTTTAAAAATAAATAAGTCCATAATCTAAAAAAAGAGGGGGGAAAATGTAGATAGTTGTATATATATATATATATATAGTGAAGGAGAAACTAAGGCTCTAAATTATGGAAGGAGACTTACTAAATTCTCTAAGGATCCTCTAGAAAGTTGTTCCATATTTGCTTATAGATGCTTAGAGGGTGTCAATTTGACAGTCATAAATATGGGACTCACACCATTAGTAAATGACAAGAAGGTAGAGGCCCTTGGCTTGAAGTGTCCAATTAAATTTTGAGTTATCCTTTCAAGGGGGGGAGGAAAAATAATTCAATTCAAAAAGATGGTCATTAAATCTTAGTTTATCCTCTTAAAGCGGGGAAGAATAAAAAATTCAATTCAAAAGATGGGTTTTATAATTTCAATGGATCAAGATTAAAATCTTCTTTTATGGATAATGAACGCAAGATGAGAAAATGTATGGACCTAAATTGTGTGTGAGAAGGTCCATGAGCTTAAAAAGGGGGAACAAAAATGTTGATCGATATATATATATATATATATATAGAGAGAGAGAGAGAGAGAGTTATAAACTATGGAAGAAGATTTACTCAATTCTTTAAGGTTCCTCTAGATGGTTGTTCTATATTCGCTTATGGATGCTTGGATATTTATCAAAGAGCTGGAGATATGGGGCTCACACCCTTAGTAAATGATGAGAAGGTGGAGGTCCTAGGCTTGAATTACCCCAGTCAAATTTTAGGTTATCCTCTTGGGGGGGCAAAGAGCAAATAATTCAATTCAAAAGGATGGGTCTAACAATTCTAATGGAACAAGAGTAAAATATTTTTTTATGAATGATGAAGGCAAGATAAAGAGGAGATATGGACCTAAGTTGCATTCAACAATGGTAAAATCCATGAAGAAGTTGTGTGAGAAGGGAGGTAATATCGTCAGGGAAGGAAGAGAACCTATCAATACATTTTCAAAAGTTTTGGCATGAAGGAGTAATCCAAAACTAAGCCTTGAAGGGTCTCGAGAAGATGTAGAGGAATCCAATAAATGGAGGGAAGGCCAAGGATTTTTTGGGAAAGTATTGTGCTTAGATGATTTTGCAAGGTGCAAAAAGGATAAGAGGAAGGTGGGTGTTTTATAAACCAAGACCATAAGGGTAAATCTTGTAAAGAAGAAACATAGATGTTTCAAGGGAGGAAAAAAGTGAATTTAGTGCCAAGAGAAGATACACTCATTGGGTGGGTTTTGGGTATGTTTAACAAAGCTTTAGTGGGGAATTTCATTAGTCAACAAGTGCCATAGGAGACTCTAGGGTTCTTGATATCTAAGGTATAACATTCTTGACCTTAATACATGTTGAAGCATTGTTGGGGGGATAAGAAAGGTTAGACAGTTTTGGGGACCATGTAATTTAACATTAAAGCACCAGTTTTCTTGTTGTGACCCTAGGTCGGAGGCCTCTACCACTCAATGATTATGTATGAAGTTGTCAAGGCTACTTTCAAGGCTGCACGAGACAAAATTGAGGTTTTCTTGGAAGAAGATGAAAGCTACAAAAGTTCACATGTGATGATGGTTGCTTGACTATTAGTATAATTTAAGTTTATACAAGGGAGGGATTGTTGGAGGCAACAAAGCTCAATGTGGGTAATAGAAAATACCTACAAATTTTTTATTATATGTGAGTCTTGTTTCATTTCTCTTGGTGTCATATTTATTGATATAGAGCTTATGGATGTGGTCTAAAATTTTGAAGGAAAGAATGACGAAGGAAGATGTATCTGAAGCCCTTGAATATTAATCTCAAAAACGCACAAAATTATGGGGATAATGGAGTAAATATTGAGTAAAAAAAAAATGTGACATGCAAAGAGGAGTGGCAAGGCTTATTTGTGACATCAAGGAGAAGGGGAGTCAATGGAAGTATGGATGTATGAATGGACAACAACAAATGCAACTTAATCATGACATTCTTAGTCTTCCAGTACATATCCAGTCATCAAAAGAAGCGAAGAAATCACAAGGACAAGGGAAAGATGTAACATAGACAATTGAGATCTATTTCTCTTCTATTCAATGTCATTAAAGTTGAAGAGGATCATGTCTTGTCTTTGTCTTTAGAACAATAAAATTCCTTGGAGGTAATTAAGAAAGTCAAGATTAAGAAGTTAATAAAAGGGTGAAAAGGAATTATAGTGAAGAGAACTTGAGATTTATTAAAGAGGATGGAAGATAAGGGTTAGGATTGGTTCAATATCTATTAGTTCCTCCATATCCTATAGGGATATGGGAGAATATGATCATCCCTCATCCCTCTTGTGAATCCTATAAAAATTTCATTAAATCTCACTAGTTTCCTTAGGTCTAATAAAATGGTAAATGGAGACCCAAACTTATATGGAGAGGGAGTTTTAAGTAGTGAGACTAGTAGGGAAGGTGCTACATTGACCCTAGGAAAAAAAATCCCACCTCTCTTAGGAACAAGAAAATACACCCATGAAATATAAATAGGGAAGAAAAACATTATAGTAGGGTCCCTTGGAATAGAACATGCCCCTCATAGAGTGAGCCTATGCTTATTTAATCCCCTAAGATAAGAGGGATAGGAAACCCCTTAATGAAGAAATCACTAGTTAGACTGGTAGAGCTCCAAAAACCCAATGTAATCTTAATGCAATAAACCATGGAGGAAGCCATATGGGAGAATTAGACAAGGTATTTATAGATTAAGATTGTATAGCAAAGTATGTTAAAGTATCTTCTTAGTAATCGAGGAAAAAAATATTTTAAGTTGGTTAACTATTTTATCTTTGATTAAGGGATAGGGGCGAAGCTTCTATCCTTGGAATTGAGGGAGGTATATTATGTGGCTAACATTGGAAAATATCAAAGAGGTGAGAACGAATTTCACTTCATTATCTTTCCAAGGCATCTACAGGGAGCCAAATATGAAGGCAAATATATTATATGAGGAAGCATTAAGGATGTTGGAAGGATTGATGGAGACAATAGAAGTAAAACATGGAAATATCCAACCTCCAACTTCTTACTCAAAATATTTCTACTGACATGATGATATATCATATAAATGTTTTAGAAGCAAATGTTGATTTAAATCAATGTCCATGTTTAGACCATCCCGAGAGATTGTCTTCTCTGCATGGAACAAGATTAAACAAATATTCATCTCAAATCTCAAGTTATAACAATTCGTCACTTATTCTGATGACCAGGAGTTTAACATGATATGGAGGTGACTAAGGATGGGTTAGTAGGGCTTTTACACATGAAGGTTTTTTAATATAATCATGTGTGTGTTTTTATGTTGTAAATCCATTATTTCATTTTTTTCCAACCAATTATGACAATGTATTTATTTATAGCCATTAGTTTGGCATTCGGAAAGTGTATGATGAAGCATGTTCTCGACATGTTGGCATTACATTTTGTAGAACACAAGGAAAGAAGAGGTTTTTCGTCAACGAATATTTTTCAAGAATTACTATTTGGCATCATGTAATTCATAAAACATTTAGTTGTGTTGCCTTACCCTTGGTAGGGTATCCTTGACTACAAAGGCATAAATTTTAGATGTGGATGCTTATGGATTGGGTTGGAAAATAGAAAAGCAAGGGAAGTCTATGTAGAAACAATGTTGGAAACTATTTATAGAGCAATGAGATGAGGAAGTCCTAGTTAATATCGAGGAGGGAAAAGAAGTTCCAAGGTTTGTTTTTTGTTCTGAGGAGGAGTTAATTGAGAAGTGGAAGAGATTAAGGGCTTGTAACAACTTTATTTTATTTTATTTTATTTTTTTGTGAATTAATTTTGTATTTCCTCAAGAATTCAGAAACTCATATAGCATCCACAATTTCATAGTTCAACCAGGACAATTATAGGTGGTCTTACTCTTCCACAAGGGAAACTACATCTATTGACCGCGCTATGGGAAATAATGTTTGAGAAAAATACATCAACTATTGAAAATAAACATGATTATCTACTACATAATTACATATAAAATGATTGTAGGAATACATCATAGAGATCATGAATCTAACTATGTGACAGGGGCAATATCTCTGGCACTAGATCCTAGAGGAGCTGGTGGGTTTTCATCGCATTGAAGATGCCTCTCCAAGTGAGGTACTCTAACATCCAATCTCTCCAAGAATGAATGCTGATATCTCAAGGCATGCTTGATATCATCCAACGTAGTGAAGATGTTGTATTACCCTCCCTGCTTTTCATTCAGAATTGTACCCAATAGTTTCATGAGATGCCAATGAAGGGTGAAAGAGTTGAGATATTATTTCCATATTACCCTGGTGTGACCATGGCCAGGAACCCATTGGGAAACCTCCTCAATGATATCAAAATCAAAAAAAGCTTGATGGTCAACAATGTCTAGGGACTCAAGGTGGAAAATTTTAGAGGGGGTAACCAAATTATGCATGGATGTTGCTTCCTCTTCCTTAGCCTAGGCACGGGTTCCTCCTTGAGGTTCGTGACCTAAATCACCTCGACGATTGTGCATGTGTTACCAAGGCATGTTGTCCTAGATAGGTTTGAAGTAGGTGCAAGGGTTAGAGAACCAAAGACAAAGAAAGAGAACTAGAGGTAAGGGAGGCTATGCAACATATTCGGCAAGGGACTAGGATGAAGCTTGAGTAGAGAAGGCGTAATTGGGGAGAATATACTAGGAAACAGGGGAACCACAAGTGAATTTCATGCCAAATGGAGTTGGAGCTTTTGTATTTGGCCCCATAAGACCTGTAGCTAGGCTCTAGAGAGAGCTACAAAACAATTGAGACCGATAATAATGAGATTTCTACAAGAATGAAAAATATTCAAACAAATAGGGTTAGATTTTACCCTGAAATTCATGACCTCTCCTATTAGGTGTCATGAGAGTTTCTCAAGTGAGGGCAAAGTGGAAGTCGTTATCAAATTACTGTCCAAGTCTGGAGGGAAACACAACAATCATCATGTACCATCGTCCATATTTGCACCCAAAGCTAATATAAATCTTTCCCACTCAAACCTTCGTTATCTCACCAACCAAATGCCATACATTATCACAAGATAAACTTGGAGCCACACTTCCATACCTTTGGGATCAAGGAGAAATAGGTGCCATTTTGAAAGGTTCAGACAATAAGTCTCCAAAACAATTAGTAAGAATTTCATGCATTGCCTTCTCACCATAATGTTTACCTGCAGCGGGGGATGGGAAGCATCTTAAACATCATAGTTACGCAAGTTCATACATGGAGAATAATCCAAATGTAACAGCCCAGGCTAGAATTCCATTTAATAAAGTTAAAAAGGAAAAATAAGACCAAGGTCATGGGACACGTATTCGAAGCTGAGTGTTGGGCAAAACATCCTAGTGGGTGTTCATTTGGTTTATTATGGCTAAGGAGATTGGAAAAGGCATTGACAATCGAATTGAAAAGGAAAAGAGGCATTAATTGGCATTTATTTATGAAAATAATGGAAAAGAGAAGAAGAGGAAGGTGAAAGGTGAGAGGTTGCATGTGAGAAGGAAATTGAAGGAAAATTAGAGGAAATTGAAGAAAATAGAGGCCTCAATGATAAAAAGGCTTATGAGGATCAATTCACAACTTTTTGTTAGTTCAATTTTGGAGCTCTCTCTCTCTCTATTCTCTCTCTCTTTCTCTCATACTCTTGCACACTTAGAACATCCTTGGAGCACTCTAGCATTGAAGAAAGGAATGTAAAGGAAGGACAAAAACGCAAAGGAAAGCAAGGGTCAAGCAAGGAAGAGTTGGATCAAGCGGCTACAACAAGATTGCTTGCAAGTATCGAGTTGCATGTATGATTTCCTTCCTAGTTTTAGCGTGCATGGTACATGCATGTGTGTATTTGGTTCTCTTGTTGCCATTGGCATGGGTTTGCCAAGTGTGACAATGGTTTCATATTTGTCTTGCCATTTATGGATATTCATGGTGTGATGGGGTTCTTTCATTTGGTTGAGCTTAGATTGTCGGATGGTTTTGGAACCGAGTGAGGTGGTCTCAGGAAAATTACAAAGGACCTAGAAATCCCTTGACCGGTAATGGCAGGATACGTCGTAATGCTTGAGGGTGGAGATGAGAAAAATCCTCAAGGTATTTATGAAGAAATATGGAGGCATCCATGCTTGTTTAGAGCCTAACGATCCCTTGACCAGTTTTGGTGGGATTTTGTAAATCCTGGTAGATTTAGTGTCTATATGTTTGTTATGCATGCATCATTATGGTCATGGTTGTCCCACATGAGGTCATGGTATGCAATTGGTATTTTCATGCATGAGGTTGATATATTGTTATGATTATACACGTATTGTGCTGATCTGGTTGATCTGGCAGATGAGATAGCCTCCCCTGAAATTCACTGAGGTATGTTGAGTATGTTTATATTTTGGTTTACCTAACATGATATGTTTGCAGTAGAAGAAGATCAAAGATGCCAAGAAAAATGGTGGATTATAGTTCACGTGACTCTTCCTACAGATCGAATGAGCAACATGGTGTTGGGTACTCTCCTAACATGACAAACACTTTGATAAGTTTGAAAGCATAAATTAGAAGTTGAAAAGAAGACAACGACAAAATTATTCAGTCACGGGAAAGGCTTGCCAAGGCATAGGAGAAACAAGTAGAGTTCAATGCAATTATCATTCAAATTTTTTCAGACTTGCAGAGACATGGACAACCATTGTGATTAGTTATGGACAGGAAGGATAGGACTAATGGAGCATATGGTAGTAGATCTCATGGTGGGCACAGGTTGAATAGAGATGACACAATCAGAGATGGCAGGTTCTTGGATAGGCTTGATAGGAGAGGCAGTGGACATGGGCTTTACTCTAGTTCTTGTTTAGACAAACATCGTGGTCATCATCATGATCATCCTTACAGAAGGAATAAAAGGGGATATTTTTTGAATGAGTTCAAGAAAGACAAGCCACCTACATTTGATGGATAATTGAAGAAACCAGGAGATGCAGAGGCATGGTTGCTTGGGATGAAGAAATTGTTTGAATTGCATGATTGCATTGAGAATATGAATGCAAGGATAGCCATTTCCAGCCTCAAAGGGAAATCAAACATCTGGTGGGAAGACGTGAAGCGTGTCAGAGACATCATGACAAAGGAGTTAAGTTGGCATGAATTCAAGTGATTTTTTAGGAATAAGTACTTGTCAGAAAGGTATTATGACAGTAAAACTAAGGAGTTATATGAGTTGTAGATGGGATCGATGATAGATGAGGAGTACATGACTAAGTCCTTGGATTTATTGAGGTATGTATCGTATCTTGAGGATTATAAATCCAAAGTCCAGATATTTATGAGTGGATTACCATTAGCATTCAAGGATTAGATTTAGTATGACAAGCCTTGGTCACTGAAAGAAACCATTGGGAAGTTGAAACATTGTTATGAGCAATCGAAGTGTAAGACAGAGTCTCAACAGGGTTGGAAAGGGAAAGATAGTACTGAAGGTAAATGGCCACAGAAGTGAACAAGACCTCTAGATGTAGGTGAGAAGGAGAATTTTGTTCCTTACAAGAAGTTTAATGCAATTGAGAAGGGACATGGGTTGCATCCTGGAGAGTAGCATAATAGAGGCGGTGGTAAGGGATAGTTGTAGTGTTGGATATGTGGCAAGGAGCATCTCAAGAAGGAATTTCCTTTGTATAAGGGTGGCAGGCCTCAGATCTATAGTGCACAGGAGGCACAAATAGATGGGGGTGTTGGATAGAGCATTCCATGGATCTATGCAACATTGGAAAACAGGCAAGCGAATCATCAGGCATCTATTATTGAGATGGACGGTAAGCTTTGTGATCAAGTTGTTTCTATTTTGATTGACCCTGGATCTAATTATAATTATGCTAATCCTAACCTGGTGGACAAGTGTGGTTTTAGAAAAGAAGTGCATGCAAATTCTTAGTTAGTGTAGTTGGCTACATATACTAAGAAGAGAGCTCATCATTGGGTAAGAGCTTATGCATTTGAGTTGAATGGTATGCCTACATCAACGCATCCGAATGTACTTCCATTAGTATCACAAAATATGCTTCTAGGTATGGATTGGTTATATCTTCACAGGCATAAGGCAGATTATTATGAAAATGCCATTGAGTGTTTGGATGACAATGGAGAACAAAAAATATTGCAGGGTAAGAAGGCAACATCAGTTAGAATAGTTACAACTATGCAAGCGAAGCATAGTCACGGGAAAGGGTGTGTATTATATGCAATACATATTTCCAGTGATAAAGGTAAGGATGTTGAGGATGTAGAAGTATTGAAGAGGTACCTTGTTATAGGCGATTTTGTCAGATCTGGTCAATAGGCTTACAAACTAGATCAATCAACATCCATGAACACCTTGTCATCATCCCTACACAAAGCCCTGAGCATGACTATCCTAAATCCATGATTTTCTGATCTTGACTGCATCATTTCAGTGATTTTAAGGCCCAACGCACCCTGGACCTTTAAGGACTTGTATTCAGCAGTAGGTTGCTTAGTTCTGCACCTGCTCTAATCTGCAGCAGGTTGTCTCTTGTTGGGGGTGCGCTGATTCTAGAAATTTGGGAAAAATAAAACGAATCCTGAAGATCCAAAAGATTCTAAGAGTTGTTACAACCATTTACCTCGGATAAGAACTTTGAATCCTATCTGATCTTACCTTAGAGATTTCACCTCTTATTTCCTTGAGCTCATCCTCCCATCAAGAGTGGATGTCAAGCCTAGATTGGTAAATGGATAATATTTCCTTAACTACCATCCTCTCTTATATATTTACTGCCATCTACAAGCTAGGGGTTGGCTTTTGGAAACTAATCACATCCTCATGTTGTTACTTTGATTCTAAGAGAGTTACCATTTCAATGCATTAGGGTCACCTTGAGGTGTGCATTGTGACAAGGAAGGACAAGTCAACTTGGGGAGATCTCTAAAAGATCATATTCCACTTTTGGTTGTAAACTCTTTCCCTTTAATATTAATGCAAAGAGTATATTGTTTTCCTATATGTGTTATGTTATGTTTACATTCATATATTTCAATGTTACGATGATCCATTGAATAGAGTGATTGGATAATGCTACATAGATGTCGTAGATATTTGGCTTATGTTGATTGTTTACACAGGTTCTAATTATAACGATCAGAGCTTTGGTTGGAGTGTACAAGCCAAGAGGAGAGAATATCTTACGGCAAATCACAAGTAAGCATCTTTCCATTCTCCAATTTCTCTCCTCCAGGCCAGGCCACTAGGTCTCGAGAAGATACTTTTGTCCACTGTCATAGATTTCGTATAACAAATTGGAAAATCTACTGGAGAATGATTCATTCCCTTAGTGGTTTCCTTGACTTTATCCCTTGCTACATCTCTTGAATAGACCTACAGTGCCTCACTCAGTCTGAATTGGCCCTAGGAAGACTTTTCATTGAGATGAATTTAATTTTTTGTGTCGGAAACTATCCTTTCCTTGATCAACGCACCCCTTGGTCTACTGACATAGCGTTGCAGAGCACCCTAGCCTTCCCTGCACCTGTGTTGCAGAGCACTGATAGCCTATCTACACCTGCGCTAACCCCTATTTCATGCAAAATTTTGTCTTTTCATGCTTTTCTCTCTAATTAACTTGGTTCCAATTGGTCCTCCTTGTGTCCCTGAATGCGTTTAGTTCTCTCATAAGCCTTCATCTTGTTTGAATTTGGTTTTGAGTTCCTTTGATAAGAATTTGATTAGACTTTACTTTGTTCTTGTCATTAGGGCATTAGCAAATTGATTGCTTGATCATTGGGTTACTTGAAGTAATTGGTGTTTCAAACATCATTCTGAATAATTTTTTTATCAGTGATTAGGCGAATATCTTAGTTTTCATCTGAAAAATAAGTGGACTTGAAAAGAAAAATCTTATGCATCATGCATTGCATCTAGGGTTTTGTGAGTGAAATTGTAATTAGAAACAGTTGCATTAAGGGAATTGCTTAACAATATTGTTTGTTGCATCTTGTATGTTGCATATTCTTTGTTCTTTTCTCTCCCATATATATATATATATATATATATATATATATATATATATATATATATATATATATTCATTGAAAATAAAAGTTTCATTTTATCATGCTAGTTTTCATTTTAGGATATTCAAGTGAAATTCATGGTGAGCCTTGAAAACCGAAACTTAACTCAAGATAAATTTTAAAATTTATTGAATCAACATAAGGAGAATTTGTAACATTAACGCAAACATCTATAGGTCTACGCTAGAGACATGTTTCGGCGTTTATAACCATAGGAGCTGTCATTTTTTTCCACGTTGCATTCCAAGGGTGATATCTCGTTCCACGTACATAAGTGTATTAGACTATTCTCCACGTACCTCTGGGTACATTGGATGGTGCTACACGCATGAAAAGTATATGGGAACACTCTCATCATAAGGTTACACGTTAGACAACACTAACACGGATTGCGCTTCCACGTACCATCAAGTATGTTTTGGAAGTCCACCATAGGTTGTTATCCTTACCATAGGTACCGAGTCAACCGCCTTGTACAGTGTGATACACCGTACACAACATTCGAGGTTATTCCTACTTGTACATAAATCCTTGGTTTTACAAGATTGTATATTGTAGTTCATAGTTATTTGGTAAACCTTTATGTCTAGTTTACCCTCTTTGATTTATTTATTTTTTAACTTTTTTTTGTGTTAATTGTTAAAATTTATTAATCCATCATGGAAGAACAAAACCATTTACCTTGTCGTTCACATATAATGCAAAATAAGCCTCCTCTTCCACCCAAGGCAACTCTTGGATGTCGTCAGAAGGATAAGAAAACATAGACTATCGAATCTAGTACTTCAGGAGCTATTACTTTTGGTCCTTCATCTGAGATAGATCCACCAGAATCATCTTTTCCTGTGAGTACAGATCCCGAGATTACCTCTCCATTGGCTGGTGAATCTGACATAGTTGAAACCGAAGCACTTAAAATCTCTTTACCTAAGGTTATTGAACTTGAATCTACTGAATCAGAGACAAATCAACTTGAGGTTATACAACCTAAGGTACCCCAATTATCTACACCTATTACTTAAGGAAATTATCATTCTCTTCCTCTATCTCACACACAACCCCAAACTATATATCTTGGACTGACGGTGAGCCACTTCCACCTGGTCTTATGAGTATCGAATATATTCCACCAGAAGAGCCTCAAACCTCCTCTCCCATTTGAGAAAGAGCTCATTTTTATCAGGCCCATCATTTTCCTTCTCCTCATACTCCATCTTAGCCTCCTTTGTCTAGTTCTTTTCCTCTCAACTCACCTTTGATTTTCTCTTGGAAAATCTTCTTTGGGATAAATAACCATCATTGAATCTATTATGGTTTCCCAACCTGTATCTACTACGATGGCTACCAGAACCCAATTTTCAACCTCTTACATGTTTGTAACGACACCAGAGGCACATTTGTATGGTGGCCATCAATCAATCCCATCATCCAGATCCATTTGGGCACATTAATCCCATCATCCAGATCAGTGTTTTAGGGCTCATCAAACCCTAATTTCAGTTGCTACTTTCCCTAAACAAGTCACCCCTTTGAATGCCTCCTTCCCAGACAGTTTCATGACTTGAAGGCATCCATAAATGGCCTCTAGAGGGACCAGCGTAGGTAGGCCCATGTAAGGGTGCGCTGCATAGCAGTTAAGTCCATGCCAGAGTGCTCTGCGGAGCACTTAGGCTTCCTTTCACCTGTGCTAGGTGAGTTTGAGCAAAATTCACATAGGGTTTGGGGAATATTATTATCTTTTGGATTCATCTAGAAGGTTCCCTCACTTATCAACTCCTATGAGCTCGAAAATGGATGAGGAATGATTTAAGATGCATCTTATCCTCTCATCCCTTCCTCCATGGAACTAATTCTAAGTATGGAAGGCCATTCAATGCCACCATTTATGACAAAACCTCCTTCATTTCCCTATAAATTGACCACTCGTCTAAGTGATCACGAGCTGGATTATGTTGAATTGTGTTGGAAATAATACTAAGAGAGGGGCGAGGGGGGGTGGGGTGAATCAGTATTAGCAAATCACTAACTTTTTCATTTCCATAATCTGATTCATATACGCTACTTCAGTTAAGGGAACTCGCGTGTACATGCAACTGTGTTTAATGCAACTAGCGTATATCCAGTAAACTTGTGATTTAGTTAATTCATCATATGTTGATATTTAATCAATGCATCAGAACTTCATTAACCATATAAACAGTAAACAGGTGCAGTAAAGTAGAACAGATTATCACACATAAGAAACACACATGAACACCATGAGATAAGGTGGAAACCCAATGCGGGACAAAAACCACCTACTGTCATCTTCCTTTAATATAAGAAAAACTTGTTTACAATCTTGTACTGGTGCAGACTCATACCAATACGCAGGCACCCACCTGCAGAAGGCTACAACCTTCTCTCATTCTCCAGCTTCTACTGGAAGGGAGCTACAACCCCCTAGCTCTTGTACTAGCCGATATATTTACTAGTACGTAGGCGCTGGCCAACAAGTGCTACAACCCTCTCTCATTTTCCAACTGCTACTGGAAGGGAGCTCCAACCCCTTGGCTCTTGTACTGGCCAATATGTTTACCAGTACGTAGGCACTGGCCTACAGAAGGCTACGACCTTCTCTCTTCCTCCAGGGACCATGTTTCATAAATTTTCAGACTGGATACTCCTGGATCACAACACTAATATATGAAGGCCACGTTTCATCCAATTTTCATACTGGACCCATCAACAACATTGAAGCTCATAATCAATCACCACTGCAACACAACTATTGCATTAACCAATCAATCTCTGAATCACCCACAATTGAATCACTGAAGACCTGTCATCAAAACACAGTTACTAGAACATAGAGCAAAACCCAGAACTCTGCAACAACCACCAGAACCATCTACAAATTCAGATATTATATTTCATAATGTATATGCTACTTTGATGAACTGAACTAGCGTGTATACGCGCTTTTACCAAAGCGAACCCATGTACAGATATGCAAATATTAACTCATAACTTTGCAGCTATTCCAGACATCAATCATACCCAGATCATAACATTTATAGAACAAACATGCGTCAGTAATTCAGATCTAGTCTATCAATGATCAAACCACATAATGATAATACATTCCAAGCCTTAATATCCCGATCCATCATCCATCATCATTCACATAGGTGCATCCTTGGTTCAGATCAAGCAAAGCATCACAAACCCATAACCTGCATATTGGATCTCACACTTCATCAGATATTCAATACTTGCACACTTGGCCTAATGATCTTTTCCTCCTTTTATAGTTTTAGGCTTTCATTAATACCATGGTCCAAAACCACTTAGGACCAATACCTTGGACCAAATAACTGGGGTCAATACCTCGGACTAGATACCTTGGACCAATACCATGGTTCAAAATACCATGGACCAAATACCTCGGACCAAAACTTAGTTTTCCAACATGTACGTGCCCTTCCTTCTGTGAAACTGCGTGTGTACGTTATACGCTCCTTTTGTTCTATTAACCCGCATGTATACGCTCCTTTGTCAAGGTGAACCTGCGTATACCTCTCTCTGATCATTAAATATTTTGCTATTGACCTGCTGCACTATGATCTGTCATCGTAGTGAGTTTCCATCAAGGACAACACCTGTATCATAATGCCAACAAATTGTAAGGAGATAATGTTGCTATGAGATTTGGATTTGAAGCAAATATTGTAATGCTACAAGTTTGTCATGCTTTTGATGTGATGTGGATGGGATCCAAGCTGGAGGAATGACTTTGAATCAAACAAATGGTTGTAATTCCTCCTTCTATTCAATAAAGTGTTTGAACCTTTCTCCCATATGTTTGTATTGTTTTATAATGCTTATATGTGTGAAATGTATCTGATTCCATTCACTTATATTCAATAGATCTTTTTCTTTGATCGATTCTTTGTTTTATGTTGTGTTTACAGGTACTTCTCAAGCGTATTAAGTACGGGAAGGAGCGACAGGATCGATACAAAGGAGACGAGAGGAAATCGGAACTACAAGTAGGTCTTCTCATCTTCTCATCTTATCTATTGCTTATAGGGAAAGACTAAAATACTTTAAACTGTTGTTCTAGATATGGCTACTTATCTAGGGAATTAGTATTTATCCGTAGATACCAAATTCTCCAAAATAAATTGGCGACTCCGTTGGGGAAGATCCTCTTTCCTAGTAGCTTATCCACCTCCTAGGACATCCTTGCAGACCTTACTTGTGTTCATAGATTGTAATTCAGCTCTTTTGCATTGAAAATTTGGTCAAAACTGTGTCAAATTGCCTTTTGAAATGGCTCACTATCACTAGCGCAGGCTTGTGAGGGACACAATGCGCTGCAGAGCACCCCTAGCTTAGGGACAGTGCTCTGAAGCGCACTGTCTCCCATTCAGGGTTGCGCTGATCCTCCTAGGGTCAGTTTCCCACCTTTGGAATGTGTTTTTGCCAAATTTTCTCTGTTTGTTTGTTTGTTAATTGATCAATGAATGTTATGTCTCAGAGAACAAGTTTCTATCTCCTTGTCTAGCCCTACTTTGATTTGATTGATTAATGTTTCTTTAATGTTTTATTTGTAATTATCAGTCTATAGTCAAAGTTAGAATACAGTTGATTAATATTTGTTCGAAAGAAAGTGTCGTAAAGTCTTCTTTTCCTTCGAAACAGAACTGTCGTAAAAGTTTTTCGTTCTTATGAAAGATTGATTGATTGTATGTGCATATTTCCTTTTGTTCATATTCACATTAAGGAAATAAAAAATAAATACATGCATGTTGCATTGAAAAAAGTTTGTGTGTGCTCATAGGAATAGTGTAGGGAAATTGCATTAGATTGTGATCTTTGCTCTTTGATCGAAAGAAATCTGATTGCTCTATCCCTAAGTAGCTAGGATTTTCATTATTAAATTGAATGGAAAGAATGCTTATCATGATAGTTGCATTCGTAGGAATTTCATAATACATCATGTGGTGAACTTGAAAGGCAGATTCCTAAGCAAGATCAACTTAAAATTAACATCAATTTACCTAATGGAGAATTGTCATTAACAAAAAAATTTAGTGGTTCTAGGCTAGAGATGTGTTCTGGCATCGTAAAACAAAGCAGTTGTCGCTAACTTGTCTGCAATACATCCCGAGTGTGATACCTCATTCCATGTACATGAGTATATCGTAGCTCGTCCATGTATCTTGGGGTATATAGGGCGGTGTTACGGTACGTAAAGTATATAGGAATGCTCTCACTATGCGGTTTTGCATTAGACAACACTTATACGAACTGGGCCTCCACATACCTTCGGGTATATATGGGAGGACAACACTAGGTTGTTATCCATCCTTAGGTAACCGAGTCGGCCGCCTTGTACATTGTGATACACCGAACACAACATTCGGGGAGATTGTTTGCTCGTACTTCTTGGTTCACCAGGAGGTATTCTGCAGTTCACAGTTGCTTGGTAAACCTTTTGCCTAGCTTACCCCTTTTTGTTTATTTTTTACTTTTTTTTTTATAATAAAATTAATCAGCAATCGTGGAGGAACATCAACCCTTACCCCATCGTTCGCGGAGAATAGTGAGTAAACCGCCTTTGCCACCCGAAGCTACACCTATTTGGTCAAAGCGGTCTTGCTTAACTGAGTCAAGCACATCAAGAACTCCTAGTTCTTCATCTGAATTACCTGAATCATCTGTTTCAGTAAGTACTGAGACTCCAGTTACTCCAACCATTTTTGGTACATTAGTTTCTGAAGAAGAAGTTTCACAATTACCTGAGGACATTAGCACTGATCCTAGTGAAACAATAACCGAAGTTGTTCAACAACAAGTTGATCTTCAACTTGAATTTTCTCAACAAGAAATTACTTCTGAACTTGAATCAGTTCAACCAGAAGTTAATCCAGAACCTATCACAGTTCAAAACATCTAAACCTGAAGTTGTTCAGGAACCTCTTCTTGAAACTATTGCTCTTTTACCCGAACATTTGGACTTCGAATTTGAACATTCAGAAGTTGTTACTTTATCGGAAGATGATCAACTAGTTACCCCTCAGACATCAATAACTACTGGAACTTCCACTTTATCAACACCAGAAATCTTTTACGGATGAGACGGTGAAGTTCTTCCACCTGTTTTAATTGTTGTTGAGGAAGAATTGGAAGAATATTCTACACCTGGAACCCCATTCCACTTTGGAACTGGGCTTTATCTTTACCCTTGTACTCCTCATTTTACTGCTCTGTTTGATCCTGCTCCTTTTCAAGTATCTGTCGATTCTTTAGTACAAATTCTAGGTCTGTTAACTATGGCTGAACAACCGTCAACATCCTAGAATGTATCATCTGATGCAGCTGTGACAGAATCTTCTGTTGCAACCTCTTTGATGTTTTCTACCACACATGAGTCACACCTATATGGTGAATCGTCCGTCCTGATTGGTTACCAATCTTTATCTGGGACCCACTAAGGGTTGCTTCTACACCATGGTCATCACCCATGTCCTCAACCAGAAATCTACCTAGTTCTTCTTTAATGGGAACTCAACAGTTTGATCCTGCATATCAATATCAAGCTAGGAAATCTAGTCAACAAAGACCTATGTATCCATTAAATACTGGATTGTCGCCATATGGAGAGAAATATGCTTATTCACCTTATCCTCCCTATGGAGGACCATCATATGGTAGTATCTCACAGTATTCAGGTCAGCCTGGAATTCGAGTTTGTCAATGGAAACCAAAAATGCCAGTTCAACCAAGGCTTATGTATCCAACACAACCAATGAAAACTGTGTCATCTATTCCTACTACACCTGTTGTTACCACTGTACCATAGTCACAAGTTCAAACTGTTGTATCTCAACTGGTACAAACTGGTCCTTCTACCTTGCAACCACAAGTTTCGGGTCAAGAAGTTCAAGTTTCCCAAGCTGTTGTACAACAACTACTTGTGTCCGGGGTGCAACAACCTCAGGTTAGTATACCATTATCTGGACTGACTCAGGCTTACACTGGTATAGTTTATTCACAACCTGGCCAACCTTTCATTGCTGGGAAACAACAACCGTTAAATCAACAACAGTTATACCAACAACAACAACAGTTGATTCAACAACCGTGGCAGCCCCAATTTCAACAACCTTAATTCCAGCAAATCCAACCCCATTTTGTCCTGGTCAATAAGGCTTTGCAGGTTATGGATAACCGCAAATTCAACCTGATATCAACAACCACCTTATGCCAGATTTGTTCAACAAAAACCTTATCAAGGTTACCAAATGCAGATGCCTTATGTTAGTATGCAAAGACCTATTGTTCAGGCAATTCCATCATATCCTGGGTATTCTCAACCTGACCTAAATCAACAGTTGCCATTTGTAGCAACTTTAGAATTACCAGATTTAAATCGGCTCACTAATGATCCAATCTTATATGCACCTTGGTGGCTGGTGATTTTGTGTAAGTTACCTTCTGACATTTCGAAATTCAATGGAAAACCCGGAGAAGACCCATCAAATCATGTCACGACCTTTTGTGGTGTTCATCAAACTCCTTAAATGATGATTTGGTTAGACTCTGTCTTTTCCAAAGAACACTTATTGGTCCGGCTGCTAAGTGGTACATTGAGTTACCACGAGCTTCTTTTGACAATTTTACGACTTTAGCCACCACATTTTTGACCCACTTCCAGTTACCTATCAGATACAAGACTGGAACGGAACTCCTAACCAACTTTAAACAGACTACTGCTACCTTTATATCAGATCATATTCATGAGTGGTGGTGTCGCCGTCGAATGGTTAAGACATATGTTCCCGATCAACTTTTGGATGAGTGGTTCATAAAATCCTTGTTGCCATCAATCACCGAGGATGTGGCAAAAGGTGGAGTTGTCACAAAATAGCAAGTAATTGCTCGTGCCCAATACTTGGATTTGATTTACACACAATTTAGCACGCTCTACGACAAGATTCCCAGTGCACCACGACCAGCTTTCACTATTCCTCCTCCTCCACAATCGAGTAAGGACTCTCATGCCGGAGATGGTGTGATCAATTCTTCGAGCATGCAAACGGCAGGAAGACCATCTGGTCAAACTCTTTCCATTACCAATCAAACTACCAATGCATCAAAAAACACTCTTGCTTCTGAAGTTAATTCCGTTTCGTCTGAAAAAGGCAAAAATCAAAAGCAACCAAGAGGCAAGAAGAAGGGGAAAAACAAGAAGAAACAAGATAATTCCCCTCAAGAGAAATCATCTGATTCCTCTACTTCAGTAAGGAAACCTTGTTATCCATGTCTAATCTATAATGACGAGCATTTTACAAGAGATTGTCCACACCGCTGAGAGGTCTCTAAACTTCTAAAGACTTCTAACACATCTGCAGTGTTGACAAATCCGTTTCCAAACCCAGAGACACATTTAGTTGCGACAGACCATGCTTCCACATCCCAAGTACTTATGTTATCCATCACAAAGCCACAAAATGAAGTTTTGGTGTCAATGAGGAATAAAGATTATGGAAATCCTTCGTTATCGTCGAATAATCAGGCCACTGATCAACCTAATCCTTCGACTTCGACTTAATCGGAAAATATTACACCACCTATTGCACTAAAATTGACAATAAAACCACCAAAGGGAGTTGTGCATAAATCGACATTCAACCCTTGAGCTCGAGCAACTTAAAACTATAACATAGTGGAAGATCTTTCTCAATCACCTTTTGCTATGTCGACACTCGAGGTGTTACAAAATTATCCCTCCTAGAAGTAGGCTTTACTATCAGCAATTTGCGGAATAGACCATACAGATTCCAATCTTGTGGTTTTTAACCATGCGGGACATACACTATAGTTACCAGCGTAGTTAGCTTTCCTAATTCAAGTAAAAGCTCTCAATAAGAATATTCACTGAACTATTATTGATGAGGGGGCATCTACTTGCATTATGCCAATGAGATGCTGGAAAACACTTGGTTCACTGCCATTATCATGATCACCAACCACGTTAAAAGCTGCTGCCGTACGAACATATACTCCTTGTGGGATTTTGAGTAACCTGCAAATCAAACTAGGGGGCAAAACAATTACTGTTGAAGTTGAGGTAGTTGATGGACCCCTCGATTACAACATTTTACTAGGAAGGCCATGGGTATATGATATGGTTGTTGTGGTTTCCACGTACTTTCGTACTATTTCATTCCCTCATAAGGGTGGAATCACAGTTATCAATAAGCTTGCCTTCTTTGCCAATAGTTCACAGGCTACGGGAAGCATTCCATTGGTACACAGACCCCTGCTGTCACTTCAAAGTGTTGGAGTAGGTCTCTTTAAAGATCCTTCCCTAATGGGTACTTTTACACTACCATCACCATCTGATTTGGCGGAAGTGGCAAGAGTAGAGACTTGCAACATGATTTCCTCCACCTCATTTGATTTAAGGAGGATTACCAACAATTCTGAAGTTGATAGTAATAATGAGGTTATGCCAATAAGCCCCATTGAGCTAGCATAGCAATCAATTTTTCTGGCTTGTAAGGCAAACCCAACTCCAAATTCACCAATTGTATGGGTAGACCGCTCGTTAGAATATGGTACTTCTTCAGATCCTTTCTCACGTATACATTCTACAGATGAAGGAATCGTCCAATCAATGATGATGATAGGAGAAGAACCTTGGGAACATTATCATCATCGTTCCCATCTTCCAGATGACATCGAAGACTATTCAAATGAACTAAACCACCCTTTAGTTGTTGATTTCCTTTTGAATTCAGTTTTCATAGACACAGTAGAATCCGAGCGAAACCTATCAAATATTGAGGAAATGATTTCTATTAATATTTTGACCAAACCTAATGTTGTAGAGGACATTCATGTTGGAAAATCTTGTTCTCCATCAGAAATTGATAGTTACCGTACTCTCTTTCGTGAATTTTGAGATATATTCACATGGTCTTACGAGAAGATGCCAGGCATTGACTCTAGTATTGTTGAACATGAAATCAAAATGTACCCTAATGTCAAGCCAATACGACATCGGCTTCAACTTGTTCATCCAAAGAAAGCCACTACAATTAAAGCATAAGTTGAAAAACTTTTGCATGCTGGTTTCGTTTACCCTGTACCTCTTACTGACTGGGTTTCCAACATTGTTCCTGTCAGGTAGAAACAAGGTACGATTCGAGTGTGCATCGATTATAGGGATGTAAATCAGGCATGTCCAAAGGACAATTATCCTACTCCTTTTATCGACCAAATTATTGACGAATATGCCGGATGCGAAATATTCTCTTTTATGGATTGTTTTTCTGGCTACAATCAAATCAATATCTGCCCATAGGACCAATCTAAAACAGCTTTTATTTGTCCATGGGGCACATTCACGTATAGGAAACTCCCATTCGGTTTGAAGAATGCAGGGGCTACATTTCAGAGGGCAATGAATTATGCCTTCCATGACATCAAGCACATTATTCAACCTTACCTTGATGATTTACCTACTCATTCATGAAAGCGGACTGATCACTCGCAACATTTGAGAGCAATATTTTATGGTGCCGACACTACAAGATACGACTCAATCCACACAAATGTGTGTTTTGTGTTGGTTCTGGTCGATTGCTTGGTTTTGTAGTGGCTAGAGAGGTGATTCAAATCGATCCATTAAAGGTTCAAGCAATTCTTGATTTGCCTCCACCTTCAAATCTTTTATAGTTACAGAGACTCCAAGGGAAGGCTAACTTTTTGAGGAGGTTCATTCGTACTTACGCTGAGATGGCTAAATGTTTTATGCGTATTTTGAAAAAGGAGACACCCTTCCATTGGGATCAGGTTGCGCAAGCTTCCTTTGATGCTCTTAAAGATACCTTGATTAAAGCTTCATTAATGTACTCTCTGAATGATCAAAACAAATATTACCTGTATCTCGCCACTGCAAATACAACCATTGGCATGGTTTTAGTCCAAGAGGTAAATGGGATGGAACATCTGATTTATTATTTGAGCCGCAATCTCAATGATATAGAAAGTAAGTACTCTTATATAGAGAAACTAGCTTTGGCAGCTGTGCAAGCTGTTCAAAGATTTCGCCATTACATCCTGCTTCGGAAAACAACTGTCATTTCGGATTGCAACCCTATGACATACATTTTGTCACATCAATTGTTGGGGGGCAAATACTCCAAATGGATAGTCATTTTGCAGGAGTTTGATATGGAATTCATCAAGTCCAAATCAAAGAAATCTCTAGTTTTCGTAGAGTTACTTTGTGACCTTCCCTTGACCTCAATTGATTCAACATCTGAACCATCAATTTTGGATGAGTCTCTATTTCTAATATCGTCATCTGACACCTGGTATGGACATATAATGATCTATCTGCAGACCCAAACTTTCCAGCCTGATACCTCTCGCTTGCAATAACGACGTATTCGATACCAAGCCAAAGATTATCTTATCATTGGCGACACCCTTTACCGTCGTGGTATCGATACGATCTTACGGAGGTGCCTCACACATGAGGAATCTGAGAAAGCACTGAATGATTTCCATTTAGGTGCCTGTGGTGGACACTTATCTAGATATTCAACTGCACAAAGAATTCTCTGTGTCGGTTACTTCTGGCAAACTATATTCAAAGATTGTATTATTACTGTCAGAAGCTGTCACGCATGCCATATATATGACCGAAAAACTAGATTACCACATGCACCATTGCATCTAGTCATTGTTGTTGGACCATTCGTCAAATGGGGAATTGACTTCATGACATGTAACCGTACCTCACCCGGGTGGCATGGGTATATTATAGTCGCCGTTGACTATTTTAAAATGGGTTGAGGCGATGCCAACATTGAACAATAGTGGTGAAACGACTTCTCTTTTCTTTTTTTAACCATGTGGTTGCATCAATGGGATTATCTCTAAAGTAAAAGTGATTAAGATCGAACCATAACAAAAATTAATCGTCTTACCACTTTTTACCTTGGTCATTTGTTCTTTCAGTGAAGAAAGCACAACCTCGCACCAATTGAAAACTTTTGGCTCTAGACACTCCAGTGCATACTGCATATATGATCTGTTCACCAGATGTAGTCTCACACTGCTAGCCAATTTTGCGATTGTGAAGAGGATCGTTCTTAAAAGCAAATCACCTACATCCCTGATGTTTATTTTCCCATCCTTGCTAGGCTGTGTACCTGGCCGACAAAATTGTCTAATATAATCTCTCACCAATTCACCTCCACAGGCAAATCCAAAAAGTGAGATGGGGCACCTCGCCTTTGCAGTTTAGTAAGAAAGTAAATATCATCAATAGTAATAGGGACCATCTTGTAGCCAATGTGAAAATTCTGATCTGTTGGATCCCATGCATGAACAAGGAACTGCAGTAATTCTATTTGTTTCCTCATTCCGGAAAACTTGAATTATTTAAGTAACCCATAGTTTTTGAGGGCCTCAACTGTACCCGAATTGTTTAGCGCAACCATGTCTTGTTCTTCGTGCTCTCTTTCTCGCCATGTAATCGACATTCTGATTCGACGAAATCCTAAAACACAATCATAAGCTTAGTTAGGATCCTTTCCATGCAAAAAACAAGACAAATTTTGGAGCAAACAGCTAAATCAAACTTGGGAAACTCGCACAGCGCATCCTAGGCATAGAGACAATATGCTGCAGAGCATGAAGCCTTCTATTTGGGTGCTCTTCACGTAGTTTTTGATGTGAAAGCTTGTGCTGATCCTAGGGCGAAAAAATGAAACCCCAGGGGCCCCAAAAAACCCTAAAACTTGCATGAAATGACAAAAGAATGACCTGAAAAGAAAGAAGAGAGGTTAAGCTCCTACCTAGTACGGACGGCTCGAGAAATGGTCCATAGAATCTCTCGCAATCAGCTGATGAAGTTCGAGGTAAAAAACTAGCTCAGAGCACAAAACTGAATGGTAAGTTCCAAATGGTAAAAATGTCATGGTAAAAACTTGTTTTATGTTTATTTCATGTTCATTAATCGAGTAAACATTAGTATTTGCCTATTTTTTCCTATGAAATAGGTATTTTTAATCCATTTGGTGGTGTTTTGAGCAGGTTTTGCAACTTACAGAATTCGACGTGCTCAATTGTAAATTGTACCTTTGACCACAGAGCACACTTTTATCTCTTTTTCGAGCTCTGTTAAAAACGAAAAAGGAACCCCCTTGGAGTCCTCTTTAAGCTCTTTTCAAACTCTCTAAACATGAAAATATTGTCGAGCACTTGTCCTTTCCAGCTCGTTAACAGATTGGAAACAACATCTCTCTTGTATTATTTTACGCTTTTTCAGGCTTGAGAGATTAATTTACGAAAAAGAACTTGTGGAGTTTTCTTTTTGTCCCTTTTCAAACTCTCTAAACATGAAAATGACCGAGTTATCTTTGTCGTTAAACTCGTTAAAACATCAAATAGTGACAAACTTGTCCATCTAGACAAGATCGAGTTTCACCTTTGCTAGACTCG